>CM070622.1:0-628671 GCA_036346255.1 Ampelocalamus luodianensis
CCTAAACCTAAACCTAAACCTAAACCTAAACCTAAACCCTAAACCTAAACCTAAACCCCTAAACCTAAACCCTAAACCTAAACCTAAACCTAAACCTAAACCTAAACCTAAACCTAAACCCTAAACCACAACCCTAAACCTAAACCTAAACCCCTAAACCTAAACCTAAACCTAAACCCTAAACCTAAACCCTAAACCCTAAACCACAAACCCTAAACCACAAACCACAAACCTGACAAACAAACCACAAACCCTAAACCTAAACCACTAAACCTAAACCTGAAGCCTGAACAGCCACTAAACCTAGGCCTGGGCCTGAAAGGCCCTGGGCCTAGGCCTAAGGCCCTGGGCCTAGGCCTGAGCCTGGGCCTGGGCCACTGGCCCTGGGCCTGGGCCTGGGCCACTGGGCCACACTGGGCCTGGGCCTGGGCCTGGGCCTGGGCCTGACCCTGGGCCTGGGCCACTGGGCCTGGGCCTGGGCCTGGGCCTGGGCCACTGGGCCTGGGCCTGGGCCTGGGCCTGGGCCTGGGCCTGGGCCTGAGGCCTGGGCCTGGGCCTGGGCCTGGGCCTGGGCCACTGGGCCTGGGCCTGGGCCTGGGCCACTGGGCCTGGGCCTGGGCCTGGGCCACCTGGGCCTGGGGGCCTGGGCCACTGGGCCTGGGCCACTGGGCCTGGGCCCTGGGCCTGGGCCACCTGGGCCTGGGCCTGGGCCTGGGCCACTGGGCCTGGGCCTGGGCCTGGGCCTGGGCCTGGGCCACTGGGCCTGGGCCTGGGCCTGGGCCACTGGGCCTGGGCCACAGACCTGGGCCTGGGCCTGGGCCACTGGGCCTGGGCCTGGGCCACAGGGCCACTGGGCCTGGGCCTGGGCCTGGGCCTGGGCCTGGGCCTGGGCCTGGGCCTGGGCCTGGGCCTGGGCCCTGGGCCTGGGCCACTGGGCCACTGGCCACTGGGCCTGGGCCTGGGCCTGGGCCTGGGCCTGGGCCTGGGCCCTGGGCCACTGGGCCTGGGCCTGGGCCTGGGCCTGGGCCACTGGGCCTGGGCCTGGGCCTGGGCCTGGGGCCTGGGCCTGGGCCACTGGGCCACTGGGCCTGGGCCACTGGCCACTGGGCCACTGGGCCTGGGCCACTGGGCTGGGCCACTGGGCCACTGGGCCACTGGGCCTGGGCCTGGGCCTGGGCCTGGGCTGGGCCTGGGCCTGGGCCACTGGGCCACTGGGCCTGGGCCTGGGCCTGGGCTGGGCCACTGGCCTGGGCCTGGGCCTGGGCCTGGGCCTGGGCCTGGGCCTGGGCCACTGGGCCTGGGCCACTGGGCCTGGGCCTGGGCCTGGGCCTGGGCCACTGGGCCTGGGCCTGGGCCTGGGCCTGGGCCCTGGGCCTGGGCCACTGGGCCTGGGCCTGGGCCTGGGCCCCTGGGCCTGGGCCCTGGGCCTGGGCCTGGGCCTGGGCCACCTGGGCCACTGGGCCTGGGCCTGGGCCACTGGGCCTGGGCCTGGGCCTGGGCCACTGGGCCTGGGCCTGGGCCTGGGCCTGGGCCTGGGCCCTGGGCCACTGGGCCACAGGGCCTGGGCCTGGGCCACAGGCCCTGGGCCTGGGCCTGGGCCACTGGGCCTGGGCCTGGGCCTGGGCCTGGGCCTGGGCCTGGGCCACCTGGGCCTGGGCCACTGGCCTGGGCCTGGGCCACAGGGCCTGGGCCTGGGCCTGGGCCACTGGGCCTGGGCCTGGGCCTGGGCCTGGGCCTGGGCCTGGGCCACTGGGCCACAGGCCTGGGCCTGGGCCTGGGCCACAGGCCTGGGCCTGGGCCTGGGCCACTGGGCCTGGGCCACTGGGCCACAGGGCCTGGGCCACTGGGCCTGGGCCTGGGCCACTGGGCCTGGGCCTGGGCCACTGGGCCTGGGGCCCTGGGCCTGGGCCTGGGCCTGGGCCTGGGCCTGGGCCTGGGCCTGGGCCTGGGCCACAGGCCACAGGGCCTGGGCCTGGGCCCTGGGCCTGGGCCTGGGCCTGGGCCTGGGCCACTGGGCCTGGGCCTGGGCCTGGGCCTGGGCCACTGGGCCTGGGCCTGGGCCTGGGCCTGGGCCTGGGCCACTGGCCTGGGCCACTGGGCCACTGGGCCTGGGCCTGGGCCACTGGGCCACTGGGCCTGGGCCTGGGCCTGGGCCTGGGCCTGGGCCTGGGCCTGGGCCTGGGCCTGGGCCTGGGCCTGGGCCACTGGCCTGGGCCTGGGCCTGGGCCACTGGGCCTGGGCCACTGGGCCTGGGCCTGGGCCACTGGGCCTGGGCCTGGGCCTGGGCCACCTGGGCCTGGGCCTGGGCCACTGGGCCTGGGCCACTGGGCCTGGGCCTGGGCCTGGGCCTGGGCCTGGGCCTGGGCCTGGGCCACTGGGCCTGGGCCTGGGCCACTGGGCCACCTGGGCCTGGGCCACTGGGCCTGGGCCACTGGGCCTGGGCCTGGGCCTGGGCCACTGGGCCTGGGCCTGGGCCTGGGCCTGGGCCTGGGCCTGGGCCTGGGCCACAGGGCCTGGGCCTGGGCCTGGGCCACCCTGGGCCTGGGCCCTGGGCCTGGGCCAGGGCCACCTGGGCCACTGGGCCTGGGCCTGGGCCTGGGCCTGGGCCTGGGCCTGGGCCACTGGGCCTGGGCCTGGGCCTGGGCCTGGGCCTGGGCCACTGGGCCTGGGCCACTGAGGCCTGGGCCTGGGCCTGGGCCACTGGGCCTGGGCCTGGGCCTGGGCCTGGGCCTGGGCCTGGGCCACCTGGGCCTGGGCCACTGGGCCTGGGCCACTGGGCCTGGGCCTGGGCCACCTGGGCCTGGGCCTGGGCCTGGGCCTGGGCCTGGGCCTGGGCCACAGGGCCTGGGCCTGGGGCCTGGGCCACTGGGCCACTGGGCCTGGGCCACTGGGCCTGGGCCAGGGCCTGGGCCTGGGCCTGGGCCTGGGCCTGGGCCACTGGGCCACTGGGCCTGGCCCTGGGCCTGGGCCTGGGCCACTGGGCCACTGGGCCTGGGCCACTGGGCCTGGGCCTGGGCCTGGGCCACTGGGCCTGGGCCTGGGCCACTGGGCCTGGGCCTGGGCCTGGGCCTGGGCCACCTGGGCCACAGGGCCTGGGCCACTGGGCCTGGGCCTGGGCCTGGGCCTGGGCCTGGGCCTGGGCCTGGGCCCTGGGCCTGGGCCACTGGGCCACTGGCCACTGGGCCTGGGCCTGGGCCTGGGCCACTGGGCCTGGGCCTGGGCCTGGGCCTGGGCCTGGGCCTGGGCCTGGGCCACTGGGCCTGGGGGGGCCTGGGCCTGGGCCTGGGCCTGGGCCACTGGGCCTGGGCCTGGGCCTGGGCCTGGGCCTGGGCCTGGGCCTGGGCCACTGGGCCTGGGCCTGGGCCACTGGGCCTGGGCCTGGGCCACTGGGCCTGGGCCACCACTGGCCTGGGCCACAGGCCTGGGCCTGGGCCTGGGCCTGGGCCTGGGCCTGGGCCTGGGCCTGGGCCTGGGGGCCTGGGCCTGGGCCACTGGGCCTGGGCCTGGGCCTGGGCCACCTGGGCCTGGGCCTGGGCCTGGGCCACTGGGCCTGGGCCACTGGGGCCTGGGCCTGGGCCTGGGCCACTGGGCCACTGGCCTGGGCCTGGGCCTGGGCCACTGGGCCTGGGCCTGGGCCTGGGCCACTGGGCCTGGGCCTGGGCCTGGGCCTGGGCCTGGGCCTGGGCCTGGGCCTGGGCCTGGGCCACCTGGGCCTGGGCCTGGGCCTGGGCCTGGGCCACTGGGCCTGGGCCTGGGCCTGGGCCTGGGCCTGGGCCTGGGCCTGGGCCACTGGGCCTGGGCCTGGGCCACTGGGCCACTGGGCCTGGGCCACTGGGCCACTGGGCCTGGGCCTGGGCCACTGGGCCTGGGCCACTGGGCCTGGGCCACTGGGCCTGGGCCTGGGCCTGGGCCTGGGCCTGGGCCTGGGCCTGGGCCTGGGCCTGGGCCTGGGCCTGGGCCACTGGGCCTGGGCCTGGGCCTGGGCCTGGGCCTGGGCCTGGGCCTGGGCCTGGGCCTGGGCCACTGGGCCTGGGCCTGGGCCTGGGCCTGGGCCTGGGCCTGGGCCTGGGCCACTGGGCCACAGGCCTGGGCCTGGGCCTGGGCCTGGGCCTGGGCCTGGGCCTGGGCCACTGGGCCTGGGCCTGGGCCTGGGCCTGGGCCTGGGCCACTGGGCCTGGGCCACTGGGCCTGGGCCCTGGGCCTGGGCCACTGGGCCACTGGGCCACTGGGCCTGGGCCTGGGCCTGGGCCTGGGCCACTGGGCCTGGGCCTGGGCCTGGGCCTGGGCCACTGGCCTGGGCCTGGGCTGGGCCTGGGCCCTGGGCCTGGGCCTGGGCCTGGGCCTGGGCCTGGGCCTGGGCCACTGGGCCTGGGCCTGGGCCTGGGCCTGGGCCTGGGCCTGGGCCCTGGGCCCTGGGCCACTGGGCCTGGGCCACCTGGGCCACTGGCCACTGGGCCTGGGCCTGGGCCTGGGCCACTGGGCCTGGGCCTGGGCCTGGGCCTGGGCCACTGGGCCTGGGCCTGGGCCTGGGCCTGGGCCTGGGCCACTGGGCCTGGGCCTGGGCCACTGGGCCTGGGCCTGGGCCTGGGCCTGGGGCCTGGGCCACTGGCCTGGGCCTGGGCCTGGGCCTGGGCCTGGGCCTGGGCCTGGGCCTGGGCCTGGGCCACTGGGCCTGGGCCTGGGCCTGGGCCTGGGCCTGGGCCACTGGGCCACAGGCCACTGGGCCACTGGGCCACTGGGCCTGGGCCTGGGCCTGGGCCTGGGCCTGGGCCTGGGCCTGGGCCTGGGCCTGGGCCTGGGCCTGGGCCTGGGCCACTGGGCCACTGGCCTGGGCCTGGGCCACTGGGCCTGGGCCACTGGGCCACTGGGCCTGGGCCTGGGCCACCTGGGCCCTGGGCCTGGGCCTGGGCCTGGGCCTGGGCCTGGGCCTGGGCCTGGGCCCTGGGCCTGGGCCACTGGGCCTGGGCCTGGGCCTGGGCCTGGGCCTGGGCTGGGCCTGGGCCACAGGCCTGGGCCTGGGCCTGGGCCACTGGGCCTGGGCCTGGGCCACTGGGCCTGGCCCTGGGCCTGGGCCTGGGCCTGGCCTGGGCCTGGGCCTGGGCCACCTGGGCCTGGGCCTGGGCCTGGGCCTGGGCCTGGGCCACTGGCCCTGGGCCTGGGCCACAGGCCTGGGCCTGGGCCACTGGGCCTGGGCCTGGGCCACTGGGCCTGGGCCTGGGCCACTGGGCCACTGGGCCTGGGCCACTGGGCCTGGGCCTGGGCCTGGGCCTGGGCCACTGGCCACTGGGCCACTGGGCCACTGGGCCTGGGCCACAGGGCCTGGGCCACTGGGCCACTGGCCCTGGGCCACTGGGCCTGGGCCTGGGCCTGGGCCTGGGCCTGGGCCTGGGCCTGGGCCTGGGCCTGGGCCACTGGGCCTGGGCCTGGGCCTGGGCCTGGGCCTGGGCCTGGGCCTGGGCCTGGGCCTGGGCCTGGGCCTGGGCCTGGGCCACTGGGCCTGGGCCACAGGCCTGGGCCACAGGCCTGGGCCACTGGGCCTGGGCCTGGGCCTGGGCCTGGGCCTGGGCCTGGGCCTGGGCCTGGGGCCTGGGCCTGGGCCTGGGCCTGGGGGCCTGGGCCTGGGCCACTGGGCCTGGGCCTGGGCCTGGGCCTGGGCCACTGGGCCTGGGCCTGGGCCTGGGCCACTGGGCCTGGGCCACTGGGCCTGGGCCTGGGCCACTGGCCTGGGCCTGCCTGGGCACTGGGCCTGGGCCACTGGGCCTGGGCCACTGGGCCTGGGCCACTGGGCCTGGGCCTGGGCCTGGGCCTGGGCCTGGGCCTGGGCCACTGGGCCTGGGCCTGGGCCTGGGCCACTGGGCCTGGGCCTGGGCCTGACTGGGCCACTGGCCTGGGCCTGGGCCTGGGCCTGGGCCTGGGCCTGGGCCTGGGCCTGGGCCTGGCCACTGGGCCTGGGCCTGGGCCTGGGCCTGGGCCACTGGCCTGGGCCTGGGCCTGGGCCTGGGCCTGGGCCTGGGCCTGGGCCTGGGCCTGGGCCACTGGGCCTGGGCCTGGGCCTGGGCCTGGGCCTGGGCCTGGGCCTGGGCCTGGGCCTGGGCCACCTGGGCCTGGGCCTGGGCCTGGGCCTGGGCCTGGGCCTGGGCCTGGGCCTGGGCCACTGGGCCTGGGCCACTGGGCCTGGGCCTGGGCCTGGGCCTGGGCCTGGGCCTGGGCCACTGGGCCTGGGCCTGGGCCTGGGCCTGGGCCTGGGCCTGGGCCTGGGCCTGGGCCTGGGCCACTGGGCCACTGGGCCTGGGCCACTGGGCCTGGGCCACTGGGCCACTGAGCCACTGGGCCTGGGCCTGGGCCTGGGCCTGGGCCTGGGCCACCTGGGCCCTGGGCCTGGGCCACTGGGCCACTGGGCCTGGGCCACTGGCCTGGGCCCTGGGCCTGGGCCACTGGGCTGGGCCACTGGCCCTGGGCCTGGGCCACTGGGCCTGGGCCACTGGGCCTGGGCCTGGGCCTGGGCCTGGGCCTGGGCCTGGGCCTGGGCCCTGGGCCTGGGCCTGGGCCTGGGCCACTGGGCCTGGGCCTGGGCCTGGGCCTGGGCCACTGGGCCTGGGCCTGGGCCTGGGCCACTGGGCCTGGGCCACTGGGCCACTGGGCCTGGGCCTGGGCCACTGGGCCTGGCCTGGGCCTGGGCCTGGGCCTGGGCCTGGGCCACTGGGCCTGGGCCACTGGGCCACTGGGCCACTGGGCCTGGGCCACTGGGCCACTGGGGGCCTGGGCCTGGGCCTGGGCCACTGGGCCTGGGCCCTGGGCCTGGGCCTGGGCCACTGGGCCCTGGGCCACTGGGCCACTGGGCCTGGGCCTGGCCTGGCCTGGGCCTGGGCCACTGGGCCTGGGCCTGGGCCACTGGGCCTGGGCCTGGGCCTGGGCCACTGGGCCTGGGCCTGGGCCACCTGGGCCACTGGGCCTGGGCCACAGGCCTGAGGCCTGGGCCACTGGGCCTGGGCCTGGCCTGGGCCTGGGCCTGGGCCTGGGCCTGGGCCTGGGCCTGGGCCTGGGCCTGGGCCCTGGGCCACTGGCCACAGGGCCACCTGGGCCACTGGGCCTGGGCCACTGGGCCTGGGCCACTGGGCCTGGGCCTGGGCCACTGGGCCTGGGCCTGGGCCTGGGCCTGGGCCACCTGGGCCTGGGCCTGGGGCCTGGCCACTGGCCTGGGCCACTGGGCCACTGGGCCACTGGCCTGGGCCTGGGCTGGGCCTGGGCCCTGGGCCTGGGCCTGGGCCTGGGCCTGGGCCACTGAGCCACTGAGGCCTGACTGGGCCACTGGCCCTGGGCCACAACAGGCCACAGGCCACCTGGCCACAGGCCCTGACCTGGGCCTGAGCTGGGCCTGCCACTGGGCCCTGAGCCACTGGCCACACCACAAGGCCTGAGCCACAGAGGCCTGACCTGAGCCTGGGGCCACCTGAGGCCTGAGCCTGAGCCTGGGCCTGGGCCACAGAGGCCTGGGCCTGGGCCTGGGCCACAGGCCTGAGGCCACAAGCCAGGCCTGAGCCTGAGCCTGGCCTGAGCCTGGGCCACAGGCCTGAGGCCTGGCCCTGAGCCAGGGCCTGAGCCCTGGGCCTGAGCCTGGGCCTGGCCCTGGGCCTGAGCCCTGGGCCTGGGCCTGGGCCCAGGCCCTGGGCCTGGGCCCCAGGCCTGGGCCTGGGCCTGGGCCTGGGCCACTGGGCCTGGGCCTGGGCCTGGGCCACTGGGCCTGGGCCTGGGCCTGGGCCTGGGCCTGGGCCTGGGCCTGGGCCTGGGCCTGGGCCTGGGCCTGGGCCTGGGCCTGGGCCTGGGCCTGGGCCTGGGCCTGGGCCTGGGCCTGGGCCTGGGCCTAAACCTAAAACCTGGGGCCTGGGCCTGGGCCTGGGCCTGGGCCTGGGCCTGGGCCTAAAACCTAAACCCTAAACCCTAAACCCTAAACCCTAAACCCTAAACCCTAAACCCTAAACCCTAACCCTAAACCCTAAACCCTAAAACCCTAAAACCCTAAAACCCTAAAACCCTAAACCCTAACCCTAAACCCTAAAAACCCTAAACCCTTTTACGCTGCTGTACTTCCTGTTGGATAGTTGGCAACCTAGAAAGGGAATGATCAACTAATTAGTCAACCAAGGGATTAAGAAAATCACATAATTGCAGCTCTGGGTAAAATCACAGAATCATGATTACATCTAAATTTTCCATCGAAGATTGAACATCATACATAAGCTGCTTTTGCGGCCAAGGTACTTGCACCATCTCTTGTAGTTCTTAAAAAGCTTCTTCATTACTGCATCCAGCGCGCGGTCATCCAACTGAAAATATTAGCCAAAAGGGAATGAGTAGATGCCATCATGGCTCAAGTACCCATGTGCCCACACCTCACGGTGTGTATGTTGGAAAAGGGGGCACCTTTGGTTGTTGGTCAGGTTTGGGAACCTGCCTTATGTGCACGAGGTGTTCCCTTTGGTTGGATACATTATCTTTCTGCGGAGTGATAGATGAAGTTAGAGAGCATGTATTCAGAGTTCACAAACAAATCATCGACATGAACATGTCTGTTGTGAAAACAAAAGGTAAATAGCCACCACGGTGTGATGACCTGAAATCCAAACATAACCTGAAGCCAACCAAGAAGATCTGCATCAGGCTTCTTTTCATGTTCCTTGGGCCATGGCAGACCTCTGGTACCAAGAGCGTGAAAAGCAGCTTGAATCTACATAATGATGAAAACCAGCATAAGCCCTACTATAATCATCTCGTCAAAGTATGATAAGCTCTTCGGAAATTCGGTATGGAACTCAGGATAGATAGTAACCTCAGGATATCGCATGATAGCCTGATCAGTGCCATCAGGGTGAGTGGGAGGATATTATAAGGAAGATACACCTTTTCTTCTCCTCGACTTGGTTGTGTGTCTCCAAAATCTGCAACGATTACAGCGGGAAGTGAATTGAAGGGGACACACAATTATTTTGTAAATAACAGTTACAGCGTGACAGGAAAGAAAAAACTACACGGTTGAACAAGCTAGAATCCACCATAGGAGCAACACAGCAGCAATGAGGCTAGACTTTACCGCTTTGTCAACTTCAAGTTTCTGCGAGACATTAACGGCTTTAAGGACCTCAAACAGGACAGCTGCAGTTTGATACGCTTTCGTGAGTTGAGCACTGCGCAATTATCACAAAAGAAAAGCAGTGTTAGGGAAGAAGTAAATGAGTCAGCATGAGGGCGGCACAAAGCAAACTTGCTCACCGGTCAGCTTTATCAGCAGCATTTTGAAGTGCTTGGATGTACTTCTTATAGTAGTTCTGGTAGAAACTCTGCATTTCTCGAGCATCACTCTGTTTGACCCTTCCCTTCAACGTGGGGTCATTTTCCTAAGGAAGTGGATGGTTACAAAGTCAAGAGCATATGGAACGTGTATATTTTTTTCAGTGGGGTGATCCACCAGGCTTTCCTTCATTTAATGTAGCTACATGGATGTATCCATCCCTTGCGTCCGTGAAAAGAATTCAAGGCAATAGATGTTGTGCAAATGTCTTGTTCAAGTAAAACAGCTTACATAGCTCCATGATTTTCAGGTAGCAAGTAGCAGGCAAGGAATCTTATGTGAACATATGACATTACATATATGATGAGAACTCCTTGATTTATTGTAAGTGAAAGTAAAGTGTAGGAAAAACTCCATTAATTGGAAAGGAAACAGATTGTATAGGAAACAAACTCGTTAAGGCTGCTCTGCTAGTTTCTACAGTACAGTGATAATTAGGTCTCTTACCCACTGGGTTGCTCGTCCATTATGTCCCTTGTAACCACTTCGAGCATATCCTGGAAGAAAATGATGACCTGACCCTGGTCTTCTTTGTTATTTTTTTGCTGCATTGAAGGAATGATAATTAGGTAGTATCCACATTCAACATGACCAGAACCATGAAGTCCATGATGACTAATTTTATACAAGTAAATCAAGCAGCTCAACAAACTTCTTGCTCAGGGTAGGAAGGTTACTCATGTTCAGCTCCTTTATCAGAGTGCCTTGTGTGATATGGTCATCCACCACTGTAAAAATCTTTTGTATGAATATTTGTCATAGAGTTTGTTCAGAATAAAAAACTTTAGAATTTAAGATTGAATCTGATCTTTAGAACATACTCTCTCTCGTAGACCAACCACTAAAGTATATATGATGTTTTTGAATGAAGCATAGCATTCCTTGATAGCAAAAGTAAAATATGGATCCGACTTCATCCTCTTCTTTAGATCACGATCTTTTCCTCCACTGTCTGCTGCCATATCCAATGCTATTAGAATCTGAAATAAATCCAATAAAAGAAAATGAAACATGCCTCATTTCACCAAAATAACAAGGAAAATAGGAGTTGAATGAGAATATATACCTTGCTAGCAAGCAGGAACGGTGGCCATTGGATTATATCCATTTCATGATCTTTGCAGTATGGAACAAGTAACAAGTCCCTCTCTCTGCCGAAAAGACAGTAAACAACAGTTCAACAAGAGGGCAAGATAAGGCAGTCCATATATAAGGGTAGATATCAGATGTCACACCTGTTATCTATCAGATCTTCCTCACGGAAGCTTGTGATAATTAGATTCCAAATCTGAGCAAATCTTGCTTCTACTCTTTCTTCGCCATCCTCAGGTGTCTAAAGTAGTTTGTGCCAGATGAGAGGACAAAAGTTAAATGTGACAAATACTTTCTCACGGCAAGAATCTACATCTAGTGTGGTGTCAAATAAGAGGTGTAAGGCAAGAAATCCACACCTTAGAAGGTTTACTGGAGAAAGCATAGCGGAATCCTCTCCTCTTGTTTGAGTCAGATGGAATCAAGCGTTGATTGAAAGCTTTAGGCAAAGATTCGAAGCGGGACCTTAACATTCCTAAGGTGCGTATCTGATTTAATGGAACCAACAACATTGCGTCAATGCCTATGGTAATTTACTTTGTTCCCTTATAATAAACATCAACTCGCAACCATAGAGGAGCAGAATAGAATCCAAAACACCATACATATGAAACAAGGTTTATTCACAGAAAAAAAAAAGAAACTTTGGCAGAGTATTAACAAGAAAACAACTTCACGACCCAAGCCTTCAAGTCTACTGAACTACAAAATATGATATTGGTCAGATTTACTAACCTTATCAAGACGGCGACATGCCCCCATAAATACCACCAATTAATGTTGAGAAAATTGCGTACCAAATCTGGGAATCCATGAAATAGACCTGAACCATTCAACTGAGGAAAGTCAAAATAGGAACAACGACGTCTTCTGTTCAAGATAATAAAAATGACAGAAAGCATACAAGAATGATAGGGAGCCCAAAGTGCAATGACAACACCGATGTTGTTGTGCTGCAGATAGTAAAACAAAATATAAGAACATGTTCAAAATACAGATTAAAGGAATCACCATTTCAAGAGAGATACCATGTGGGAAAAAGTCATGCCACTGAAATGTCCGTATTGGCTCCTTCATTATATCCTTTGTTGGTTGCACAAGTGGCTTGATCTACAGGTCAAGCATAGTACAAGATGAATAACCAAATTTTGACGCGTTAATAAAGAAAGGAAGTAGTCATGGTAATTTCCTCAGTGCCTTTTGCAGCAAGAGTTTTCCGAATGGTACAGTTTTTATTAATCTTAGCCCCCGGGACTTTAATGGGACAAAACTTCCCTTGAATTGGCTAGCAGCCAATATAGAATACTTTTGATGGGAAATTGTTGGTTGTTGAACTGACCAACTGGCTGCTTCTTTTGCTGTGTTTGTGTGTGTGTGTGTGTGTGTGTAGAATTACTTTTGTTGGGGGTTTAGCATGTTGAGTTAGCCTGTGCGCTACTCTTTTCTGTTAGTTACAGCAGCTGTGCCTGTCGTTTTAGCCCTGCTTTATATTTTAGTTGAACCTTCTGGATATTTGTAATATTCTGGTTTCAATAGTTGAAGCTGGGGAGAGTGACCCTTCTTGCTCTAAAAAGAGGCAATGAGAATTGCACAAGTGACTCACTTAGGACTGTTTACACAAGTTTAAGGACATTATGCAACTTTTGAGTTGAATCGCTCATGGAGGTTTGGGGACCTAAATGTTAATTCAGTAATTTATTGCCCTTCAATATGCATATATCTGACCTAAATATGTGACTTATGGAAGACCTACGTAGAGCTCTCAGGTTCATGGACCTAGGTAGAAAAATCTTTACAAGCTTTAAGGACCTACAATACAATTTACTATTTCGAATATATGTATGGCATGTGGAATCTTAGTTATGATAATTTTCTCAGATTGTCAGTGCTACAGTATCAACCTTACATCTATGATGTTGCCAATATATCTCACCCTACTCCACACCCTAAGAATGCAGGTAAAAGAAGGACCCAGAACATCATATACCTAAAGCTAAAAGGACAACAACGCTTAGCAAGAGAATTTGCAACAGTAAACAACAACAAATGCATAGATGGGCAAACATACTTGAAAAGGGAGAATGCGCCTTCATGCATTTCTCTGCCAACAAATAAGCGAAGCTGTAGACAAAGAATGTTTTGCATCTTAGCACATAAAGGATATTAAGAATCAATAACTGGAATAAAACTGCCTGTGACCACCACATCATGAATGTTATGACTTCAATCTCTCAAGAGCTCTCCTAAGGACAGGGAAAAGAACTAATGTAGCTGCCAGCATGTTTGGTGCCAAATATACCACAACAGCCAAGATGTATAACAATGGCTGGTTCCGGCCATCACCGAGCCAACTTTGGATTGTTCTTGCAAGACCAGTAGGATTCTCTGAGGTGTATGCGTAAGTTACTGGTAAGATTATAACCCATGCAGCAGCTGATAGTAACTAAGATGGCCTGCAGGGAGCTGCTCTTCAACCTGCAAATGATAATAATCAGAAACATCGACAGTTACAGGTAAGAAAATTCTATTGACATCTAAAAAAGCGTGTATTGGTCACATAGGTCGACAAGCATGGCATGAAGGAGCTCTTACCAATGCTGGAAATTTTAAATAAATAAGTATAGCAAATGGCTCCAAGTACTGCCGAACAGCAGGTAGATTATTTCTCTGCAGAAACAGAAGTATGCCATTTGTAACTAGCACCAATACAAGGGTAATGCAATAAAATAACAGTAATGGCAAATAAATTAATGTGCAATTGTTTCGGACCCTTGAGTTTAAACTCAGAAAATTTTGTAAACAAATAGGGAAAAAATCTATTCAACTCAAAAGAAAAGCAAAAGATAATACGTATTAATGCTAGGGCACACAAGACACAGTATTTACGATCCAGAACCTATGTAATGTCCATGCATAACTCCAGTTGGAAACGCCAGGAGATTGGTGACACAAAAGAAAAAAAATTCACACTATCTTTTCAAAAATCACATTAATACCAAAGAAAGACAGTAGTCCATGAAAATAAGCACCAAGACAACATTAAAGAAGCATCTTGCTACAGATTTCCAAGAGCAGACGCAACTCCATTCAGATTTTGCTGCTCACGAGGTTCATATTGCAAACAACAGAAAAATAATATACAATCTGCTCAGATCCACATACAAATCCAGACAGTATATTATCATCTTTGATCCAGATAAGCAAAATATTGACTCAACATTGCAATCATACATAGTTGCCTAGATTTGTGAAGTCCACATTTGTTTACAAGAGTGCACTGGATTCATATTTCTCAACACAAGATCAATGGTACCTGCTACTTCACAAACATAAGACATGCTACACCGAGACCCAGCAATATATGATTGAAAAAAATGGGCCTGGAGAAGCAATACATCAAATGGGGACATCACCATGTTGATCAGAACCCTACAAAAGGAGGCAAAGCAAACCCTATCCAAACTCGTGGTTCAAGAAAGCAGAGGCCAAACGGACCTACCAAAACCGCAGCCAAAATTCCCCAAATTGAAACGCACGCGGAGGTCATACCGTGGCACAAAATCTCTCACCGGTCGATCGAAACAGATTTCTCCCTGACAAGATCGAACAAGAAAGGAACGAATACATAGATCGCAAGGAACAAGGTGTATTTTTTTCTGCGAATCCTAAATCTCAGGTCATATTTCATAAAAAGCCAAGCCCGCACTGCTCTATCCAAGAACCAGACAGGGTTTTCGTCCTCTTACCAGCCGGAGAGGGAGGCAAGAGTCTGAGCGCTGCGCGGCGGGGTCGGAAAAGAAGCTGGGGAGATGCGAAACACAAAATGTTGGGGACGACGGCGCGGCAGTTCTTAGGTGGAAGCTCTGTCACCCCCATCGCCGACTTGGCCTTGGAAAACGGAAAGCCGGATGCTTGTCGGTGACTGGTGACCACTGCCGCCAGTCCGTGGAACATCCGACCTTGGCCACTGACCATCGCCGCCGCTCTTGCACGACTTGGCAGCCGCTACCGCGGTTCTGTACTAGAGGAGGTGGGGGGCGGTCGGGTGCGGGCATGGGTGGAGGCATGGAGCCGAAGGATTGGGGAGGGGGAGGGGAAGGGGAAGGGGACGCGTCCGCCAGAAATAAATGGAGGAAGTTAATTGAATTGGGGAGGGGAGGGGAAGGGGAAGCGTCCGCCGGAAGCAGAGGAGAGGAGGCTTCGCGAAGAGGCTACGTTGCTTGAATTGTGTTTTGTTAGTCGGTTGAGGCTTCGCGAAGAGGCTACGTGCTTGAATTGTCTGCCGCGTGCCAAAGAAACCGAAAGGCTTCTCTCTCTGTTCTGTGGGCCCGGTTATGTTAGTCGGTTGCCTTTTTTTTCTTTTGCCGATAGGTGTGAATGTGACTAGAGTCCTTTTCCCCTTCAACTTCAAACGCCCTTTCTCTATCTTTAAATGAAAAACTGCGAACGGTGCCTTTCTATTTCCTTTGCAACCTTGACAAAAGGTAGGGGTGCTGTTTTGCGCCAAAGATGACATGTGGGGGGCAATAATTTTATTCATAGCTCTAATATATTCTATAATTATTTTATTATATTTTTCCAACTAAGAAATTGTTTGATCAATGTACTAGCTTGACACTCATTTAGATACTTGTAATATGGGGAACTAACATATATGCATGCATGTGAAAACAAGGACATATATCACTAGTGCAACATGGAAATTTTGGCATATCGGCCCTAGTCAGTTTAATTTTTGAAATTAGCCCCCTTTTATCATAATTAGCAAAATTGACCCCGCACAGTGCACGTACCACCCCTCCCGGACGCGACAGAGACTCCCCTGCCCTGGCGCGCGAGGACACATCCCACCCGAGCACGGCAGTCGCCTACCCCGATGATGGGCGCAGCAGGTGGCCTAGCGCTAGGCGCGGTAGGCCACCCCCCACCCCCACCGCAAGAAAATTTTTAAAAAATGAAATTTCAAACAAATTACATAAAATATTTTTGAATTTAATTGAAGTTTATTTTATTAATTAAAAAAATGTTTTTTTGGAATTTTACAATTAAGCTTTAATTATTTTATTAAAATAGAATTTTTTATACCTACCCCCGGGCTACAATAGCGCGCCGAAAGGTATTTTGGCTCGTTGTGGTTTTTGTTTTCTCCTTCCTTTACGTTGTGCCACCGTCACGTCGTAAAAATCACATAAAAAAGTGGGGAAAATCCAAAAAAATAAATAAACCAAAATTTCATAAAAAATCACATAAAAATGTTGAAATGTTGAAATTTGAGATTTAATAAAAAAAATTAATTGAAGTTTATTTGATTCATTAAAAATGTTTTTTATTTTCTGGAATTTTGTAATCCAATAAAAGTTTTTGTACTTATAACTTCGCAAAATTTTGGAAACTATTTATTGGGCTTGTTAGACCACCGATGGCCTGTTAAAAATGGAGCTAAAGCAGAGTACTTTATGGAGCTTTTACAAAATACAATTAAAGAGGCTGAGAACGCTCGTTGTGATTATGAAGATGGCCTAAAACAGTAGATTGAAATATTATGGTTCCATACTCTACATGCACTGCACAATACAATTTGGCACGGAACCAGAACTACATTACAGTCTACCGACAAAAGCACGTTACACGTGGTCATATGGCATGATGGTTCGGCTATTTGGTTTAGTCTTTCTTGCTACTACTACGGTACACTGCAACATAAGCACCCGGACCATGTAAGTATACATGCCTTTAGGGGATAGTAAAAATATGGCTGGTAGGACTAAGGACTAGTACGGAATGGGCTGACCTACTGCGTGGACCGCAGCCATTTGCCCTTCCTTCCGAGCTCAGCGTTGTACTCCTCGCAGGCTGCCTTCGCCTTGGCCATCATTTTTCTCTTTTTTTCGTGCTCCCTCTCACGAGCCTCGCGCTCCCTGTGCCTGCACGTATCGAGATGGGCCTGCGTCTCCCGCCAAATACGCTCGTTGTGCTCCTCGTTGCGGCGCTCCTCCTCCTGGATCTCGCGGGACCTTTTGGCATCCCACTCCTCGTCCATTTGCCACTGGTCGCGTGGGTGGATCTCTACATCGATCCACTTGTGGTAGCCAAATAGTGGATTCGGGGACTACGGGTAGACAAGAGAGGTTGTTAGTGCATACATTGAAAGAGAAAAGGTAGGGGAACATACTATAACTGAACCTTGCCGGTTGCTGATAGCTGTTCATGTCCCAACGACGGTCGGGATAGCCACAAGAGTAGTTCGCGCAACCCTAGAAACTCATGCTCGGGCTCAGCCGGTGCTTAGATTTGAAGAACTTGCATGGGTCCCTGCACCAGCAGAGGGGCAGCGTCTCCCCCCTCGGGCGGGTGTTGCGACGAAGGCTTGGTTGGAACGTTCGAAATGGGGTTGCTGCTACGGGGGCGTCATTGCGGAGAGCTGCCATCCTAGCAAGCTCCTCTTGCCAAACCCACTCCGCAGCAGCCCTTGCTTGGTCGTCTCGCTCCCCAGCGGTCCTCGCTTGTTCGCGGATTGCGTCCCATTGCTTTGTCATCTTGTCCCATTGATTCTTCTGCCTCTTGTCCATTCCGACGTAGAAAGCAAGCTCTGGTGTAGTGTTGGGTTGGGTTCGGTTGTGTAGTGTTCTCTCCCAGATATCTTTCACCTCCTTTTATAAGCCATAGGGTTGGCATGGTGTGGATAATTTCATGCAGAGTACTGTCTTTTTTGTCTGAAAAGCTAAGGAGGTAGAATATTATCAATTCGGTCTGAAAAGCTGAGGAGATAGAGTGTTGTCATGTCAATTTGAAAAACTAAGGAGGCAGAGTGTTGTGATGTCTTACTTTGTAGAGTTTTGTCAATTCCTGCCTTGCAGAGTCTAGTCGATCTGAAAAGTTGGCCCTTTGGTCTTGTTACTGTGCAAAGCTGCCTCGTTTGGTCTTCTCACTACGCAAAGCTGCCCCGTTTGGTCTTGTCACTGCGCAAAGATGTCCTATCTGGTCTTTTTACTACACAAGGTTGTCTCCTTGGTCTTGTCACTGCGCAAGATTGTCTCCTTTGGTCTTATCACTGCGCAAAGCTACCCTATTTGGTTTTGTCACTGCACAAAACAGCCTACCCCGTCTAGTCTTGTCACTGCGCAAAGTAGTTTGCCCCGTCTAGTATTTTCATCTGCAAGCTAACACCTTACCCGCTTTATGAGCCTCCCCCTGCGGGCTATAAAATAGCCCCGCGCTCTGAAAGTGGGACTACTAGACCCTCCAAACCATAGGAAGAAGGACCTTCTCCATTGTACAGTAACATATCATGGCAGACACCGAGGGACCAGTCCAACCCGGGTCTCCAAAGTAAGACCTTCCCCTCGAAAGGAGAGAAGACTTCGGCCCTAACTACGGGTTGATGTCGAACAAGCGTGCTCAACCGGTATGGTCGAAATGCGGACACAGGGAGGATGTTGTCGTGCAAGTCATAGACAACCCTTTCGATGGCGGACGATGTTTCTTTCGATGCCCATACTTTGGGGTACGATTAGCAAATAGTTTGCTTTATGTTACTGCTAATAGAGTTTCTATGTTAACCCTCCTTTCTAGCAGATGGCAAAATGCGACTTTGTCCGCTGGATCGATCCTCCCATGAATGACATGTTGTGATGTACGTGGATACATTGTGGAACCGAATCTTTCAGTTGGAGGCATGAATTGACAATCTCAACGATGAAAATGATGACATCCGTTAACAGATGCGGGGAGAGAGGGGCAACGAAGAGGTCGTGAACATAGGAAGTTTCTATGATCCCACTTGCTGCTGCGCGAACCCTAGCTGCATATGTGTGTGCCACTACAACGATGGCTAGCCATGTCTGAGGCACCCCCTGTACAACACATAGGCACGGCCGGAGAAGATTGTACCTCCGTACTCTCCCCTTCTGTACGTAATTATGTTCAATGTCGTAAAGCGTGTAACTAAATGTTCGACGTGTCATTGCAGTTGCCCTTTATGGAGTGGACTGTTGCATCGATGTGTCATGTGCATAAGAACACAAAAGTATTACATGCATCGATGTCCTGCTTTGCAGAGTGATGTCTTTTCAGTCTGGAAAGCTGGAGAGGTAGAGTGTAATCACGTCTCACTTTGCAGAGAATGGTCACATCCTGCCTTGCAAAGAGAAGGCATGTCTTACTCTGCAGAGTGGTGTCTTTTCGGTCTAAAATGCTCGCCGAAAGGTTCGTTGCCTTCTTCCTGTTTTTCATTTATTTATGTCCTTTACGTCACGTTGTCATCATGTTGTGTCTCGTCGAGTCAGTCATTGGCTGCATATGACGAATCTTGGAGTAGTGTAGCGTCATTTCCTCGCAAAGCTGCTTTATTGGGTCACGTCGCAAAGCTGCCCTTGGTGTGGGGCGTGGTAGGGACCTGCCCCCTGTGCCAAGCGCGATAGGTGACTTGCACCCTGTGGTCATTTCTGGTAGTCATTTTCTCCCTTGCTTATCTATTTAAACGCGCGGCTGCGCACTCATTCTTCACAGGCCTCAGTTCTCACTCGTGAAATTTTCCCACTCGCTCGCTCGTTCCTTCCTCTCGGGCATCTGTCCCTCTTTGCGTGGTGCGTCCCTCTGTCTGAGAAGGTGAATTAGTACTTAATTATTTTGTTATTCCTTTGTTCGCACCATTTGTCGATGTCGTTACTAATGCGATGCATGTTTGAATTTGTAGTCCTCCTTGTATGAGGTTAAGAGACGGTAACACCGTAACGGTAAGTTTATTGTAGCAACGTATGTATGTTTTTTGTTTAGTTATTTTGTTGAAATATTGTATTGTTTTCGTCAAAAATAGAGACACTGTACGTGTTCCACAGTAACGTGCGTGGCGGTCCAAACGGAGTTGATATGTCGAGCTGCTAGCGCACCTTGCTAAACGTTCCCAACCTGACACACGCCGATTTGCTCGAGATACGATGGTGCATTCGGCAGTTGTTCGATAGGTACGTCGCTAGGAACAAGATAGTAATACAAGCGGTCACCGCCACAACGGTCCCACCACACGGGCAGATGTTGTGGGGCCTGGCGAAGGTGACCAGCAGTGCCATGTGGGCATAGTACATGGAGATTGTTAGCAATCTCCATGTACTATCGACGACCCATGGTGTATGTCTATTTTGTTTATCCCGCTCTAACCTCTGGGGGGACCGCCGTTGAAGGGGGCAGCGACGCTCTTGTCCCCCTCTTCGGTTCGTTAACGGCGAGAGAGGTCTCGAAAGCACCAGACGTCGCTAGGCAGGATACTCCAGTTGATGGAGATTATGTTAGTTTCCAACTGAATGAAGGTGTGGATAAATGGTTGGGTGCCCGTGTGGACTGTCATGAGATTATTGATGGCATGTCCGAGGGCACTACCACCGAAGATGAGGATGACTTTGACTCGCAATCCAGCGAGGACAAAACTGATGATGAGGGTGGGATCATCGGTGGTATTCTTTCGACCAACACGGACTATGCTCCAAGTCGGTTGGATTGGCAAGTGGCCTCTTCCCTTGTTCTGCCCCAGGACCACGAGTCTTCGTGGGCCTTCGATGCGGACACCCTACTTGTGGGGCAATATTTCCCACATAAGACTGCTGCCAAGCAAGCTATCGCCAATTTCGCGGTGAAGACCAGTCGGACTTACCGAGTTTATCGGTGAGTTTTGACGTTGTTTGTTGTATCTTCAACTATCTATAGTAAGTCGTACTAACAATTATATCCTAACACATACATAGTTAAGTGTGTGGTTAGCTCTTGCCTTGGGTAAGTCCGTACGCAGAGATTCCCTGGGGCGGGAACAGACTTCCGCATCACAGTCGTCACAGATCACACATGTGAGCTTCAAGAACCGTTGCAAATGCATAGGAATGTGACCTCGGGCTACATCACGACCATCATAAGCCATTTAGTTGTTGCCGATGTGACCGTTTCACCGAAGGTCCTGATAGTTGACGTACTGAATACAATAGAGTATGTCGTTAGCTATAGTAAGATCTGGTGGGTGAAGTGCAAGGTGCTCGAAGGGTTGTACAGTACCTACAAGGAGGCGTATGACCTGGTCCCCAGAATGCTGAAGCAAATCACGGATGCTAATTCGGGGACATGCGTCAACAGGGTCGAGAGGCCCCACCCGTCAAACATCCCACATTCCCTAATCCTTGATTGAGTCTTCTGGGCATTTGGCCCGGCAGTCCAGGGCTTCTCCCACTGTCGTCCCGTCCTCACTATGGACAGTACATTCCTTTGTGGGATGTACAAGGACACCATTCTCACCGCTGTTGCTGCTGATGCTAACGACCAGTTGCTCCCAGTTGCCTTCGCAATTATGGAGAATGAGAACACTGAAAGTTGACTGCGGTTCCTAGTCAACATAAAGCAACATGTTGTAAGGGACCGGCCAAATGTGTGCGTTATCACTGACCGTCATGTCGGTTTGCTGTCCGTGCTGCAAACCATGCAGCATGGTACGAGCCCTCCGTTCCAATGGAATGACATGCGCACACGTTGGTGCATGCGGCATCTAGCCGCCAACTTTTACACGCGCTTCTGGAGCAAGGACCTCATGAAGAAGTTCAAGAAGCTTTGCCTGCAAAACCTGAAGCGCAAGTTCGATGTCGTGTGGCGGGAGCTTGAGGTTGAAACACAGCGTGCAAGTGGAGGTTCTGGGCCAGACGCACCACAAAGCGAGTTCACTGAGTGGATGAGCGCACATGCCCCTGACTATGAAAAATAGTCCCTTCTTCATGACATCTATGGTGCTCGCTACGGCATCATGACAACCAACATATCCGAGGTCTACAACAGTGTGTTGAAAGGGATCCGTGCCCTGCCCATCATCGGCATTGTCGATGAGACATGGAATTGCATGGTCGGTTACTTCGTTAATCGGGCAATGATGGCCAAGCAACATTTGGATGAAGGGAAGCAGTACTCCGAGGTTACCCTTGCCTACATGGAGAAGAAGATTACCAAGGCTCGATCTCATGTAGCTCACACAATGGATGGCGTGAGGAGGAAGTTCGAGGTCCGCCTGTGGGACAAGTACGTCCGCAGCCATACGAGAGGTGACCGAAAGCATGTTTGCACCATAGGCGATGTGGCAGTTTGCACCTGCAACAAGCATCAACTCCTTCACAAGTCTTACTCCTATGTATATGCTGCATGTGTTGTATTTCACCAATCTTGTGGTATGTACATGTCGGAGTACTACAACATACGCCACTTGTATGATACTTGGAACGGGGAGTTCAACTCGTACGGCGTGGAAGACAATTACAGGGACCTATGGCTGGGAGCAGTGAAGTGGTCACCAAATGAAGTATTGTGACATCCAGGCCGTGGGAGGTGTCACTCAAGTTGCATCCGCAACAACATGGATACGAGCCAACGTGGAGACCGGCCAATACCAACAAGGTGTAGGCTATGCAAGACTCGTGGGCACTCCTTTAGGAACTGCCCCAACAGACCTTCTTCTGGCGCCACTTAGTATCTGTAAGCTATCCGGTGTATTGAGTCATGTTGGTCGTAGTGATGTGAGTGTTATAGTGATTTCTGTTGTACGATGTTACAAGTTGTTATTCCTGCTTCAAGTTGTTATTCCCAGTTCAAGTTGCTATTACCGCTTAAAGTTGTTATTACCAATTGCTTTCCTTACAGTGGTCATGTCCTGCTTTCCAGAGAGTGGTCACGCTCTACTTTCCATACAGTGGTCACATTTTGCTTTGCAAAGTGTGGTCACATCCTGCTTTTCAGAAAGTAGTCATGTCCTCCTTTGTAGAGAGTGATCACGTCCTGCTTTCCATACAGTGGTCATGTTATGCTTTGCAAAGTGTGGTCATGTCCTGCTTTCCGCACAGTGATCCCTTTGTGCTGCCAATGCTATAAATGGATGCTTTGACTTCCATTCACCTCATTCTTCTCTTCCTCTTCTCCTTTCTTCTAGTGTAAAACGGGATGTTTTCGGCCTCATCTAACTTTCGAGTGAGCAGACAATTAGAATCACTACGCCAGCACCTGGTTTGCCCTCGTTGCAGAGATCCAGCGAATGTGTTCACCTCGCATACGCCAATAAATCCATCCCGAGTGTTCATGAAGTGTTCAAATCTTACGGTAACTTGTGCAAAATCACCCCGAATGAATTCTATTACAAATACCATGTTTTCTTATTTTCGTTTGAAGTGCAATACTTTTGCAGAACACAACATGTCGATTTTGGCAGTGGGCTGATGAAGCTGCCTCAGTGGTTCGAGATATTGCTATACAAATTGCTGCCTTGCAAGAAGAGTCACGTGGTGTTGCTGCATTTCGTGCAGCGGCTAGACCGTCCGATCAACCAATGCAAAATGAAGAGAACATACTTAAAAGACTGGATGAAAGGATGAAAAGAGTTGAGAAGATGCTTCAAAATTTAGTTAAGATAGTTAGTTTTGTTGTCTTTCTTCTATTATATGTTGTTCTTGCCAAGAGAACTTTAGTTGTACTAAGATTGTTCTACCCACTCTTTATCTATGCATCGTAGTCCTTCATGAATGAGAATAAAATTATTGTACTAAGATAGGTAACGAGGTACAAGTGTCCAATTACGATACCATAACCACACTCTATTCGGATTACAAATTACTAACTGAAGTACAAGTTATAATAAAGTACAAGTTACAACATGCTGGCATTTCTAATCTTACTACTGCTCACGCTGGTGTTCACTGCTCCCAGCCATAGGACCCTGTAGTGGCCTTCCATGCCGTGTTCCTGGCATAGGTCTCCGACGAATCTGTTCCTACGGGAACATCAGCCTCTCGAGTGACCGTGGGTTCTGCCGCAGGTCATAGCGGGGCTCCTCAACCGCTATGTCGTCATACTGGGGGGATCACTTGGGGGAGTGGCGTTGAGAAAATCTCGGTGATCCAAGCATTAGGATCCCCGAGGGGCACCAACTCAGCTGAGCTTGTGTGGTGAACTGCTTGGGATACGCCTGAGCTTGCGGGGTGAACTGCTCAGGGTACGGCGTGTAGCCAGACTAATACCATGGGGCAATATCGGCTAATTGAAATTGTCCAAGTGTGTTGTGCTCGACAGGAGAATCTGGGACAACCTCAGTGGTTTCAGGTTGCACATCTATGCTCTCTGGTAAGGCGTCTTCCTACCTCCGTGACGACAATGGCATCAGCATAGAGTCCCTGCGTCGCAACTGCATGGACAATTGGCCGTCGACGCTGCGCCGCTGGGTCGACTCACTTGGACGGGTAGATGAGGGTACACGATGCTCTGTCTGATGCCTCAAGTCGGCATCAGTGGATCTTCCGCAGCTCAAGCTATGAATGACGTGCTTAGCATCGTCAATAAGAGTCTTCATGATCGTATGAAGGCATTCAACTGTGTTGTTCGTACCCCACTCGATTTCCCGGTGGCCGCGCTGCACAACTCTGCAAATGGTCGAGCTGCATAGTTACCGAACAAACAAAATTTTGTTAGTTAGCCTTATTTGGGAGGGTGTTTTATCTGCTACATGCTCAACGTACCGAATCATCACGGAGTGCTGCACGGTGCGGGTCCAGCCCCCAAGCCCAAGCGTTCAGCGTGGCTAGGGTCAGCATGTCGGACTGGGGGGCACCTGTCAATCTCACCCGTGTGTGCCCTACGTACCACTCCAAGTACGTGTCGTAAGTGCCTGCATTGTAAGGCCGTGCCTCACGAAAAATGCAATCAATGGCAGATTGTCATGCATCTATCCATGACTGCTGTGTCAAAAGCCACCCATTACTCTTGCAGCCCTTCTTCGTCTGCCTGATGGTGGAACAAAATAAATGAATTATGGTACTGACATAACAAATGAGTAACAGACCAACAATATTAACCAATGTACCGTACTTACAAGTGGCTACGCCTCGCAAGCGGTCGCCCTAGAGCTGGAGGGATCTCTTGGTGCAGCTGGAACTGCCTCATCACCCGTTGCAGGTTGTAGGGCTCCACCATGTAGGAGAACACCAGATGACAAGTTGTCCTCCAGTACGAGGCATCCTGGTGGCATAGCAAGCTCAAGCCGTTGGGCGTCGTGTCCTACACGAACGCATCCGTCCAAGGAGCCCATATTATGTCGTCCTCGTGCAAGGTCTTGATTTCATTGTGGAACTCGAGGTATATGCGACGCGGTCTCTCCCTATCCCACCCTAGTACTACCACAGTCCATCGGGATCCCATGGTCGGGCCTTCCACGGGATCCTAGTCGTCCACCCTACCATAGAAATGCTCTGTGCGCGGGTAAGGGTGGACTACGAAGCGGAAGTATGACCGTCCGACCGGGAAGTGCTCCCACGACCATAGCTGTAACAGCGTGTGGCAACCCGAGAGCATAGGCTCTGTTCCTGTGCGATGCTGGTACATGCTGCACAATACAGCTGAACCCCAACTGTACTGTGACACGTCCTCATCGTCGGAGTCCACGATGGACTCCGCAAGGTGAATGTAACTAGGGTACACCGTGTCCCCCTCCGTGCTAGGGAACATGACTCACCCGAATAGAAACAGCAAATATGCAATTAGGTGGCATCGAACCACCTCCTCCGTTGCGTCATTTGGGCAATGCACGAATCGTCGCAGCCAGCCGTGTGGAACACCCTTACACCTCTCAGGGATAGGCTACCCGAAGCGATGGCCGAGGCACGCCTTCCAGTCTGGTGACCTCAGAGGGGGAACAACTGCCAGCCTCCCAACGGTAGGCCGGTCAAGAAGCTGACGTCTTGCAGTGTCACGATCATCTCCCCCCCACCGGAAGTGGAACATGTGGGTCACCGGCTGCCAACGATCAACCAGCGTAGAAAGAAAGGAGGCGTCAATCAAGAGGTTCTGCCCATATTCATCATGCGGGCGAACGCAATCAGCCCAGACTGACGAAGCCTCCCAACATACCGGTCATCCAATGGCCAGGTCTCCCTCGGTTCCCGTATCACCAGGGTTGGTGGCCCATCGCCATCGATCCAAGCGTGACAGCGATGCTGCACGTCCCATGCCTCCTCAAGTAGGGGTGGTAGATTGTCTACCATTGCTGCAAAAAGAGAACACGTCATAATTAGCGAATTAATTTACAAGGTAGATTACATGTTATTGCTACAAATAATTACATGACAGATTCATAGTAATTATGCATGTAACAGTTGCGATTGATATAATACATGTGCATTATTAAGTACGTACTTAACACTCAAAATTGCAATAACAAAATATTAAATATCGCGGTCGAACGAACGAACGAACTAACAATCGAAATTTGTTTAGCAACTCTTAATCGGAATGAGCATCGCCTTATGAAGAACCGTCGGTTGTGCGTTCCGTTATATAGGCAGAAAATGTCGACAGCGAATGACATCAACAAGACGAGACGCGACGACGATGTGATGTAAAGGGGAAAAAACAAAAATGCAAAAGACAAAATAGCTTTTGGCGCACCACTGTAGCCCGGGGGTAGGTACAAAAAAAATTCTATTTTAATGGATTAATTAAAGCTTAATTGCAAAATTCTGAAAAAAAAACATTTTTAATGAATAAAATTAACTTCAAAAATATTTATGTAATTTGTTTTTTTCTATTTTTTCATATTTTTTCAAATTTTTCTCGGGAGGGTGGCTCTTGCGCCAGATCACTGTGGGTAGGTGCTGCCGCGCCCACCACTGAGGCAAGGCGTCCATGCCGCCTAAGAGAGGTATGTGCACTGTATTGAGGCTAAATATGCCATTTATACCGGATGGGAGCTAGTTTTGAAAATAAAGAGCAACAGGGGGCTACAAATGCCAAAAATTATGCAACATGATCCCATATCAGTTACAACAGATAATAAAACACAAACATGCATATGGAAAAATAAGAGTTGTTACCATGGTTGATCGCAGATTTAATTCTCTTTCTTTTGTGCACAAGTAGGGAAAGAGACCAGACATGGTTTTCTAGGCTATTTCAAGGTTGTCAATCCTAAATTAGCTTTTTTTTAATAGGGACTATAGGATAAGATCGTCGAATCATCATAGGAACGTGAATGGGAAACTATCTAGTTAGTGTGTGCGCACGAAAGAGAGGGAGAGAAATATCATAGATCGTCTCCCCGCGCGTCACGCTAGCTTCTAATTAATTGGCAACAACTTTCAAGTAATTTGAAATAAAACTAGCTACTATGTATTTTCTTAGTACATGCGCTCTAAGAGTATTGATTTTTATGTTAGCATGCCTTCAAAATTCTATTTTTGATCTGCATGAATACTTGAAATGACCCGGAAATATACATGCTCATCCAATCCACTATTTGAAGTTTAATATCATGTGATTCCAATATCAAATGCATCGGATGAAAAACTATACAAACTCAATATTCACTAGTTAGGACCTTACCGCAAAGTTAATAGTGTCAGTTTAGCTAAGCATACCTACAGAATTGGGTTAATAGTGTCAGTTTAGCTAAGCATACCTACGAATTGGAATTTATTATGTGCAAACAAACATATAGAAGGTAAAAAGATTATTGAAATACAAAAGAGGAGAGTGATTAGTGCATGCATGCGTGCATATAGAGTTAGGAGTGTACGAGTATATGCTACGAGGCCATTCGCTTCTGGGAACAGCGGAGCTATGTAGTGCCTGAAGAAGGGTCTTCGGCGCCTTATGCCAAGTTCGTGGCCCTGCCCTAGGGCTCCAAAGCGCCTCCAAACTCCAATGCGAGATGCAGTAAATACGTGGGAGGGATCTCCTGAAGTTCTTGGAGACGAGGCCCTCCGACAAGGAGCTGATATATACTAACGTGTTGTATGTTGACGAGCCGTAGACATCAAAAATTCTTACCTTATTTTTCATTTATTGATTTGTTTGCACGTTCGAGTGCTTGTAATGTCATTGTTTTACCTTCTTTTGTATCCATTGTATGTTGTATGCCTGATTGATTTGTAATTCATTGTGATGAATAAAGCTTGCTTACACATACGGATGTGACTGTGTTTGTGTTGTCTCGCTTCGCCCCCTTTTTTCATATACATAGGGCTACGGAGGAGTTTTTAACGCTTGCGAGGATGGGGTTGCGAAGCGTCGTCCCGCATACTTTTAGATAGGGCTCCAGGGGAGCCTTAACTAACTTTTTTTTCGACGGGGATGCAAAGCCGAGCGCCGTCCCTCATACTTTTTTAGGTAGGGCTTCTATTTAGCTCTAACTTTTTGTGAAGGGGAGGTGAAGCCGAGCGCCATTAACAAGGATTAAATTCCTCATTATTGGTTTAATCATTTAATTAAAGACCATATACCCTTTATGCTAATAACCTGTTAGTTAATGACCCCTGTGGTCGAAGAATCCCAGAGGTTGCTTTACGAGTACCTTGGTCGAGAGGTCCTATGCCTATTACCCGACCAGTCGAACTACTCGTAGGATCTTTGAATTAGTACTTAGATTTGATTCCAAGTATATTCCTTCCGTGTGATGAATGGAACACATGGTTTATATGCTCCAAACCACATGACGCTTTCGGCCCTAAGTCACTAACAATAACCACTTTGTAGTTCTATCTCCCACTAAAATCAACCGATGATAAGTTAGCATCTCACTAACTGCAACTGATCCTCCACCAGACATGACGTTTCCCAAAAGGTGTCTTCTCTAGGAGTAATGTCACCCCTTCACTAGGTACTTAAAGGTACATGATGAATAGCAAAGGACAACCGCAACCAAGACAAACAAGACCTGGAGATCAGATCACGATCAATAGGATCAAAGTCAATTGAGGCATACCAAGTAATATACTCAGTATAATTAGGGCTAGTCTATCGCCTTACCTAAGGCACCCCTATAAACAACCGTTCAATGCAATAAAGAGCAACTCCATTCTCCTCCAAGAACTCTTAGCCATTTTTCTTATTTTATTTCGTAAGATCAGCAACTTGATCGTTAATAGTTGGTGCCGTCCGCGGGGAAGAAGGCGTTGAGTTCTTGAAGATGTCTTTGCTCAGCAATCCTTATTCTCCTTCTGTTCCGTTGTCGCTTATGCGATCATGGCTAGAATATGGGATGAGGAGAACTGGTTTGACTTGGCGGACTACTCCAACCTCGACATGGACGTATGCATCCGCGCCATGGAACACGACGCAATGTCGTCGTCGTCCTCTTCCAACACAGGCTCGCCGCTCGCTGAGTTCAGCGAGATCGACCGGATGGAGGAAGATTCACCGTCAGAATCAGTGGCGCTCCCAGAGAATTCGGTCGTTCCGACCAGTTTGGAACGTCAAACGCCTCTACAAGCCCGGTTCTTTCGACCGGCAAAAATGGTGACAAAGCTCAATGCTACAACCAGAGAGTCAGGGTGCTCTCGATACAGTCATGGGTGACCAATATTCACCAACAGCTCCTAGCTATTGCGGGGCCAACCGACATCTGGTAACGGTGTCAATGAAGTTGCCACGGTCGAAGGCCGGGTAAAGATGATCAAACTCAGCATACGATCAGGAATCCGTCGGATCAGGTTGAGTCCACCACAAAGCCCACCGGAGGTGGTAATCTAAACCACTCCCCGTCATGGGTACTCCTTGCCGAAGTAGTGGAAGGCTCTCCCTTAGTTATGATGGAAGCTCGTCAAGAGACTACTGTTGGAGGCACGATGTTAACGCAATCGATGATACCAATCAAGACGTCGTGCACGATCCTCCACAGCTTAACCCGCCACCACCCATTGGTGGAAATGGTACAAGCATTCAAGTACCAACCTAAGATGGCAGAGGCAATCGAACGGTGGACAACAATCATTTAATTCACTTGTTTCTACCCCATTGCGCATGATGGGTCGAATAGGACGAGCAAGAGGGCTGGGAGAGAGCTCAAGTCATCGAACACCTTCTATCAGCAAGAATCCTTCAAGACCCTCGGTAACAATTTAGAACCTCCAACGAGTTCACAACATTTTAAATAACCCAGATCCTGCTCTGCTAGAGACCCCAGGATATGTTCATCTTGCAGGGCAGGTATCGGAGATCCTTCAATAGACCATGCAACATACAGAAATGTACAAGGAGTAGAGGAATTCACAAAGTCATACTTTGACTTCATCCCAATGTCCCTTCCTTAGCAGGGGTCAGCATGGTCGGTCTGGAGATTGTTCGATACCTAGACCTCCTTAGAGGTTCCGACTAGGGAATCACGAGGAAAGGCGGCTCTTTCATGCAGCCACTCGTCCCCCTCGTCAAGAGGAGTGGCTGCTTGGCTCGGATGATCTATGACATCATCTAAACTAGGTAGGTGGTCAAAGGCGTTATACTAACGTCCATGACCGAATTAAGACACTGGATACTCAGTATGTCAACCTGAGGAATTGGTCCCCAACTGATTACAATCCAGCTCCTTTTCAAAGAAGGCACCATGACTCCATTACGAACTGTCGGGCATTCTCGGCAGGGCTCCAAGCAGTGCGGTGGTCGGATAAATTCCGATCAACAAACATGGAGAAATTCAATGAAATTCAAAATCCATTAGAATTCCTCTAGATTTATACTACCACCATCAGAGCTGCTAGTGGTGACACAATGTGATGGAAACTACTTGCCCACGGTACTCGAGGGATCTGCCCAATATTGGTTGCTTAACCTACCGGTTAGATCAATCTACACCTAGGGGCAACTCTGCGACCTGTTGATCGCAAACTTTTTAGGGGACTTACGGTAGCCCCGGAAAGGAAGACGATCTTCATCGGATCCGGCAAGAACCCAATGAAACTCTTCAGCAGTACATTAAGAGGTTTAGCTAGGTTTGAAACTCTATTCCCGAAGTCACAGATTCTTCGGTCATTCAGGCTTTTTAAAGCAGGGTTAAGGAATCAATGGTTTACGGAGGACATCGCCTTGAATCCTCTACAAACGACCGTCGAGCCCTTCGACATGGTCGGTAGGTATGCAACCGCCAGTGAAGCAGTTGAATGGAACAAGGCCATCGATCAGAAAGAGAAAATCCCTCAACCCGGCCTGGATAAATAAGAGAAGAAACATAAGAAGGCCCTCAAAGGTAAGAAGAATCGCAAGACCAACAATAAAGAGGTACTTGCAATCCCAGAGAAGTTTACCAAGGGCAAGAAGGATTATTCCGGTCATAACAAAGTAAAAGTTTCGACCGATGAATATAAAAAGAACAAGAAGTGGTATCCACTTCATCAGGCGACAAGGCATGATCTGCACACTTGCTGAGCCTGACAAAATAAACTAGAGGATTATTATTCAGGTAAAGGTCATTTTTCTCCATACATGAGCTTGGAGAACCAAGTTCCAAAAAAGACAAGGATGGCGATGAAGAAATGGAGTATCAGGAACCATAACACACTGTCGATATGATCTTTGGTGGGTCCTCCTCGTACGAGTCTAGGCACCATCTGAAAGCAGTGGAACGAGAAGTGAACCTTGCTGAATCTTCGATCACCGCCAAGCCATCTAGATGGTCGAAGACAGTTATCTCCTTCAGCAAAGATGACTACCCTATCCCTTCAACTCGATCAGGTAGGTTCCCAATTGTTGTAGAACCTACTATTAATAATTAAGAGTCAATCGAGTTTTAGTAGATGGTAATGGTTCTTTAAATATTTTATTTATGAGAGCATTAGAAGAAATGCAAATTCCCAAGTTAAAAGTAAATCCTGTGAAATATGCCTTCCACGGTATAGTTATAGGGTCTACTGCTAAACCGATAGGGCAATGTCAGACCCCCGGGCGTGGAATACCCGAAAACCTTATGTGTGTACCGTATTGGTCCCATGATCAGTGGCTAGTACACACATTTACAATATTTGGCATACACATCCATACATACACATGTAAAAGTAAAGCAAAAGGTACTTAACTTAAGAGGTAGTTATTACATTACAAGGGCTAACTGGCCAAATATTAAACAGTACTAATAGAGTAAAGTAGTAGCGGAAAATATAACAAAAGTAGCAAAAGCTCCAGCGGCTTGCCCATTGAACCCTCAGGTAACCGACAAGGAAACAAAGACCTAGATAGACCCATCACCGAACCCTCCGGTTCCGGGTGTGAAGAACACGTTGTCTGGCATCGGCTCCTCCTCATACTCTAAACAACAACATAAGCAAGATTGAGTACTTGTGTACTCAATAAGACTTGTAGTGTATCGCAAAAGTTATATTAAACACAACGCTAATCAAGAGAAGGCTCTATGCTACAAGTTATTTTGCATTAAGCATATTTTATTTGCAATATTCATAAGTAATACTTTGCAACGGAATTTGAAAGAGCATTTTAAATAGATACTGGATAGTAGTAAGTATTTGAATGATCCAACCTAAATAACAACTACAACTCACAGTCTTCCTTGGCTGTGAGCAACATTTAAGTTCAGTCATAACATGGCAGTTATCTCAAAGGAATCACAAGCCGTTTCCCACACTTTCCCGATAAGACAGTTTTTGAAAATCAAGACTATACCCGGCAATACTACACTTAACACGCTCATCACCGCGAGCACGATTATTATAATAGATTTACACTATGTAGGGGGGTACAACTTTACCCACAGTACACGACTTCTCTAGCTTGTTTGGCACCAGGTGATGCCACCACTCACTACCGTAGGTAAGTAGTCTAGAGCACGTGTCGAAGCCTTTACATCATCTAGCCCTAACCTTACACTTAGCCCGTCGAATGTTATTACCCACTGAACCCAGGCATACCCGTCTAGGTGCTACGTTTATTGTCACTTCGCCCAGGTATCTCGTCCCAGTGAGGCATTCACCGTTATGTCGGCAACCAAACATGCTCGCACCTCTCCTGTACCCCTCATGCAAGGCTACTTCTCGACAACTTAATTAGCTAAGGCCACCCCATAAATGGCACTATGGTTGCACGCTTACGCTTAGGTTGTAAATACCGGCATTCGGTCCTTAATTGACTCGGGCGAGACTGTCCCCCTATCTACTAGTGAGACTCCTGTCTCACTTTTTCAGAATATAATATAACTCGCTCGTGTCTAACACTAGGTTTTTTATTTTATTTTTATACAAAATAACAGAGGTACACCCCTCTGGACTTTTTCCACAAATATCCCAAATCCACATTTGTCATATTGTCCTTTTATAATTTTTCAGAAAAATCTATTGGTCTACTTAGCGGTTGTGCGGTATTCGCATTTAAATTCCCAAGTTGACATCACATATTGTCTACCCCATATCCTAATATTTACAATCAGTAAGGGCATCAACATATCAAAGGAGTTCATGCATCAAATAGGATTAACATCTACTGAGTTCCCATTCATAGCATTTTCTTATCAAACATACATGCATGCAATAATAGATTTGCAAAAAGAAATACAATAAGTAAAATAGTAGGATCAATATGATCAAAGGGGGTGCTTGCCTTGCTCAGGATGTTTGGAATGTGTGATCGGTTGGTCGTCGAGGATATTGTTCACGCAATCAACGTCTATTGCAAAAAGAGCCAGAAATTAATTAAATAATGCAAATGAATTCAAACAGTAACCAAATTCAAATATTTTTGCATATTCAGGTAGATTATGATTTTACACGAATTTAGAGACCAAAATAAACTTATTTGGAGTTTCCTAGCAAAAGTTATTAAAGATTCATTTTGGTTTAGTTTAGAAATTCCAATTAAATTGAGAAATACGTCTCTTAACTATGAAAGCATATTCTCTCTCTGTCCTTAATAGGTTTACGTCTTCTATATATGGAAAGCGTCTTTTACTCTTTGAAGTTAAGGTTTATGTTTTCCGAAAATGGAAAGCATATTTTGGTCATACTAAAGGCGCACTATCCACACGCTTACAGGTGGGACCTACGTGTCAGTGTCATGGCTTACCAAATAGTGCGTGTGGGCTGGAGTCTATAGCATAGTGTCTGGTCCACACGGTGGGTTTCTGTGTGGGTTTAATGGCCTTGGGCCCATGAGTCAGTGAGAAGCTACAGAAATCATAGCGTTTAAGTGCTGGAATTTTTGTGCAAGGTCCCACAAGTCAGTGTAACTAGGGCTATAATTAAAATAGGATTTACCTAATGTTTACTGTTCCGACATTGATTTAGTTAATTAAGTGCATGCTATAGTAGTTGTCTGGTTCCAACCGCGTAGAGGAGCTCCTGGCCGATGGCTTCTACGGCCAATCACCGGCGAACGGAGCTGTGGCGGCGCGACCGGGTGGTCAAAATGGGACCCTTGAGCCCTCGCGCAGCCGACGGTGCTAGTGGTGGTGGCCAGAGTGGCCGGTAGCGGTGGCGCGGTGAGGTTGGGCGGCAGTGAGGTTTAGCCATACATGGCATCTCCGAACCCGAAGGTATTTAACCAAAACTAGCACGCGCATTAGCAGCCCTAGGGTACTACGAACTCACCGGCTGGTCTCGGGGAGAAGGAGCTCAATGGAGGATGGCCGGTGGCGAAGGATAGCGGCGGCAGTGAGGGCGTTCACGTGGGTAGCTCGATCCGAGCAAAAGCGAGAGCATTCAACTCCTGGGAAGACATCAGTGGGTCTAGGAGATGGAGCCAAAGCTAGTAATTGGACAAGGGCTTACCGGAGTTAGGGTGGTGGCGAAATTGACTTTTTCGCCTGGCTGTGAAGAAGACGAAGGCAATTGTGAGCTCCTGCATATGAAAAGCTAAATTAGTTTAGTAGTTTTGCTCCTTGGAGGATAAGGCACAAGCTGCGTGGGTAGGAGAGAGGAGGCTCCACTAGTTCACCAGCGGTGTCACGGTGGTGTCCCGGCCGACAACTGGAGCTTGTTTCTTCTACAGTTTTTGTTTGGTGAGAGGAGAGGGGAGTAGGGTAATGTATTGGGGTGGTGAAGAGGGGTAGAGGGTGCCTTGGTACGGTTTAAATAGGCTTAGGGCGAAGAGTTTGCAAGAAGCGCCCGACATGGGCGTTTGACGGGGCATGGTGACGCCGAGGGGACAGTGAGGCGATGCTGAGCGATGGAGCACTCGACCGGTGTTTAATGCACGCAGAAGATGCGATCGAAAGTGAGCAAAATCGGTGGGCGTGGAGGCAGAAACCGGCGATGAGCTCGGTGGTGGAGCGAGTGCTCTGGAGCGGCGTGGCACAGCATGCTGAGCTAGCGCTCGGGCGGTTGCCGCGTGGGAGGAGAAGCCTGGCCAGCGAGCCCGACTTCCAGCGAGGTGAGGAGGAAGGCTATGCCGAGTGGGTGCAGTTGCAGCGTGGTGCGGTGGAAGCTGGCCCAGCCAGAGGAATAGGGGGACGGATCGGTGGGTTCCACCCATTAGTGGGAGGAGGGTTTATGATTTTGTTTTCTGATTTTTATTTAATTAGAAAAGGCTGAGAGCTTCTAGGATTTAGTTGACATAGCGAAACAACTCTAAAAATTCTGAAATTTTTTGGGGAGGCTTAGGTCAAAGTGTAGATCCTTATATAAATTTCCTAGGGTTTTCAAGCAATACATTATTCTTTATAAATCTTTGAAGCTTTCTTATTTTTTTACTTGTATTTTCATAAAATGATATTTTAGGTTTTACAAACAACCAAGCCTTGATTTAAAATCTAACTAAAATGCATGGATAAGAGATGCAACAAAAGTTTTAAAATGATTACGTTTTTATACATTTGAAATACAAACCCTAATTTAGGGATGTTACAGACCTACCCCCTTACAAAGAATCTCGTCTCTGAGATTCAGTAGGCTCAGAAAAGAAAGAAGGGAATTCGGCTCTAAGACGATCTTCCTATTCCCACGTAGCTTCGTCTTCAGTATGATTACTCCACTAAATTCTTAGCATCTTGATGGCACGATTGCAGGTATGTCTTGTGGCTTCGTTTAAGATTTGGATCGGGTGCTCCCGATAAGAGAGATCTGGTTGGAGGTCAATGTTCTCCAACTAAGTGAGTTCGGTTGGGATTCGAAGACATTTCTTGAGTTGCGATATGTGAAAGACGTTATGTACATCTGATAGTTGTGGTGGCAACTCCAACTGGTATGTCACTTCACCTTTCCTAGCAAGGATTCGGTATGGACCAATATATCGAGGTGCCAGTTTCCTGTGGACTTTGAAACGGCGAACGCCTCGTAGTGGTTCGGCTTTTGACAGAGAAGGAAACCTAATTCAGTTTGGCCACAATGCTTGAGCAAAGAAAAGAAAAAAAACAAAGGAGAAAAAAGGGAGAGTTGGATTTCGCGAATCAAGTGAAGAAAAAGAATAGAAAAAAAAGGAGAAAAAAAGGAGAGAAGAAACAAAAGAGAGAGAGCCATCTGTTTTGAATTTTGAAAATCCCAACAAACCTTCGCCAAATCTAGTGAAAATTGGTGGAGACCTTCTTGATACATCCACAAGCTGCCACAAAAAAATTGAGCACGTTTGGCCCATAGAAGAAAATGTTATAGCAATTTCAATTTGAGGCCGAAACGAATTCGAATCCGTTACCGACACACCTTCAGTAAAATGGGCATAACTTTTGCATACATAGTCAGAATTTGACGTTCTTGGACTCGTTTGAAAGCTGACGACGACACACATCTGAAATTTTTTTCACTGCATCTGATGAGTCAGAAAATTCATCAGTTCGCAACCCGCAGTAGAATCAACTAACTAATCATTGCGTGACAAAGGGAAGTCATCCTTTGGGCAAGCAATATTTAAAGTAGTAAAATCGATGCACAACGCCACTTATCGTTAGATTTCTTGATCAGGACCGGATTTGTGAGCCATTCGGGGTGATCCTGGTGAGGACATCAACTCTAAGGATGCAACCATTGCTTCGACCCGCTGAACGACATCCTCTACTTCAACCACATCCTCTTTGATATGACTTTCGGCTACTGCACTCCCATATTTACCAGTTGGACCAAGCCACGTCTACTCATACGAGCTGAGCTTTGTCTACATGCCATAGTGCTACGTCACCTATTGTTGGCCCACAGGCTATATAATGTATTGGCCGACAACTTGGCCCATTTGTTGGACGACCTGGCCTATCTGGTGACCGACCACCCCTAGGCCCCTACTGTTCATGTGGGTACTATTCATAAATGAACAATACCTCACCCTAGGGTTTCCACCTCCTGGCCACCCTCCTCATATAGGAGCCGTCACCCTTTAGTTCAATTTGGGTTTTTCTTTTAGAATATTCTGCATAGCAGTTTCGCCGCTCGTTCGGTTTGAGGAACCCCAACTTTGTGAGCTTCATCATTATTCGCAATACAATTTCAGATTGCATCTTCTACTCTTTTGCTTGTGTTCTCGATTCACTTGCTGGAGATAACCTTCTTGGTGAGGTAAACCGCCTTCGGCACAGTTGATAACCATCGGAGTAGTGGTGTAGTGATTGCGAGGGGTTCGATCCGTTTTGGCCAAAGCCTTTGGATCATCAACGTCGTGATCTCCACAATCGACGTGTCATTACCTTTCGGAAGATCGGGCCATACTCACATCAGGTGGTATCAGAGCGAAGGTTGCCCGTTAGGTAATCACAATTCTTCGCTTTTAGATTAGTTTATGTTCATCGTCCAAAAAACTCCAGAAAATTAGCCCCACAAAAATAATTTATTTGTCGTGTGCTTCCGCTGTCCCATCACCCCTTGTGCCATTGCAATTTTTCTTTTCAGTATTTTGCTTCTTGAATTTTTGGTTACATCGCCATGTATATTTGCTAATTTCTAGTTTAGTTGGGGTCTAGTTCATCATTATCTAGTTGCATCTCGTGTTCCTTTGTGTAACTTCGTCGTTGTGTGTTCTTGTTCATTGCTGCAACCACCCATAGTTTTCCTTGCCGCACCGCTGCATCACGCACCAACATCACCACATCATACCCTACCGCAACCACCCACAGCTTTCCCTGCCGTTCCGCTGCATCACACCGCCGCGGCAATCGTCTTCCCTGCCGTGTAGCTGCATCACGCTACCGCACTGGTCAATCCTGTCGCCGCTGCCACACACTGCGGCAGCAACCAATCACCCAGGCCGCTGTTTTGTTTTGCTGCCACGGCAATCCTTTTGCATCTGGCCGCCATATCTTGTCTTGGGCCGCCGCTGCAACTCACCACCGAGGCAGCCGAACGCCTCTATCGCTGCTGCCTCTTGCAGCCACGGTAGCCTATTGCTCAGCCGCCACTGCAACTCCTGTTGCGGCACTGAATCCACACTGCCTATTCTGCCGGGCGTCGAAGGAAAATAAAGCCCTAGCTGGGTTCGACTTTTGACAGAGAAGGAAACCTAATTCGGTTTGGCCACAATGCTTGAGCAAAAAAGGGGGAAAAACAAAGGAGAAAAAAAATCGAGTTGGATTTCGGGAATCAAGTGAAAAAAAAGAATAGAAGAAAAAAAAGAGAAAAAGGAGAGAAGAAACAAAAGAGAGAGAGCCATCTGTTCTGAATTTTGAAAATCCCATCAAACCTTCGTAAAATCTAGTGAAGATTGGTGGATCCCTTCTTGATATATCCACAAGCTTCCACAAAAAAATTGAGCACGTTTGGCCCACGGAAGCAAAAGTTATAGCAATTTCAATTTGAGGCCGAAACGAATTTTAGTCCGTTTCCGACACACCTTCAGTAAAACGGGCATAACTTTTGCATACGGAGTCAGAATTCGACGTTCTTAGACTCGTTTGAAAGATAACGATGACGTGCATCTAAAAAAAGACATGCATGGCACTTGTCACCATTCAAGAACCCCAAAATCGGCCATCTTTAGCCCTGAATTCGTGTTGCTAATTTTCGGTTTTTGGCGATTCTTTTGGTCTTCCCTTTGGAATTTGGAGTTCGTCCAATTGAGAAAGTTGTAGATCTCGTCAAAACCTTTTAAATGAGTATATATAAGTCATATAAAACTTTGCTTTTTCATCGTTTGAGACTAGCTATTGTTTCTGCTCAATCTAGAGGGTTGTTTGTGTTGCACCGATATTGCTGTTTTGTGCTCTACATCACGCGAATAACTTGTGCCCTTAGAAAGAAGTTTGAGTAGTTGGCTAGCGTCTCTCCTAGAACTTGTTGTGAGGTTATCCATTGCTTACATCAAGTCACATTGATCGTTGTGTGTGCGTACATACATTTCTCTGCATAGGACTTTGATTAACTAGCTGTGATTAGGCTAGGATCAGCAACTTTGACGAGTACTTTGAACAATCTTTCAACTTGCATTTACTGATTTAATTATTGCTGATCCTTGCTACATATTATGCCTTCCGAGCCCCACCTACTCTTGATCAGAACAGGTCCCCTCTGGCAATCGTACCCACGCTCAACTCGGTATCACGAACCAGCCACCGGCTATACCACCTACTGCATGCTTTGGTAAGAACACTTGTAAGAGTGTGGTAATACGCCTGAGAGTGTGTGATTCCACCTTCCATCACCTAATAGTTGATAGGGATAATACCTTTGTGTTGTCTTTTGTTTTCTACTAACCATGACAGGTGACTCGTCTACTGATAAAGAACGTGTATTAAAGGGAGAACTCGTGACACTTTTGGATGAATAACTCACTACCATTAATGAGGACATCGACAGAAAGCTACAGGCTACTACGAGTATTTCAGCGCTCACTACATGCCTTGAAAGAATGGTGAATCGGCCACCTAACAATGGACGTGAGTATGATCATGATGTAGCCCAAGATTTTGAGATGGGAGATGCTAATGAGAGGTGAAACCGCGAGGCCGGCGCTGCCTTTGCGGCCCAAGATGCATGCCAATGACACCTCCTACATCACAACCATCACGATATAGGATGTAATAATTTTCAGCACCATAATGCTCGTGTTAATGTTGACCCATTTGCTAAAGTGAAATTTACCATTCCATCTTTTGCGGGTGTTTATGATACTGAAACTTATCTAGATTGGGAGATGACAGTGGAACAAAAATTTAATGCGCATCTAGTTCCTGAAGTGCATAGAGTCAGACAAGCTACTAGCGAATTTAAAGATTTTGCTATCATCTGGTGGAATCAAGTAGTTAATTCTAGCTTAACACCTAATACATAGGATAGATTGAAGGTAGCTATGTGTGCTAGATTTGTTCCTCCTACTTTTAAACGTGATATGCATAAGAAGTTACAGCACTTAGACCAAGGTAATAAATCTGTCGAGGAATATTATCAAGAACTACACATATGCATGCTGTGTTGTAATGTTGTTGAGGATGGGGAGGATAAGATGGCTCATTTTTATGGTGGTTTAAGACGTGAAATTCATGATATAGTTGATTACAAAGAGTATAATGATATCAATATGTTGTTCCAGCTTGCCTATTTGGCAGAAAAGAAATTGCAGGGTAGGCAACAAAGGACAAAGAGCAATTTTGGAAGTAGGTCTACATCGAGATCGACATCAGGGCAAGCCGACACAGCCCCACCTCCAGTTTCTCGGTCTGCTGCCCCCTCCGTGAGTAGGGCGCGTTCAGCAACACTGTCACCACCGTTATGTGCACCTGAGGTAAGTAAATCTACTAGTGTATAGGTACCAGCACAGAGCTCTTCATCGGTTGCTTCCACGGGTCGTACGACAGGGATTGTGTGCCACCGTTGCAAAAGGATGGGCCACGTCATTAGAGATTGCCTAAGTTAGCGAGCGTACATTGCGATAGAAGACGGTCGTTATGTAAGTGCTGGTGATGTTGAGGATGAATATGCTCTTGCAGCTCACCTTGCAGGTAATGATGATGATCATGAGGCTGATAGCGATGGTGAGGAAATTTTAGGTGCCACTGATACAGAGAATTATAGGATCCTAATTGTGTAGTGAGTATTGAGCACTCAAAAGGAGCAAGCGGAGAAGCTACAACACCATAATTTGTTTCAGATGTACCTCATCATCAAGGATTGTCGTGTTCTTGTCATAATTGATGGCAGGAGCTGTAATAACTTGGTGAATTCAAGTTTGGTCAAGAAGCTTGGTTTGACCACACATACGCATCCTCACCCGTACCACATTTAGTGGTTCAACAACATCGGCAAGATGAAGGTAACACAATTTGCGATGGTGTATTTTTCTATTGGTTCCTATCATGATGTTGCTGATTTCGATGTAGTGCCTATGCAAACCTACTCACTTTTATTAGGACGTCCATGGGAATTTGATACTGATGCAACTTATCATGGTAGAAGTAATAAGTACTCTCTTATGCACAAAGGAAAGAAAATAATTTTGCTACCTTTGACACTTGCTGAAATTGTGAAATTTGATCAAAAGATAGCTGAAAATGAGAGAAAGAAACTTAAACATGAATCTAAAAATCAGCAAGTAGTGAATAACGTTTCCCACCTAAAAAAGAGAAGTTGGCACATAGTTCTAGGACAGAGGGAATTAAATTAAAGGCTTCTGTCATGCTTGCAACCAAAACTGATCTTGCTGAAATTTTTGATAATGATATGTCATGCGATGCTTTGATATGCAAACATGCTTTATTTTCACTTGATGATATCTTTAGCTCTATGCCGTCGGCTGTTACTAACCTTTTGCAGGAAAATGATGATTTGGAGACAACGATTGAGTCGAGGACAACTCAAATTCAAGAAAGGGAAGATGATGAGGACATTAACCCTAAGGATGCAACCACTGCTTCGACCCGCTGCACGGCATCCTCTACTTCAAATACATCCTCTCTAATAGGACTTTCGGCTACTGCACTGCCATATTCACCAGTTGGACCGAGCCACGTCTACTCATATGAGTCGAGCTTCGTCTACATGCCATAGTGTTGTGTCACCTATTGTTGGCCCACAGGCTATGTAATGTATTGGCCGACAACTTGGTCCATCTGTTGGACAACCTGGCCTATCTGGTGACCGGCCACCCCTAAGCCTGTACTGTTCATGTGGGCACTATTCATGCCTGAACAGTACTATGAATAGTACCTTGCCCTAGGGTTTCCACCTCCTGGCCACCCTCCTCATATAGGAGCTGTCACCCTTTAGTTCAATTTGGGTTTTTCTTTTAGAATATTATGCATAGCAGTTTCGCCGCTCGATTAGTTTGAGGAACCCCATCTTTGTGAGATTCATCATTATTTGTAATACAATTTTAGATTGCATCTTCTACTCTCTTGCTTGTGTTCTCTATTCGCTTGCAGGAGATAGCCTTCTTGACAAGGTCAACTGCGTTCAGCACGGTTGATAACTACAGAGCAGTGGTGTAGTGATTGCGAGGGGTTCGATTCGTTTTGGTCAGAGCCTTTGGATCATCAACATCGTGATCACCACAATCGACGTATCAGTACCTTTCGAAAGATCAGGCCACACTCACATCAGATCCACCTCCTGAATAAAGCCAGCTTCAAGAAGCATATCGAGCTATGCTCTGATGGCCTCTTGACGATCCAAAGCGAAGCATCTCAGTCTTTGTTTGAATGGTTTTTTCTCAGGATGAATGGCTAGCCTATGCTCAATCACCTCCCTTGGGACTCCAGGCATATCAAATGGCTTCCACGCGAAGACATCCGAGTTGGCCTAGAGGAAGGTGAGGAGCTTGTCTTCCTATTTCTCACTTAATCTCGTGCCAATCCAGACTATCTTGGATTGGTCTTCAGGGCTGAGTGGTACTATCTTTACCTGCTCATTGGGCTGAGGAGTAGCCTTAACTTTTGTAGCCTTTCATGTTTTATCCTCTAAAGTAAGATCTTTCAGAGGTAACTGATCAACAAGTTCTAGCGACTTACGATAACATGAAAGTGTGACGGCTTGGTCACCTTGCACCATAATTACGCCCTTTGGCCCAGGGATCTTGATCTTCTCGTAGGCGTGGTGTGTAGCTGCCATGAACTTTGTTAGACATGGTCTTCTCAAAATTGCATTATAGGCAGACTCAAAATCAACCACTTCGAAAGTGGTCAATTCAGTTCAAAATTTAGTAGTCGTACCAAAGGTTACTGATAACACTACTTGCCCTATTGGTGTAATAGACATACCTGGCACTATCCCATAGAATGGACTTGTCATTGGTTTAATCTTAGAATGAGGAACTTGCATCTCATCTAAGGCATTAATAAATAACAGGTATAAAGAACTACCACTATCTATTAATATTCTCTCTACTCTGTAATTACTTATGGTAGAGGAAACTACTAAAGATAATTTATGAGAAGTAGACATACCTTTAGGGACGTCCTCCTTAGTGAAGGTCAAGGAGGTCTCTGACCATTTGGGGTATTCTGGACGACCAAGATCTCAATGTTATTGACGTCCCTCCATGCCGCCTTATACTGCCACTTGGAGGTGTAGGCGGCCGAACCCCGTAAATGACATTGGCGTGGTGACCCGTCCTTTGAAATGGCATCTTCGTATCCTTGTCATTGTTTTGGACCACTGGTGGTCCGCTGTCTTCTGGTGGGATAGGCATTGGGTCTTTCCCATCGTAGTATTCCTCCATTTGCTTTTGCCAAGTACGGCAGTTGCAGAGGTCATGACCAGGAACTTTATACAATGGGCACTAGCTCTCATTGCTCCTAGATGTATTCGTAGATTTTGGGGAAATACGGTCGTTTGAATGACTTCCTTGCCTCCTTTTGGTCCAAGGACCCTTGTTTTTGTCATAGAATGGTCGCTTGTCGACGGCTATGACCTCCCAGGTGGACTGCTTGGACCTCTCCTTCTCCTTCTTCTTGGGTTTTTCTTTGCTACTTGTGGAGCCTTCGGACCTCTTGAATTTCTTTTCTTTGACATCCTCGAGGCCTGCTGAGGAGGGGTGGTCCCCTTATCCACCATTCAGTTCCACTCCACTGCCTCATTGGCTTTCCCTATCTCGCAACTCCACGCATCGAAGCGCGTCCCCTCCTCCCCCAGACATCTCCTTGAACTCGTCATCTCCCTGCCATGCTCGGCGCCCACTAGATCCAATCTAATAGATCCCTACCTCTCCCTCCTCTTCCTCACCGCCTTCTTTGTCGTCGTATTCGATGAGATCCACAGATGTGGCAGCTTCGTCGAGGTCTCCCTCACTGCTACTCGCTATGCTTCAGTTTGGCTTGGTCCTGGTTTCTGATGTGATTTTGTGTTGGGCTCTGGGTGCAAGTGAGCTCGGGCTTGGCCAAGTCGAGGAAGATATCGGACTCCAAGCTCAATTACTCTGACATCACGGCACGCGATCTGTTCCCCCGCGCGTGGTGCTCGATTTGTTTCGTGTCCCGAATTATGGTTGCACTTTGCTTGTTGTTGCTGCTATTGTTGATCGAGCCTTAGCGAATAATTCATGCATGATTCGGTATTCTTAAGTTTTGTTTCTTGAGGTGGTTCACTTCAACTGAGATGTCGTGGTGAGCTGACGATTTCCTAGTCGCGGGGTGCCACTGGTTCGAGTGGCTACTGCTAGTTGAGCGAAGTGTGTGTAGTTAGAAAATTGCTCATTGTTTTGTACAATTTCGCAATTATTACTGATTTCTATCAGATGGATTCTTGTGGGTTCAAAACTTGTAGAAGGTTTACTTTCTTCTCATTGGGAAATCTAAATCTTGGAGAATTACGGTAGAGAGAAAAAATTGTTATGCAGCTAATGTTTTGAGGTCTGAGACCATGTGTGTACATTGTAATTTGTTGTTTTGCGTAGCTTTGGTGAATGATGGACGCAGATTTTGCTTAGGATGAGTTGTAGTTTCTTGTAGTTTTGTAATCAATATATATCAATCAATTAAACCGAGGACACTTGAATTGTTCATTTTGAGGAACTGGTACTACATGTAGCATCTTGAGCATGCATGTGCCCAAAGTTTCTGTTTTTTTCCTGAATATTTCTGATTTCCCCTGATTTTTCAGGGTTTTTTTGAATTTTTTTATTGTAGGGATTGTTATCCCGGTGGTTTTCAAAATGGTAACAGGGAATATTTCCCTAGGTGGGAAGTTGCCCCAAGGGTTTGAAGGGGATTCCACCTGCCTTCAAAATACCCCCTAGGGGAAATATTCCCTGGGTTTCCTTTCCCTTAGCATCCAAACAAGCCCTATGTTTTTCCCCCCCAAAACCTAAGGAAATAATTGACGTTCGCCTGGCCAATCCAGCCAACATGGAAAGTAGATTTCCCTGCGCTGGGTTTTCATATACCTTTTTTGTTTTGCTATTTTCATATGCCTTTTATTATTTATTTCTCCACGATTCATCTTCTCGTATTCACATTGAAAAAGATTGATGAAGAACAAAATTGACTTTATTGGATTGAAACATTATACATCAATTTACAACGATAAAACGAATAGAACCATGGAAACTGGTTCTATTCGGTAACACAAAAACCAAATCCTCTTAACCAATCCTTATACATTAAGATTCATAGTTATATAGTTGATGTAGTATATTTCTTTTTTTATCAGTGATGTAGTGCATTTCAATTAAATAGGTGGTTGTATTTTTTTTCTAGATATGGTAGTTTGACTTTGGTTGATCGACCAGACCAGCAAACAATGATAACTTGAAGAAGTTAATGGTAGAGTTGATCAGTTAGGAACGATGGACCAGCTGGTCTCGTACTAGTTGATGGTGATTCATTGCTGATAGCCGGCCGGCTATGTGCGTGCTTCATCATCTAAATCTCGGAGGGAGTGCCGGCTGTTAGTGTTAGCAGCCATGCATCGATCGATTAACAGTTAACATCCAGATATGTCATATATGTATGAATATCCATACAGATGGAGTATATATGAAGAGAATCAATGGTACCGATCTGTCATGTATGTCTTGGTGGAAGCGTGTGGCCGCGTCGACGAGGTCACGCAAGGGGTCACCGCGGTGAATCCTGGCCTGCACGTGTCTCCCAGTTCTCGTCCACCACGCCGAGCCGAAAATGCGTTGTTGCCTTCGTCGTAGACAGGAACACCACCTCAATTGCAACCTTGGTCATCATCTCCCCTTCGTCAGGCCTTGATCGATATCAGAGGAAGCATCTCTCTGGCTGGTGACCCGGGCTTTAACGAGGCCGAGCGGTACCTGTGGTCCTGTGCCGGAGTTGGAGACGAAAGGGGTGATTTCAGCAGGAAAAGGGGAAACTTCAAAATCCAACAAACCTGTTGAATCAAAGATGAAATTACTTGAGGGGTTTTGCATAGCATATCCTAGAACATGCTATGATGCACAAAAGATACGCAGGAGCTCACCGGAGCAAAGAAATCCACGACGGCGACGCTCCGGACGTGCTCTGGACAACCCAAGGACAAGCTCGCGTTCTCAATCTACAAGCAATGCCAAAAGCTTGCATTAACAGGATGAACGAGGCATTAAGAGATGAACAAAAGCATAAGAAGAGAGGATACGCTGGTGAGTGCGGACAGGACCAAAGGACTGCCATGTCCGAAGGGGCTCCCTTCTCCGAGAAGTTTGGATAAAACCTTCCGACACAACTGCGAATGACTTACTCAATGGGAGCTATCCGGGTAAGTGAAGGGTATCCATTCGCTGGGCTAGTACAGGGTTAGGATTAGATGATGTAAAGGCTTCGACACATGCTCTAGACTGCTTACCTAAGGTAGTGAGCAATGGTATCGACGGATGCCGAACAAACTAGAGAATTCGTGCTATGTGTGTAAAGCTGTACACCTCTACAGAGTATAAATCTATTTAAATACCATGCTCGTGGTCATGAGCGTGCTTAGTGTGGATGGTATGTGTTTAGTGTTGATTTTTACAAAAAAACTGTCTTATCGGGAAAACATGGGAAATGATTTATGATTTGTTTGATTTAACTGCCGAGTTATATATGGCTGAACATAAATTGTTGCTTGCAACCGAGGAGGGTTGCAAGCTGTAGTTGCTACTATTGTTGGATCATTCAAATACTTATTACTGTCTAGAATCCATTTAAAATTCTCTTTCAAATTCCGTTGCAAAGTATTACTTATGAATATTGCAAATAAAATCTGCTTAATACAAAAATAACTTGTAGCATAGAGCCTTCTCTTTGTTTAGCCTTACATATATTTAAACTTGTGATACACTACAAGTCTTGCTGAGTACGTAGATACTCAATCTTGCTTATGTTGTTGTTTAGAGTATGAAGAGGAGTCGATACCAGACGACGTGTTCTTCGCACCCGGAACCGGAGGGTTCGGTGACGGGTCTATCTTGGTCCTTATTTCCTTATCGGTTCCTTGAGGGTCGAATGGGCAAGCCGCTGGAGCTTTTGCTACTTTTGTTATTTCTTCCGCTGCTGCTTTACTCTGTTAAGACTTGTTAATGTTTTGGCTAGTCGGCCATTGTTATAGTAACTGTATCGCTTAAGTTAAGTACCCCCTTTTTGCTTTGCTTTATATATGAATGTATGGGTGTGAATGCCAATTATTGTGAATGTGTGTACTAGCTAGCCACTAATCATGGAACTAGTACAATACACACATAAGATCTTCTTGTATTCCACGCCTGGGGTCTGACAATTTGGGTAAGAAACTTGTTTGATTTGGGTGTGCTTAACTCGGATCCGTGTTGGTCACTTGCTCTGAGAGGGCATTCGGCCGGTGCTTCCTCAGTGTGTCTTGTGTAGCATATTCCCTGTACCTCGGCTTCGTCCTTTCGGTGTGTCCCGAATTGCGAAGAACGACATTGTATCTCTGACGACCATGTCCTCACACCGCGGCACAGTGGGGCGATTGGTTTTCTGAGTCAGCGCCCTTTGGCGTGCCTTGCCAGGATTTCTTCTCAGTGGTTTTGAGTACCATCAACTTTGTGATTATTAAAGTATTCCATTTTTTATATCGCTTTGCCTATGTGCTTCTGTGCTAGTGGATATATTCAATCTGTGATTTTATTGTGTGTGACTAGCACTGGGAGATATTTCAAAGTGGTATTTGTGGGGTCGATTAACTACTCGATGATGAATTGATGTCAAAAATGAATTTGAATGTGATTCTGTGTGTAGATTAAGTCTTGAGCTGTCAGGTGACTTGCTGTTTCCAATAACTTTGAGCAAATTGTTTCATACTGTTATGCTAGCTATTCCTGTAGCTTTTCAATCAATATATACTTCACTACCAGAATCAGGATTTTTCCCGAGTGCCAACAACACTCGGGAAAATGCGAGAAACACTCGGGAAATATTTTTCCCGAGTGTCACACTCGGGAAACAGCACTCAGGATAGATTAGTCGGGACAAAAACAGTTTCCCGAGTGTAACACTCGGGAAATAGAACTTTCCCGAGTGTATATTTATACACTCGGGAAAATCGTACACTCAGGAGAAAACCCTGCAGAACGGCTTCGGACCCGTAACAGGAATCTTTACCGAGTGTCGACACTCGGGAATTAGCTTCAAAAACACTCGGGGAAGGTTCCAACTTTTGACCGACGAAACTGAGGAAATTAACACGTGGCTATTTTGTCCCGAGTGTCGACACTCGGGAAATATTTGGTCGCTTTCCCGAGTGTCGACACTCGGAAAATGCACTCGGGAAAACGACAAAACAGCAGAACCCCATTTTTCACAAATTCAATAAAAATCCATTCCACAGCAATTCAATAGCAATCAAATAATCCATCCATTCCACAGCAATCAAATAACCCATCCATCCATCCATCCATTCCACAACAATCAAATAATCCATCCATCCATCCATCCATTCCACAGCAATCAAATAATCCATCCATCCATCCATTCCACAGCAATCAAATAATCCATCCATCCATCCATTCCACAAACAAAAGACATGATAGATATAACAGTTCCCGAGCTCACAACATTCAAGTTCAAGTTCGAAAATGCAAGCATATGGCATGATACATATAACAGTTTGAAATAGTAAATTCATAGTCTTATATAGATCAAACAAAAGCGAGTACCACTGCAACCATTTGCATGCACAGAATTTCCTACTTCAATCTTTTGTGCACAAAGGCATCATTTTGCGAGTTCTGCAAATAGAGCAAAACTTAATATTAGTACCATCTTACAACAAAAGTTAGGAATTGATATGACTTAATTAAGAGGTGCGAGGAGTGATATTTTGTTAGATATACAATTACATGCATGGAATCCACTTTGTATGATGTACCTTTTAAAATCTCTGGCAAATTGATATGTTGACGTGCTTATTAGCACCTAACAATATAGAACATGAAAAACACAGGTGCTAAAAATGTTAAACTCCAACTCTCAATATGTTGTCATTGTGAACTACTGATCAACATTTATGTCTCAAGCACTTATCATCAAATTCATAGAAAGGATTGTACATACAAATTATTATATGTTGACACATTTCAAAAGAATTTATGATATAGATATAGTGAATTAGTTATATATGTAGCCATTTTTATCCATTTTTTAGCAAGCACCTGATTGTGAATGTTTTCTAATATTGGTATCCTTTTAGTAGATCATGAAAATAGCAAGCACCTGGTGGTGGCCTCTCGGCGATGGACGTATTCACATGATCTTCAACATTAGCACCAGCAGCTTCAACATTAGCAGTAGAATCAACTGATCCCGCCGTTCCCTACATTTTCATAAGAAATCGCATTATAAGGAATTTGCAGTAGCGACCAATAATTACATTGCATGTCATTTCAATGTCTTCTGAATCAAGCACTCATAAGAGACTAACAATATAATAATCGATATCACGATTACTAACCGGAGGAGATAAGTTAGCGATGGTTCCCCGCGGAGGGCCATTAAGTGGAGTCCGGTCCCGAGTGCCATATGCTTTTTTGTTTGCACATTGCCATACATTAGCCAAGTACGAATATATATATATATATATATATATATATTGCATATTACTTTGTTATTTGCTCCAACTAACCTGCAGGAGTATTTGCTCCAACCGCTGCCTAGCCTCAATTTCTGTCAGCATTGCGCTGAAGCTCGGCGGGGCGAGACTGGGAAACATGTGATGGTTGCTGTCGACTTTGAAGGTGTACTTCATCCGTTGATGAAGCACTCGTGGATCGGACCTCCGAGAGGGTTGTCGGTGTGCTAATGTACCCAGCACCCATGAAGAAACAACCATGTTTCTTCCCCTTTCCAGCCTTGTACACAACACTCGCGTCTAGTGGTGAATTCATGACGTCGTAGTCCGGGCCATGAATGTCCTTAGCAGCATCAGTATATGCAGCCTGTTGGACAAAATCATCAGGGAGCAAAAATCATCAGGGACAAAATGATCAAAAATCGTACAAAGTTCTCTGTCGCGCGCTGGCTGCACAAGGTGCCCTCCTGATCACCCCTCCTAGCTGCTACATATGCCTCCATATCGGAGACAGACCTCTGCTCCTTTTCCTGCACCCAAAACAATCACGGCGGTCAATAAATATGTATCTGCAACATACAATCAATATGAACATGTTGACCTACCAGGTTCCTCTTGTAACGTGCCATGGAGGAGCTGCCTTGACGATGTGTTGTCCCGTCCATCAACAATCTCTGCTCCCTAGCAGCACGAAAGGCCTGTAACCATCGTTCGTTGCACCACCTGTCTCGGAGAATCTGCTGCCATGCATCTTCACACTTAAGGGCCCACCAAGGTATTGCCTACATTAACCAATTGTTAAATATGAATAAACTAGAATTGATTGTAATAAAGGACATCGTTTGTTTAGTTGGTTACCTGCATGTACTCGTCCAAAGTGATATGCGTTTGGCAAGCGTCGGCCCTACGAATTTGCTGTCCAAGGACTTGTGTGTGGTAACAGATCACCGCTTGGATGCGTGCTTCGTAAAACATCTGTGGGATAAGCTTCTTAACATAATTACGCAGCACTCTCCTAGAATCAGCTTCCTGTCCCTCAGCCCATCGAAACCAGCACTACAATCCAAGAATAAAGAATTGATAAAGAATAAGATGATTAAGTTAGTTGATGAAAGCGAAAAGGAATTGATAAAGAATAAGATGATTAAGTTAGTTGACATTTATTACTTGGCTACTAAACATCCAAAAGAGGTAAATTAAACATGTCAGACTACTTGAAGTTTTAGTACCAAACAAGTGAGATTAGCCAGGTTAGGTTTGCATAAAAACACAAAATATACGACTTTGTCCTCAAATGGCTTATTTGGGATTCGTGTGGTAAGTTAGTATAGTAACTAAATTGAGACTCGAGAGTTGTGACCTAATCAACCCTAACATGCATAGGAACACATAGAAGCAGATTTGAATATTCAGTCACTTACCCAAAAACTTTCCTCCACCCGCTGCAAACAGTTGTCAAATGGAACCTCTCCTTCAGCAGCGGCGGTATCTTCAGAAGCCTTGTAGTGGCACCATGTCTATGCAGGCTCCCGCCTTCCTCTGTAGGTGACCAAGCCAGGGAAGTGCTATCGAATCAACACGCCAATTATGCCATTCGGAAGTCTACATTTGTCACCCCCGCCTTCTTCTCGCCATTGCCTGCATATAAGTTTTTTTGAGGTATGCAATTAAGTGGGCTAAATTAGTGAAAGTGTAAACAGTTTATTACGTGTCGCCAATAGGAACGATGACAGTCTTCTCCTCCTCTCGGGTTGATCGTCGTGGCAGGTTCGCAGGTCCTCGCATCCAAAATTCTTGTGCCTCATGGTGCTCATCCTCCTCACCCTCCACCGCCTCAGGGTGCTCTTCCTCCTCACCCTCTGACTCACAGTGCTCATACTCCACATCATCAGCACGCGAGGGTTGCGGGGTACAGGAGCCTGATCTGCTAGAGGTAGACCCCCGCTGCCCCCTCGAGGGGTCGCGGCTGCCCCTCTGCCTCCTCGGGGGGCCATGGCTGCCCCTCTGCCTCCTCGAGTGGAAAACAAGCGTCTGCCTCGACTAGAGTATGCTGCCTCGCCACTCATATTTTGGTGTCCTCAAATGAAATGAAATAAATCAATTAATATAGCGTAATCACGTAAGCTCATAGAAAAATGTAATATAACGTAATCAAGTAAGCTCATACAAAAAATTAAAAACATGCAGCAAATAAATGGAAGACATACAAGATCATGCTCAGAAGTAGTCATCTACAATGGGATCCTCCGCATATGAGCCCTCCAAAAAGTCATCGTCACTATCATGAGGTGTTGACTCAACCTCATCCCCTTCGGTGCCATCAATGTCTAAGCGATTAAGTAGTTCCAAGTCCTCTTGGTTTACAACCTCATCGGCATCGATTTGAATATCATCCATGTGATCGTCCTCTTCCCCAATTATTATTTCAAAAGTCCCTGGTAGCCTATCTTCTTGAAAGAATAGGTCAACACCATTGTTGGTCTCCATGTTGTAGTCCTGCTCACTAGGGGTAGGTAGTTTACCATATGGTTGCACCTTATGTACTACCCACCAATCCACTAGACTACTAATAGTTTTGCATGGGTGCGGGATGTAGTATACTTGGGTGGCTTGTTTGAGCCACAATAAATGGGTCATTGCCTGGTAGGATTGATTGATGTGCAACTTCAACCAGTCCAAGTGATGTATCCCGTCTGACTCCCCTAAACGGATGGAACCAATGACATTTGACTAACATAAGTTTGAAAGGTTTGCTACCATGGAAATATAGTTCAATTATTTCTTCAATTACTCCATAGTATTCAACAGGTGTATCGCTCACATCTTGTCCTATAGTCACCAATCCACTGTTAATTGTTGTTGCATTAGGCCGTTCCCTCTCATGTGTCGATGTTCGGAAGCGGTACCCATTCACATCGTAGGTACTATAGGACAGCACCCGAGTGTGGCATCCTTGAGCAACTTGCTTCAATTCGCTGCTCATAGACTTGTCCTTCAAACTCTACAGCATACATAGAATGGGTTTCATGTATTAGTTCCTCTTTACTTAGTAAATATTATGTGCAAGGGGGAGTAGCTAATAGAGAAGTTACTTTATGATAGAACCAAGTCGGGAAATTCGGTTTACAATTCCCAGCACCCTTCCTAAGAAGGGTCTCAACTTGTTTTTCGGATGGGTCTCGACGTTGCTTCCACTCGCTCCTAACAAATTCCCTATAGGCAACAAGACAAGTAGATTAAAACACTCATACATCAATTATTGGGAAAAAATAATTGTTGCATACCTAATGTAATCATCCACTTCGGAGAGGTTGGTAAAGACATTCAACATCACAGTCAACCACTCACCCCACGATAAAACTTTGGGAGTACCACCGTTTCAAGTGTCACCTCTTCCGGTGAAGAGGCTAAGTTGGCAATTATTTTGAGGGATGCCAATATTGTATCGTGAGGTTTGATTGTGCGCCGTGCGAACATTGTTAGCAAAGTATATTGTTGTGAAATGGGAAATTTCCTCAGTTATGTACGCCTCCGCTATGGATGCTTCAACACGCGATCGATTTTTTGCTTTGCCTCGTAGTTCCTTTTGTTCCCTCTCAATTGGATACATCCACAGGTTTTGCACTGGTCCCCCCATCCTAGCTTCATAGGGAAGATGGAGAATCAAATGTTGCATTGGATTGAAGAAGCCAGGTGGAAAGATCTTTTTCAACTTACAAAGCAACACAGGTACTTCACGCTCCATAGTTGACATTACCATGGTCTCTATCTCTTTCGCACATAGCTGTCGATAAAAGAAGCTCGATCAACTCCGCCATCACTTGCCAAACACACTCGGGGACATAGCCACGAATCATCATAGGCAAAAGGCGTTCCATGAATATGTGGTAATCATGGCTCTTTAGGCCATTGATGCGCATGGTAGCTAAATTCACTCCTCTCCTTAGATTTGCTGCATACCCATCAGGAAACTTTATGGTCTGAAACCATTCCAAAATCTCCTTCCTCTGAACCCTAGTTAGGCAATAACTAGCTCTTGGCTTCTCCCACTTGCCAGTAGCTGGCTTATGGATCATATTCAGCGAGGACCTGTTGCAAAGCTCCTCCTGATCAAGGCGAGCCTTCACATTGTCCTTCCTGTCTGGAATGTCAAAGAATGTACTAAATATGGCCTCTGCAACATTCTTCTCACTATACATTACATCTATGTTATGGGGAAGAATGAGCTTATGGAAGTATGGCAGCCGCCACAAACTTGAAATGCGAGTCCAATTGTGCTCCTCACCATATTTCTCGAACCCATCACCATCATCAAGAGGCTTCAAAGCATCTAGCCGTGCACGAACCTCCTCACCTGCCAGACGACGTGGTGGTCCACTGCGGACATCAATATTGGCCCTAAATCCAGTTGTGTCACTTCTGAATTTGTGGTCAATTGGAAGGAATTGACGATGATAATCGAAGAAGGAGTGCTTGCGACCATGCTTTAGCCAACAGCCATGCAACGTCTCCCTACAAATTGGGCATGGCATCTTCCCATGTACAGACCACCCACAGAATATCATGTACGTCGGGAAGCCATGCATGGATGTGTGGTACGCGACCCGCATGGTGAAGTTCTATTTCAATGTCTGATCATATGTCACTATGCCTTGTTCCCAAACATGTAACAATTCATCCACCACCGGCTCCATGAATACACTCATATTCTTCCCTAGGTACTCAGGACCAGGGATTATCAAGGAAAGGAATATGTACTGCTTCTGCATGCAAACGCCGGGTGGGGGGTTAAGGGGAATGACAAACACAGGCTAACAGCTGTATGGCGCAGCCCCCATACCTAATGGGTTAAACACATCAGTTGCAATTGCAATTTGAACGTTTCGAGGCTCCGCAGCAAACTGTACATAGTCTCGGTCAAATTGCTTCCATGCTTCACCATCAGATGGGTGGACCATCTTGTCATTATGGTACCGACGACCATACTTGTGCCATACCATTTGTTTGGCAGAAACCTCAGACATGTATAACCGTTGGATTCGTGGCACAAATGGTAGATAGCGAATTATTTTTCTGCCAATAGGAAGCTGCCTCTTCTGACCATCATCGGAGTCAACCTCAACAAACCTAGACTCACCACACTTATCACAGTGATCTTTGTCCACATTCTCATTCCTACATAGCATGCAATGATTTGGACAAACATCTATCTTCTCATATGGCATATTTAGTGCGCTTATCAATTTCTTAGCCTCATACAAGTTAGCGGGCAGTTTGTGACCATCTGGGAGAAGGGTGCTAAACACGCTTAAGAATGCATCAAAGCAAGCAATGCTTGTCTTTGAATTGAGACTTGACAGCAAGTAGTCGTGTGATGGCATCTAGTTGGGACACCTGTGTGTGCCCATGAAGTGGTTGACTCGCTGCGGACAACATATCAAAGAAAGCCCTTGTTGCAGGCTTCGGTTCTTCCTCAACAGGTGGCCCATATGCATGACGCACATCATCTAGCATGTCTTCTATCCTACTCTCATTGTGGCCGCCATCGTCCGTTTCTTCCCTTAGCACATCTGATCTGCTATGTTGTGACTCGTCGTGATACACCCACACGGTATAGCCTGCCCTAAATCCGTACTTGCACATGTGTGCGATCATTGTTGCCCTCATTTGTGGCCGTGTGTTCGAACAACGAGAACAAGGGCACAACACACCCCGTCCATTACGCCTAGCAAATGCTCGATCCACAAAATCTGTCGACTTTTCCATCCATTCTTGGGTAGAGTCACCCATCGCTCTACGCCCAGTGTACATCCAACTACGACCCTCAGCCATCCTAGTGTGCAAAACATAATGCATATTTTAACCCGAATTTTATTTATGTCAAAATTACAACTACAAAGCTAGCTAGAAGCTACCATAGGATGCATGCCCTATATATGTACACTAAAACAGATTGATATGAAGACAATATACATGATCAACGGAGCATAAAAACACTTTATTTCAATATATATGAATACCATTATAAATGAATACCATTATTTATTAACACGTTAATGTAGCATTGTAATGAGATCATATCAATCCACCATAAACGGACAACACGAAAGAAAATAAGCAAACTTTCTTTCTTTTTCCACTTATCCATTACCTTACAGTACTTCTTGGAGCTGAGGGAGCCGAGGGAGCTGCGGTGGGGAAGATGGCTAGGGACTGTATTGAAAACAAAGTAAGCATGTTATGGAACTAGAGGAATTCAAGTTTCTTGAATATACAAAACCTCGTGAAGCGGTATCCTTCAACATTTTTTGAGAGAATAAACAATGTGCCTTGGTTCAACCCGATCGGTAAATTTGCTCTAGAGAATATCATTTATCTTATGATGATATTTTCAGGAAAGTAAGAAAAAAATGTCAGCTCAAGAACAATTTCAGTTAGCTCTGATTTGAAGTTAGCTTTACTTTGCTCTCTAGTTCTTTTGGTCTTCTAGCTTCTCTCTATATCTATCCCTAGGGCAAACACGTAGAGCTAATGGCTGAGGAAGGCTTTATTTTCTTCAGAAAAGAATGAGCTACAATGTAGGCAGTGGAGGTATATGCAGGCTGCAAGCAGTCATAAAAAGAAACTAGCTAAAAGCTAACAAACAAAATGTTATCATGGGACAATTTAATTATATGTGACGATTAATACTGTATACTGGCATTGGCTACATCACCTGACTGACAGGTAAACAGGTCTCCACTGTGGGAATTAATGTACAGTTAATCTAGTGCTACATTGCTTTGAAATAATCACTTTAACGACATATAAACAAAATCCTTACTAATTAAGTAGTTCAAAGTACCAATGTAAATCAAACCTGCACGGTTGTACCATGTTACTATATACCACGTACATACCATGCAATACATGTAGGTATGATCAAAGAAGGGCTGCATACCCATAAAAAGTTGGTAGATAACTTGGTAGGTGCTCATCCAAGATATTAGAATTGATTTTATGTCATTGTGTTACACATAAACAATATATCATCATGCTCCTGTTTAATTAAGTTACTTTTATCCTTGCTAGATGGATAATGAAGTGAGGGAAGCACGAAGTAGTTATTCCACCTTTATTAGTGTCAGTCTATAACTTGATCATTGCATCAAATCTTCAATTATGCACATATATAAGAAAATGATGCTAACAGGGAAGTCTGAGCCGCTGCTACATTCTTTTCGGCATGACAACATATACCTGGAATAGCAACAGCATCATACACATCACAATAGCAGCAGCATCATACACATCACAATAGCAACAGCATCATAGCTCTCAGAGCATCTAGGATTCATCACAGAGCATTCGGGGGCAGGGAGAGAGAGAGAGGGATTAAGGGGGTAGTATACCTCAGTAGCAGTGCGGAGGTGGGGGAGGAGACGAGGGGGAGGCGTCGGGTGCAGCGGCGGTAGACGAGGAGGAGGCGTCGGGTGCGGCGGCGGCAGATGGCTGCACAGACGCGGCGACGGCAGATGGCTGCACAGGCGGTGGAGGAGGGGGAGATGGTGGCGGTGGCGGTGGAGGCGGTGGAGGCGGTGGAGGATGAGATGGAGGCGGAGGCTGTGGAGGAGGGGGCGGTGGGGTCCGGATCTAAGAGGGAGGAGGGGGCGGCGGGGTCAGGATCTGAGAGGGTGGAGGGGGCGGCGGGGTCGGGATCTAAGAGGGAGGTGGAGGGGGGCGGCGGAGGAAGAGGACGAGGGGGAGACGGCGCCGGTCGCGGAGGTGGGGGAGGAGACAAGGGGGAGGCGTCGGGTGCGACGGCGGCAGACGAGGAGGCGGCGGCGATTACAGTGCTTGAGACGGCTGCTGCAGCGGTGGAGGAGAGGGAGGCGGTGCCGGTCGCGGAGGTGGGGGAGGAGACGAGGGGAGGCGGAGGGTGCGGCGGCGGCGGACGAGGGGGAGGCGGAGGTGGGGGGAGGAGACGAGGTGGAGGCGGCGGAGGTGGGAGAGGAGACGAGGTGGAGGCGGCGGAGGCGGCGGAGGACGGGGAGGGAGCAGCGCCGGTCGTGGGGGAGAGAGCAACACGGGGGGATTGGGGAGAACGGGGTTAGGGGTTAGAAGTACGGGCGAAAAAACGGGCGGCGGTGTGGAGAAAAATGGCGTGGCCTATTGTTTTATCTCCCGAGTGTCTGTAACGAACGACACTCGGGAAATCAGTTTTCCCCGTTGCTCCCGTCAAAGTTTCCCGAGTGTCCGATCGGACACTCGGGAAATATTAATTTCCCGAGTGTTTTCTTCGCGTACCGAGTGTTTCGTAAGGCACTCGGGAACTTCCCGAGTGTATTATTCAAAACACTCGGGAAATTTCTGAGCACTCGGGAAAATAGACGATTCTGGTAGTGCTCGCTGATTCCTGAAGCTGTTTCATTGTATACATTTTGTTATCTGTGATTTTCTTTCAGTCGCTTATCTACATTTTGTTAGTAGTATATTGATGAAATCTGTTCCTGTTGTCCAGCATAGATAAGGTTGATTAACTTGCTTGAATCTGTCTGATTAGAATAGCAAGTTTTAAATTGAGCTCAAGGCCTAATCTATAATTGTCATATTCAATCTGCGATTACATTTTAACATGAGTGTTGTGATATGTTGTGCAACTAGTCTTCTAAGAGCAATAAACAATCTTATAAATCTTAGCTTTATGGTGCATGTGTTTATGTTAATTTGTCATTTAAGTGCTGTTGAAATTATGCTTTAATTTCCATTAATTATACTGGAATTAATTCTAAATATTTACTAAAACCGCTTTATTGACAACACTTATGCCATGGTTGTGTTACATGATATCCGTGTCGAACCAATCAAGCCTATCGCCAGTCCCCCTCCCCTCCAGCCATCCTCGATCTCCTCCCTCTATCCCTCCTATCCCGCAAGGCTTCAGGGGTCGACTTCTCCGGGAGGTCAAAGCATCCACACGATGCTCATTATTTAGGAGAGAATGAGATAGTAGCGAAAGAGGGGCGGGGAGTCATGACAGACCAGTTGGCTCTATTTGTATGTAAAAGTGTGATTAGCTAGCTAGTGTCACAAGGCCATGGCACATGACACATACTCAAGCACACCTTCGTGATCTCCACCTCCGACGACATCGCAGCAAATTAAAGCACTTAATTTTCACCACAACCAGCACCGAAAACACCTCTGCCCATCCGTCGACGACACAAAAACTAACTCAATGATTTCCTTGTCGCTAGCCACCCCAGCACCTCCCACTGGCCGCCACCGAACTTGAGTATCTTCCTCACCGGCTGCCCCGCCCGCCACCAAAAGCTATGGCCAAAGAGCTTGATGACCAGAGACCTAACCCTAACTGATTCCTTGCGAATGAGATCTCCCTAGATAAGGTAATATGGAAGCCGTACGTACACTGTATATCATTCTAGAAAACAGAAAACGGAGGAGATGAAATCTTTTGCCAATCATGAAATATTAATGCACTACAGCAATCCTGAAGCTGAAGCAATTAAGAGGATGACACATCGGAACCATCTCCGCCCACACGTGGCATGCCGCGCAGCCCTCTCGCCGTTTGGCTCTTGCAACATATATATATACCTACCACCTGCATCGATCACAGAACATACTCGACCTCCTCTCCTTTCTATACTATCGGGTTGCGCTCTCTCTCTTGCATTACATACATGGCTGAGCAGCCCCATCAAGCTAGGGAGGAGCACGAATCGCCGTCCGGCGGCGGCGACCATGGTCTCTATGCAGGTGCAGGTGCGAGCGCGGGCGAGGGCGCGGGGGCGAGGACGACGGATGGATCGGTGGATTGGAACGGCAGCCCGTGCCTGAGAGCCAAATCGGGTGGCTGGCTTCCCGGGTTCCTCATCCTGCGTAAGCAATCAATCCTCCATATCTCACTGTTTGTTACTTCACTTGCATGCATGCCCACGAAATTAAGGAATGGTTCTTTTTTCTACAAGAAATTAGTATTCACTTTTAATTACTTACTACAAGAATAGATGCAGCTAACATTTTTTTCTTTTCTCAATTGGAAAACAGACTATATATACGTCCCCACTATTTTTTGCAAGGCATGTAGTGCGTATGCAAATTAAAACTAGAGCCAAAACAGAAGATATCGCAGAGAAAATAAGTCAAAATAGCTTGTAGCTATAGGCATATGTAAGCCTCTTCTTGTCTTGTAGTAGTAACATGAGTAAACCTGCAGGCTAATTGAGCTAATTAACCTGTCTGCCTGCCTGTGGTGGAAATAATTAAGCAGTAAACCAGGCGCTCGTGACACTAGCAGTCAACGGCATCGGGACGAACCTGGTGACGTTCATGACGGTGGTGATGAGGCTGGACAACGCTGACGCCGCCAACCAAGTCAGCAACTGGTCCGGCACCACCTACGTCTTCTCCATCGTTGGGGCACTCATCAGCGACTCCTACTGGGGCAGATACAAGGCCTGCATCATCTTCCAGCTTGTCTTCCTTGCTGTAAGTTTTCGATCTCTTCCTTATCAGGCCTCAGAAGAAAAGAAAAAAAACTTAAGCAAGCGATCGATTGTTAATTGTCGCAAAACTCAACTAATAATATTAAACACTACAATTGACAGGGAATGGTGGAGCTATCAATATCATCCCATTTTTTCCTGCATAAATACTGCGACTTCAGTAATGGTGCAGGAAAACAAGCAAGCTGCAGGTCACCAACAAAACTAGACACGATCCTACTCTATATATCCATATACCAAATTGCACTTGGAAATGGAGCCTATCAGCCTACCATCACAACATTTGGTGCTGATCAGTTTGATGAAGAGGAGATGAAGGAGAAGAAATCAAAGACAGCCTTCTATGGTTACTTCTTCGTCGCAAATAATCTGGGCAGCCTGGTATCTGTCACTTTACTGGCGTACATTGAGGATAAGGGGAAATGGGTAATCGCGTTATGGATTTCAACAGGAGCGGCGCTCATCGGTCTTATTCTATTTGCCATTGGAACCTTAAGGTTTAGGCACTTTGTGCCCAGTGGAAACCCTATCGCGAGTGTTTGCCAGGTTATTGTTGCCTCGATCAAGAACAGGCACGTAAAAATTCCACAGCGAGTAGAAGATCTATATGAAGTTGATGGAACTCACAGCAGTAATGGGGGCAGAAAGCTACTACACACACCGGAATACAGGTAGGCAACAACCTTTCGCTGATCATAAATCCTTTATGTTGGACCAAAATAGCGACTAAAGGAGGTGAATATAAACACTTACTTTTTTTCACCACCTTAGTATTCAACTTTTTTTCACTCTGGTAGCTACGGAAGCTATGAAGATTAGAGACACAAAAACACAACAGAAGTCTTATGTTGAAATCGTAAAACCCCGAGGTGAAAACCTCCTAGCCGGTCTGATAGCCTCATGCACGGTCTAACTACCAACTGCAGAGTCAGCAGTTCAAGATGATCTCAAATCAACCTAACATTTGATTCTAAGCTCCAAATCCCCTTACATTTCAACTATAGCTCATCAAGAAGATCAGGAACCTATTTCAATCGATGATTGGGACTATCGAAGCTAATGTTCCACGAATTTCTTTGATAAGGTTAAGGAGGCACAAAAACCGAAGAAATTCAAACTTTGATCCAAAAGCTTGCTCGTGGGTGAAAGATGGTCAAGATAACCCTATATCAATTCCCATAGATCCAAGCAGACTAGATCATAGTAAAAAAACCCAATCAAAACCCTAGGAACACAAAAATCCCAGATGCATAAAGAAAGAGCAAGAACAAAATATAACTCATCTTGGACAAATCTTGCTTGGATTAATTCAAAAGATTTTGGTTTACAGTCACTCCACCATAGAGGACAAAAGCTTAACACTTGAGCATAAAATCAATCCTTCTCTCTCAAACCTTAACCTCCTCTATCCCACTTTCCCCAAAACACAAATTAGGGTTTCCTAGACTTGAGAGGATTGAGTGCAAATCCTATACTCTTCCCTTTTATAGTAGAGGCTAGATCTAAAGAGGAAATCTTATTGGGCGTCCGTTAAGCTTATACACAAATGGGTCTACACTTACACACTGTGGGGACCCCCGAAATCGGATCCGTATCAAGCTAAGTAATTACGCCGTAAACGCAATACTTAACGTGAGACGCACACGATTCCGAGTGACCCGGATATGTGTCACATGCTAACTCCCAAGGATCAGTGGCTAACATGCACATATCCTAGTACACAACATTGCAATCACATCCATACACAATGTACAAGAGTAAAATAATCAATTACAACATCATTTAAATAGCACCTTATAGTACAAGGTTGCGAAAGAGGGCCGATCGGCCAAATCTAATTAACACAAATAAATTGCAGCGGAAGATAAACTAAAATAAAAAGGGAATAACCGAGTTGGTATGCCCACAATCCCACAAGCAACCAACTGGAGTTAAAGCCGTTGCACCCGTCGTTCTCACCTGAATAAATAGACACTGTTAGAGTACAAAGTTGTACTCGCGAGACTTTCAAAAGAAATAAGGATGCATGTAGGAATCAAAGGGAGGCTACTACACTAGTTTACATTTTGCAGCATAAAGCAAGTTTTGCTTAAAAATAAACAATATAGATTCAACTTGCTATTTGTAAAACATTTAGAAAACATTTTAAGACAGTGAGTAATGATCAACAATGGTATAATCTCCCAATATAATCAACACACGAACGTCCCGTTCGTGGCACAATTCATTCCTCAACAAAAGTTGACGCGCGAACAACGCGTCATGATAACAATTCAGTTCTAACATAAAGACAAAACATTTCCAACCATAACCCAACTTAAATTTCCAAAAGACTAACTGTGCCTGCTTTCCCACAAGTGTTGTCCATAACCTAGGACGAGGCTATTCGAATAGATTTAGTTCTCTGCAGAGTTGTACAGCTTTACCCACACGATATGAATACCTTATACTGTCGCCATGCACTCTTCCGAAGGAGTGTGACTAAGATATCATAACGAGGCTGTTACAATGTTATGCCCTAACTATCAAGCCACCCGAGGAAACAACACCATGGTCGAAAGTCGCTTATCGGCGCCATGGGTGTACCCGTTGCGTAAGTAAGTCCCTATCAAATAAGAGACCCTTAAGAGCAAGTAAGGCGACCCTTCACATGCCCCCACGAGATTGACAAAAGAACAATTAAGTACATAACAATAACAATTGTCAATCTCATTGTGTTTTGATAGCTAACACACAACAAATTATTAAGTCAAGCCTTCGCCATTATCCCGGCGTGTGGTTGCACGTAAGACTTGGTTCATCACACCACAGACCGGTCCTTAAACACTCAGACGGGGCTACACAATTCCATAATAACAACAACAACAATATTTCATGATCACCCTACACCCGTCCAAGTTAAGAACATAAAACACATGTCCACAAACCCCAGATGCGAAGATCTGGATACATTCCTCAAATCCGACATAATCCAATCCATAAAATCCTCAAATTTCATTAGTATTCAATTCAATTCACTGGCCGATGGACTAGCTCCATCAACCGCTCTCGGCTAAGACTAATAGCATGGCTAAGCATCGTTCTACAAACTAGTAAACAATCCCATATAATATATAACCTTAGTCATTCAAGGTAAAAAGGTAATCAGTATTCAAAGGAGGGCTAATGCAGCAATTAGGAATTTAACTACTTCTACCCATAAACATATATTTCAAAATAGCATGCAATTGCGATAATAAAACTCACACAAAACATTTAAAGATCACTGGGAGCAATATGATCAAGAGGAGGGTGCACGCACCTTTGCTGGTACCACTTGTTCAATCTCAGGTTATACTCATATTAATCTCACGAATATATCGTTATCGTCGAAAAACCTAATGAAAGACGATAATGCAATAAATATTGAATAAAGCCAGAAATTTAATATGCTAAAAAATGTATGAAATTTATACAGTAGGTAGATTATGATTTTATATGAATTATGGTGAAAGAGTTATTCCATTTGGATTTAATATGTGAAAGTTATGGTGGTTTGAATTTCAGATTTTAATACGCCTTCATTCGGGTAATTTAATTATGAGATGAAAATTTGTAGAGCAGTGGTGAGTACATGAATTACATAGATAAATAGGCAATATTATTACAAGTTCAAAACAGTTGAGTTTGCTTCAATTGGAGTTTTCATGATTTAGTTATTGATTTATAAAGTTATCAGCATTAATAGTGTAAAAATAATACCCTTTAGGATCATTTTCCTCAAACTATAGTTTTTGTGACAGAGGTAATTTTGAAACCATTTTTAAAAATAAGTTCACTTAAAATGAAAATTATAAAAAGTGGTTTCACTAATTTTGGAGTTAAAATGAAATAGTTATGTATTTTAGAAGTTAAAACCCTTTTCTTATTGTAAAAATAATAGAGTTATGGATCATATTTTCAAAACTATATTCTCTGCTACAGAGACATATTTGAAACCTATTTTAAAATAAAATTCACATAATATGAAAAATATCAAAACTGGTTTCATTTAATTTGGAGTTTATTTGGATTAGATATGGATTTTAGAAGTTAAATGATTTTTTTGTAACAATAATTCACTTCGGAAATTATTTTTGCATTTAATACTTCTAGTACACGGGTGAACTAGCCCTAGAGACTGATCAGTGGGACCGGGGTCAAGGGTTTGACCCGGTCAACAAGGACTCGGTCCCGGCCCCAAAAGGACTGAAGGCGTATTCTCATGAATACGTCTCCTAAACAAGAACACATAAACTCCGTCTAAGTATTCAAGGAATACGTTTTGCCCGTAGAGAAAATGTATTACAATATTTTACACAAACACTAAGCCAGCCAAAAGGCCCACAAGTCAGAGACTCATTAACCTTCTAAATCAATCGTTAGCTTAAACTAAACGGGGTTTTGTCGCACGAGCCCGACAACAGAGGCGGCGCGACCGTGAGTTTTGCCGGCGGCTCTCCGGCGCGGTGATCCCTGACGGCGCCGGCCAAGGCCAAGAATGGGTGCCTAATAGCCGTGCGATCCTACGGGTACCTTCAATCGGGCAGAACGGCGCAGTGGCGGCGCGCAACGCCGCGAGGAGGTGACCATACGGCTATCGTGCATGCAGCGCTCCATCGAGTGTTTAAGCAAAGAAAGGCATGCTTAAGCTTCCAGGGTGGTCACTGATGCTTACCAGAGGGTTGAAGCGGCCGGGGAAGCTCGGAGAAAAGCGGTCGCCGGTAATGGCGGCGGTGGCAGTAGGTCTACACGAGGGCACGACAACCTAAGCAACGGGAGGGCAAAAGAATGATCGGGTCACTTAAGTAGACCAAGGAGAAGCTACTACCAAAAGGAATCGCTGGACAACTTACCAGGCCGGAGATAAGAACGAAGGAGTTGACTTCGGCTGGAAATCAAAAGGAACCAAATTCACGAAGATCCTGCGATCCGATGCGGAAATTGATTGAGGGGTTGTCGAACTTAGGTAAAGAGGCACCTGATGACGCACTTAAGCGAGGACCATACTCACCGAGGACAATGGTTCCACTGTGGTGGCCTTCGGGTGCGCGCTCCGGGGATGCCGAGGGCACGAACTTGGTTTGGAGCCTACAAGCAACAACAAAAGCTCACATGAACTAAAATGGAAAGGCCAAGGGAAGTAGGAGCTAAGGGATCTCACGGCAACGACATCCCTCTCCTCGGACAGCCAGAGGAGAAGTGAAAGAGAAAGGGGGCACCCGAGGGGTTTTGAGCCGGGCAAAAGACGGAGAAAGAGGCGGTGTTAGACGGGGACGCTTGGGGACTGGTCGGCGAGGGCGGTGCGGTCACGGAGGTGACGGCATGCAGCAGAGGCGCTCGGGCGCGTGGCGCGCGGCGTCTGTGCGCGAGTCAGCGAGAGGAAGAAGAAAGGCCTGACGTGCGGGCTCGGTGCGTCAGCGGCACAAAAGCGAGGGAGGTGCGAGATGGCCCAGCCGTTTGATTGAGAATTGGCGGCTCAGATTGAACGGGATATTCGGACGGGTCAAATAGCGCCAAGATCTAGACCGTCGAAACCCAATCGAACTGTCAAACTCAGATGGGTTCGGCGCAGTGCACTTAGGTGGTTAGGTGCAGTCAAGAGGCGAGGGGCTCGGTCGGTGCAACAGTGCTGAGCCCGAGTTTGAATTCAGGTTTGACCAAATAAGAAAAGGTTTTGACCGAGGCTCTAAAAATAGGAATAAAATTCTAAAAATTATGAAACTTTTTAGAGGGGTTCCAGAGATTATCTAGTACCCAAATAAAATATTAAACCTCATTGTTCAAGATGTAATTTGTATAGTTTAAATTCAAACCTAAATTGTGTCATTGAAATGTGTTTGAATTTTCTGAGAGTTGAATCTAGTCCCAAAAATTTGGTAAAAATTATATTTATTCATGATAATTGTTATAGTATTTGAATAAATTATTTTTAGATGATGATCAAATGTTTTTGTTCCTGTTTTTAGTTGGAGTTTAAAATTTGAGGTGTATGTTAAATTTGTTTGATAAATTTCCAAGTGCAAAATATTATGCAAATGATTCCAAAATATCAAGCATCCTGATAAGATGCATACTAATTCTCATTAATCATTTGGGGATGTTACAAACACGCTTCTCAAAGCAGATAAAAAACCAAGCCTCCTGAATCTGTATCTTCGTGATTTTTATCTTCTCTTGATATAAACCACCTCTCCTTGCTCCTTCTTGCGTCGCGGTTTCTCCAATGTCACCATCCCGGTACTTTGGCAAACATACCAAAATACTCCCCCTTGATTCTTATCCAAAGGACGAGTCCAATCAACGTGAAGCAATCCTATGCTTCGCCACGTGTAAGTTGATAAACAACTCTCTTTATGTCAATAAGTCTCTCCTATCCAGCTTCCACCGAAACCACCATGACACTTGCACCGACCCCAAGACACTTGATGCAACCTATCGTACTGAACTGCTCGTTCGGTCGTTCTGGTCCATCTTGAGCCATACTTGAGTCTAACCACTTCACTTGACATCCTCGATCATTCTGCACCTCAGCCCTCCTAGCCTAGTCTTGATCATCCTCGCCGTTGACCGTCGTTGACTCCAAGTCACCTAGACAACAATAGACCAAGAAATTGATTTCAGAAACAAGTTCTTTACAACTTGACCAACATTAGCTAAAACATGTATCATACAACATCTATGCACTAAATCCCATAACTTTTGCCAATCCCACGAAATTCACCGCCTTTCTGGCGAAAGAAACACCTTTGGCCGGTCTGACCGCCGACAAATTGCCAGTCTAACTGCTTAGGAATTTTCCCAAGTCCAGACTGCACTCTCTCTGAAAATTTCAAATTCTATTTCCTCGAATCTCCATTTTCAATGAGACCAAGGCAAACACATCACCTCACTTTCCTACACTGGTGATTTTTGGCTAAATCCAAAAATTCAACATTTCAACTTTTGGCTGGTCAGACCACCACTTTTGGCCGGTCTGACCACCAGCCCAAAGCCGTTCAGACCACCGGCCACTGGTCGGTCCGACCACCCATAGGGCCGGTCAAACCTGAATAGCATGACACTCAGCTGAACTTCGCTAAAACGAGGGTTTCCCAAACACCTCGACACCATTGTTAATTGTTCAATCACAATAAAATTAGAATTATCTACCCATGACCTCCACACTTTATATATGGTGTTGTTCAAGCACATATATATATACACACACACCCCTAGCGCATGTTCTTCGAAGCGAGGCCGATTTTTCTAGCATGTCGTATTGGTTGTCTGGTGTTTCTGATAAGTTGTTTAACTGTGGCGTGCCGTATGTATATAGAAAAAATGTGTGGGGACCCTGGTAATTATCTCCATAAGACCGAGATTAGACAAGGTCTTAGGGACATAATTACGGGTCTCCGGTAAATGAATTCCAATTTAACTCTATCCAAGTGGGAGGCTTAGCCGAATACTGGAGCCTCAACGATCATGCGCGCTGCTCCCTTGCGAGCGCTACATGATTGTCGATTCTCCCTCGATTCGAAGCACTACCCTTGGTGAGTCAAATGGGAATTCATCAACAACGAGTATGATATATATTGGCTCCCAAGATCAACGACCAATATACTCATACTCTCATCCAACGTTGATTACATCCATACAACGCATACAACAAGAGATAAAAGACATACTGCATAATAGTTAAGGTCTCACTTATTACAAGCGGTCGACCGCCAAATTTAAAGTAGAGTATCAAGTAGCAGCGGAATTAAATAGATAAAGCAAAAGGCCAGCAGTGGTATGCCCAACACCCATCGGCAACCGACTGAGGGTTAAATGGCAGCACACTACTCATTAGTGTCACCCAAGTCAACACTAGCGAGATCGTCATAATCATAACCTTCCTCACCTGAAAAGGCCAGCAAACATCTGGCTGAGTACAAGTGTACTCGCAAGTCTTACACAAATAAAAATAGTTATGCATAAGGGTCATTCAAAGGATGGCTCATATTGGTTTAGTTTTGCGAAAAAGACGCAACAATTAACATCCTACACATACTAGTTTTTCATGTGCCCATTTAAAATCAGATTTGAAGTAGAAGTAAAACATGTAGTAAAGCATTTCAGTAATAAACAATTGAATCATACAAAGACCAAAGTGGCAGCCCACTTTGATATACTAAACACATGAACAACCCGTTCATGACGAATACCAAGTTCAACCACAATTTTAATTAAAAGTCTAACAATAGTAACTCCCGAACTCAAGCGGTTGTCCATAACCGTGGACACGGCTATTCGAATAGATTATACCCTGCAGGGGTGTACTACTTTACCCACACGACTTGATTAGCCCGTAAGCCTCCAGATGCCTCCGAAAATAGCATACTTCCTATGGTATGCCGGATGTAAATCAAGATATAGTCATTTTCAACAAGAAAGCCCTATTGGGCTAAGTCCCCCTTGTGAGATGGTTCCTTGCCTAGTACAAGCGTCTGATAGCACTTGCTAGGGGGCTCACAAGTTATATTGGAAATACCGATGCAATCAAAACAAAAGAATTGGTGCTCCCTTGCACACTATAAAGGATTACATCGGCTCCTCAAAGAACATAGGATTTCACGGTCGCTATGCCCCTTACACCACCAAGGACTTAACACAATAAAACCCTCCCCCTACTTAACCATACGGCTCCCAACCCGCGTGTGGCAGCACGAGTGTACTTGAATTAACGACGTTACCAAAGTTCGGTCCTCAATTGTCCAGACAAGTCCTTCCACATACCCAATTCTCGTGCACAAAGACACCATCACTAACCAACACTTGTCCGGACCAAATCTCATTTAAAAATGACAAAGTTTTACTCATAAAACAGCTACAAAGATCTGAAGTAAAAACATAAAGTAAGAGTTGTGTGTATCCCAAAACCGCCGGGTTATTCCCGACGATCGAACTACCGGATCTAGACTTGCATGGCTAAGCAATTCTATAACCCATAATTCACACATCCTATCTTAAGCATATAGGAGTTGGCATAATTCAAGATTAACCTCAAGCATAGGACATAACTAAACTACACATCACAAAAATATTGACATAATCAAAATAGCATGCAAGCAATTATCATTGCACTATCTTAACCAAAACTGGGATCAAATATGATGCAAAAGAAAGTTCAAATGATGCTTGCCTTGCTAGTACAGAGCTGCTCGCTCTCGTGAGCGTAAGTGTCGATGTCAATATGCTCGGGATCTATATAATTATAACATCAAATAAATACCGAGAAAACAACTCAAAAACCAAAATGCTCAAAAATGCATGATTTTTCTACAGTAGTTAGGTCATGATTTTAAAGGATTTTTGGTGAAAGAATTATTTCATTTTGATTTAGCATGTGAAAGTTATAATGGTTTGAATTTGATTTCAATAAGTAGTCATTATGTAATTTAATTATGAAGTGAATTTTTGTAGAACAGTGGTAGTACGTGGATTACATAGATAAGTAGGCAATATTATTATAAGTCGAAAACAGTTGAGCTTGTCCTTTTTGGGGTTTTTATGATTTAGTTATTGATTTTCAAAGTTATCAGCCTTTTATAGTATAAGAATAATGGAGTTAAGGAGTATATTCTCCCAAAATAGTTTCTATGACAGAGGTAACATGGAGACCATTTTTAGAATTAAGTTCACTAAAAATGAAAATTATCAAAAGTGGTCTCACTGTTTTTGGAGATTCCAAGAATTACTTATGCATTTTTGAAGTTATCCGTCATTTTTCTATTGTTCAAATAATGGTTGTAATGGATTAATCTCCAATTAATACTCTCTGCTAGAGAGACAAGTTTGAAGCTAATTTTAATATCAAGTCCATTAAGAATATAAATTTCCAGAAGTGGTTTCATGTGATTTGGAGTTAATATGAAATAGTTATGTATTTTCAAAGTTATACATATTTTCCAGTGTGTAAGAAAAGGTCTTTTCGGAATTTACAAACATTAGCTACTTTTCTCACTGAGTGCAACGCTAGCCGCGGTCACTGACCAGCGGGCCCGCTCGTCACGCCCATCATAGGCGCGCGCGCGCACGTGCGTGCTAGGGCGATGGTTGCGAGCCGTTGGATCAAGATCCAACGGTCCATATTCGAGATGCAATAGGACGGTCCGAATGTCTCATAAATCCAGGCCGTTCCTTTCGCATCTGACGGCCCATGATCGTAGCGTAATCGGAAATTCCGAAAAGCCACCAATCTGGACCGTCGATATCGCATCGGACGGTCCACAACGATCCAAGTGTAAGGAAGGGCGCCAATACATCGCACGTGTTTAAATTTTGGGCCCACACGTCAGTGGCTCCAACGTTTTACTAAACGTGTTGTTTTCTGTGGGTGGGGCCCGCATGTAATAGACTCATCAGCGCCGCTTAAGACAACACTTAAATGCTAATGATTGGAGTTTAACGGCTAATGACATGCTACAGTGACGGTCGGCGTACGACAACGGGATTTCATCCCGCGCGTTTCACCGACGGCTTGCCGGCGATTCCGGCCACGACGGCGTGAACCAAGAGTATGCTTAGGTGCACAATAGTGCTGCGCTCCTAATGGAAGTGGTCTAGACGGTTGAGCCGGCCTGTACCGGCGGCTAGCCGGAGTTGAGCGGCGGCGAGTCATATGGCAAAAGTGCATGCAGCTAAAGAAGCTCCGCAGCGACAAACAAGCAAGCGCCTGAGATCCTAGAGACTAACTAGGAGCTACCTGAAGCTAGGAGAGGGCTTGAGGAAGCTGGAAGTCGGCTGGAGGCTTGTCGGTGCCGGAGAAGACGAAGGCGACGACACGGCTTCACGTGGAGAGGATGCCTGAAGCCAAAAGGAGGTAACTTAGAGCTAGGTATAGCTCAAAGATCCACAGAGGATACTCTAGGAGCAAGGAATCGAAGAGGAGCTTACCGGAACAAGGTAGGAGATGAAGGGTTCGTGCTATGGCCGAAAAGATCAAATCTTCAAATTGCACTAAGCCTGTCGTGCATTGCTGAAACAAGGTGAGGGGTTTTAATCAGTGAGCTAAAGCATACAAGGTGACGCGGTGGTTGGAGGATAATACCTCTTGACAACGAAGAAAGCTTGAAGATGTCCGCGGGTGCGCGCTCTAGAGCCGCCGAGAGCACGATGCGGGAACAAGAACTACAAGCAACGAGAGAGGCTCGCATTAGCAAAAATGGATAAGGCATGCAAAGGAGGAGCCGAGGGTACCGGAGGTGGGAAGCTTACCAGAGAGATGAGCTCAAACTAGCTTCCCTCTCCTCTGTCAACCGAGGAGAAGTGAGGGAGAAGGAAGGGCTTCGAGGGGGTGTTATGCCCGGGCGATGACGGCAATGGAGGCGGCGTGAAGAGGAGGTGGTTCCGGAGTGGCCAACGGATGCGGCGGATTGACGGTGTCGACGGAGCACCACAGAGCGTCGCGGCCGCGTGGCACTGGATGCCTGAGCAGACACGACGGGAGGAAGACGACGATGCTGACAGCACGGCCCCACAGGTCAGTGTCTCCTCGTTTGCGCGCGGGTTGGAAACGTGGCCTACCGTGGACCGCTAGATCTAGATCCAAGGGCTGAGGTTCAAAAGAGTTAAGTGGTTCGGTTGGTGAAGCGGTACGGATTCTGGGCCGTTGATCTTTCATCCGGCGGCTCACGTGCGGTGCACTTAGTGGACTCGACCGAGTCACTTCACTGAGTTAGACTCGAGCCCGAGGAACAGTATCAGCCGGTTTGGTTTAGTGTTTTGACTGAGAATTAAATTAGAGTTACTACTTTGACCAGAGCTTTATAAATAGAAATAAATTTCATAAAATCCTCAAATAATTGGTGGGGGTTCCTGGGAGTATATAGTTCCCATAAAAATTATAAAACCCTACCGTTCATAATATAGTTTGTGATATTTAAATTCAAACATGTTGTATGTCTATAAATGTTGTTTGAATTTTAATGAGGTTCAAACTAGTCCCAAAAATTTGGTAAAAATTATATTAATTCATGATAATTAATGTAGCTTTTAAATAAATTATTTTCAGATGATGATCACAACTTTTTATCACTGGTTTAAATTGGAATGCAAATTTTGATGTGTATGTTCACCTCAAATTAGATTTTCCAAGTACAATATATTATGGAAAAGTTTCGAATTTGACAATGCATGTTAGTGAAATACATATTAATCCGATTTAATTAGTTGGGGCTGTGACAAAATGGATTGATTTAGATCGATCTTAACATGATGATTGATCATCGCGAAGTATTTCTACTTTCTAGAAAACCTGAATTTAGGTTTGAAATACATTTCTGGAAACCACAGTGGCTCATATTTATTGGCTGCTTAAGAAAACACAGGAGACAAAACCACAGTTACAAAATGCTTATTCACAGCTACAACATTGCAAAAATGTAAGCTTTTTATATGCAAGCCGCCTTATACTGTCCAAAACTGGAAGGTACAAAACTCTAAAGCCTAGCTATTTCGTTCTACTATCTCTTATATAGAGGTAGACTATCTGGTTACCTTCCATTGCCTAGCTCCAATATTCTGGAGGCATGTTTAACCTGATTTTTCTCACATCACAACAAACGGGCATCTTGAATGGTTCTGGCAATCCCCATAGTTATGTTTGTTTTTGCAGGTGTTTGGACAAGGCAGCGGTGGTTAAAGATCAATCCTCCCTTCTACCTGGTGAGCACCATCCATCGAAGCCATGGAGCCTCTGCGCAGTTACTCAAGTGGAAGAAGTGAAATGCATTCTGCGACTCATTCCCATATGGCTCTGCAGCGTCATTTACTCCACTGCATACTCGCAGATGTCATCAGTATTCATCGAACAAGCAGCAGCCATGGACAATTCCATCTCAAAGTTCAAAATCCACCCTGCAGGCGTCAACATATTTGAAATATTCGGCGTAACGCTCTTCGTCTTCGTCTACAGATTTTGCATCGCCAAACCCTTGTCAAAGATATCAAAAGAGCCAACCGAACTTCAGAGAATGGGTATCGGACTTGCCATATCAACAGTAGCGATGATCACGTCAGGGTTGGTGGAACAGCAGAGATTACAACATGTTAGAAGAGACTGCGGCGGCGCGACGTGTGAAGTGCCCAGCTCTCTAAGCATCCTTTGGCAAATCCCCCAGTATGTGCTTATCGGAGCATCAGAAGTGTTCATGTATGTCGCAATGACAGAATTCTTCAATCATCAGCTCCCAGATGGCCTAAGAAGCCTTGGAAGTGCGTTGTCTGTGGCCTCCATGTCAGCGGGGAGCTACGCAAGCAGCCTGCTAGTTACTTTAGTCATGACGATCACCTGCAAAGGAAACGAAGCTGGATGGATACCACAAGATCTGAATAGAGGTCATGTAGACAGGTTCTTCTTTGTTATAGCAGTGCTTAATGCCATGGATTTGTTAGCGTTTGGGGTGTTTGCAAAGAGGTACAGACATGCTCAGCTGGTGAAACCTGGAGGTGATCATGAAAACCCGGTCGACCTGAAATGATATTATGGCCAAGATTGACTGGCTAGGAATAATAATTAATTATCGATGGTTAATGTATTTGTGGCAGCTTGGACCATGCACAGCAGCCTAAAATAAAGGCAATCATATCAATATCCGACCCGCCCTAGTTACTTTTATATCTAATCTATATCGACCATGCGGAAGTCCTTTATTTATTTTTTTGAGAAATCATGGTGAATTCCTTAATTGTGGTGATTCTTCAATTCCTTGATTGTCTAAGTTATATATGGGTCGAATGCTCCTAAATCTGTTTGCCATTTGGTTGTTGTATGCTAAACTTTTCATTTCGTGCTTGATGGAATGACTGTTGCGCGTTCGCGAAAAAGAATGCTCCTAAATCTGTAGAATTAATGTACTCCACTAGGTAGTGTATAAGTATAACCCAGACTAAATTTACACAGAGATCCATCATGAGTAGAACTTGACTAACATATAATAGGAGCTAGCAACACGGGGTGATGGAACCAGGAATTTAGGAGATGCAAGGCAAACTTGTAGTGTAAAAAATACCGAGACATAATGTGATTTGAGGAGCAAATAGGCAAACCTGGCTATTGGCTCGATGGCTCCTAGCTGAAGGTCAGTCCGCGTCTTGCTGTCCCCCCAACTCCGCCCGCCTCCCTCGCGGACCGCGGTCGTGGCCTCGTCCGTCGGCCATCCCTGCGTCGCACCAAGCTCCCGCCGTCCCGCACGTCGCCTCGCTAGCTCGCCGCGCCTCAACCCTCAGCCCCTACCCGTGTCGCACTGTGCCCCAGCCCCGCCTGCACCGTACTGAGCTCCCGCCGTCTCGCACGTCGCTTCGCTAGCTCACCTCACCTCAACGCCCACCCGCATTGCCCATCGTTGTCGGTGGCTTTGGCTCGGTGCATCGGCAGCACAGCTTGGTGTGGGCATGTAGGCGGCAACGGGCGCTGTGTTGTGGAGTGCCTAGTTGGGGAATGACCAAAATCGAATGGGGAATTGCCGGGTTAGGGTTAGTCATCACTTCATTCGCTTGGACTAGGCCTACCGACATCCACTCCGCCCACAGCCCACACGGACGCAGCATATTCTCCTCCTCTAGTCCTTCTCCATGACTACGCCTGCTCCAAGCGAGCTTCCACGGCGGCTTGGCGCCAGCGGGCTGGCGGAGTGGCGGGAGGGGGGTCTAGCATGGGAGATCCGGGCGGTTACCCCAGCTTGCCCCTACGGTGGTTCCCCCTCTGGCGATATGTATGATTCATAAATTAGGATTGCAATTGACATAACTGCATGTAATGTGACGAACCTACCATGTGCATGTTGCCTCATCTGAACAACAAGGGCTCATTTTTTGAACCCTTGAATGTTGACATAAATACCATGTTGAATTAATGTTGAAGTTTTCGGGAGGAGTGTAGCGGCCTTGCCGGCGAGAGCAGGCCGGAATGGATATACGTTGATGCCGTTGAGGAAAGGGGGTGAGCCGTGGGAGGTGGAGGCGGCCTCATCCACGTGGGAGGTGAGGTTCCCGATCCATCGGAGCCGTTAGAAAAGAAGGCATATGGCCCATCTATCTATTATCTTATTAAAGCTGAGTCACAAGAAACCACAATGTTCGCTCTCAATGGCTAAAAATTAGCATGTTAATCAGTGAAAAAGAGAAATATCTACACTATCGATCGTGGTGCATCTAGATTATAACAGTCTAGATTAAAACAAAGAGACCAGGTCAAGCACAATAAAAATTGAAATTCAGAATAAAAAAAAAATCACCAATTTAATTTCCATACGAATTCCTAAGTAAAAGAGTCCACATCAAATATAATAAAATTGAAATTCAGAATAAAAATGAAATAAACTTAGCAATTTGATTTTCATACGAATTCATAAGTAAAATCCCAAAATAATTATAATTCAGAATAAAAATAGAAAATTTGGAAATTTGATTTATATATGAGATCCAACAAAAAAAATTGAAATTTGGAATAAAATAAATAAAATTAGCAATTTGATTTCGATATGAATTCCAATAATTCTAATTCGGAATAAAAAATAAACAATAATTGACAACCAAATTTGTATACGAAATCCAACCAAAAAAGAGAAATTAGGAATAAAAATAAAATAAATTAGCAATTTGATTTCAATATGAATTCCAAAGTAAATCCCTAAATAACTATAATCCATAATAAAAATTTAAGAAAAATTAGCAATTGGATTCAGATACAAATTCCAAATAAAAAGAACTAAAATTTGGAATAAAAAAGAAAAGAAAACTTTGCAATTTTATTTCCATATGAATTCTAAAGAAAAATCCCTAAATAACTAAATTTTGAAATAAATTAAATAAATTTAGCAATTTGATCTGTATATGAACTCCAATAAAAATAACAGAAAATTTATATAAAAATAAAAGTTATAACGAGGATGGCACGAATTGATAAGGACATCACTTCTATGCATACAACCAACACTCCTCACAATAGATCTGAATCTATGCACTTGCAAGGTCCAATCACAAGAGTTCATGCACGTCAATTGAACCATCAAGTAACTTCGTTTCTAGGAGTGCATTTTGTTTCTAATAAAAATATGATGCTACCTAATGCATGTGATGTTCTTTTAATCAGGAACTTAAGAGCTGATCATGAAGAGAAGCTTGTGCAATCCAATTCGGTCACCGAAGACAGCACCGACTTAAAACGTGCATAACTTTCACATACGGACTCCGTTTGAGGCGTATGAGTACTTGATTGAAAGCTTATTTCATCCTATTTCCAACGGATCTAGCCTCACCTCCAAATTCCTTCTGAGTACACCGCAATCGCCAAAAGTGTCAGAAGCTATTTTTGAGTCGAACGTGGGCCCATGGGCCTTGTAACCCCAGGCAGCCCATATTGTTCACGTGGTTACTATTCATGCATGAACAGTACCACCGCCCCCTTATTTCACCTCTCCCTCCTATACATAGTGGCCGCCGCCATTAGGGTTTGACGGATTTCGTTTGCTTAGTTTCTCCATTGTAAAAACTCTTGTTCTTCGCTTGTGTCGACTAGACCAACCGTAAAGAACCTCAGCGAAATCCCACCTTTTGAACTCAATTATATATTTGCAATTCAGATTGCTTGTTACTTCGTTCTTGCTTGTTCTTCGATTGCTTGCAGGAATTGATCCTCGTGATCAGGTCAATCGGGTCTTTGGTACGGCTGATAATGACTTGGTGATTAGTTCAGCGATTGCTTGGTTCGTAAATGCTGCGTTCATAGCCTGGATCATGAGAGTTGATCATCATCCAATCGAAATTTATCCTTCTCATCAAAAGATCGGAACAACAACAGTTCATCACGAATGGTGTCGGATGAGACACAAAAGAAGCCACAACGTTTGCTCTCATGGTCACATGTTTATATTGTTGTTTCCTATGGAATAAAAGTAAAAAATAACTAAAATTTTGATTAAAAATATAAGTTATAACGAGTATAGCATGAATGGTGTCGGAAGAGACCACGAAAGAGTCCAATTGCATCAATTTATCCTGCAAGAAGACATTGACCCACGAGAAAGAATAGTCGAGGTGGCAGCGATAGAGATGAGGACAATGTTATGTTACTCACGAGAAAGTCCAATATTGAAGGAGGTAAGGGATGTGATTACATGTGGTGAGTGTCAGCATTGTTGAAGAAGTTAGTAACCAAAGAAAATCGATGATGAGAAAGCCCTGATAGAGAGGAGATGAAACTTTGCATTGAAGATGAGCTATGGACGATATGGGGACATCGGGTAGCTAAGAGTATGCCATCACTGGTGAGGGATACATCGTCGCTGGTGATGGCGAAAATATTCTTCGTATCATTAGACAATGACTAAAGAAGACTTGCTGATATTAGTGAAGTTGGGAGGTTGCTTGTCGAACCCGGGAGCGAAGGATCCCGAATTCTCTGTGTTCATACACTAGTCCAGGATTTCTAGTGTACACAGTTAAACAAAAGCAATAGCACAAACATATCTCGCATTTATTGTCAATAACTCAGAGTTTAATACAAAAGGGGCCTAAGGCCAAAAGATAAATAACACAGCGGAAAGCAAAATAGTAGTAGACCACACGACTTGCCACAGGCAATCGTCTGGGGGCATAGGCCTAGTCGTCAAGATCCTCACCGTCCTGATACAGGTCTTCTCCTGAATAAAGATTATTCAGCAAGAGTAAGCACAACTTCCGTGCTTGCAAGTTACACCCAATATTGAAAGGTAATGCATGCATAAGGTAAACAAAGGATATTGGCAGGGTTCATTTTGCATAAACAACATTTTCAAGTTAAATACTCATATTAATTTCTAAGGCCAGTTTGTATACTATAATTAAAATCAGTGTTTAAAAATGATAGTTGTATAGTGAACAACCGTCGTTAATTGAATGGTGAAGGATACCCTCCTAACACTTGGCTAACCACCCAAATTTTACCATAGGATTAACCATCCTAAAATCATCTGATGAAATCATTTTATAAACCAAAAATAAAGTCTAACTTAGAGTGGCTTTGCTAGCATGTCCATGACCGCGGACACGGCTATTCAAATAGTTTCTACTCTGCAGAGTTTGTACAGCTTTACCCACACGAGATAATATACTTTCAATGTCGGCCAAAGCACGCTTCCGAAGGCGTGTGACTAAGCAATTATCACGGGGCCTTTACAATGCAATGTCTTATTGTATTCATGTCTGCTAAGGTCTCGCTGCCATTGGACTAACCATCCTCCGGGAGCCCCTCTTGCTCCAGGTGGGACTAATGTCTGACCAACCCCCACACAAGCAACATAGCACAAATAACACTAAGACGCCACAAATTATTTAGCCAAATCCTGCCCATACAAGACATGTGGTGGTACGGTAAGGCGTAGCAACAAGCGGCTCAAAGACCGGTCCTCAATTGACTTGGGTGTCTTCCGAATAAAACCCTGGGCCTTAGTCCTAACCAGACTAAACCCGTACATGAACTTGCACCCACCATTTAGCCCATTCGCCCAAGTCCAAACCCATTTTTGATTTTATTTAGAGTAAAACCCTCTTTATAAACCTTTTGTGGTAAAACAATACCACAGTGACAAATTTGAATCAAGTTTGTAAAAATTTGGCTAAACCTTCTCAAATTTATAAGTGTGATCTAAGCATGGCTAAGCATATGACAAATTTTGCCTAAGAGTGACAAGGCATTCATATTCAATAATCAAATTGGCCATACAATGAAGATTGGAATAACTATATACAAAAACAGGGCGTTCAAATAATTATATAAACATATGCATGCAATAGTAATTTAAAAACAGAAATTAAATACTTTAAAATACTGGGAACAATATAATAAATGGTGTAACTTGCCTTCGTTGAAGTCTTGAAACTCTAAATCGTCAGAATGATCTAACTCTCCGGAGTCGTCGAAGTCTATACGCGAAAATACGACAAATTCAATTCAAATACAAATAAATTCAAAAGGACAACCCAAATTAACTCCAAATTAAAATATTCTGGTTTAGTTAGCTAGATTATAATTTTATACAAATTTTGTAACTTGAATCACCCAATTTGGAGTTCAGATGCAAAAGATATGAATTTTTGAAGTTTAAAACCTAAATCAGAAATTTAAATGAATTTCCCGAATTATTTTTCTAAAGGAAAATCTATTTACTGCACAATGCTGATGTCAGCGATGGATTTTCGGAATTTAAAGGAATTAGAATAATTCCCTGACATATGGGCCCCACGTGTCATAGACACGGTTTATGTGGACCAAGCCCATGCTGGTTGGGGAACAGGGCTGGTCTGAGTTGGCGGGCGCGTGCGTGCGTGGCGCCACGCAAGCGGTGACCAGGCGGCCACGCCAGTGAGGGAGGTGAGGTGGCGCCTACACGGCTGTGAAGTGGCATCCACATGGTGGTGCCACGTCACCTAACAAAGGCGGTGGCTTGGCCACAGCTTGCCGAAGAACGGCGGCACGACGACGGGAGTGGGTGGTGCCAAACGAAAGAGGAGAGCGTGGGGGTTAATATGCGCACAAATTTGTAACCTGAGGCGGCAGCGATAGCCGGCGGCGAGGAGTTATGCGGCGGCGATGATCGGTCGTCGACGAAGAAAATGATCCCGGGGTCCTCCGGCGAAGTGGTTGGCAGCAACGGTTTCGCAACGACGAGACGATGATGATGATGGGGTCGGCGTGGTCGGAGCGTCTACGGTGGCACCGGAAACGGAGAAGGCCTGAAGGTTTTTGCCGGCGAAGATTTTTTAAAACTGGGCGCTACGGCGAACGGGCCGAGCTGTGGGTGGTAGCTACGAGTTGTGGAGGTCGAGGCGGTCCCGGCGATCCTATTTATAGGGTGCAGGCGTCACTGGATTGTCGTGGAGGGCACGAAGCTCCGCGCGGTGACACTGGCGGAATTACGGGGATTTGGGGCCAGAGATGGAAAGGAGAGGCCGTATCGGAGGCAAAGAGGATCGAGGGTGTAAATGCGCGCGGGATTGCGGGGTCTTAATGAAGATTGCACCGGGTTTGGAAGGTTTCCGAATTGGCTTCAATGGTGGACGTGCGGTGAAGAAAAGGAAAGAGCAGCAGGAAGAAAGGAAGGTAGACGACGACGTGGGCCCATTGGATTTTGATCGTACGGTGGACAAGGGTGGGGCGAAGGGGTGAGTGTGGTAGATGCGCAGCCGTTGGATTTTAATCCAACGGTCGCGATAGATCGAGGGGTGTAGGGGAGTAGTTAAGTCACTGATGCACGTGAACCGTTGGATCTAGATCTGACGGTCCACACGCATTGGGTTTTCGGGGTTCCGAACGTCTCAGGAAAGATGGCCGTTGGATTTTGATCCAACGGCTGATAAGGGTTGGTGCGGGCGCGAGTGAGAGAAAGAGAGGGAGAGGCTGGCAGTGGGCCCCGCTGTTAGTGAGAGGGGAGGTGCGGCGCAGGATTGGGCTGCGTGGAAATGGACTGGGCCGGCTAGGTTTCGGCCCAGTGGCTGTTTTGGGATTTTCTTTTGACTTTCTAATTAATTAAATGCTGATAATTCAATTAGGCTTTAGAATATAGCAAATTAAGTCCAAAAATTTTAAGAAAATTCACAGAAATTCTCTAGAGCATTTAGGACTTAAATAAAATATTTTCAACTATTATTTGTTAATATATTTTGCAAATAAATTTGTTTAGCTTCAAATTGATTAAGTAAAAGCTTTTAAAAATTTTAGAAAAATCCACAAAAATAATTAAACTTTATTTTCAACTAGAATTTGAAATTTGGGCTATTACATTGCTGCGGTTAGTGAGTAAGCCACAACGTTGAGTTGGTCAACGTCGAGAAGAGGAGCGACCAACATAAGAGAAGAGGACGTCAAACATATATGACATCATGTATGCGTATGTACATACATGCATCCTAACAAATAGAAGCGTAGGAGTACAGAGGCAGAGAGGCAAAAAGCTTGGAATAGAGATAATGTAGCCGTAGGGAATATGCTTGGGGTCACCAAAGAGAGCGTGACACGTGTCCCCAGCCAGGATCGGCGACGGTTACGTATGTATGCGTGTTAATGTCGCAATGGTTAGCATTAAGCAATAATTGGGAAGAAGTAGAAGATAACTATGTTGTAAAGTATTGCACTGGAAGGTGTAGCAGTTGAGAGAGAACTATCAAGATTTGGGTTTACTGTTGGAGGTTGAAGCAAAAAAAGCTATGACGATGAGAAGATATAGGAGCCACACGGTTTGGTAGGGCAGCCGGAGTGTGAAGGAAGACAAGTTCAAGGTAGGTCACAATGGTGTATCGATGTATGCGTATGTAAACTAATAAGATAATTTATCGCACACATAATCAATGTTTCCTTGAGATTAAATAGAGGTACATGTGTCTGAATACAACTTGGAAAAAAAACTAACAGAGTAAGAATTGGGGCATGCAGCTACTTGATTTATGCATGATGATCAATGGTTAGTTTCTAAGAACCCTAACAACTTATCATGCTTAATGATTTTTTACATCAAAGCACACACTTCAATTATGTTCCTCATGTTGTAATTTACTTCAAATTTCTATTGTCATTTTTTATGTTTTGGATATCTTAAAAGTCTAAATAGCCTACACAATACGTAAATATTTTCTCAAGTATTTATACAAAATTTAAAATAAATTTAGCTATGCAAATACGCATGCCACCCTGCTAGTTAATAAAGGATTCTGATGGCTCGCTACTGGCGCCCTGGCACCTTCATTTCTCTTATCTAGATGGAGAACCACCATGTCTATCCCAATCTGGAGAGAAAGAAACGAGGAGCTAGCAATGAGTGAGCACGGAAAGCTAGATTTTGCTTGGAATTTCAAACCGGGCTCCAGCCGCTTCTTGAGTTGATTGATATAGGCATCCAACCCACCTCACGTACCATGAAGCTAATTAGTAACATATAGCCAACCAAATAACAAATATGGGTTTCCAGTTAGTACTAGAATATTTATTTTCTTATTTTAGCTATAACTTTTGATTAGCAATTCCGATTCACGATCCTAACATACTAATATAAGTCTCGCCAATAAACTATAAATGCATCTATGCTGTAATAAAAATTGAACAAGGATGCAATAAAACATCTCTATGCATTTACTAAAAGAGATTTATTGCATTAGTACAAGAGATTTACTGCAACCTACATATGCGTTTACTACACTGTTATAAGAGATTTATTGTGTTCTCATTGGGCCTTTAACAAGCCTATATAATAGATTTGTTGTGGCCTCCTTGTGCTTTTACTGCAGCACTACAAATATAGGCTCCTTATTAGTACTCAAATGTTTCTTCTTGTTTTAGCCATAACTTTTGATTAGCAGCTCTGATTTATGAACGGTTTTCACCAGTAGCTTGGTGACGACGAGAGTAACAAAATGATATAAGTCTCGCCAACAAACAATAAATGCATATGCGCTATAATAAATATTAATGGAGGATATAGTTAAACATCTCTATGTGTTTACTAAAAGAGATTAACCGCATCAGTAAAAGAGATTGTAAGGACCCCAATTTATTTGGCTTGTAATGCTTAACCAACCACCTGGTCCTAGCATCACAAACCAAATAAACTGAGTCTCGAGATATGTACACTTCCCAGAAGCAGTATACACACCTCAACAACAAAAGTATGCATCAACTCCATTCCAAACATAGAGTCCAAACAACACACTACCAAACGGAAGATAAACAAATAGTAAAATTATTACAGACAATGGCCGACTGGCCACAAGATACACAAACATAACAACGTAAAGACAATGAAGCAAAGCGCCATAAGATGGCTATAAACAAAGCCAATCAGTGTGCCTTCAACCCACAAGGCATCTGACCGGACCGCCAAGCCTAGTCGTCCACGAAACGGCAACACAGCTCACAGAAGTGAGGCCCTTGGGGCTCACCTTCTTCCTCTGCAACAAAAACATTAAGCAAAGCACCTGAGTACAAAGATTGTCTTTGTACCCGCAAGACTGACGTGTGGACTAGCGCACCTATTCATAAGCTACATGCGAGTTTATTTGGTGGAGGCCATATGTTTCATTTGCACAAAGCCAATTTTCATTTGCAATAAGGTAATACTGCTTTAAAGGCAAGTTTGCAATTCATTTTAAGATTAAAATAACAATGCGGATATTAATAACAAAAGCGAAAGATAAACAACCTAGAAGTGACTATCCCAATAGTCACCATTAACAATAGCACGAATCCCGCATTCGTACCACCCATCAAGTTTTAGTTTAAATGTTGTAGTCTAACTCTCGATAAGCTTACCCAAGCGTGTCCATCACCTAGGGCGAGGCTATTCGAATAGTTTTTAACCTGCAGGGTGTACCATCTGCACCCACACTTCGCATCGCCTTTAAGCCAAAGCACACTTCCAATGTATGCTGCACAGACTAAGTCCTACGAGACTTTTTCCAATATTGTGTATTAACTACGAGCCGCTCGTATGGATAGAAATCCATACGCTTACATGGTAAAGCCGAAAAGACAACTACCCACTCGGGATAAAGCTTTTGGACAACTACCATGCTCCCACCTCCATCCCTCCCGCGACCTCCTGCGACCCTGAGCCAATACACGCCAAAGTACTAGGTCAAGAGAGGTCCCATACCCTCTAGTGTGGTTAGCACGCCAAATGCTTGGATAACAAAACTCACAAGATGTTCGGTCCTTAATTGACCTGGCACCTTTCCAATCACACCCAACAGATCACACCAATCTTACCATTGTGCCCGTCTAAATCATTTTTGTTTTTGGTTTTAGTTTGCAAATAAGCATAGCAAAAATGTTTGAAACATAAAGTTATAATAGATGTTGTGTGATCAAGGTTACCGACTAAAGTCGATAACCGCCAGCTTCTACCGATAGCTAAGCATGTCTAAGCAAGTTGACTCGGATCTACTAAGTGACAAGAGATCATCCAAACGACCTCTAATCACAAAAATAACCTAGGCTCGGTAGTAGAGATCAATATTTTGTCTACAGGATATGCAACTACGGATTTAACTAATCAATTTAACACAAATTAAGCAATGCATACATACAATTGAAACAAAATATTAGACTTTAAAATACCGATTAACATGATCAAACCGCTTGCACGGATGTCGTTGCTCAATATGTCATGGAGGATCGTCCTCGGGGTTGCCGCAAATATCGAAGCCTAACGATCGAACATAACAAAGAAATAAGAACGAATAACACCGACAAAACTCAAACATGCAACACAACAAACACACTAAGCTTTTCACAAACTAAGCATGACATAACAAAATTTTAGAAACAGAGAACAATTCATTTTAAGTTATTAAGAACTTTCTATGAATTTTCTTAAAAACACAACAAGACACTAGTTAATTACTTAACAAATTTTCATGAACAGAAACAGTGTATAAAACCTATCCTAATAATTAGTACATTAAAATGACAAATTACAAAATTGGTTTCACTGGATTTGGACAAATATTGAAAGAGATATGCATTTTCTAATTTAGAAGATACATAAGACATCATTTTATTAATTAACAGATTTTTGCTACAGAGACAAGGATGAAACTAATTTTAGTAAATAATACATTTGAAATGAAAATAAACAGCACTGGATTCATGCAATTTGGATAAAAATTGAATTAGTTATGCATTTTACAAGTTTAATTGAATTAACAGTGCAACAGAAAACACAAACCAGAAATACTAAATCATTTCTGAAATCTATAATGCACTCATTTCATTTCGCACCCACAGCTAGCTAGCCCCTACCACTGACATGCGGGCCCGCGCGAGGGCGCTGACTGAGTCAGCTCTGACTCGGCCACGACTTAAGGTGACGTCGAAGGCGTATTCTGAGAATACGTCTTCGGCTTACTAAAGTGCAAACCTAACATACTCTCACAGAGAAATACGCTTCCCATCAGAGAAAACGCATTAAGGAAACTACACAGACCCTAACCGACATTCCAGGCCCACATGACAGAGACTCAAGGTGAAATAAAACGGTTGGATTAAATGATTTCTAAACATGATTAACAGCAAAGGCCCACAAGTCAGTGACTACACTAAACAAGATTAGCGCTGATGAGATGACACCGGCGGCTCGCCGCCACAAGACGGAACGCGCGGCGCGGCCGCACAGTGGATCTCGCTAACCAGTGGGCTTCAAGACGAGTGAGTGATACCTTCGGGTTCACAGAGACTTCGCGAACCTGATGACGGCGACGCGGAGCCCGATGGTCGACGGAGATGGGCTCACTACGGCCGGAGGCGGAGAAGAAGGTGCGGTGCTCGCGGAGAAGACGCTACGGGCTTCGAGAAGACCCCGGAAGATGCGCCTCAGCTCCGCCTTGATCCTAGGAACAATAAGCACAAGATGATGGCGACGAAGGAGGTCCGAGACGGCCGGAATCACCACGGCGGCGAAACACTGAGCTCGGAGTAGAATCGGTCGCACGGCTTCAACGATGCGCCAAAGACAGAAACGAGCCCACCGTGAGCATCAGTGGAGCATTGCGATCAAGTGGGACCAAACGCTGAGGCTTGAGACTCACCAGAACGCTAGCAAGCTCGCGGGGCCGAGGCTGCCGGAAGCGAAGACGATGAAGTTGCTCCAGGCGATCCAATGGATGCCGATGATCCGGGATGGGCAAAATGGAGGCGGCGAGGAGAGTGGATCACGATGGTACGGTCGCGGGCTCGAGAGAGGCACTGACACGGCGGCGCTGCTCTTGGGTTCAACTCCGGCCGAGACAAAGAAACGGGCGGAGAAAGCACGAGAATGGGGTAGAGAAGAAATGAATGAGCTCGGTGGGTAGATGAGACCCCGGCGATGCTTCTCGGACTGACACGAGGACAGAAATGTGGCAGCGACGAGAGACATGGCAAGCATGCAAGACGGCCGAGAGCCCGGTGAGACGCGAGAAGACGAGGACGGTCGGCGGTGTGGGTCCATATGTCGACGACAAACAAAGCGGTGCGAATAATTCCGAGACTCGATCAAAAATGTATCGACCGTTGGATCTGAAATGGACGGCTGAGATTGGTGTATGCATTCGGACAGGTCGGTTGCGCACGCGACGTGGATCGTTCGATTTGCATCGGACGGTCACGATCGATTGGTCTCGCGCGCGGTGCAGCTAGTTGACGCGACCGAGTCCATTAGTGCGGTCGGACTCGAGCCTGAGTTGGGTTCGGGCCCGAGGAACAGTGTTTTCAGATTTTGATTTAAAAGACAGAGAAGGTTTGGGAAATTTTTAGAGGTAGCTCCAGGGCTCCAAAATTTTCAAAATTTTTATGGTATCTACTAGAGACAGAGAACAACATTGCATAAATTTTCCAGAACTTTTCATGCATTGAAAAGTTCTGCAAAAAATTCACAAGCATGCTGACCTAGGGTTTGACCAGATTTTCAACTAGTTTGACTTGGCCATTTGAAATAGCAAATAAAATCTAAAAATTATGAAATAATTCAGGGAGGTAGATAGGATGATCAAGATGACAGGAAAAATAATTTCAGAGGATGATCACAAGTTTGAAAGCTAAGAATCTGATAACAACAATTTCCAATCACAAGAATTAAATTCTAAGAATTGGAAATTGCTAGGGAAAATTGTAGAAACTTTCAAATGATTTGAAGAGACAACAAAAGTTTTTATTTCTCCTCAAAATTTTACATTTGAAATACAAACCCTAAGTTAGGGCTGTTACAAATCTCCCCCCCTTACAGGAATCTCGCCCCGAGATTCTGATCACTGGGAGAAGAAGGATGGGTAATCTGCTCGAAGACGGTCTTCCCGCTCCCAAGTGGCTTCATCCTCGGAGTGGTTTGACCACTGAACTTTAAGGAACTTGATCACACGGTTCCTCGTTCTGCGTTCAGCTTCATCGAGGATACGAACGGGACGCTCACGATAAGACAGATCTTCCTGCACATCGATATTTTCCAATGGCGTTTCCTTAACTGGAATACGGAGGCACTTCTTCAATTGTGACACATGGAAAACATCATGCACCCCTTCAAGTGTAGCTGGCAACTCCAACTTGTATGCAACAGCTCCCACTTTCTTGATGATGCGATATGGCCCGACATATCGAGGAGCCGCTTGCCCTTGACACCAAACGACGATGTCCTTCGAGGCGAGACTTTGAGATACACAAAGTCATTGGGCCGAAACTCACTCACGGCGACGCCGACCGCATAGCTCTTCTCGCTCGGGTCGAGCCACGCGCAAGTGCTCACGAATCAATCGCACTTGACTTTCACCTCATTGATGGAATCGAGCCAAAGAACTGCTCTCCCGTCTCGACCAGTTCAATGGGGTTCTCGACGCCTCCCATACAAAGCCTCAAATGGTGCCATGCCGAGACTAGCTCGAAGTCGTTGTTGTAGGAGAACTCGGCAAGTGGTAGGCACTTCTCCCAATTCTTTCCATAGGAAAGGACACAAGCACGAGCATGTCTTCAAGCACTGATTGACGCGCTCCGTCGACCATCGACCGAGGATGGTAGGCGGTCTTGAAAGTAAGACAGTACCCATGGCCTCCTGTGATCGTGCCAAAGTCGGAAGTGAAAAGAGAACCACGATCGACACCATCGTTCGTGGCACACCATGCAAACTCACAATGCGGGATATGTAGAGGTGCGCCAATTTATCGACGCTGAGGCGGTACACACCGCGTAAAATGTGCTACTTTTGTCAATCGGTCAATAACCACCCGGATAGCATCCTTCCCGAAGAAGCACGGGCAAACCAAATGACGAAGTCCATACCAACGAATCCCACTTCCACTCGGTATAGGCAAGGGTGGAGGAGACTGCGGACGCCGATGCTCGCCTTGACGCGACAACATATGTCACATCCGCCACGAACCCGCAATCTCGCGCTTCATGCGAGTCCACCGAATGTCCGACGCAGATCTTGGTACATTTTGGTGGCCCCGGATGGATGGACAAAGGCGAATCATGGGCCTCTGAAGAATCAAATCCCGCAACTCGGGACCTTTGGGACCACAAGCCGCTGCCAAACCATACGACACCGTGCTCATCTTCGTGAAACACTTGGCTATCCCATCCTTGATATTCTCGCTTGATCCGGTTCACACCGACATCCGATCATTGTGGTCGCCTTGACTTGATCCACCAAGGTTGGTTGCACAACCAAGGCAGCAAGGGAACCATGTTCAACCAAACCCAAGTTGAGACGCTGAAACTCGCAAGCGGTGCGAGTTGTCGCTCTTGGATCATCGAGTATCGCAATACACCTTTCGGCTAAGTGCATCAGCAACCACATTGGCCTTGCCAGGATGATACTGAATACCCATGTCATAATCTTTGATCAATTCTAGCCATCTCCTCTGCCTGAGGTTCAGATCTGGCTGAGTGAATAAGTATTTCAAACTCTTGTGGTCGGAATACACCTCACAGCGGTTACCGATCAGATAATGCCGCCAAATCTTGAGTGCATGAACCACAGCAGCCAACTCTAAATCATGGGTGGGATAATTGAGCTCGTGAGGTCTCAACTGCCTGGATGCATAGGCAACTGCCTTGCCTTCCTGCATAAGAACACATCCAAGTCCCTGACGAGAGGCATCGCAATAAATATCGAAGCTCTTGTGGATATCAGGAAGAGTGAGGACTGGGGCTGAAGTCAAACGCTGTTTGAGCTCCTGAAAGCTCTCATCACAAGCAGGGGACCACACAAACTTCTTGTCCTTCTTGAGCAATTCAGTCATCGGCTTGGCGATCTTGGAGAAGTTCTCGATAAAGCGGCGGTAGTAGCCCGCTAAACCGAGAAAACTCCGCACATCGTGGATCGACTTGGTGGCCCCAAGATAGAACATCGCTGACCTTGCTGGGATCCACAGCTATGCCTCCAGCTGAAAGAACATGGCCCAAGAATGCCACTTCCTTCAACCAGAACTCACATTTGCTGAACTTTGCATACAATTGATGCTCCCGCAGTTTGCCCAACACAATCTTCAGATGCTCAGCATGCTCTGCTTCAGTCTTGGAATAGATAAGAATGTCATCAATGAAGACCACCACAAATTTGTCCAAAAACTCCATGAATACTGAATTCATTAAGTTCATGAACAAAGCTGGAGCATTGGTTAGACCGAAAGACATGACGGTGTACTCGCATGCGACCATAACGAGTAGTGAAAGCCGTCTTCGAATATCCTCGATCGATCCTCGACTGATGATACCCCATTCTCAAATCAATCTTTGAAAACACCTGGGCTCCAGTCAACTGATCGAACAGATCATCGATGCGGGGCAGAGGGTATTTGTTCTTCACCGTCACCTCATTGAGAGGACGGTAATCAACACACATGCGCAAAGTCTTGTCCTTCTTCTTCACAAAGATCACCGGACAACCCCAAGGAGATGAACTGGGCGGATGAAACCCTTTGCTTGGAGCTCACCAAGCGCTTCTTCAATTCTTCTAGCTCATTGGGAGGCATTCGATCTGGCGCCTTCAAATCGGGCGATGCGGGCAGCAACTCAATGACAAACTCAAGGTCTCGAACCGGAGGCATCCCGGGCAAGTCTTCAGGAAAGACATCCACAAAGTCAGATACTATAGGAACATCCTGAATTTGCAAGGCTGGCTTCGCTTCTAATGCACATAGATGCGACCCACAGCCTGCGCGAAAATCCGACTGTTCACTTTGAAGGGTCGTGAGATAGACAATCTTCCTGGCACAATCGATCTGTCCCAAATGTTGGGACAACCAATCCATGCCAAGAATCACATCCAGACTCGCTGAACTGAGCAGAATAAGGTTTGCCAAAAATCCCACTCCCTTGACTATGATAGGAACATCCCGACACTGTAAACCAGCCCTCATTTCCGACCCCGGAGAGCGGATGAGCAAAGGAACTCCCAAAGGAACACAGTGAAGACCACTAGCAGCAGCAAATGATCTTGAAATAAAAGAATGCGATGCTCCAGAATCAAATAATACTGCAGCAGGGCGAGTTAACGAAGTGTACCCATCACGACATCCGCGCCTCCGAGCCTCCTCACCGAAAGGTGGTTGACTCGACCGCCGCCGCACTCGGGCTTCGGATCATCTTCTCGGTCGTGGATGACCACTCCCGCCCGCGTCCTCCATTAGGACGAGGGGTCGCTGCAACACTCGAGGCGAGCATTCGCATAATGGCCCTTGTTGTGGCAAAAAACAAGTAACCTCGGCCGCCGGATTGCGAGGCCGCTCTGTCTTGGATCGCAGCGCACGTGGTCAAAACACGCCTGCGGTGGGCGAGGAGCCGGTGCGGATGGCCTCGGCGCGGTGGAGCAAAAGAACGGGCCATCAGGCCGCCCACCGAGGACGCAGTGAGGTGGTGTGAGTAGGCGTCGCCTCCCATTTGCGCTATGGGACTCGCCAACGCCTTTGCCTTATGCTCGGCAACAATGGCCTTATCTACCAAGGCACGAAAGTCGACAAGTCCACAATAGATAGCTTGTCCTGCGGCTCCTCGGACAAGCCATCCATAAACTTCTCTGCTTAGCCTCATCTCGAGGCCACCTCCTGGAGCATAACGAGCGGATGATTGAACTCGCATAAGTACTCAAATCACGCACTTGCGCCCTTGTTTGAGCGCGAGAATTCTTTCTTTTCGCTTCATCGTGGCCATCCGGGATGTGGGCCCGACGAAAGGTCGACTGAACTCCTCCCACGCGACCACATGGCCCGCGGGCTGCATGGCGAGATAGTTCTCCCACCATGAGAGTGCCGCGCCTCAAGCCGGTGGGGCGCGAAGAGTGCCTTATCCTGTGCACGCATCGAGCTATGTTGAGCTTTCACTCAACCATGCGCGCCAATCGTCCGCATCGAGAGGTCCTCGAGCGGAGAAAGTCGGCGGTGCGTGCGGAGGAACTCGCAAGTCCCCGCGAGTCCGTGGCCGCCACCACGGCGGGAGTGGAGGTATTCCTAGCAATAACCTCCAAGATGCGCGTCTGATCCATGCGGTTTCGCTCGATCTGAGCGAGCACCTCAGCCATGGTCGGAGGAGGGGGAAGCTCCTCATCATGACCAGCCTGCTGACTGCCACGCGTTCTCCCGGCCATCCTGTTTCACTAAGACAAGTTAACAATAGCCGGAAACACGAAGTCGACAACCCACTGCAAGTAACTTACTAACAGCACAAAATAAACACAAGACTTGTAAGTTACAAAACCAATTGACAAAAATCAGACACTTAGCAAACTCATATATATCTTACCCTTATACCCCCACAAATTTTAATTAGACTAATTCTCTATGGTTCTCCCAAAGACTGATTCTACCGGTAGTAACTATCTTTTGAAAGGAAAGAGGAAAACCAAGTTTTAAACTCAAATTAGAGTAAGATAAGAGTAGAAGGCTAAGATAGGTAAGGAGTAAAATATGAGAATCTGCCTAGGTTTTCATAAACCCTTTTTATACTTTGAAATTAAGCTTTTTCAAAATATCCTAAAGACGACTATGCTTGGGTTACTACGGTCAGAATGGCTCTGATACCAACTTTGTGAGGACCCCAATTTATTTGTCTTGTAATGCTTAACCAACCACCTGGTCCTAGCATCACAAACCAAATAAACTGAGTCTCGAGATATGTACACTTCCCAGAAGCAGTATACACACCTCAACAACAAAAGTATGCATCAACTCCATTCCAAACATAGAGTCCAAACAACACACTACCAAACGGAAGATAAACAAATAGTAAAATTATTACAGACAATGGCCGACTGGCCACAAGATACACAAACATAACAACAGAAAGACAGCGGAAGCAAAAGCGCCATAAGATGGCTATAAACAAAGCCAATCAGTGTGCCTTCAACCCACAAGGCATCTGACCGGACCACCAAGCCTAGTCGTCCACGAAACGGCAACACAGCTCACAGAAGTGAGGCCCTTGGGGCTCACCTTCTTCCTCTGCAACAAAAACATTAAGCAAAGCACCTGAGTACAAAGATTGTCTTTGTACCCGCAAGACTGACGTGTGGACTAGCAGACCTATTCATAAGCTACATGCAGGCTTATTTGGTGGAGGCCATATGTTTCATTTGCACAAAGCCAATTTTCATTTGCAATAAGGTAATACAGTTTAAAGGCAAGTTTGCAATTCATTTTTAAGATTAAAATAACAATACGGATATTAATAACAAAAGCGAAAGATAAACAACCTAGAAGTGACTATCCCAATAGTCACCACAACAATAGCACGAATCCCAGATTCGTACCACCCATCAAGTTTTAGTTTAAATGTTGTAGTCTAACTCTCGATAAGCTTACCCAAGCGTGTCCATCACCTAGGACGAGGCTATTCGAATAGTTTTTAACCCTGCAGGGGTGTACCACTGTACCCACACTTGCATCGCCTTTAAGCCAAAGCACACTTCGAAGGTATGCAGCACAGCTAAGTCCTACGAGACTTTTTCCAATATTGTGTATTAACTACGAGCCGCTCGTATGGATAGAAATCCATACGCTTACATGGTAAAGCCGAAAAGACAACTACCCACTCAGGATAAAGCTTTTCGGACAACTACCATGCTCCCACCTCCATCCCTCCTGCGACCTCCTGCGACCCGGAGCCAATACACGCCAAAGTACTAGGTCAAGAGAGGTCCCATACCCTCTAGTGTGGTTAGCACGCCGAAATGCTTGGATAACAAAAACTCACAAGATGTTCGGTCCTTAATTGACCCGGGCACCTTTCCAGTCACACCCAACAGATCACACCAATCTTACCATTGTGCCCGCGTCTAAATCATTTTTGTTTTTGGTTTTAGTTTGCAAATAAGCATAGCAAAAATGCTGAAACATAAAGTTATAATAGATGTTGTGTGATCAAGGTTACCGACTAAAGTCGATAACCGCCCAGTTCTACCGATAGCTAAGCATGTCTAAGCAAGTTGACTCGGATCTACTAAGTGACAAGAGATCATCCAGCGACCTCTAATCACAGCAAATAACCTAGGCTCAGGTAGTAGAGATCAATATTTTGTCTACAGGATATGCAGCTACGGATTTAACTAATCAATTTAACACAAATTAAGCAATGCATACATACAGTTGAAACAAAATATTAGACTTTAAAATACTGGGATTAACATGATCAAACTGCTTGCCTGGATGCTGTTGCTCAATATGCTGCGGAGGATCGTCCTCAGGGTTGCCGCAAATATCGAAGCCTAACGATCGAACATAACAGCAAATAAGAACGAATAACACCGACAAAACTCAAACATGCAACACAACAAACACACTAAGCTTTTCACAGCAGCCTAAGCATGACATAACAAAATTTTAGAAACAGAGAACAATTCATTTTAAGTTATTAAGAACTTTCTATGAATTTTCTTAAAAACACAACAAGACACTAGTTAATTACTTAACAAATTTTCATGAACAGAAACAGTGTATAAAACCTATCCTAATAATTAGTACATTAAAATGACAAATTACAAAATTGGTTTCACTGGATTTGGACAAATATTGAAAGAGATATGCATTTTTCTAATTTAGAAGATACATAAGACATCATTTTATTAATTAACAGATTTTTGCTACAGAGACAAGGATGAAACTAATTTTAGTAAATAATACATTTGAAATGAAAATAAACAGCACTGGATTCATGCAATTTGGATAAAAATTGAATTAGTTATGCATTTTACAAGTTTAATTGAATTAACGATTACAACAGAAACACAAACCGAAATACTAAATCATTTCAAATCTATAATGCACTCATTTCATTTCGCACCCACGCTAGCTAGCCCTCGCCATCGACATGCGGGCCAGCGAGGGCGCCGATCGAGTCGACTCGACTCGCCACGACTTAAGGTGACGTCGGCGGCGATTCGAGAATACGTCTTCGCTTACTAAAGTGCAAACCTAACATACTCTCACAGAGAAATACGCTTCCCATCAGAGAAAACGCATTAAGGAAACTACACAGACCCTAACCGACATTCCAGGCCCACATGACAGACTCAAGGTGAAATAAAACGGTTGGATTAAATGATTTCTAAACATGATTAACAAAGAAAGGCCCACAAGTCGCTGACTACACTAAACAAGATTAGCGATGAGATGACACCGCGGCTCGCCGCGCACGACGGAACGGCGCGCGCCGCACAGTGGATCTCGCTAACCAGTGGGCTTCAAGACGAGTGAGTGATACCTTCGGGTTCACAGAGACTTCGCGAACCTGATGACGGCGACGCGGAGCCCGATGGTCGACGAAGATGGGCTCACTACGGCCGGAGGCGGAGAAGAAGGTGCGGTGCTCGCGGAGAAGACGCTACGGGCTTCGAGAAGACCCCGGAAGATGCGCCTCAGCTCCGCCTTGATCCTAGGAACAATAAGCACAAGATGATGGCGACGAAGGAGGTCCGAGACGGCCGGAATCACCACGGCGGCGAAACACTGAGCTCGGAGAAGAATCGGTCGCACGGCTTCAACGATGCGCCAAAGGCAGAAACGAGCCCACCGTGAGCATCAGTGGAGCATTGCGATCAAGTGGGACCAAACGCTGAGGCTTGAGACTCACCAGAACGCTAGCAAGCTCGCGGGGCCGAGGCTGCCGGAAGCGAAGACGATGAAGTTGCTCCAGGCGATCCAATGGATGCCGATGATCCGGATGGGCAAAATGGAGCGGCGAGAGAGTGGATCACGATGGTACGGTCGCGGGCTCGAGAGAGCACCGACACGGCGGCGCCGCTTTGGGTTCAACTCCGCGAGACAAAGAAACGGGCGGAGAAAGCACGAATGGGGTAGAGAAGAAATGAATGAGCTCGGTGGGTAGATGAGACCCGGCGATGCTTCTCGGGCCGACACGAGGGCGTAAATGTGGCGGCGACGAGACGTGGCAAGCATGCGCGCCGACGGCCGAGACTCCGTGAGACGCGAGAAGACGAGGACGAAGGCGACAGTGGGGTCCTTATGTCGTCGACGAAACAAAGCGGTGCGAATATTCTGCGAGACTCGATCAAAAATGTATCGACCGTTGGATCTGAAATGGACGGCTGAGATTGGTGTATGCATTCGGACAGGTCGGTTGCGCACGCGACGTGGATCGTTCGATTTGCATCGGACGGTCACGATCGATTGGTCTCGCGCGCGGTGCAGCTAGTTGACGCGACCGAGTCCATTAGTGCGGTCGGACTCGAGCCTGAGTTGGGTTCGGGCCCGAGGAACAGTGTTTTCAGATTTTGATTTAAAAGATAGAGAAGGTTTGGGAAATTTTTAGAGGTAGCTCCAGGGCTCCAAAAATTTCAAAATTTTTATGGTAGCTACTAGAGACAGAGAACAACATTGCATAAATTTTCCAGAACTTTTCATGCACTGAAAAGTTCTGCAGAAAATTCACAAGCATGCTGACCTAGGGTTTGACCAGATTTTCAACTAGTTTGACTTGGCCATTTGAAATAGCAAATAAAATCTAAAAATTGTGAAATAATTCAGGGAGGTAGATAGGATGATCAAGATGACAGGAAAAATAATTTCAGAGGATGATCACAAGTTTGAAAGCTAAGAATCGGATAACAACAATTTCCAATCACAAGAATTAAATTCTAAGAATTGGAAATTGCTAGGGAAAATTGTAGAAACTTTCAAATGATTTGAAGAGACAACAAAAGTTTTTATTTCTCCTCAAAATTTTACATTTGAAATACAAACCCTAAGTTAGGGCTGTTACAGAGATTTACTACAATCTCTGTATGTGTTTACTACACCGTTATAAGAGATTTAGTGCAGCCTCATTGTGCCTTCATTGTGCCTTTTAATAAACCTGTACAACAGATTTGTTACGACCTCCTTGTGCTTTTACCTAGGATTACAAGAGATTTATTGTGATCTTCTTTTTTGTAAATTATTGCAATTTTCTTGTTCGTTTACTACACCTTTACAAGACAAACACTATCACGCTTAGTATTGCTGCACTCCTTATGCTTTTATTGCATATTTATCACAGATTTACTGCCATGCTGAGTGCAGAGGGGCGGGTGGAGAGCGAATCGCGGGTTGATTGCAAACTTTAACGCCAATATCTCCTAAACCATTTATCTGATTTAAAAATCCATTTGAAGAGTTTTGCTAGAAAAATGCTTAACAAAAAGAGATTCATGATGAATATGTTTTAACGCTATAAAAAAGACTGTTGCACCAAAAATTTGGATTTACTGTAACTAAGTCAATCAATTACTGCATTGTCTGAGCACGAAAAAGGTGGATAGGAGCGACATAGGGTTTGACCGAGGTGAGGTGGTGGGTTTTCTTTTACCAGCTTTTAACAAAGGGTGGGATGTCGGTTTTGACCCATGAAAGGTGGTGGTTATTCTACGCCCCAGCCAGTGCCCCGCCCCAACCGAGCCGTCACACACTGGGCCGCGCAACCCACATGCCACCACCCGCTCGCGCCAGCCCCCTGCCCGAGCTGGCCAATCCCAACAACTTTGGGCCATGAACCAACGACCCCCACGCTGACGTCACATGGCCAGTGTGCGCTTCGATGGGATGTTCCTATCTAGTCTAACAGGGCGTCTAGTAAATTCGTCAATATAGTAAAAGCAGCTTCATTTGGCAATAAACTGTAATCTATGTCAAAGTAATTGTGATACCCATTTTTACTACCGCGCATACCATAGTGATTTCATTTTTTTTGAATTTTTCAGGAATCGCAATGCGGGGGCGGGGAGTTGCATATTTTATAGTGATGCATGGGTATCCGCTCATGTCTTAGTATTTGTGGGCCACGAACCCATGACCCCCACAATGAGGTCACATGGCCAGTATGTGCACGGGATGGATTTCTTAGTAAACTCCTATTAGACTTCCAGTAAAATCGGTTGCTCAGAAAAAGCAACTTCGTATGGTAGAAATTTGGAAAGTATATGGAAATTGATGAGGACATCAACCCTCCAGATACGACTGCTACTCCCCGTCATAGTACTAGGAAGGTTTCCATATCACTCTATGTTCAAGCCAAACAAGAGTTCAAGTTGGGCACGTTCTGGAATCCAGTTCGGCCTCCGGAGACAGCTTCAACTTCAAACATGCATAACTTTCACATACGGACTCTATTTGAGGTCCACGAGTACTTGATTGAAAGCTTAATTATCTCATTCTCTTTCAAACGGATCTGGCATCACCTTTAAATTCCTTATGTGGCCACCAAAATCGCCAAAAGATGGTGTTGCGTCACCTGTTTGGACCAATTTGGCCCTTGTAATCGTACCGACTTGGCCCATATGCCGGCCGACCGCCTAGGGAGCTGCACTATTCATGTGAACAGTAGTAACACCTCACCATATCTTAGCTATGTGCGGCTCCCCCTCCCCTATTTAAGGTTGTCGTACCCCTCTAGTTTTCTTGGATTTTGTTTACTTAAAAGTTAGATGCATTGCAACTTCATGTATTGGCTTGTGTCGATTAGACCAACCATAATACTGCTTCAGAATCCCAACTTTATTGAGTATTTCAATCTTATTTGTAATTTCAGATTACATATTATTTTGTTCTTACGTGTTCTTCGATTGCATGTAGGAATAGACCTTCGTGGTCAAGTCGATCATGCTTCTAGCAAGGTCGATAACAATAACAAAGTTGGTTTAGTGATTGCAAACATATTGGTCGTGTGCGATTGGTAGCCGAATCATGAGAGTCATCTCCACCAAATCGAATTATCCATCTCATCGAAAGATCAGGACACTCATTATCACATCAGGTGGTATCAGAGCTACAGTTGATCAGTGAGAATTTCTAGTTTTCTAATAGTAGATTCATTTTTTACCTATAGTCCACGAAAATCATAAAAAAAATTAGGGTTAGTTCATCCCTGTTCGAGCATCTTTATGCTTTGCAATTTTCTTTTCGGTAATTTGCTTGTTGAATTTTTGATTGCATGCTCATGTCAGGTTGCTGATTTCTAATTCTAGTTATTGTCTAGCTAGTCTTTGCTAGTTGCATCTTGTGTTTCCTTCGCGTCGCTTGATCATTTTTTTAGGGTTCTTAGTTTTGCATCTAAAACAGAAAATTCGTGGGTTAGAACTCATCTAATCCGCACCAAAAATAGTACTCGTTCCACTTCATCTAATCTGAATTGCTTACTGGAGTTCAAGCCGATTTCACCATGAAATCGAGAGGATTACCGTGATATTTTGGGAGAGTTGGTGTCCGATTCTAGCATATAAACTTTGCTATTATTTACGACTTGCGGAAAACCCTAGGGCCGGCCAAACAATAGAAGGAGAAAGAGGCCGCCGCATAAACAAAAGCCGCGGTAGATAAAAAAAGAGAAAAGAAAAGTACGTGAAAATTGATGGAGACCTTCTACATATAGCCACAAGCTTCCACAAAAAATTGAGTAAGTTTGGCCCACGGGTTTGAAAGATATAGTGGTTTCAAATTTGAACCCGAGACGGTTTCGAGTCCGAGTAGGATTCCGTTTCTGAGACACCTTTAGTAAAATGGGTATAACTTTTGCATACGGTGTCCGTTTTCGACATTCTTGTGCACGTTTGAAAGCTAACAACGAGGCGCACCCAACAAAAACTGACTAGATATGCTAGTCTCCCTCCAGGGGCCTCAAAATCGGCCATCTTGGCCCTGAATTCGCATCACAAGTTTTTAGTTTCTGCTTTTGCCGTTTCTTTCGGTCTTTCCTTCAGAATTTGGTGTTCGCCTCAACTGCAAAGTTGTAGATATCGTCGAAACCTTTCTATTGAGTATATGTAAGCCATATAAAACTTTATCTTTTCATCTCTTGAGACTAGCTGTTGTTTACTACTTAAACTAGAGGGCTATTTACATTGAACGTTGTTGTGTCTTTGTGCTCTACATCATGTGAACAATCTTGTGCCCTAGACAGAAGTTTGAGTAGTTGGCTAGTTTCTCTCCTAGCACCTGATGTGAGATTTTCTTTGCTTACATTCGGTCACATTGATTTTTGTGTGGCTTTTGGAATGAAATGTGTCGGTGCCGGTCTATACCAGTGTACTGTTCTGGAGTATAACATAATAATATATATATATATATATATATTAATGAATGTATGTAAAGGTAAGAGTAGATATTAACGTTGGTTACCAACTTACCGTACTTCCTATAATTTAACAAAAAAATAGCAAAGGGGTATGTTGGGCTCGCCCAACAAGCCTCAACGACCTGAAACCCAAGCCTACCTAAGGAACCCAAACTCCCATCCTCAACAAACCTAACACACACGCACACAACTACACAACAGGTAGAGCAACTGGTTCACTAGCGCCACAGGCAAAAGAAAAAAGAAAAACACTAACGAGAAGGGAGAGATAGAAGGCAAGATGTTGCTGGTCTTTGCAGCTGGGGATGCCTCCATCAACCCACCGTTTACCATACTTGGGTCATGCTAGGAAGGATCGCATCATCCTCGCTCAGCTCTTGTTCTTTTGTAGCTAAGGTTTCATGATTTTTTGCTTTCTTCTTAGATCTAATTATTTTTCCCCTTGATTTCTTGTCGTTGAGATGGATGGGGAACATATACTATTTCTTGGTTTCTTGTATGTCTCATACTAGTTATTTGGTGTGATATTTTTTTGTGAATTTCCTCGCTGGTCGCTGCCTCTTCTCCCTCTCCTCTTCTACACACCGGTAACGAAACGAATGACATGATTGTTCCAGGCGGAATGCGCCGAAATGACCAAAATTTTTGGTACCGTTTTGAGCAACGAAATGGTATATACCGGCTGGAATGGCTGGTACCAGAACAGAATCGATAAGTATGGTAGTGGCGCCACCGACGGGTAGGCAACGTGCAACACATGAGCCTGCCAAGTCCCGTGCCTGCATCGTCCCTTTTCTCTCCATCACAAGGCGAGGAGGATGCGCGAGGTTCACCAACCATCGAGCAAGGTATAGTAAATGGATATCCTCAACAAGTAAAACAACATTCTATGTGCAGTAAATGGCTTATCTCAACATAGTAAAATCACAATCTACAAGTAGTAAATTGATATCCCTAATACAGTAAAATGATAATCTACACACAGTAAAATGGTTGTCCTCAACACAGTAAAATGACAATCTACATGCAGTAAATGGCTATATGGCTACCCCAACACATTAAAATGACAATCTACATGCATTAAATGGCTATCCTAAACATAGTAGAATGACAATATACATACAGTAAATAGTTATCCTAAACATAGTAAAATGGCAATCTACATGCAGTAAATTTATCCTGTATTTTTACTACTTATGTAGGCCAACAGGGCTTGGATGATGTCGTGGCGAAGCATCTATGACATAATCAACATGCTCGAAGCCGACACGACCTCGGGGTTGTACCCCGACATCACTGCCCCTAGGCAAACACCAAGCCACAGCCTGTAGTGATACCTAGGCCCCTACCCACCATTCCAGAGCAAATGGAGGTATTGAATACAGTAATATCAACAAAGGGATAAAGTAAATTTGCTTACATTTTCCAATAATTTGACTTTCTTTTTGTGTAGCAGCTAGTGACTGAGGGTGCCGGAAGAGGTTTTTCCCGCCAAGGAGCCAACCAAGGTGTCCACTACCGTTGGCAAAGATAAAGTGGTGCAAGTGGATAGCTCCAGCGAGGACAAGGTGTAGAGGACTACTAACAGTAATTTTTATGCACGCATCTAGTAATTCTCTATATGCGTAACAGTAAAATAAGATTTTTGTCTGAAGGAAGCCACCGTGCTCATCAAGTCTAGTATCCGACCTGTGGGTGGCAGGAAAACAACAAAGCCACGCACCACCTCGACTAGGCAGGCAATTCCTGACAAGAAGACCATGATAGGGCAGATCGTGGTACCCGTATGCCCGGCGCAAGGCGCTAGCGAGGTTGTCTTCGGGAAGAGGATGACCAAAGTCCCTAGCAGGCTAGTTTACCCCTTCAACTGTCATGTCACATGGCCTAAGGTGCCGATTGACACGGCCATGGAGGCGAGGGAGCTGATATGCAAGGATGAGAGCCTAAAAGGTAAGAGGTTCCCTCTTGTTTTACCTCCCCATACAAACATGATTTACTGCTATCATCAATGTCTTTTACTATGACTCCCCCTTGCCCATTTTTTTTGTTCTCCACTGAATTGCAGCGAGTATTCTGCTCCAGTCCCAGGACCCTTTTTACTTCTGATATAAACATGATTTACTACCATCATCGATGTATTTTGTTGTAACTCCTCTCGTGTCACTTTTTTGTTCTCCACTAGACAGTCCCGACACCCTTTTTACTTCCCATACAAACGTGATTTACTACTATCATCGGCATCTTTTAATGCAGCTCCTCATCGGCCTCCTTTTTCTATTCTCCACTAAACTGCAGTGAGTGTTTGCTCCAGTCCGGAGACCCTTTTAGTTCCCATACAAATGTGATTAATGTAACTCACCCTCCGCCCCCTTTTTTTGTTCTCCAATAGACTGCAATGAGTATTTGCTCCAGTGTCGTCCCAGTTGTAATATGCTACTTCTGATGTTCCATTTGCCTTCTTTTGTAATGTACAAACAACAGGCAAGTGCGCCATGATAATTTGACCCTTAAGTTAAAATTCACGTGTACTACCATTGAAGTTTAAAAATATGCACACATTCAGTTTAGATAGGTTAAATTAGTTGGGATGATAATACTTGCTAACCTGCTTAACTTGTGCTTATTCCCTCTAATCCTGCGAATGTTTGTTTACACTACACAATTGTTTGATGAGGATACCGGTAACGCACTCGGTCCACCAGCTCATGGTGACAGGAGCCACCTCCGGATCACAACCCACAGGGAGCGAGGTTCCTACACCTTCGCAACTCAATCCACAGCATCCTTCCACATCAGCAGCACAAGCTGAGCAATCTCAGCCTGCCGTCCCCGAAGAACCTGAAGTTCTACTACCACCGCCCACCATGGTGCAAGTACTTTCCATGATCGAGAAAGGGTGGCAAACCAATACTCTTCTGCTCCAACATTTAGTACAGAATACTGCAACCCTTGGCACTGCCACCAGAGGGAATGGAGCTACTGCAAACCAACCGTCGTCTAGGATGGGTGAGTTCATGCGAACTCGACCCCCGACCTTTGCATCAGCAGTCGACCCTCTCGGCGCCGATGATTGGCTCTGCAATGTCGAGAGCAAGCTGATCATCGCCCAGTGCAATGACAAAGAGAAGGTGTTTTACGCATCTTATCAGCTGCAAGGAGCAGCAGCTTGGTGGGAGAACCATCAGGCCATCATTCTGGAAGGCCAGACCATCTCATGGGCCGCCTTCAAGGAAGTGTTCCGTAATGCCCACATCCCTTCAGGCCTTATAGACATCAATAAGTGGGAGTTCTACGAACTTCGACATGGAAGCTTGTCGGTGATGGAGTTTCTTCACCGCTTCAACTACCTCGCTCACTACGCTGCGTCCGAGATACTGAATGAGGGAAGGAAGGTCGCTCTGTTCTAGGAGCGCCTTAATGATGAGATGAAGTGGTCACTTGCTGCCCACGACATCCTCAACTTCTAGACCTTGATCAACAAGGCCATCCGAGTCAAAGATTGCACCCGAACGATCGTAGAGAGCCGCAAACTCAAGTGGTTTGCGCATAAATCAGCAAGCAGCGGCCCGCCAAGACCGCGCGTTTGGCAACCATCAAACACACATCCTTTTACGCCACCACCTCTGAGGTTTCAAGCCCGAGCTCCCTACCCTCATCCAGCAGCAGTTCAGCAGAATAACCACGGAGGACAGCTGTCGGTACACCAAACTGGACAGTAGATGTCCTGCTATGGTTGCAGAGAGCACGGACACTTCACAAATGTGTGCCCAAAGAAGAAGTTTCCAACGCTACAACCTCAATCTCTTGGAGTCCAGCAGTGACCCCAAGGCTTCGCTTGAGGTCAAGGAGGGCAGCCAACTCCCAAGCCAGTGCAAGGCTTCAGACACGGTCGACTGAATCATACGACTGCTAAGGAGGCTAAAGCATCGTCAGATGTGGTGACAGGTACGATTCTCATACATTCTGTACCTACATTAGCATTATTTCATTCTAGAGCAACCCATTCCTTTGTTTCAAAAAGGTTTGTCATGCAACAAAAACTGAAAACTACATCACTAGAAAGCCTTATGCTAATTCACTCACCCGGGTCTGTCCTAAAGGCGAAACTCAGATGTTTTAAGGTTCATATTGAAATCAAGAGGGTGGGATTCAAAGCTAACCTCATCATGATAGATACACCTAGGTTAGATACAATCCTTGGTGTCACATTCCCATTTTTAATAATGTGATTTAAGATGCATCTCTTCACCATGCATATTATTTTTGGAGCATTTGCATCATTTATTGCACTTGGAAAACCTTAGTCAAGATTGGACTATAACTTAAAAACAACTCTCCAAAAGAAAACCAGAACATGTCCAAATAAGTACCTCTAGGAAATAATTTATTTAAATACTATAATATTTATCATAAATAGAATTGATTTTCCCCAAAGTTTTAGGCACCAAGTTGACCTTGAGAAAATTCAAAACCTATGTCTAATGAACCTCCTATTAAAGAAATAAAAAATCTGAGAATAATACATGAACAGTAAGGAAATAAAATTTCTATGCCAACTAAGTCACCCAGGAACCCACTATCAAAAATTTTAGAATTTTTAAAATTTAATTGCTATTTTTAGTAGCTCAATCAAAGTAGAAACAGTAGAAATCAAATCAGTCAACTTTTCACTATTCCTCAGGCTTAAACCAAACTTCGACTCGAACCACATCATTTGACTTGGTTGAACTGCCTAACCACACCCGCACCACACCAGGCCCCGACTCGCGCCACACCCGAGCCTCTGCCAGCCTAAGCCCGCTTGTCGGGTGCTTCGTCCACCTCCCGCTGCTACTCACAGAGCGTGTTTGCCACGTTGCCACCACATGCTGCAAAAGTCCGACAACACCATGGCCGCACCACCCAAAACAACCATTCCCCGAGCTTCCCCAGCTAACACCGTCACTTTTTTGTCCCAGTCCATACCTTATCTCACCCTCTTCCTCCTTTCATTGCTCACTTCTCCTCTGGTCAGCCGAGGAGATGGAGGCTTGCATTTGCTCATCTCTGTGGTAAACTCCTCACCACCGTCTCCCCTGGCTTCATCTTTGCATGCCATTTCCATTTTTGCTTATACCAACCCTTGTTTTCGCTTTTAGGATTCGGGACAAGCTAGTGCTCCCACAGCTTACAGAGCGCACACCAGAGCTTCGCGCCGTGTCCATCTTGGTCATCCTCGCATCGGGTGAGTTTTCTCCTTGCCCTTGCGTGTCAGCTCGAGTCTCCGAGCATGATGAAGAGTTCCCCTAATCTAAATCGGACAATGCATCGCAGGGGCTTGGGAATTTGGACTTTGCCCATTTTGTCGACCAACAATACTGTTCACCGCCTATTGTCGATCAGGTGAGTTAATTTCCCGATTCCTTGCATTGACACCAGCTACATCACTCCTAGAGCGTCCCAACCGTTCTTTGTTGGTTTCATTGCTTAGGTAATCTTCTCCTCGTAAAGCCTATCGCCACCGTAGCCATTACTGTTGACCACTTCTCTCCGAGCATCTCCGGTCTCCTTGTCGCCTTGGTAAGCTTCATTGAGCCCTATTGTAGCTTGTCCATGCACGCTTTTGCTCAAAACGTCGTCGAGTCGTCACATGCACTACGGGCCATAGGGCACCGCCGCTCTCTGCTGACGAACGGCCACTATAGACTACCTCAGGCCGTGCCAAGGGTACCGGCAGGTGTGCAAAGCTCTGAGATTTCCATTCTTGCCCTTGGCCGGCGCAACCATGGCCAAAAACGCCGACGGGGCTCGAGTCAAAGTCGAGCTTGGAGGAGCTCTGTTTGTCGGAGGGTCCGATAGCTCCTGTAGCGGGCCATTAGGGCTCAATCGCATTCATTAGTAGTTAATGAGTGACCTTTGTCGGAAATCACGGGTTAGCCGTGTTAATGGTTGGCTATGGGGTATGACAGGTGAGCCGCGTTAATGGTTGGCTATAGGGGTATGACAGGTGGGACCATAGTTTAAGTGGGTTAGTTCACGGGCCATGGACCAGTGAACCCAGTGCACATGGCCGGTCCACGCACTGTTTTTGTGGGCCGCGTCACTAACAGGTAGGGCCCACATGTCAGAACATTTATTCAGGAAATTAAATGAAATTGAAATTAAAATGTGTGGAACCCCACTGTCAGTGACTAAGGCTAGGTTAGCTTTGGTAGAAAAAGTATTAAATGCTTTAGAAAATTTAGAATACATTAAGTTGTACACTAAAATTCTTTAAACTTCAAAAATGCATAATTAATTCAAATTAACTCCAAATCAAGTGAAACCAATTTTGATAATTTTCATTTTAAATGTACTTTAATTTGAAATAGTTTTGATTTATGTTCCTGTCCCAAAAAAATATAGTTTTGGGAAAATGATCCAGAATCGAATTATTTTTACACTAGAAATTGCTATTAACTTTGAAAATCCATAACTAATTCATATGAACTCCAAATGAGTTAAACCAAGTTATTTTGGTCTTATAATTTTGTTCTCTATTTATCTATATAATTTTTTTCTCCACCACTGCTCTACAAATTTTCACTAAATAATTAAAATCTGATGAACAGTAATAGATCACATTTTTCAGCATTTTTCCAAATGCTGATTTTCAAATAGCTATAACTCTCACATACTAAATCCAAATGAAATAATTCTTTCACCTAAATTCATATAAAATCATAATCTAGCTTGTATAGAAATCTCATGCATTTTTTTAGCAATTTGAATTTTATGGTTTTTCTCAGTATTTATTTAATGTCGTTCTTCTTTAGAATCCGAAGTGTTCGACTTGAATGATTACGCCACCGAGAGAGAGAAACTTGACTTCCAGCAAGGCAAGCATCATTTGAACTTTGTTTTGCATTATATTGATCCTGGTCTTTGTTAACTTAGTATTTTAAAATGCAATGAAATTGCTTGCATGCTATTTTGTTACGTCGGTATTTTTGCGAGTTGTAGTTAGTTATGTCCTACTCATGCTTTTATCCTTGTTAATTCCAGTACATATATGCTTAAGATAGTTGTGTGTGATGATGTATGTATAATATGTATATTGTGCTTAGCCATGCAAGTCTAGTCGATACATTAGATTGGTTGACAGGATTAGCTCGTCGATCGTGGTAAACACCATCACTCTTTTCTTTTATTGATTTTTGTCCAGATCTTCGTATCTGGTTATTTGAGTCTAAACCTTGTTATCAAAACAGTTTTGGGTATGGACAAGTGGTTGTTAGTGAGGGTTCCTTTGTGCACGAGACTCGGGTACGTGGTTGTCTTGTTTGGACCATCAAGGACCGAACTGTAGGCTATCAATTCTAAGTACCAATCGTACTTCCACACGCAGTGAAATGGGCGCCACTTGGTCAAGTAAGGGGAGAGTTTTATTGGGTAAAGTCTCAAGTAGTGTGAGGACTCGTGCAATTTTCTATAAGTGCATGGGAGCGCTATTTTTCTTTATTTACATTGTATCGGTATTTCTAACACAACTTGTGAGCCCGCTTAGCAAGCTCTTTCCATAGCTTGTACTAAGTTTGGGGTTCATCTCGCAAGGGGGACTTATCTCAATAGGGCTTTCTTGCTAAAAAGTGTTGAATCTCGATTTCCCCGACCGGTACCTTAGTAAGTGTGTCATTATCCGGAGGCTTACGGGCTAATCTAAGTTGTGTGGGTAAAGTATTACTCCCCTGCAGGGATTAATCTATTCGAATAGTCGTGTCCATGGTTACAGACAACACTTGGTTTTGAATGACATCATCCTTGACTCTAAGTAAAATTTGATGCGGTTACAACTTGGTATCGGCATGAACGGGATGTTCACACATTTTAGTTTCAAAGTGGGCTACCACTTTGTTATTGTTTGTTATATATATATATATATATATATATATATATATATATATATATATATATATATATATATATATCAATGGTTCATGTACTTCTTTTACTAAACAAATGTTTGCAAATTGGCAATTTCAAACTAGATGGTCAAGTGAGAAGAAGGTTGCTCCATCCCCTACATCCTCCATTCATTCTACAACAAAGGGTAGAGAAATTCGATGCTTCAAATGTTTGTGGCGTGGGCACATAGCTAGAGAGTGCCCAACAACCGAGTTATGCTTGTGACGGAAGATGGAGAGTATGAATCCACAAGTGAAGATGAGGTTGAGCTTAGTCATGAAAAAGGGAGATATGAAGATGCATCGGATGACCATGATGAGGTTGATGTGTTGAGTTATGAAACGGGAGAGGCACTAGTAGTCACTAAAAATTTGAGCATGCTTGCACAAGAAGGAGATGCACATCCGCAGTAATTTAACTTGTTTCAAACACAAGCCAAGGTAAACAACAAAATAATCAAACTTATTATTGATGGTGGCAGTTGTCATAACTTGGTTAGTGTTGAATTATCTGAGAAGCTTGGTTTAAAGATGTTGAAACATCCACGTCCATATCATGTTCAATGGTTTGGCGAATATGGGGATGTGAAGATTCAGTTTGTGGTGTATGTTACTTTCAAGATTGGTGATTATGAGGACACCTGTGAGGACCCCGGAATATAGGAATTGTGCCAAATTAAAATTATACTGTAGCATAATTCTTAATTAAGAAACAGTGTTGTCCCCTTATTAAAGATCATGCTAAAAGTATAAATTTAACAAGTAACAAATCCAATATTCAGGTTCCCGGATATATGTCTTACAATGGTTCCCAGGATCAGTGACCATTGCACATATATCCTTAAACAACATTGCATCATACACATACAAGGCATAAATGTACATAATTAAACATAAGGTTACAATTTGGTTTAGTACTACAATATCAAGTGACTCAGGGTCACTAACACAGCTTTAACAGCGGAAGTAAACAAAACAACAAAAAGCCACCAATGGCCCCATCACCAGCAGGCTATTGCGTGGAGGATAGAAATAGCTTCACTCGTTAGCGTCACCCTGATTGGCGCTAACGGACATCTCAAATCAATAACCATCTTCACCTGCAACAAGATGTTATAGCACCTTGAGTACGGAAGGTACTCAGCAAGACTTACACAAACTAATAAAAGAAAGTGTTTAATAGAACCTATTCAAAGGATTAGAATTTTTATATGCTTAAGGTCACAACAGGAAGGTAGAATGGCTCAATTTTGCATAAAGCAATACATCTTAACCTACACTTGCTAAGTTTTGATAAAGCAATTTAGTAAATCAAATTGGACTAAAACAGTAAGTAAATGAAATGTAAATATAAACAGTGCATTGCATGAATTCCCTCATGTTGAACCAAAACCCAAACAGTAGCTGAAATCAAAATTCTATATAGGTGACATCAACTCAAGTGTCGTCCATAACCGCGGACACAGCTATTCGAATAGTTTTAACCCTGCAGGGGTGTACATCTTTACCCACACGACTTAGTTACCCGTAAGCCTCCAGAATAATAGCACACAACCTTTGGTATGCCGGCCGAGTAAACTAAGATTTGGTATTTTTCAACAAGTTGACGCTATTGAGTTGGACAACCCATGTGTGAGCTGATCCCGCTTAAACAACGACTGGTAGCATCTGCTTAACCGAGGCACACATGTTGCGCCGGGAATACCGACCCAATCAAAAGAAATGCAGGTTGTGTTCGCTACACATACTAGATTGCAATCGGAACCCTTAAGGTACGTACATGCAATAGAACACACATACGCCCTCACCCTACTAAGAACATCTGATACTGATATAAAACTCACATGGCATAAGACACGGCCCGAAGACTTAAGCATCTATGCCATATAAGATCAATACACATGTCATTACTCCCCTGTTTCCAACTCAATAGCATTAACCCTTTACTTAACCAAACAGCGCCCATACACCGCGTGTGGAAGTACGTCGGGGCTTGAATTGAATAGTCAGAGTTCAGTCCTTAATTGGCGCAAACAAGTCCACCACATTCCCAATCTCGTGCACGAAGGCACCATCACTAGCATCCTCTTGTCCAGATCAAACAAAATTTAAATTCAGTTCTGGTTTAAATAAACGGGACAAAGAGTAAAAAGGACTGAAATTCATTTGTTGCTCCCATGTTTGACAAGATAGCCTTGCCAAACACTAACGTTCTATTGACTGCATGGCTAAGCAAATTTCTGAAATTAAATGTCATAGTCTACAGTATTACTCTAAGGTTGAGTGTATGGTCAGATTTAAGGTAAGGCCAGTGGCGACCTCGAGCCAGCGAGACGACGACCTCGAGGCGGCGGAGGCGAAGGGGCCCGAAGGCACTCCGAAGCGGGCGGAAGGCCGGTGACGACCTCCAGCCAGCGAGACGACGGCCTCGAGCCAGCGAGGCGGCGAAGGCGAAGAGGCCTGAAGGTGCTCCGAAGCGGGCGAAAGGCCGGTGGCGACCTCGAGCCGGCGAGGCGACGGAGGCGAAGGGGCCCGAAGGTGCTCTGAAGCGGGCGAAAGGTCGGTGGCGACCCCGAGCCAGCGAGGCGACGGCCTTGAGCCGGCGAGCTTCCGCTGTTTTTCGGCTTCGGCCATTTTTCTCTCTTCCCCTTTTTTTTGGTCGAAGGTGTTGTGGGGGGATAGGGGCTTCGACTCTTCCTGTACCCAAGGCGGAGGCTGCGATGGCAAAGGGACCTTCCTCCGGAGGTGCTTTGGCCCGGAGTGGGTGCGCGCCGGAGATGGCTTGGGCCTTGGGCTGAAGCGACGCACGCGCCCAGGAGCTTCGGGATGAAGGCGAAGGGTCGACGAGGACGCAGGTGGCCAAAGCTGTGGGGGGGCTCCGGGTGAAGGAGCTGTGGAGGAGGGTCTCCGATGGGGCCGCTCCAGCTAGAGGTCTGCCGCGGCGGAGGCTTCAAGAGGTGAAGCGACTGCTTCGGGAGGTAGGTTGGTCCTTCGGGTTCAAGCAACTCACGCGCCCGGGGGCTTCGGGATGACGCCGAAGGGTCAACGAGGTGTTCCAGGTCTTGAGGGAAGGTGGGCCGAAGGTGGACCGAGCCTTCGGCTTTGAGGAACTGCATGCGGCAGGGGGGTGTCTTTGACTGATTCCCTTATGACTAGCTTCTTGCTCGGTCCGCACGGACGGTGCTAACTGTCGTAGCATAAAAAGGCTACACAGTGAATACGAAGTATCCTTTGTCTTGGAAATGGACCGAAGGGGAGGAGCCAAAGACACCATGTATATGGATGTGTTATATTGTATTGCCTTGAGTGTGAATGAGAGAATGAGGGGAGAGAGCCCCTTACATATGCCCTTGGGGCTCTACTTATAGGGGGCAAGAAGGGACATTTACCTTCTTGCCCCTATAGGTGAGAAAGAGACAAGGGGTATTTAGGTACATTTGTCTAAATATGCTATACAGACTAGGTTTATACATGTACAGTATCCCTGACGGCGCGCCGGTATTCCTGACGACCCTAGGGTGCGGGGCACCCCTTGGTGCCCGACTACGACACCTCCTCTACAAAGCTCTCAGAGAGCGGAGGAGGAGGAGCGTCGGGCGCGGGGAAGAGGGAGGCTGGCGATGGAGACCGGCGGCGTCAGGCGCGGGGGAAGAGGGAGAACGGCGGCGTGGGGCGCGGGGAAGAGGGAGGGAGGGCGCCGTGGCTGGTGGCGGCGGCGGCGAGGTGGAGGGGTGAGAGAGAGAGAGGGGAGTCGGGAGTAGGGAGGCTATCGCAGAAGTGGGTGAGGTTGGGGGTTTGAGTTGCGGGTGCGGGAGGCCGCACAGTAGGGTCCCCACGGGGGTAAATTCGTGCGGTAGATCTGGACTGTTGGTGTTGTTTGATCCGACGGATATCAATGTAGGAAGGGAGAATGAACCGTCACCAACTCGTATTTTTAACTAGTAGAGATATCTGTGCGTGCGTATATATAGGAAAATGGTATAATACAGCTAGGAGTATATACTCTCATTTCTCATATACCACTTAAATCGTATGATGATACCTTTTTATCAATTTGAGTATACTCCAATAATGATTTTAAGTTACCCAAAGTGAGTTCTATAAAAAAAATTATGAAAATCTATTTTTTATACCAAAATCCGTGTATATACTTCTTTTACATATGAAAAGGGTATATATATCGACAACGTTTTTTCTTTCGATTTTGGCCGGCCCCATGTTCATATATCTTGATTCTTCATCTGTTCTGGAACAGCAAGCATGAACCAACTCTCTACTAACATATACAGACAGACTTGTCCTGTCCTTCCAAAGTTCAATTTCCAGTTGCTACATCACTACTATATGTCACTGCTGCTTTGACAAAACTACAACCTAGTAATAATAATTATATGTACTCAACTAGTGTCGCTGGGTATTTCTTGCCATTCCGTTCAACAGTTGCACATTTGCTACATATGTTCCCTATCTGTTTTCGGATATTCTTGCTTCTGCTTCATCCGTTGCCACCTGCTGCAAGCACAGAACTTGCCAAAGACAAAATTGGATTCATCACCACAGCATACAAACTAGCATTCAATCAAGCTCACATACATGCCTCAATGCTGATCTCAGGTAATAATATACAAGATCGGCATCTTAGCATATGACAATGCCAGCACTAAGTAGGCAAACTAGTCAACAAGATTACATGAAAGCTCCAGCTCAATCCTTAGTTGCTTCTTTACGTGTTGAACAGTATGGACTTTGCTCCCTCACCTGACCCACGCAGTTCTTCAGCAAGTTTTATGGCACCAACACCCGTCCTTGACTTGCCTGTTGCGCCTTGCATCTTCTTAATCTTTGCACTAAGTGAGCCACTAGCTGCAAACAGGGAGATAAAAGCGCATCCAGTGACTAAATAACTATGCAGTAGGTATCGTCTTACCCTTACATACACACGCATTCATCAAAATAAAATAGCAGCAAATTTTATTACAAAAGGTAAAAGCATTCAGCAACATTCGTACCAATACTTAATAATTTACGAATAGCAGTAGTACTCCGCAACATTGAAAGAGAGGGAAGAATGTTTGTACCTTGCCACTCAAAAACAACTTTTGACTCTTCCTTAATCACTTTTGGATACTGATCTATGCGAGAATCTTGCAGTACCAATTCTTCAACCTATGCCAAAAGAGAACAGGGAAAGGGAAAATGAGTCCACCAGAGATGCAGTGTAATAATGTGTGGGAGATATTTAAAGATTCATTAATGAGACTCATGTCAACTATCTGTTCAATAACAAAGCAGCACATATGTTCAACTTAAGCCATTCCCCCAACAGCATTTTTCTCTAGCAGCAGAAGAAGAAATAAAGTGTGATGCGGCAAAGAGCGGTCACGGGTTAAAATATTGTGGGGGAAATTGAAAACATAATTTTGAGTTAAGTGCCCAAGAACACCAGGACTGATAAAACTTGTAAGTGTTATTTTTTACAAATGCCATGACTAATTTTAAAACCAAATCAATTCTTCAAAGCCATCAAATGTTCTTTAAATTTATTTAGGCCATGTAGTCTAAACATTATTGGTTGACAGGAAAGTACTGACATGTCCATACAATTGCTTCATATGCACACATGTATATGGTGTGCCTTCAACTAGTAACATTTGTAAAATTGTACACAAAAATGGCAACTTCATGCAACTTTCCTTAGAATTTTGAATTTGGATAATGCTAACCAATATAAGTCAATAGCTACATAATTCAGTGAAATATACTGCTAAATAACTACCTTGTTCCACAAGACAGCATTCCTTCTCTCTTGGGGAACGAGGAGATGATCCCGCAGCCAAGAGGTGACCACCCAGGGCTCACACTCAGGGTTACCAATCTTAGCACTTATTGCATTATCTTCAAGGATTTCACACACCTACTAGATGACAACAGACAAAGACACAAATAACAGAAGGTCCAAAAAACATTATGTCAAAATAAAAATGCAACAGCAAATAATTTACAAACATTTTTTGGATACAGAAAATTTTCCACCTTTCTCCACTTCCACCACCTCCCTCACGCTTGGAAGAGGTGGAGGAGAAGGTGGTGGATGTGTTAGTAAATTTCGCTAAAAAAATGAATGTCAGTACTGTAGTCACTCCAAGCAAATTATGCAAAACAATGAAACTAACAGCTATAGCTTACAACATGAATATCTTTTAGTTTTGTAATTTTGTAATTCATCAATCCAAACAAACTCAATTTGGCCATCCATGTGATATATTGGACTTGCACAACAGATTGTTAGTACAGCATTTGCCAATAGTACATCACATTGCATCATTGTAATGCAAACATATGCAACACCCAAAGAATAAGCACCTAAAAGAATTAAACCATAATAATAATTCCATACCTGCTCATATATTTCCTCAGCTCTCTTTGATAACGCTCGTCTCTGATAAATGTTCCATAGAATCCAGAGCAGTGCTGCAAACTTGGGTTTTATCATCATTTGAGTTGTCTTTAAACAAGCTGCAAGTCTAAGATGGTAATGCTACAAACGTACCAGCATACAGAAGGTCATCACAAAGATGATATTCCTAAAGATCCATTGACGAACTTGACAAGTCAGGGGCCTATGAAGCTCTGCAACCAGCTCTGGACATTTAAACACTTCGACTCTAAATGGAAAAATTTAGATAGACACCCCCACATCAGTCAAGATATCTAACAGGTATTGCTTTGTAGGAAAAAGAATGTAATTTCAAGCATACTTATTATGAGTTAAAGTTGTCTCGAAGATGCCCCGCGCACTCTCCAGCACCCTATTTTTTGCAACTTTAATTCCATCCTCGTTTAGGCCAACGGGATCCTTGGCTAATAGCTCATCAGCCATATTTGAGATATCAAGTTCTTGGAACTGAAAGTCAGGAAACAGAAGTACATGAGGATACGGGGAGCAAGGGAATGTAATAAGAAATCGCTACATCCGAGTTGTGAGAAAAACAATGAGGTGGGACAAGATAACAGACCAAGATTTTGCCAGCTTGGCCGCATAAAGCACGGGCATGTTCATCGCAGATCCTCAGCTGTAGCAACTGTGACTAGAAAGTATGTTGAGAAGATGTAGAGCGTAAGTATAAGCAGGTCGCTGTCGCAAGAGCAGGAAGAAGAGAAGGCAAGAGAAAGGGGGCAGTACAATCTTGTTAGCAGTTTGGCTGATCAGTCCATCCTCTATGCATATCATGCCATATTTCTTGAATCCCTGGACGCACTCCAGCTTGCCATCTACACACCGTCCATTCTCAGGGCAGGGTTCACATGAATCTACACATGGATGCTCGATAGATTAAGGACGCATTTGCTTTCTTGTTCAATGCACTAGTCACTCCCTATAATAATTACTGGCTGCTTTGACTTGAACTAGTAAGGAGAGGAGAGGAGAGGAGAAGCAAGTAAGGTTGCTTGTAAAAATGAGCGAGGAGGAGGAATCAATCACCATAGGCATAGGCATAGGGGTCGGACTCGCAGAAGGGCTTGGGGCGGCGGTTGAGGAGGCTGCAGGCTGCGGCGGCTGCGGCTGCGATGGAGATGACGGCGAGCAGGCCGAGGAGGTCGTCCCTGGTGGGGAAGAGGCCGGGAGGGGGCTCGGCGAGAGGCCACTGGGACTGGGGTTTCGGCCGCCGCGACGAACGCGGACGCGACGGCATGGCCATGGATGGGAATGGGATCGATGGAGCTCGGGCTCAGGATGTGTATGAACGTTTCCTCCTCCTGGGCTCTGTCTGTGTGGATGAAGGGCCCATATAAGGCCCATGTACTGCTGGATGGCCCATTTCGTTGAAGAGCCGGAGGAGCCTGAGGCTGAGCCCTGCCCTTGCTTGCAGTTGCAGTTGCTGTTGCGTTGCGAGAGCACAAGACGACGGCCGCGGCGGAGTGGAGATGGAGATGGAGTTGTCGCCTCCGCCGTCGCCCACGTCGCTGGTGGTTCGAAGCCCTAGGCAAACGCTCAGCCTCCTCCGAAACCGCCGCCCCCACCGCCACCGCGAGCCCTCAAGGTCTCCCTCCACCTCCTTCGCTGCCGGCCCCAAGCCGTCTGAGGTGTACGGCTTCGTCGGATCCATCACCACCGTCACCGCCACCGCCGTCTACCTCGTCTGGGCCTACACGCCCGAGCCTTACCTCCGCTCCCTCGGCATCACCTATTACCCTAGCAAGTAGAGTATACTACTACCCTCACCCTTGCCGCCGCCTCCTCTCCATAATTACCTTCTACTATTTCTTTTTGCTCACCCTGCTTTCCTATCATGAAGTAGTATAATCTTCTTCTTTTTTACATGATCAGATGATCCGAATTCAGAAATATGCAAACCAACCAATTGCAACCTGGTTTCTTTGGTTGCTTACTGTTGTGCTTTCTTTCAGGTATTGGGCGTTGGCAGTGCCATCCTTCGTGATGGTGGCGGTGGCGCTGTCCATGGTCATTTATATGGGCTTCAACTTCCTGGCCACTCCTCCCCCAACTTCCTTCGACACCATTTTCGGTGAGACGGAGACCGATTCCCTCCTAGTAATGCATTCTTCCAGTGTACTGATGAACTGCTGTTTTGCATCTTCTGCACTTGCATCCTTTCTTTGTTTGGAAACTCTACACATGAGCTTCTGAATGCTCATAATCAATCGATTCTACAATGCTGCTTGTATACCTCTATTCGTCATGCACAGTATGTGGTGTGGGTGTGGGTGTGCCCGTGGCTATATCATATCACCATGAAACTATATATTGATGCCAGGAGCGTAATGCGTGCTGACTTTCTTTGTACGGCTGATTTGACAATACATTCGCATTCATCTTTGATCCACGGCTCATTTTTTTTTTCAAGAACACGATCCACAGCTCATATATGTCACTAGCTTACCTCGGTCCCTGCTGTTTGTTGGGACCTCCGTTGCATTAGATTCTGGGTCTCACTAGCTGTCTATCTATCGTCTTCTTCTAATATTGCCCTTGTTAATTTCCAGACGAGCATAGCCGCGAGCGCACGATGTTTTCTCCTGCAATTGAAGCAGAGAGGCCTATCGAACCCATTTCAGACATTAGCATTGATCAAATAAACAATCTTATGTTTGGTGATGGATGATGCTACTACAGATCGAAGATGGATCTGCTACTTCTTTTTATGCGTAGACTAGAAGATGGGGGACAAGGTCAAACAAGATCAAAGAATCCACATCCAGCAAAGTGTAAGTGTGCCTTGACAAGCGCTGAGGATCTCGATCATCCTGCTTTCTCCCTCTCTAGATTCTACAACTCAAGCTGTCTAGTTATTTGTGCAGCAATGGATGGAACACATGGTAATTTTATTTTCGCTATATTGGACGCATTGCTACCTAACGTTTGCAATCTAGTGGAGTAGCTCTTTGTAAGACATTGGCTTATTGAACTGATGGTAGGATGGTTATCTTAGTTCTACTCCTGATCGATGGCTTGTTGAACCGTAGGAACCTTTAACAGTCTCCGTGGAGAGCATTCATAGAATGTAGGGGTAAAAACTGCATTGTGTACAAGATTCTTCTATATACTCCATATATCGGTAGTGAGTAGTATATGTATGGCCTGAGTTTGACATCCGGTTCCAATTTACTTGTCATTTTAGCTATAGTTCTAGGCACATAGAACAAGGTAGGAATTAATACCCTGTTTTATGGACATCTTTATTCTGCTAGTTGTATATTTATTTCTCTACTAATAAACAACGAAAATGCTATACGTATGATGCATGTATTTTTCGATCTTCTAACCTTTGGATGTGCTCGAAGATCACTTTTGTCTCCATCTAGTGAACCTTGGGCAAAGCCAAGTCCGCCGATAGAGCTAGAATACATCATGCTCTCGGGACTCTCACAGAATTCCAACAGTATATTCCCCTCCTTAAAATCCCAAAGTAACGGAGTTATTGCCCCTACCCTGAAATTGAATGCCCACCTTGCTCCACCATAGATTCTTTCTTCTTTCTTCTCACGCCACCGGAGGCGACAGCCATCTTTGTCCGGGGGCTCCAGAGGCGAGGCAATGCCCATTCATGGCTCCACGGCAGATTATGCACAAGGATGAGGGGGAAGTGGTGCGGGGGAGGAGAGGAGGCGATGACACAACGTCGGTGAACCTGACACCGGTGCGAGAAGAGCCTCCCTCATGCGTCATGAGTGAAATTGGGGGTGCTAGGGTTGTAGGAGTGGATGGATACATGGGAGGGAGAAGAAGATATATGTATGTTGGATCTGCATCTAATGGCCGAAAATTGGTTGAATTTTTTTTTTCGAAAACCATGAAATGCTATATAGACATCCAAAATAAACAAATGACGTGTCTAAGGACTATCTAGAATCTAGTACTTTGTTGCTAAAAAGTAATCAAATTTTGAGCCCTCAAATTTGCATCCAATGGATGCCCCCTCCTCTCCCCTATATAAACAATTCTTCCCGCCCTACCTCCAAACCCTAGTTGCCACTACCCACGTCCAAGGTTATTAAGTCGACACATTCATCCTAGTGACCGACTAGTCGACAGGTACATATGCCTACATCAGTACATAGAACATATGCATAGAGCCACAGAATATATGCCTACATTAATGTTGGTAGCTTTATTCCAGAACACATGTTTTCGAGCGTTTTTGTCTCTCTTGCCGTGCGGTCCTACCACCACCGCCATCTAAATACCGGTACTATCGGCGTCTCTGTTGCCGGTACTTGTTTTCCAGAACACATGTTTTAGGGGCTTTCCTGTTCTCATTGCAGTGCGGTATGAGTGCCATCTAAGCCCCGATATGATTGGAAGCATGTACTACCGTGCATTTGTTGGCGATGCCTTTTTTCCATAACCGATGTATTCTAGCTGCCCTGTTTCTCTTGTGAGCAGTACGACCGCACCTTGTGAGGGTGGTATGACCGGTTTGGGTTAACAGCTAGTTTTCTATGCATTTAATGCACAGTAAGTTGCCGTTGAACCAGAGGTTGGTCCTACTGACCATACAATGGCGGTAGTACCCCTCCAAGCTAAAAGTTGGGGATTTTGTCCCCAACAGCTACATTTGTGGTTGGGGCCTATAAATGCTCCCTCTTCTGCAACAAGGGCACTCTCTTAGAACCCTATTGAATACTCTTGAGCCAAAGTCATCCTCTATTCAACTCTATAGCATTTAGTTCATTTTTTTAGGTTGTTGAGAGCATTCAAGTGCATTGCATCCATTGTTTGATCTTTGTGGCACTTGAGCACCTTCAGGCGATCATCATCGACTTGTTACTCTTGGAGCTTGCCACCTAGACGGCTTGGAGGCGAGTGATCCGATCTCTTCAAGTTGTGAAGAGGCCCAATTTGGTGTAAAGGTTGGAACTCACCTACTCGGAGAGGGAAAGAGCTACCCTAGTGGATTGAGGAAGGCTCAATTGTGCGCAGAGTCGGCTTGATTTGTTCAAGCTCGCTCAACGTGGATTAGGAGATCTCCGAGACAACGGGAAAAAGTCACTTATGTTCATCTTGTGGTTTACTTTCTAGCTCTTTACTTTGTGCATTTACCTTCCTAGAAATTACATTGATTGCTCGTCGCACTAGGTTTGCAAGATTTGTTTTGACTAATGTTGTTGGTGCACTTAGTGAGACTTATACTATTCAGGGCTTGAATTGAGCAAAAACGATTTTTAGTTCATACTTGCACAAAAATTGGGTTTTAGCCAAAAGATTTTAAAAACTCCTATTCAACCCCCCCCCTCCCCCGCCAGCCGGTTATCCTTGATCATATACGAAGCTGCAGCAAATATTTGTCAGCCTCTCACTATCACTCGCACCTCGGGCCATCGCCGGTCGTGTGTCGTCGTCACCCTAAGCCGCTGCTTGAGCTGAATCGACAGGGAGGGCTTGAGCCGCCACTGCCGATCGTGCTCACACTCTCTACTGTCGCTGGACGCGCCTCATCGTCGTCCCTAGTAGCTCTCCCTCCCTCTTTCTCCCTCTCGAAACAGGCTCAAGCTTGCCGCCATCGTCGTTGCCGCTGCCAACCACGTGTCTTGGTGTGAGTCGTCGCGTGGCCTGACCATTCGTTGCCACCACTTCATCATTGTCATGGGCTACTGCGCGACCTCGCCATCGGCCATCCTGTTGATCTACTCACTGTTCTCTCTCTCATGCCCATTGGGTAACCCATATCCATTGGGTATACCCAAATTTTATTGGGTTTGGGCAATATGTCTCAAGTGGGTATAGGTAAATTTTGGGTATGGGTTGGGTAACGCAAAGCCTCCCCAACGGCAGCCCTACGTCCCAAATCGTGCTACCTTCCCTGCCAACCTCGGCCGCTCGCTTAAACTCACCACCCCCTAAAAACCAAACTCACGTCAACGTTGCCCACCGCCAGGGATGGCAATTGTGCCCGATTTCCCACGTGCCCACTGGAAAATACCCTAATGGAGGTGGGCATGGAGGTCTTTCTTTTCCCACAGGCATGGACCTAGGAGCAATTATCTACTCATCGAGCAAACGGACACGGGCATTTGTATGCTCCACCTGTGCACGTCACGCCTGTTTACCTACCAATGACGCTGATAGGTTGGTCCATAGAGGAAACCCTAGAGTCTAGACATACCAACAGCCAAGTCCCCAAGACGAAAATAAATTCTATGGGGGAGGGCCTCATGAGAGGCCCTGTGTATCTGCCGTCCATCAAGAGAGAGAGAGAGAGAGAGAAGAAGCTGATCGGACGGTGGGGGGGAGGGGCCTCACCGTGAGGAGGCCCCTCCCTCCCACCGTCTGATCCTCTATCTCTCTCTTTTTCTCTCTCCTGATGGACGACAGATGCATAGAACCTCTCCTGAGGCCTTCCTCCGTAGAATTTATTTTCCGAAGACCCCCTCTCCAATCGACCACCCATCAATCGCCGCCACAACCCCAATTCCTCTCGTCACCACTCCACGCCACCATTGCCCTAAGGACCTCCACCCCTCTACTGCCACCGCCGTCCAATATATCCAATCGACCCCGTCGCTCCTCAGCACCTACCCGCCACCACTGCTGTCGCCCTCTAGCACCTCCATGTCGCCGCCCAATAGATCAGCACGGGCGTGTCGTCCTCCAACACCTCCATGTTGTCGTCGTCACCCTCTAGTAGATCCACGCGAGCGTCGCCTCCATACGCCCCAAATGTGAAGGCGCCATGGCCTGGATCTAGAAGAGTGCTGGATTCTCCTAACGTGTGTCCTCGCTACCTCCTCTTGCACGCTCTTTCATCAGATTTCTTAGTTTCTATTTGATTTGTAGTCGGTTGTGTTCAAGTGTTAGAGATGAAGCAATATAGTTTGTTGTTTTTTGAGGGGAAGGTAGGGATTTTATTCATCAATGTTCAGAAAAAACATCCAGCATAACAGGAGGGGAAACCAGCCACAAATGCCGACCTTCCCCAAGAGTACAAGCAAATTTAGCTAAAATATGAGCCTCAACATTGAATCCCTACTCTTGTGCACAAACTACACACTATCAAAAGAAGCAGACTTCTCCTTGATGTCTCGAAGAATCATCATATAAGCACACCGCGGCGTTGCCTGCCTGAATTTTGTTGATAACTCTCAAGCAGTCCGAACGAACCCACGCAAATCTTCTGGACACTACAATCTCCAGCGAGCGTCATTACAAGACATTGCCTCCAATGTCTCTGGGTCCAAGATACCAGGAACGACCAGAACACTGGCAGCTAAAAAAATTGCTCCTATCGTCCTAGCAAACAACTGCAATAGCACCCCCTCTTAGTAGCCTCTCAGGATACAGCAGCGTCCACATTCATCTTAGCACAACCCCGTGGAGGGGGAATCTAGTGCCTTCTAGTCTTGCTATGTGTTATCAATGTCACACTATTCTGTTGAATTCCATGTGCTATCTCTAGATTTGCAAGAAAGCGATTTACCAAACCAACCGTGGCAAACGGGCTCTGAAACTCACCCTCATGGAGAGCCTTACGCCTCGCTGCCCATATTGCCCAGCAGATAGTAACAATTTTAAGTCCATCAGATCCAGAGAGGTTGTCACATACATAGAAAACCCAATGTTTTGGATCTGCAATTCTCAGTGTCGCAATCAACTCATTTAAATCTTTGTCCACAAGAGCCCATATGCATCTAGACATTGTGATTTGTGCAGTGCAAAAGGGCGTAATCGCAAGTATCTTCATCTGCACCATAGATTTTGCATTCACCAGACGTCGCTAGATGCCTCCTCTTTAGCTCACAGCCTGTAGGGATTGAGTTCAGCGCCAAACGCTATGTTATTTTTGTTTGGACAAGCACCATGTAGGTAGATCGAACTGAGAACAGTCCATTCTTCTTGCGGTGCCCCCCGTGTCATTACCCCGGAAGGTAATCACACTTAAGCAAATGGATTACTATTCGTCTGCCCGGTAGGATACCGCTCTGACGAATAGTAAATCTTATCAGAGTCAACGCAGCAAAACAATAAGATAGAAATTGTACTTTATTCCAGTATTTAGCCACACGAGGCTATGGTCTTTAATACAAGTAGTAATTTACAACTTGCCAAAAGGAACTAGTTCTCGTCGCTCGCCTGCTTTGCTTCACCAGCCGCCTACTCGTCCCACTCGTCAAATAGGCTGCTCATCTCGCCCTGGTCCTCGTAGTTCACACCCTTGCCTCCAGCGGCCTCTACGATACCTACATGTCCATCGTCCCACTCGGGATAGTTCTCGGTCGGACTAGAATCTAACAAAGGAGAATAATAGCAAGTTTGAGTACTAGTGTACTCAGCAAGCATTAATAGCAAAAATGCACTGGATGACTTATCTCTGTTCGTTACCACATTTTTCTAATTCATCTCTTTTCTGAAAAATAACTAACCCATCCAAAACGTTAAGTGGCAACTTTTAATTCTGAAAAGACTACTTATCACTCGAATAGAGGAAAGACCCTTAGCAGTTCCCGTAAGCTCCAATCCAAGAGACAGGCATGAATTCATGATTTTATATAGCACTGCGCAGGCTTGTACCACTTTACCTATAGCTACTCTGAACTCTCTGTGCTAGGTTCCCCAGTATTTCCTTTGACGCGGGTTCTAGTTCAGAATACAGAACGTTTTTCAAGTTACGTGATTAATTTCTCCACCCATTACTTTCCGTCGGTGCTGACTCCTTCACGGTGCTGATCTCGTCACCCACCGAGTTCCAGTAATGTTGGTTGGGGCATCCATCTCTCCTACACCCCAACACTCCACCGTTGCGCTACTATAACGCCTTGGATTCCTCCAGTTCCAGACTTTTCCTACTGGCCCCTGAGTTCATTATCCCTACTCAACCCATGCAATATTACTTACCCGCTGTGGAGAGGATAAATTACGTAACAAGGTAGCATTTTTCTGCCCGCCGAAACGGAAAAATGGTTGACACTTAATTATGGCATCTGATCCGGGTGAGAGTTTTGTTAATCCTTATATACTACCCATATGTAAAGAGGTCCCACCTCTTGCCTCATCATCATCGTCGTCGTGTTCCCTTGCCTGGGCCCCCTTTATCAGCCATAATATTAACTCTTTCCTTACCTCTTTCATCTTCATCTTCTTTCATTTACCCGATTTAATTTTGAGACATAGTTTTTATGTAATATATAAATATATATGAGACAACAATATACAATTTATATTTAATATAACTATATTTATGTTCAAGAGAATAGCTTGCCTTCAAAATGGTAGCAAAGATCGTTGGCGAAAAACTCTGTATCAACTACTGTCGGCGCTGGATCATCTGTTGCAATTACGTGATGGAGTGGATAATAATATGTAATTAAATACTTAGTTGAATTTGAGTGACATACTTGTACATAAGTTAGTGCATTTTATTTTGTTAGCAATTTTTAATTCAACAATATTTTTCGGGTCCCTGCTAAGTTAGCACTTCCCAAATATGGCCTTTCTACAGTCTAATCGCCCTAGGGTCAAAGTTGATAGCGTTTAACACACGAAAAGATAAAATACTACTTGCGTTCGCATTTCATTAAGTCTATCGTTTTTATTTGTGCATATACTCTTAGTGGATTTTATTTAAGAGCGCACGCCGATAGATAATTCTCTAAATAACCTTATGGTTATTTGTTTATTCTTATAAGGTTATTGTATTTCTAATATGATAGATTATTGCCTAACATTTATATGTTTGAAAAGCCCGAAAGCTAACCTTTTATTGATAATATTTTATGGTACTTTACCTTGTCTAGCTAAACAATTATCTAGTGCTAATATTTATTAATTTTAATAATAACCCTATTTGATACCTATTATCTTTTTAAGATTAACCAGAAACTATGCATTTCAATTAATTTAATTTTATTGAATTCTTTTCCAGCATCTTAATTAAATTCCTACCCCAAATTTATAACCCTAATCTCTAACCCTAATTTCTAACACCCCCCCTTCACCTAACCCCTTACCTCCCTCTCTCTTATCCCTATCCAGTCGAACTGTTCCCCGCCCCCTCCTTCCTCTGTCTCCTCTTCTTCCCCCAATCTCTTCTACACTCACCTTCTATGGAGCTCCTTTGGCGCCGCCGCATACTCCCCCAAGGCTCCTCCTCTGGTATGCGTCAGCTTAGCACAGCGCCTCCAGCTGCCGACGCCACCACCTCTCCGACGCGCCACGGCCTGCGTTCCATGCTCCCGCGCCCGGCCCTCGGTTGCCCGCCCGTGAGCCATGCATGCCCCCAGGTCCGGAACCGCCTCCTACCCCTCTTCTAAACTCTCTCTCTTCTTTTTATCCAACAAACCGTCGGCTCCTCTCCCCTTAGCGCCGCCACCTCCTACCGCGCCCTGCCGTCGACCCGACCACTACCTGCTAGAGCCATCGACCCTACGCCGCCTCTTACGGTGCCGCTGCCACTGCCACCGGGCCCGGCCCTGCGCTTGGCCGCGCTTGGCCTTCGGCCATGCGGCTCGGTTCCTCGGCTCTCATTTCCCCCTCTAGTTCTCCCCCTTCTTGTTGCTTACTTTGGTTCCACCGTTGTGCTTGATGATTATTATGGTTTTGTTGTTTGATGCTTACACATGGTGAAAGGGTGGAAGTGGGATATTGCCATGGTTGCAAATAAACCTCTACTGGTGTTTTATGCCCAAAGTTCAAATTTAGATTCCAGTACCTATTAATGTTATTCACTTATGTGATGATGCATTGTGTTCATGCATGAGTGCTGATCTGGATGTGTTCAAATTTTTCTTGATCTCAGCTACCTCAGCATCAGTTTTCTGGGCCGCCAGAATCTGAGTTTCAAGCGTGGGCTCTACTTCTAAGGCAGCGAGAAATCCCTCTCCCACCATTTCGAGGCTTAAGCGCTGAAAATCAGCACACAAACTCTTAGCCATAGACACGGCTGACATGCAGTTGCACTGTGACTTTCTGCTTAGAGCATCAGCCACAACATTGACTTTGTCTGGATGATAATGAATACCCATATCGTAGTCCTTGATCAATTCAAGCCATCTTCTCTGTCTCATATTCAAATCAGTTTGAGTGAATATGTATTTTAGGCTTTTATGATCAGTATAGATTTCGCAACGATTACCGAGAAGGTAATATCGTCAAATCTTCAATGCCTGGACTACGGCAGCCAATTCCAAATCATGAGTAGGATAATTGACTTCATGAGGTCGCAACTGCCTGGATGCATATGCCACCACTCGGACTTCTTGCATGAGCACAGAACCAAGCCCATGGCGAGATGCGTCGTAATAAATATCGAAGCTCTTGCTAACATCTGGAAGAGTGAGGACTGGAGCTTCGGTCAGGAGTTTTCTCAAAAGCCGAAAACTCTCCTCACACTTAGCTGACCATTCGAATTTCTTCTCCTTCTTCAAAAGTTGAGTCAGAGGTCTTGCAATTTTGGAGAAATTTTCAATGAACCTACGGTAATAACCCGCAAGTCCAAGAAAACTTCGGATATCAGGAACATTCGAGGGTTGTTTCCAGTCTAGTACATCTTGTACCTTGCTTAGGTCAACAGCGACACCTCCTCCAGATAACACATGTCCCAAAAACGCAACCTGCTTGAGCCAGAAGGCACACTTGCTAAACTTAGCATACAGCCGATGCTTGCGAAGTATTTCCAACATAAGTCTCAAATGCTGCTCATGGTCTTTGTCAGACTTGGAATAAATAAGAATGTCGTCAATGAACACAACAACAAAATTATCCAAGAAATCCATGAACACTGAATTCATAAGATACATGAAATAAGCTGGAGCATTGGTTAGGCCAAAGGACATGACAGTATACTCGTACAACCCGTACGAGTAGAAAAAGTTGTTTTTGGGATGTCCTCAGCTCTAACCTTGATTTGATGATAGCCCGATCGCAAATCAATTTTTGAAAAGACTCAGGCTCCAACTAACTGATCAAAAGATCATCAATTCGAGGCAAAGGATACTTGTTTTTTATGGTGACTTCATTTAACGGACGGTAGTACACACACATCCGCAAAGAATTGTCTTTTTTCTTGACAAAAATGGTCAGGCATCCCCAAGGTGAGGAACTCGGTCGAATAAATCCTTTGTCGAGTAATTCTCCAAACTGTTTCTTTAATTCAACCAGCTCATTGAGAGGCATTCGATAAGGACTTCTAGATATGGGAGCAGTTCCAGGAACTAGTTCAATTACGAACTCCACTTCCTGATCTAGTGGCACTCCGGGAAGGTCTTCAGGAAAGACATCAACATACTCACAAACAATTGGTACTGACTCCAATGAAGGAGTGGTATCAACTTAATGAGCACAAAGATGAGAATCCACTCTCCTGGATTGAAAAACGACTGAAGTGTCGTTTTCATTAGTTAAAGAAATGGATCGTTGGGCATAATTAATTTGCCCAAGGCTCTTAGACAACTAATCCATTCCTAAAATAACATCCAACCCTTTAGAGTCTATCACAATCAAATCTGCCCAAAAGTGTACCCCTTCAATATTTATGTTGACATTACGGCAGATTTGATCAGTCATAAAGACTGATCCAGGTGAGCGGATACTATACAGTGGATGAAGATGATGCACAACCAACTGATGTTGAGCAGCAAACTGTCTACTAACAAAAGAATGGGATGCTCCAGAATCAAATAAAATAGCAGCGGGAGAGATCTCGTTGTCACCATAAAGCACGTTACGAGGAACGCGGTTCATGTTGACTCCAAGTCTAAGGTACTCCTGGGCCTCGTTAAGACGATGTCGAGCTTCCCACAACTCCCTCACAAGGCAGCGATGGATTTGGTCCATGATGCGGATCATCCTCGTCAACTGTCGCACCTGAGGGTCTTCACCAAACTGTATCTCATCAAACGTGCTCATTTCTGCCCTAGGACCTTGCTTCGGGAAGTGATCATATGGTGGTTGCGACAACTCCGTCAAATCATGACGAAGAAGGCTCATCATCCTACTAGCAACTTCCTGAATAGCCATAGGCTCAGAAGTGGCAAGTGATTGGACACAGTATGGAATACTACCCGCCACCTGCCTAGCGATGATGTTGATGATGGCGCGGTACTCTTTCATCCCGGGTCCTCGGTCTCGTCGATAGATGGCATACTCCGGCTGATAGGTGAAGTTGGCTCGCCACATCATGTCCCGCAGCAAAACCGGAAATCCATCCACATCTTCAGCTCGGGTCTCCTTGACCAAGTACCACCCGCTCATCTATAGACAAAAAGGCAAGGTAAGAGAACAATTTACTCTTGAAAGACCAATAGAAAGTTGGGAAAAGAATTGTTACTAGGGAAGATAAGAAATAAAAGATGTCATACTTAAACTTTACGAAATTATTTACTAACTTGAAAATAATTTCTCAGAAGACTCTCTAATGACAACAGCCATGCTATTTCTAACCTACAGACAATGTATGCTCTGATACCAACGCTGTGAGGACCCCGAAATATTGGAAATGTACCTAATTAAAATTATACTATAGCATAATTCTTAATTAAGGAACAGTTCTGCCCCTTTATTAAAGATCAGGCTAGAAGTATAAATTTAACAAGTAACAAATCCAATATTCAGGTTTCTCGGATATATGTCTTACAATGGTTCCCAGGATCAGTGACCATTGCACATATATCCTTAAACAACATTGCATCATACACATACAAGGCATACATTAACATAATTAAACATAAGGTTACAATTCGGTTTAGTACTACAATATAAGTGACTTGGTCACTACAAAGGAGTAACAGCGGAAGCAAAAGATTAAACGGCAAAACCACCAATGGCCCCATCACCCGCAGGCTATTGCGTGGAGGAAAGAAATAGCTTCACTCGTTAACGTCACCCTGATCGACGCTAACGGGCACCTCATACAGATAACCATCCTCACCTGCAACAAGAGATTATAGCACCTTGAGTACGAAAGGTACTCAGCAAGACTTACACAAACTAATAAAAGAAAGTGTGTGAAAGAACATATACAATGGAATAGAATTTGTACAGGCATAAGGTTAACAACAGGTAGGCATAATGGTTCAATTTTGCATAAATCAATACATCTTAACCTATGATTGCTAAGTTTTGATAAAGCAATTTAATAAATCAATTTGGACCAACACAGTAAGTAAATGAAATGTTGAAATGTAAATATAAACGGTACCTTGCATGAATTCCTCATGTGAACCGTAACAAGCGAAGAGTTGAAATCAAAATTCTATACAGGTGACATCAACTCAAGTTATCGTCCATGACCATGGACACGGCTATTCGAATAGTTTTAATACCATGCAGGGGTGTACATCTTTACCCACACGACTTAGTCAGCCCGTTGCCTTCGGATGCCTCCGAATGATGACACACTTCCTTTGGTATGCCGACCGGGGAAACTAAAATTTGGTATTTTTCAACAAGTTGACACTATTGAGTTGGATAACCCATGTGTGAACTAATCCCGCTTAAACAACGACTGATAGCATCTGCTTAACCGGGGCACACATGTTGCGCCGGGAACGCCGACCCAATCAAAAGAAATACAAGTTGTATTCGCTACACATACTAGATCGCAATCGGGACCCTTAAGGTACGTACATGTGATAGAACGCATATACGCCCTCACCCTCCTAAGAACATCTGATACTGATATAAAAACTCACATGGCATAAGACACGGCCCGAAGACTTAAGCATCTATGCCATACAAGATCAATACACATGTCCTTACTCTCCTGTTTCCAACTCAATAGCATTAACCCTTTACTTAACCAAACAGCGCCCATACACCGCGTGTGGAAGTACGTGAGAGCTTGAATTGAATAGTCAGAGTTCAGTCCTTAATTGGTCCAGACAAGTCCACCACAATTCTCAATCTCGTGCACGAAGGCACCACCACTAGCATCCTCTTGTCCAGAACAATTGGAATTTAAATTCAGTTCTAGTTTAAATAAACTGGACAAATAGTTAAAATGACTGAAATTCATTTGTTGCTCCCATGTTTGACAAGATAGTCTTGCCAAACACTAACGTTCTATGGACTTCATGGCTAAGCAAATTTCTGAAATTAAATGTCGTAGTATACAACCCTACTCTAAGTTTTGAGTGTATGGTCAGACTTAATGTAAGCCACAATGTTAGGTCATAACTACCTACTAATAGATCCCAATTGCTTTTCAGGAAATTAGCATGCAACAGTTATCACTGTATTTTGAAGATCTATAGTATAAAACTTTGGGATCAACATGATGCAGAGAGGATGCTTGTCTTGGTAGTAATACACCTCTTGTGCAGGTTCTTGTTGCTCAGAAATGGATTCAAACACTTCAGAAGAACCAGATTCTAAAAGAAACAATAAAATCCAATAAATACAAGAACTGACAGCAAGTGAAAGATGAAAAAAAATGTATGATCAATATGGGAATGCATGATTAACAACATGCTTAAGTTATATCTACCCCAATAAATATAATAACCCATATTATCACCTACTGCTTTTAATTGACAGAAATTAGGGCTTAGGTTAAAGTTACAGTTTTCAGATTTTGAAAGAACTGAATTCAGGACAGAGTGTAACAGAGTAATTTGGTGATTTAAACATGGATCAAGTGATTTATTTGGTTTGGACTAAGAGCAGTCATAATCAATACAGTGGCCTAACCTATCAACTATTCACTAATTGACAAAATAAAGATTTGAAGGTCTTGCTTTGCATCGAGCGGTTCAAATGACAAAGAATCTAAAAAAGCAGGGGTTTGAGGATTTTTGCTTAAACACTAATACACTTGAACCTAAGGTTCTTGCTGGAGCTAAACCTAATCTGCAAGGAAGTTAACATCCTAAATCAACCCCTTGCTAACCCTAATCAACAAGATTACAGAAAAATGGCAAGTTACCACTTTTGTCGGTTCACCCGACAAAACAGAAGAAAAAGGGTTTATGACCTTTTTCGATTTGGCAGCAAAATGATCAAGGATAACTTTAGCTTATGCTACTAGGGATAGGTTAAGACCTAGTTAAGCTGAAAATATGACAATAGAAACCCTAGAGATTGAAAACGACATGAAAGACCGAAAAGCCACAAAAGTAACATTTTAGTTAAAACAAGGATTGAGCATCATATGCACAAATGATTGGTTCAGGTGATCTACTGAGGTCCTTAAGGTGCTTAGGATGACAAGGATTAAGGTCTAAACTTACCAGAACAGGGAAAACACCCAAGAGCTCCTTAACCGGTTCTGATCAACAGAGAAATAAACTCCGGTATCAACCTACAAAAGGTGCTATACTCATACTACAAGGTGAATCAAGCGTCTAGGATAGATAAGCAAGGTGTGAGAGCAAGAAACTCCACTGGAACAGCAAACGGAAGATGAAGAGCTTCTCTGGTCAATAATGGCAGTGAGCCAAAAGCTAGGGTTTATATAGTGGTTGAACCAATAGAGCAAACGAGAACTCTCTAGAGCTGATGCGGTAGCATTTCAGTGCCAGATGTCAAGGTATTATTTGCCAAAATCGCGGCGCGACACTCCTCTCCGGCAACAAAGATCGGCGGCGATGTACAGGCGTGAGGAAGAAGAGAGGGGTCTCACTGACATGCGGGTCCCGCTGTCAGTAGCAGCCTCCCACGCCCTCGCAATATCAAAAGAACATCAACCGTCCGATTAGAAATGGGCGGCTGCGATGGAGATAGACGTTAGGAGAATCTAATCGATATCTCTTCATATGGACCGTGCGATCTTAAACGAAGGGTTGAGATTTAATAGAGCCTTAGGGAAGCCCGAAGGTTACATTCAAAGAGGAGTGTTGGATTTGAATCCAACGATCGACCTAAAAAGATACACGTCACTTTAAATGGAATGACGTGGCACCGTTAGATTCGTTTTCAACGGTCGAGATAGATGGGAGGTTCGGCGACCCGAAGGTCCCATCTTTATAGACCCTACGATCCACATCCAACGGTCTTATGAAGATTGGACCCTAAACACCCGCGGTCAAAAGGGTACTGTAGGATTTAAATCCGACGGCCAAAAATGAATGCGCGCCTTTAAGCTCGAAAACGAAAAAGGCGGCGCGGTTGGATTAGAGACCAATGGTGGATATTGAAGGGGAGTTCGAAGCTCTGAACGGCCCAATCACCCTTGATCGCCCGATTTAAAATCAAGGGCTTAGATTCGATGTGGTGTTCGGGTGCCCGAACGGCCCACTAGATCTAGCCCGCTCAATGAGAATCCAACAGCTCACGTTTATTTTGACCTTTACTATAAGAAAATGGTCTATCCCAAAAAGTGAGCGCCGCACGATCAAGATCCTACGGCCAGGATTGAATGAGCTCTACGGGATAGCCCGAACGGCCCAATGAATCCGACTTGTTTGATTGGAAATCAACGGTCACGAGTTGGAGGTGCGTTAGGACTTTGAACTAGAACTGGATGCCATTGGATGAAGATCCAACGGTGGAAATCGCACGGAACACGTGGATAACCCGCGCGACTTTGCGAATCTCGACCGTTCATCAAGAAATCGACGGCTCACGTTCGCTGGAGGTTTGGGCACGCGCACGAACGTGTCGGGTGCGGCCGGTTTAGACCTAACCCCTATGGCTCGGTCGCTACAGTGCAAACCGGCTAGGTTCAGGCCGAGAGAGTTGACTAACTCATTTTAAAGTTCCAAAAGTTTGACTGGGGCTTTAAAAATAGTAAATAAATTTGTAAAATTCTGAAATTTTGCCAAAATGCTACTGGGATCATATATGTCCCAAATAAAATTTAAAATCCACTGTTTCACTTTTTAAAATTCATAAATAATTACTTTAACCCGAATAGGTTTATTTAAAGCCAAATATTTTTCTCCAAGTCAAAATAATTTCTAAAAATTCAACAAAAATTATTTTTGGCCAAGATAATTGATCTAGGCTTTAATAAAAATACTTTCCAGTCATAATACAAGCACTGACTTGTATTTCCTTTGAAACTTCAAATAGGTTTTGGATTTTGGCTAGAAAAGGAGAGGTTTTAATTTGTAACAACACATCCAAATTCCCATAATGAACAGTAATGTTATGAACAGCATTCCATTACTGTTCATAAAGCATATTATTATTGTTCCTTAATTCTGAGGCTGTTACAAGAGCAGTCGATCCCTTCCCACAACTTCTGCTATCATGGTTATGGCGATAGATCAGACCATCAGACCTGCAGCCAAGTCGTTGGCTATGATAAAGGCTAATGCCAACAAGATGGCCATGAGTACCAACGACAACGACAAGAAGATGGCGGTCATCTTCCTCAACATGCATGCTACTTTAGAGAAGATAACCGCGGATCAAAAGGAGAAGAAGGTGTAACAAGAGGCGGGGGCGTTTCCAGCAACCACAGTGACACTGTCGGAACTTGCCGCGCCGCTACCTCATCCTACCATGGTGTCGCCGAAGCCTGTCGCGGCCCTGCCAAAGTACTTCGTGGCCACTGCGACGCTGCCAGGGTTGCTGTCATGCCTGCCGCAGCAACCGGTGAGTTTGCCGCAACCGCGCATAGAGGCAATGATCTTCAAGGACTCATGTCGTCATCGCAGCCTCTCATCAACATGGGGTCTTCTAGGGCTTCAGCCATGGCCACCACCACAGCTCGAGGACGAGCTGTCGCGAAAGGAGGGGAGTAATGTCATGGGTCGGGTACTGTTCACGCGTGTGAAGGGGCCCACGGGTGCATTAGTAGTTGAAAATAGAGATAAGAATAGTTAGTTTCCTTGTTAGTTAAGTTTACTTCCTTATAGATGTGTTCCATCTAATATAGATAAGTTTCTTAAAAATAGAGATTGTTTCTTAGTGGGCAAGTCGGATCGTCTCTATAAAAGGGATAGCATGTATCCATTATAAAGAAAGCAAGAAAGATGAATTAATATAGTCTCCCTCTCAAATTTCTATTATCCCAGTCTATAGTCTAATCTCTCATTCCACGAAGCTGACGCCGTTCGGCCTTCTTCCTGACGGTGTTTACCCTGTTATGAACTAAGGTTCATAACATAACGCGATCAAGCCTGAGAAGTAAACCCAATGTTCACCCTTTAAATAGCCCGAATCGCACAAATAAAAGAGCAGCAGATCCAATCTCGATTGGAATCGGAGAAGGTAGAAACTCTTGTTAGGATCCCAGCTGGTGGAACGAAAAACCCCAACGTCAATGAAGGGTTCCAACTCTGTCCAACTTGACAGTGCGTGCATTGGCTTTGTGATGGGCTGCTGATTGGATTGAGTGGTTGCGAGCACGTGAGCATGTCCGCAGGCATCGAGTACCCGCGGGCGACGGGCATGGTCAAGGTTCTTTGCTCGTCGCCCTTCGCGGGCATACCATTGGGAGGAAATTAGGCTCAGGGGTATGGGTGAGCACTACGTGTACCCGCCGCGCCCGATTGCCCCGTATGGTGAGAAAATTGACTACGTAGTCAATTCAGCTTGGCCTCTTGGAATGAGCTAGGGGTACAATTGAATATCAATTTCTCTATTTCTGAAATTTTGGATCAGCTCAAGACTTGCTTTCGTGTACCTTATTTCATGGAGATTACCGTGTTATCCCGTTGGGGCATTTGGACAGTGAGTAATAACAAGATTTTTCAACACATCATGTCTTCTTTGGAGCGTTGGCGAGCTATCTTTAAAGTGGAATTTGCCTTGGTTGTCCATAGAGCAAGAAATAAATGTACTCCTTCAATAAGTTACTGGCTAGACAATTTTGGTTAATTTGTGTGGCGTTTTGCCATGTTATCTGTACGTAAGTTTAATCTGCTTAATTATTTAATATATGCGCAGTAGGCTGTTTCTCCTAAAAAAAGAAATAAGGTGGAAAACTCAAGTGAGATCTATATCTAAACCAAAAAAATAGCTTGTTAAAGCTACATCTGATTCGGAGGTGCGTGCGTGAATGAAAATAAGGTGCAGAACTGCAGATCGATGACATTTGACCGTGCAGCTGAGCTAGCTAGCTGCAATGCAACTGCACTGCCTCTGCCTCTGCCTCTGCCTCTGCCTCTGCCTCCTCACTTGTTACTGCTGCTAGTTGTATATATGTAACACAGGATCGATGATCTCTTGCTGTCCAATAATAACAACTAGAACAGATAAATAAAGTTGTCGATAAATTGAGCAAACAAGGCGAAGAAGAATGACGATGACGATGGCTCGCCGCCGTGCTGGCAGTGACCTTGGGCTTGAGCGCCTGCGCCGTGGACGCCACCTGCAAGGCGGCGGCCGCCAGCGGCAAGTGCGTTAACTTCCAGATGTGCACGTCGCAGCTCGGCCACCACCGCGAGAGCCCCGACGCCGACGCCTGGGGCTTGGCCAAGGTGGCCCCCCTCATCGGCGTCAACAACGCCAACCTGGCCGCCGCAGACATCAAGGCCCTCGAGGCCAAGCCCACCCCGGCCATTACGTCGGCGCTTGCCCAGTGCGCCAAGCTCTACAGCGGCGTCGCCTTCACCTTCGCCAACGGGCACGACAAGATCAACAAGCGCGCCTACGCCGCCGGCAAGCAGAGGCTCGCGAGGCCCTCTCGCTCACACAGCAATGCAACGCCGCCTTCGCCAAGGCCACCGTCCCGCTGCCTCCGCCGCTCGCCCAGCGCACCGCCGACTCCGTCCAGATTGCCATCATCGCCACCGCCATCACGAACCTCATCCAGTGATCTATCGCCATTCGCCATATCCAGTGCACTACTACGTACTGCCACAGTAGTTCTGGCAATCTGATAGGAACTGCCATGGTTTCACCGGTACGTACAAAAAGTAACCGTCAAAAGTCACATCTCGGAGACCATGAAAACAGACCAAGTTTGGTTTGATTTCATCTCTCCTCTTTTCTGGTTGCCGAACGAATGGATCAAGAACTAAATATGGGCATGAATAAGATGATGTACACATTGGTGTTTGAAACGATCAGATGGACCTAGCTAGCTGAAGAGGCAATTGAAGAGACACGTCACATGCAAGGGAAGGGGACGATGTATCGAGGAAACTGGACGACATCTATGTGCACAAACTTGTGAAACCGACGAGGGAGGTTCAAAGGCGATTTTGGCCGCTTTTCGACCTCCTCTCTCAGTTTCGCATGTTGATGATGGATCTGCTCGCATCGCAGCATCCACCTCGCAATCATGGATATATGCAATTTACTTACCAAGGTTCAAGGTTGTTAACTAGTTTGAGCTAGCCCCATGGGGACAAGCCAACGTATGCAAACGTACGCACCGACTGTGTCAGCCCTACGCCTGCAACTCAACGCGATCACGAAGAAACGAAACAGGGAAAACGAGCAACAGTTTTTTGTGGCTTTTCATTTTCTTCCTCCTCTACTTGTAAACTGCTACAAACAGTAAAAAAGGTAAGTGCCTACGACATGCACGCCGTGATTGGTTTCCACCACGCAGGGCAATCAGCCAACCAAGCAAACAAGAAAGGAAACAACTAATCAACCGAAAAACAAGGGGGGGGGGGAACAGGAAAAGATATTGTGCGCAGGATTACTAAACATAAAAATCAACAGACTGACACAGGCAAGGGTGGAGCCATATGGAATCCGAATCTAAAGAAATAACATTGGTCGTACCGTCCATATTCGCACCCATATCTCTACCTTATAAGAAGAATTGGAAAAGGAAGGGGAACCATTTTATTTGACCACGACGACGATGGTGTATAGAGGCGAGGAGCAGCTAGCAACAGCAGTAGTTGTTGGAAGGAATGATTGATCGTTGAAGAAGAAATCAAGAGCAGCTAGGCTCAGGCCCAGACTCGCTTCTTTGGGATAAGATCTTGCGTTTTGACTTGATCTATTCTGGCAGCAACGATGAAGTCGTTCATGCTCAAACCACCTGCGGATGAATCAGGGACAGGGCACGATTACGAACGAATACATAGAAACTAGGATGATGTGTATACGCATGCATCGGAATCATTGTGTTGCTGTTTAAATTAAGAGTGGAGAACCTATGGAGCGCGAGTAGAGCTCTGCTTTGACTTGGTTGGGGGGCTCCAAGAGGAGGGTGGTCGGGGCGTGGCCGGCGCCGTCGAGCGCGGTGGTGATCCTGGCGATGAGCTCCTTCCCGCACGCCTCGTCCCTGACCTTCCAAAGGCACTGCAGGCGCATGCCCTCGTCGCCAGCGAGGAGCCTCCATCCGACGACCTTGAGGAGGAGCTTGCGTGCGTCGTCGATGGCGAGCGGGGTGGGGTGGGGTGGGGTCGAGGGGGAGGCGCGCGAGGGAGAGCACGGAGAGGGTGGGGATGAGGATGCGGTGGAGGGTGTCCACGTCGCCCAGCACCTTCTCCGCGAAGTTGCTCTCGACCTCCTCCGGGAAGGGGTCGCGCGCGCCAAGGTCGCCCAGCAGGTCAGCCATCGCCACCACGCCGCCGCCACGCATCGGCCGCCTCCCGCAAGGGCGGGTCATGGGGAGGACGGGCGGCGGCCGCGGAATAGCCGCCTGCCGGCCGGCGACGAACAAGGGTGTGATTGGCGGCGTGAGGCCATAGGTGGTGAGCGCCATCGGATTCGGATGGATGTAGTAGCTGGGTGGGCAGCAGTGGTCAGCGGAGGAGGGAGCTGCGAGCCACCAATCTAGCTTAGCCTTTTATCACCGACCGCAGCCCTCCATGTTTTAACTTAATATGAATCGGCAATATAGCACTAAAGCTCGGGTTCATAAAAAGTGTAGTTTCACGATAGCTACCTTAAAAACATATATAGTCCTGTGAAAACTTTACTTTGAAAATGTAGTTTTACAATAATTTAGCCAAAGTATGAGTAGCTTCATGAAATTTAGTCACAAAAATTATCATGTCACTTGATTTTCTGATTTTCGCAAATCAAACATAAAGGACTCCAAAGAATACGGTTTTTGCACATCTGTTGGTCTAAATCAAAAATGCATTGAGATTCACCCCACTCCCTATCCATTTTGCAAAAATCATCCTCACTTCTCTTCCTCCCCCTCCTCTCCCCTCTCTCCCTTCCCCTCTCTTCCCTCCTGGATGCGGCGGCGACGTGGCTTGGAGCAGCCAGATTCGGCAACGACACCGCGTGGGACACCTAGATCCGACGGTCCCAAGGCTCGGCGACGCAAAGGATAGCAACGGTGAGGCTCAACAGCGCGGAGGACAGCGACGAAGCTTGGCGCCACGGGGTCCGCGGCACAAGGAGGTGGATCCGGCGCGTGCGTGGGCTCGCGACATGGCAAAGTCGACGGTCCCAAGGCTCGGCGACGCAAAGGACAGCAACGGTGAGGCTCAACAGTGCGGAGGAGAGCGACGAAGCTTGGCGCCACGGGGTCCGCGGCACAAGGAGGTGGATCCGGCGCGTGCGTGGGCTCGCGACATGGCAAAGTCGGCAAGGCTTGCAGCACGGCACCGTGGCTCGCTGTCAGCTACGAGTACGGAGGACGATCGACAGCCTGTCTCACCGGAGCTGGGAGGGAAGAGAAGTTAGAGGGAGAGAGGTGAGAAGGGAAGGAAGAAAAAGAGGGTGGTTTTTTTGGCAAAATGGACGGGCGTGAATCTCAACGCACTTTGGGTGGTGTAGATAGTGTGTGCGGTCCCATATATATGTGGGATTGATTTTTCCGACTCCAAAACACGATTTTCAATGGTCTCAACAGTCAACACTCCAATCTCTAGTCAAATAATAATGAGCGAAACAGATAACATATCTAGAACAGCGCTGGTTTCCAATTTGATCTGATGGCAGGGCCGCAGGGGATACGTGCAGATTTATTCACGTATACCCCGTTTGCACATCCAAAACAGAAACAGAGATACAGAAACCATTTCAATGCGATCATCAAACCTTCCAACAATGACAGGAAGCTGGTCAGATGGTTCGGTGTTTGGTATTCGTCGAGTTATAGAACAGTGGTAAGAAATCTGACACAGTTTTTTGGTGTTTGTAGCAAAGAATCGGCCAGACATTTTCATGATATGGTTCCTTGTCCTCCGTAATGACGAGGCAACACAGGCAGCAGCCCGTTCTGCATCAACAAGGCAACACAGGCAGCAGCCCGTTCTGCATCAACAGACCTTCACGATTTCTTGTTAACCTTGAAGCCAAATACTCTGGGAATATATCGCTGTGATGACTTCTGTGGCTTCAAATGTGAGTTGGCCATCAAGAAAAGATGAGGAAATGTCGTCCCAAAGTATGCCCCGTCAGTATCTGGGATAAGTTAAGGGCATACAAGAGCAACATAGCAGCACAGCACTGCAGCACATAATAAAGGGCACAAGAAATACTTGTACTTGGTTTGCAGTACATATGCAAAAAATATATTATTGATAACTATTTTACAAAATGAGCAGCTATTCGAAGTGGCTGGGAAGAAAAGGCAAGCAAAGAAAAGAAACACTGAAAAATGGTTGACTAACCATTATTGAAGTGTCACCATCCCATTGACGAGAAGGCAGCAAAACATTGTTAAAAACAAAGAGTTCAGTACTCCTTATTGACATTTTGACAGGTATCATGTGAAACTGAAAAGGCAGAATAGCAAGAACTGCACCATCATAATTCCGATTCTTACCAAGTCAAGAGGGTTACAAATTTCAGGATAGGTAAATGAACAGTCTACAAGGAATAAGCTCAAAAGGATACTGCCTTGGTATTTCGATCTTGGATAGTATAGATCCTCACATTTAGGACAATATATCTTCACCGTGCTGGACCTAGGGATATCAGATTGCCCCGCTGGAAGACAGGGTTGACCACAGCAGGATACACGAGGGCATCTTCCAAAGTCGTAGTTCTTGAACTTCTCCAGCTACGGCGACATTCAAGTTTTGGAACAAATCAAAGTGAGATAACGAAACCCTCTAGTATGATACCAAAAAGGCAAAAACATCAGTCCATGCCAATCATAGGAGGACAAAATGGTAGCTTACCATTGCAGCCAACCCCTTAGTGGTTAAGATGTATCGAGCGTGAATTAAACCATAAAGCATCTCTGCAGATGACTCTATCAATTCATTTTGCTCCTCAGTGAACACATCACCTGTACATAATGCACCTGACTTATACCAATTCAATTCATTCAATACCGTGCAAAACTCAAGAGTAGAAAAGGAGACACAAATGCATTTGTTGAATACTGATCAGACTGATGATTATAAACAAAGAATGGCTGAGAACTGATGATCATAATGAGATGTACAGATTGCTGATGGTGTGTGCACTAAGATGAGAGAAGCTTGCTTAAGTGAGAACCAAGGTTACCAGGAGATGGCTCAACGTCTAAGATGATATCAAGCGCGTGATCATAGTATGGCACTTGATTGCTCAAGCCGCACAGGTTGAAATCATCCTGAACATAATCATCGTCGATCTCAGAAAAGAATTCGTTGCCTCTCAAGTTGCAGAACCATGTGATCCAAAATGTGTCATCTCCCTCAGAAGCACTAACATCGGAGCCTTCACTATCTGAATCCAATTCATCTGTGGTTCCAAACGAACACAAAGGTAAGAATCGGAAGGGGGGGGAATTGGACAGTCTGAAAGAGCTTGATATATACCATTGGCGACGGCGGCGGCGGCCGGGGTGGGGGACAGCTTGGCGGCGCGGGAGGTGGAAGGCGAGGACCTCTCACTCTGGAGGTGCTTATCGAGGGCGTCGATAATGCGCTTGCGATCCATGTAGGTGGTGGCGGCGGCGGCTGGTGCTGGTGCAGGGAGACGGGGAGTAGGCACTTGTCAGACTTATGGCCGGCCGAGTTAGGGTTTGGACCCACGAGATTCTGATTTATCAGGGAGGAGGAAGGAGAGGAGGAGCGTGACCCTTGCGGCTGCTGTAATATCAGCAACGGCCCGGGGTGTTCCTGCAAAAAAAAAATTGCAATCTGGTTGCTTTGCTTATGCTCTTCTCGAAATCACAAATTGCAGATAAGGACAAGTTACCGGTCTCATGTAGGGGTGGCGGATGGGCGGCCAGCCGAACGCACGGGCCCGCATCGTCTATGGCGGCCAAAGACAAAGACGACGGCGACTGGGCCAGTGCATGGCGACCACCCTAGCACAACCTAGGCTTGGCTCCTCCCATCCTGATTTTTTTTTTATTTTTTCTGATTTTTTTTAATTTTCGGGCATAACAGGCTAAGTGAGCCGAAATTGGCCTATCAGGCTAAACGAACTTGGGCTGACACGGCACGGCCCGAAAGACCATCAGACTGTGCCTGGGCTGCCTAGCCGGCACAACATGACCCAATTAGCTCACGGGCTAGAATGGGTCGTGCCTAAACGGGCCCGGACCGAGTCAAGCCACCCATTTGGCCAGCTCTAGTCTCATGGTGAGAACCAAGGATCAGGGGTTCAATCCCTGTGGTTTAGTATCGACGGTGTGCCTTATTTAATCACTAGCCGAGTACCCTTGTGTTGCAACGGATTTTAAATAAAATATAATATAAGTTATAAACTTAGAAAACAAATATACATAAGAAAATTATCCCTACAGATCAAAGTTTCATACATAATTTGTATCTAATCAACAAGCCACATAGAATTTTATCACAAACCACAAACACGGGTAATTTAAGAGAAAATCTAATTATCCACAAAAGATCCTTCAAATATCTTATACATATGTGCACATATTTATCCACACAAAAATCCGACCAACTCAAGAAGGGGTAAATGATAGACTCACTATTATCACCAAGTACTTTTATAACAGTAAAGATAGGATACACTCGCGTGGTGTGAATTACTCCTTGTAATTAAAAAACCCAGAGATTGTATATAACTCAGTTTATTGTGACCAGATGATAAGCTGCCGATGATCAGGTCAGGTGGGAGAAGAATGACCTCGCCAAGTGAGAGCAAGTGACAAACAACAAAACAAAGCAGCACATCCATCTCTCGCTCTTTGGATTTTGGAATATGGATTGGAGGATACGCTTCAAAACAAACATCTACTAGGATGTAGTACCGATATTCACCAATGTATTTTAAACGATGTGCAGCTTCATGCAGAAAAGACTTGACTTCAAACACCACGGTACCACTCCATAGGAAAAGGGAGCGAGCACATTGCACTTCACAGCAAACACCACCGTCACATACAAATGGTGACATAAAACAATGTTCCACAAACACATATCAACCTCAGACTGTAATGCACAGAAATGAGACCGATGCCATTGCATTATGTGCTCGTTCACAGCACACTTCATGCATCCTCCTTGACTGCTGCTAAAAAAGAACTACTCTCCATATAATGATACCAGCTGAAAAAGTCTTCCGTGTCTTGTTAATTGTACATATATATGTCAGATAATGGTGATCATGCGACGATATCATCAACCTCCGAGTGAAAAACAAAGCTAGGGAATGTGGTTGTTATATCCCTGAAATTTCAAGCAAAACAATTAACCACACTGCTGTACCTGATTCAAGATAAATGTTCATACAGATGAGCCACAAACATTACAAATACACTGCTGGTAAACTACATCAGGTAATTTGCGGTTAAATATGCCACTATGACCATAAAGTTCTGGAGGGGCACAGGCAAAAATAAACAGCTTTTACTCTTATCACTGGTCAACGAACATATAGCAGTAAAATAAAAAATGTGCTTGTGGCGAAGTGTATCACTGGTCAATGAACCATGAAGTAACAGCCTACGGTGCACGGACACGGCTGGAAACCAGCGAGTCCGTGTCGGACACAGACACGGCTCCGATACGTATCCCAGGCGTGTCCGGAATTAGTCCTGCAAAAAAAATTAAAATTAAAATTGGACACATTGATACACGTATCGGACACGGCCCAGTACATTCGGCCCACTGGTAGCCCAACCCAAGCTAGCTAGCTTAACCCTAAGCCCCCTTCTCCATTCATCAGATCCCCTTCGACGCCGCCCCTGACCTCCTGCTACGCCCACGCCAGCCCGAGTCCCCGAGGACCCCAACAAGGCGACGCCACCCGGCCGCACCCTGCTCCATCGCCACCCGGCTGCCCTCGCCCGTCGCCGCCCCGATTCCCTCTCCCGCTGCCGACGCCTTCTTCGCTCCCATCGCGATCCCCGCTTCCTCGCCCCCCGACCCGCTGCGCTCCTCGTTCCGACCCGATGCCGCCCTGCTTCTCCGGGTTCTCCCCTTCGACGCCGCCCTGCTGCTGCTGCTCCCCGACACCGCCCTGCTGCTCCCCGATGCATCCGGACTCCAGCGCTCACTTCCTCCCCATCTCCCCGGCTGACGACGATGAGTGCTTGTTTAAGATCTGAATACTCCACCAGTTTTTGTTGCAGATTTGTACTTGTTTAAGATCTGAATATTGTCCAGTTTGCGCTAAATCCCGTTGTGAATTTTGCGTTTCCAATTTTTTTGTAACTTTGTGTGTGAACTGTGAATTGGCCAATACTTACTCCATCTACTTTACTGGCTTGCAGGATAATAAAATTGATGGGAGGTTTTCATTAATAATTTGCTCAAGGCATTCTGATTCTGAATGAGATGAAATAAGCCTAGAGTTAAAGAGTGTATAATTGTGAAGCTGCGTGTGGTATGTCCTGAACTAAACTTATGCTTTGCTACACCTTTTCCAGATTGAAATGCATGTCTGTGCAAATCTGTACTTGTTTGCACACGCTTGTTTATTTGCTTCTTTTATTTCAGTTCTTGATGATGTGTGTATTCAGAGTTTAGGCAGAGCATTCATGTTTACCATCGTCATGCTCACGCATCAGAATTTCGCCATACAACAGAGCTCGTGGTAACTAGTTTTGCTTGAACATGATTAGGAGATGGAACCGAGTGGTTCAAGTGCTGATTTACGAAGAACTGAAGAGGTCAGGAGCCAAGGATCATCTTTGAGGTGCATATTCCTATTTTACACTTTACACTTTCTGTTTGACAAACACGTAGAAAAACGTTAAATAATACATATGCATAATAATAATAATATATACAGCCGTGTCCCCGTGTCACCATTTTTTAGAAAATGCCGTATCCCGTGTCCGATACATATCGTGTCCGACACGCGTGTCCGTGTCCGTGCATCCTAGGTAACAGCTTTCCAACTCTCGCTCTATTGTTCAGTAAGTACTTTTAACATCATGCTTATTGCTTAGATTGCAAAAATTAATTGTGTGAGTTGTGTTATATTCTCTTAAAGAAGCATCAACCAAATTTTGAAACCTAATAACGATTCATTTCATCAAAAGAGAGAAAAAAAACTAGGTATTATAGTCGCACAATATTTGCGATTTCCTTTTGTTATACGATACTTACTTAAGGTATGGAAGAGTCATTATCTTCATCAAGGAAGGATTTCTTGAGACAAAGTTCTCCCACTCTGCTCTGTCTATCTTCCCATCCTGATTCACATCAGCATCTGAAAATGTCTGTCAACATCAACCGCATGGTCTGCATCAGTCCCCATAATAACTGAACTCTTTTGTAAGTTCGGAATTTAAGAGCTATTCAAATTTCAAAACTTGAGTAACAGCTAGATTTTGATATCAAATGTCTAACCTTGTCCAGGATTGTCTCAACGGTTTCATCTGATAATCTCATTTCTGATTCACTCAGAAGAGCAATAAGCATCTGCTTGACCTGTACATCACCACAGTAGAAATGATGTCATTAATGAAGGAATGAGTGCTCAAGCTAACAAGTATAAATTTCTGCCACTTCAGAAGGACAAGGGGGGGAAATAGTATGAATTAGTTGGTATACATCACATCTTATTTCCTTTCAAAGTTTTACTATATTTGAACTGAATAATAATTTGGAACTTTTGAAGAAGCATGGCAAATAAATATTAAATGTCACAGTACAGAAATACAAGAAGTTTACATGCTACTAACGCATCAAAACATTACCTTTTTTCATAATTTTGTTAATTTCGAGTAGAAATTCAAGTTTGTAGAAGATGTGGCAAATCATAAAGCAAACAGGAGTTCAAAAATCACCTCTTTTCGTTCTATAAACCCTGTGCTGTCCATATCATATAGCTTGAAGGAAACTGACAAGCAAATGTAAACTTTCAGAAAGCAGAAATATGGCATCAAAATTGCCAAAATGAAACAGCACGACAATAACTTACAATCAATTTTCTCTTCCACTGGAATGCTAGGATGAAATACATTTAGAGCTCGAACAAAGTCACCGAAGTCAATGACCCCCCTTTTCTTGACATCGAAAAGGTCAAATATCTGCAAGGTTCTTTTAATGTAAATTCAAGTAGTCTATAGGCGAAAGCATGCTGACGTTAATATAAACAAGTATCAGAAGCGTATTGAAATGCAGATCAATGGCACGGAAAAAATACCCGATTAGCAAAAAGATTGTCCTTCTGCTTGCTTTTAAACAATGCAAGCTGGAATTCTTCCTGCGCATTAGAAATTCAAAAGTGGTTTAATATCGTTGGTAAAATTCGATTAATGACAGCATCTACTTTCGACGAATCAATCCCAAGAGACATAAAATAAACCTAGAATTGTAGTTGCATGATTTATAATATGGCACAATCAGAATAAAAAGTAAGCTACAAGGACAGTTGAATTAAACGGTGGCAAGTATTTGAACACATTAGGTTCCGTAAAATATGTTTTGCTGTGCTGTCCGAAAGGACAATCTTGTATGATGAGGATTAGGCACACTGTACAAGCTTGTATGATGGTTAAACATGGCAGTTAATGCCTTTTTGAAATACATCATTCATGGAGGCTAAATCAGGAACGACGACACAGATTGTCCTCTTCAGCGGAAAAATACTAACTGCGTCACAGACATGCCAGCCTGGCTTACATAAGTTACGAGGCAGGCACTAACCAAGAAAGGCAGCTTGCAGAAAACAGGGTGTTAGAAAATGACTATAATGATGAGCCACCAAATTCTGGCTAAAGATAGTAGTATAAGCAGAGCAGTGTGTGAACGTCTCTAGTTTATTTTTCAACACTGTAATAACTAAAATGTGCTAAAAAGGAGCTACGTGAGCGCAATTATTTATTCGTTTTTATAATTTAAAAAAAAAAAAAGATACGGCGGGCAGGGCGTGATGGTAAGAGCGGAAGATGGGCTTTGACCTTGTTGATGAGGCCATCATCGATGACGGAACCACTAATACTCTTGAACAACTCAAATAGTGCTTCGACTTCACTGACGCTGACTGCAAGAAAAGAAAAGAAGATAAACACATGCGCGAGTGTTGGGAAGAGGCAATGAGGTGGTAGGGCTAGATCATTCAGTTGAATATGATAGGTGTTAAGAGAGAGAGAGAGAAGTTGCGAGCATGACAAGATACGGGAGGAGTAGGTTACTTACAGGCAGTCTGGGAGGCGAGCTGGATGGGGTCCTCGTAGCCTGGATACTGCCGCTTAGGCGCGGAGTGGAAGCACCCCATCACCAATCGAATTCGAATCCCCCCGATACAGCTAGAAATCAAATGCTAGCGCAGCTCAAATCCGATCCAAGCCCATCATTGGTTCATCCATTCGCAGGGTCACAATGAATCGGTGCAAGCAAAAGGGAAAGAGGAGAGCTGACGCTAACCCTAGCCTGTGGCCGCCGGACAAAGGAAGACCGCGGCCCGCGGGGAGGGAGACTAGAGGAGGATGGGGTCGATCCCGGCCGTTGGGGCGTTATCGGACGGTTTTTGCTGTTTGCGGGACGGACGGGGAGGCTGCCGTCGCCGGCCGCCGCGGAGGCGGGTGGAGACTATGGATGCGTTTTTGCCTGTTGCGTGCCCTGCCCAGCTGCCCCTGCCTCTCCTCTTGACTCTTGAGCGGAGCGCTTAGAGTCAGTCGGTCCACGCTGGCTGGACTGTTGTTTCCGGTCCGTTTCCATACCTCAACTGCCTTCCGTTCCGTGCGTAACCGCTCTTTTTATTATTTTTATTTTATTTTATTTTATTTTGCAAAATTCGTCATACAGTTCTGTGTCATTGGTTGTAGGACATCTAAATTTTATATCTTTGCCGAAAATCACTATAATTTTGTGATTCTTTGTCGTGGAACACTAATACTATTATTTTATCATTTCCAACAACATGTGAAATGTCTAGATTGCTCTTCTCTTCTTCTTCATCTCTCTCGGATCCGGCGGTCAGCGAACAGGCGCGGCGAGTGGGTGCGATGGCTTCTTTCTCAAGTCCACCGAGGGAGTACGTGCCGCAGCGGTCAGTGAGGAGAGTAGAGCAGATTTGGAGTTCTTGCACCAGCAAGTACGTTGCCGCCGATGTGTTCTAGATCTGGCTGTTTTCTCGGCGCGTGTGTCGCTCGTCAGCATCTCCTTCGGTGAGTTCCGGCGTGGAGGAGAGAACGAGGGAGAAGGAGAAAGAAGAGAATGGAAATTTGGACATTTTACAGGTTGACTTTCTCCTGGTCCAGCCAAAAATGATAAAAATAATAGCCTTAGTATGCTATAACAAAGAGCCACAAAAATATAGTACCTTTCGACAAAGACACGAAATTCCAATGAGACAGAATTGTGATGTCATGTAGCCAATTTTGCCGGTGTTGTATTCCTTGGTTAGCAAGTGTTACCTGCAATTTCGAATGGCCTTCATTCTATTACCCCGCACAAAGTTTAAGAACCAAATTAAAATGAGATTTTGCTGCTCTTACGGTTGATGTAGCGTGAAAAATATGATGGATTGTGGGGGACCAGCTGTCGTAGTGAGAAGACTAGACAATAAGAAATGGAGACCCCTCGTGCAGATGAGACGAGGGGGTGAACAGGGGTTCGGTCTTTATTGATCTCCCCTTTCAAGTTACAGGGTAGGGGGCTATTTATAGCTTCCCGACATGATACATGGAAATACATACATACCCCTAACAAAGTACATTAGCCCTAGGGGTAGCAGGGTCTTTTACGCGCCCTACACGTAGCCTCTAGTGCACGATGCACCCTTGTGGACATAGTCTATCTTCAGGGGGTGCGCCTGGTCTACCGCTCTTATGGACCCCGTATTCTCCGACGGTCCTCTGCCGACTTCCCTGCGAGGTCTCTTCGGTATTGCCGCGGGGTCTTCGGGATGTCTCCGAGGGGTCTTCGGGGTCCTCCGCGGGGTCTTCGGGATCCCTCCGAGGGGTCTTCGGGGTCCTCCGCGGGGTCTTCGGGATCCCTCCGAGGGGTCTTCGGGGCCTTCTCCTAGTATGTCTTTGGAAGACCCTTTCGGTGCAATCGTGCTTTGCCGGGTCGTGGGGCCGGTGGGGCGTCCCTACGACAAGCCCCTCGCGATCGAGGTCTGCCGCCATGGCTCAAACCGCGCGCTTCTCTGTAAGGTCCAGGCACATCGTCCCCTCTGTCGTGGCGAAGCGTTGTTGGTTGCGAAGGGTCCTTCCTCTCTTCGGCAGTGTTACCTGCGGGGGGGGGTGGGGCTCCTGGGGCGCTGTGCGCTTTAATGGTGTTGGCACGCGCTGTGTTGATGGCGGCTAGCGCTGCCATTCGCCGTAATGGCGCTTGGAGCGTTGTGCGCCGTTATTGACGCGTCATAATGGCATCGTTGCCCGTACCGGCGCCTTCTGTAGTGCTAACGACGGCGCTTGGGGCGCTGTGCGCCTGTTGAGCTCCCTTGGTGGCTATAAGTAGCCACCACCCCCCTTTTGTGGTGCTTATGTTGCTGCTCTACTTACTTTTTCAAACGTTTGCGCGCCTTGCTGCGTTGTACTTTTCGCAAGATGACGAAGCGAGGCAAGGATGCTGCGGTAGAATCGTCTTATACGAGTGACCTCGGGAGGTCGACAGTGACGGAGACAGTGCTCCGGATGCTCGTGGAGGAGGGCAAGCTGGAGAGCGTGAGGAAAGTTCGAGTTCCCGGGACAGAGACGGTGTCGTTGCCCCGAGCCGACGAGGCAGTAGTTTTTGTTGCCTTTCTTGACGCCGGGTTGCGAATCCGTGCGTGAACCTGGTGAGAGACGTGCTGCAGTTGTACGGTGTAGAGCTGGCACAACTTACCCCCAACTCGGTTTGTTAAGTTGGGGGTCTTCGAGTGGATGCTTCGGGCGGCCGGGGCTGCGAGCGAGGCTCGTCTTTTCGCGTTCTTGCACGATGCACATTGTCAGCCGAAGAAGAACAGCGACGGCGAGACAATGAACTTTGGCAGCGTCAATTTTCAACCGAGGTCGCGCTGCCAAATGTACCTACCCGGCGTGCCGCGGACGCAATGGGAGATGGCCTGGACGCGAAGATGGTTCTACCATACTTGCGCCGAGGATGGTCTCATTGTCACGAGGTGGCTCGACATGACCTATCGCCGCCCGACATCGAGCGAGAGAGGAGGCCCATCTGCGCCTCCTTCTGGATGTGACAAGGCGATTCTCCACACGAGATTTGGTGGAAGAGTTTTGCGCCTTTGGTCTTTGGCCGTTGGCGCGGGACTGGGAAGTTGAGCGGGGCACCACCGGCTCTGGGCACCCCACCCTTACTGTGAGGGGGCACGAAGGTATAGAACTATTTTCTCTGGTAAAACTTATTGAAAGTAGTATTTTCTGGAATGTACCAAAGTGAGGCGTAATTGTTGCTACACATTTATTCCACCATATCAACAACGTAGCAAATCAGAGTTCCTTCCTTGTTAGACTATTCATATCAGCATACCCGGATAAGTTCAAGAGGGAGTATGTGTTAATTTCTCTTGAAAATGGTAGGTTTTATTCTACATTATCCATTTTCTCACCCTTGAACCTCTTCATTTGCTCCTTCCATAAAATGGCTACATATCAAAATCACTACTGTTTTGATCTGTCTGGCATGCCATTATTGGTTACGATGCTAGCATGTAATTTTTTTTTAGTAGGTAGAAATAGCAACCATGATCTGAATAATGCTCTTCTCTAATATCTCTACATGCCACTACCCGAGAATAATGAAAAAAGGTGGTGAATTCCGTAAATAATTAATAACTAAAAAGGTAAAGACAATTTGGTTAGAAGTAATTCTCTATCCTCTCGGCTGATGTTCCTTGTGTCAATGGCCTCACTCTCAACTTAGATAAGATTGTTGACAAGATAAATACCCAAAGAAACAAGCCTGCATGTTTCAATTGCTATTGTTGTTTTCAATACATGGGTTTGTTTGCTGTTTTCTTCAGAAAAGAGTAGTCTGATAGAAATGATGTAGGCTGAATGCAGGATGGACTCATGCATACACATGATTAGGAAGCTCGTAAGTTTTTCAGGCATTCAGGTGTCCACTGTGTGTTGGCTCCTCGGCCTCCCTGTAAGTTCTCTAACAGCTAATTGTAACTTTCCTCCCAAACTATGTTATTGATTCTCCTATTGAATTTTCATGGCTATAATTGAGAAAGCCAGTATCTTCTCAACCTGCTAAAATTTAGATCACCCTTCTTTCCATTATTGCAGGTTAATAAGTATGGACCGAGACAACCATGGCATGATTTACATTGCAAGATTGAAGGTTCAACTGCATATGATATACTTACAAACTTTGAACAGAGATGGAGAAAATCTGCAAAATGGAAAGTCAGTGTTAGAAGAGATGTAAGTTCGCAGCATGATAACTTGGTAAAATAAACCGGATGTTGTGGATTGTTTCCCCGCAGATGAGCTCAATGCACATGTTTGTGATGAGAAGGACCCAAAGAACTGCATGTACAGTATTATAAGTCATGCATATACACCATCAAAGATCTACCACCAATGTGCGACACGCTTTAAGTCTTAGTCTATATGATAGTTCTTTGCCCTTTTATTCTTTGGCTAGGTTTTTCGGTCCATTGATTCGGATCAATAAAGGGTTTCTAAACTTGTTCAAGAGGTCACACACAGAGGGTTACAAGTTGAAATAGCTATGTAATATTATTCTTTACATGGAAACCTGCTGAATTTAACATTTAAATGCAAGCTTGTTGTTTGAAGGTGTATCCTACCCGTGATATGCTCTTTTATCCTCTCATGTTGGCGTAATCTGCGTCGCTCAAAGAATCTGCAGATAGACAAGAGCATACACAATGCATATGTAAAAGCCATCGATCTGCAAAGCACTTTGTCTACATTGAAAATCGTGATTTCATTGGATCTTCAAACTCTGGTCTCTCACATAGAGTGCAGTAATGAGTTGACTATTAGCCATGTTGCTTTCTGGTTTGGTCTTGCTTTGTGTTCCGCTTTCCCATTTTGCAAACTAGATAGTATGACTTGCTCTTGGATTGTGTAATATTCTAGCTTCAAAGATCCAATACTAGAAACATGATTTAGTTTCAGATGTACTATAGTGAGTTTATTTTAGCATTTATGAACAATGATTGCGGAATAGTTGAACGTTTCACAACTTGTATGAGGAACAAGACACAGATCAACTCACAAAAGAAAAAAGAACAAGACATGTCTACATACAGCTGGTTTAATCGGAAAACTACCTGTTTAGTCTTTTTTAGCGAAAGTACCTCTTTAGTATGTACCATTTGATGTATTATGTATCTATATGTCAAGGACAAGGCCAATCCAGGCATCCATTTTATGATTTGTATGCTATTGTGGGAACAGGTGCAGAGAACCTAATAACAATTGAATTGACCATAAACATTGCAAGAAAGATTAAGGCAAGGGAGCGATTTGTAGCTTACATTGTTATACCAATGTGGCCCGAAGGCAATCCGACAACTGCTGCTATGCAAGAGATCCTCTTTTGGCAGGTTTATTCCTCATCATCGTGTAACTGTTTTAACATGAACGTGACATGTCGAAAAATTGTACACTCTTTGAGCTTGAGATACTGAATAAATCATGATTGATCGTCGTTTCTACCGGATGTTGTGTTGCTTCCATTTGATCTCTTCAAGGGGCAAACCATGTCCATGATGTCCATCATCTTTATTGCAACAAACTTCCTAATTTACAAATATCACGTATCTTACAAGTATTGCAATGATTCTATTTTGTGGAAACTCTGTTGTACCGGTCAGTAAATGACTGCAATAAGCAATAATATCTTGTGTATAAGTATAAGTATTGAAGTAAACTATGAGAAGATATTGTTTGCTACCATTCATTTTCATAATTGTCACACAAAGTTCTTGTTCTACCATATTACACTAATGTGATGTTCGTAGATATATGTATCATCATCTTTTAATTGTTTGGTTCGTTTTATGGTTAAAAGAGAAATATTATTTCTATAAAGATTAGATTCCGTTGCAACCACGGGAACTTAACTACTCACTAATATATACCCCACTCTCGTAAGGTGGGGAAAAAAAAGAGTCGCCGTCGAACAGGCAACTCACGAACCACCTCTTCGCCGCCGCCGCCGCGTCGATGCTTCCGTTCGAGGAGCAGGTGGTGACGGACCTCCTGGAGGACTCCAACGGCGGGCTGGTGGTTCTCTCGTCGGGCCTCCCGCTCGCCTCCCTCGCCGCTTCCCTCCTCCTCCACCTCCACCATCAATCATCTTCTTCCTCCGGCGGCTGCCTCCTCATCCTCTCCGCCCCCGACCACCTCAAGGCCCAAATCCGCTTCCGCCTCCTCCAATCCCAGCTCCTGCAGGTCCACGACGTGCCCCCGACCTCCCCGCCCACCACCGCGCTGCCCTCTACACCTCCCGCGCCGCCCTCTTCCTCTCCCCGCGCGCCCTCGCCGCCGACCTCCTCACCTCCCGCCTCCTCCCCTCCGGCGTCCAAGCCCTCCTCCTCCTCTCAGCCCACCGCTCCTCCGACACCTCCTCCGACGCCTTCATCGCCCGCCTCCTGCGCCAGCACCACCTCCTCCCCGTTTACGCCTTCTCCGACCGCCCCCACGCAATGGTCTCCGGCTTCTCCAAGGCCGAGCGCGCCATGAAGAGCCTCTACGTCCGACGCCTCCACCTCTGGCCCCGCTTCCACGTCCTCGCCGCAGCAGACCTCGAGCGCGCCCCGCCCGAGGTCGTCGACGTCCGCGTCCCCATGACACTGCCCATGAGGGGCATCCAGGCCGCCGTTCTAGACGCCATGGACGCCTGCCTCAAGGAGCTCAGGCGGACCAACAGGGTAGACGTCGAGGACCTCACCGTCGGCAAGGGCCTATTCAAGTCATTCGACGAGATCGTCAGGAGGCAGCTCGACCCCATCTGGCACACGCTTGGCAAGAAGACCAAGCAGCTCGTCGCCGACCTCAGGACGCTACGCAAGCTGCTCGATTACCTTGTCAGGTAATCGTCCACCTCCACTCCATCCATTCCATAGCGCCTGTTTTGGTTTGGCGTATCCCCACACCCCACATACATGACAAGAGAAACAAGTCTTAAATGAACATTCGTGCTTAAATGTTGTGGTGATGGTTATTCCTTGATGATAATAAATGGACAATCAGGAGAGGCATCCTCTTTACACTCTTTAGATGATCCCTACCCTAGGTACGACGCTGTGACATACTTGAAGTACCTGGACACCCTGAGAGTATCCGAAGGTGTTCGATCAGTTTGGATATTTGCTGATTCAAGCCACAAGATATTTGAACTTGCAAAACGGCGTGTTTACCAGGTTGTGAGAGCAGACGGCACAAAGGTTAGTACAGTTAACAAAGGCACACCAACAAAGAGGAGGAAGGTGACACACAGTAGTAGCAAGAAAGGAGAAGAAACTGGTAGCGGCTATTAGTCCCTTGCTTTGCATGCATACCCTCTGCGCTTTTCTTAAAGAATTTGGTGTAATAGATCATTTCTTTCCAGCAGAAAATGAGGACTTCACTGCTAACAAGGATGACTTTCAGAAGGTTAATGCAGAGGTGGGCATCGTACTGGAGGAGGTTTTGGAGGAAGCACCTAAATGGAAGGTGTTGCGGGTGAGAGATTCAATTTTTGTTTCTCAGTTTGCTTTCAGGCAGCTCCCAGCGTGATTATTTGCTTCATACATTACATAAGAACTGTCCTTTCCAATCTAGTTTGCTAAACCTGCCACGTGCAACGGATATTTGCTTCTCTTTCCACCTACTTCTTGTCATGCTAAATCTAAATAGTAAACTGTAATCTACTTCCCTTGGTCTGTTCTTGTAGCAACTTTCCACCTAGTTGTTAAATAATATACAAGTAGATTATTCGTCAAAGAGACACTCTTTGCTTGTGTTATGACCCGATCGCGTGGGGATCGAATCACACCAATACAGTACTAGGATTTGGGGGGTGATATGGGGTAATTTGGGGGAAATGAGGTGAGGAATCAGAGAAGGGGCGAGAGAGAGCAGAAGAACAGGAGGAGGATTTCAGAATTCATTCATTTTTGGTCGATGCCTCCAATGGAAATACAGAGATGCTCTTATACAAAGCTTAGGACCTGACCGGTGGGCCCCTTGGTCCATGCACTCAACCCACACACATTGAAACACATGCAAAAACTAAGATGGTATTGCACAGGTGTGACACTTCCGCCCCCGCGAAAATCTGCTTGTCCCCAAGCAGGAACTTTTCAAAACCATCTTAGCAGCTCGCAAAAGTCTTCTGAAGTTCTCAGTAGCAACAGATTAGCCCATATAATGAGCACTAGATCAACTAGATGTTTCATTGCCCCCATCCCAAACTTGTGAACACAGCTATCAGCTCCATGCAATTGCTCTTGCCCATCACTGCAACATCCTTGTCATCAAAATGTGACAAGTGCTGAGCTAATAATGGATCTTCAACACTATCATCTTCCGGGTACGATTAAACGTCTGCTGCTTCCAAATCAGCAGTAATTGTTCCAAGCTTTACCACAAGAGGATATTTAGTCTGTTGGTAGTGTTCAACTGCATGATTATTCCCACCACTTCCATCCCAAAGATGCACAATAACACCATTGTCTAGTTGCTGCAGCTCCATAGCATATGAACTGAAGCTTTTCTTGTCAACAACCCAAGAAGCCAGTTGTTGTTTTCTATCAGCACTTTCAGCAAGTATAACTCTATCAACTGCAAGTCTAACCTTCTCTGGCAAGTCAACCGATGGAAACGGAAGAGAGATAAATTCGGGCAAGATAACAATTTGACAAGTCACATCATATTCAAGTTCTTGATCAGTAAAACCTCCCTCCATTGTATTGCACCTCCATGGACTGAAACCACCCCATCTCCATGACGACATCTTGTCAAACACTGAGCCAACGCTCTCCAGTCCATATTTCCAAGGACTGAAAGCACCTCTCCCCCATGATGGCATTTCCTCAAATACCTGCCATGCATCACTGATTTTCCAATCTAGAGTCAACCATCCTTTGTCATTGATGCAGCGAGCATCTTGTTCGCCACCTTGCTTGAACGTGTACCCGACGCAGTCCGCAGCCGTGGCCTGCGAACCACGCTTTCGCACAAACCATGGTGGTTCATGAGTGCACCACCCGCTCATGGGAGCTGTGCACTGCTCAACCCCCATAGTCGAAAAGCTCGTCACGGTGACCGGTTGGAGCCATGCCATGAAATTCTCTTGTGAAGGCAGCTCTTGAGTCTTGCCATCTTTTGGCATTTCGACGAACACGATGTGGTGACCACTCACAACCAGATTCTGCCACTGCCGTGTAGATGTGTAGTATCCTTCCTCCCATAGGGACAACCCGTCGGTCTTGCCCTCCATCACTCCAGCTTTGAGAGTCATTTCCTCAAGCACCTTGGTGGGTTGCTTGATGTCGAGCTTGACGGTGTGCTTGAGCTCAGTGTCAAGGACATCTCCCTGTGCAACATTATCTTCCTTTACATCCGGGACCTCGACTTCACAACCAAAGTTGCCATGCTTGCTCCTCATGGCCCAACGCACTGGACAACGAGTGATGCGCACCCGTGACACCCACTTGACGAACCGATGGTACCTTGCCCCACTCTCTGTCTTCCTAGACATTTCATCGAACACACGGCATGCCCCAGGTTGCTCTGCCTTGGTTTGTGCGACTGAAGTAGTGGAGGTGGTCAAGGGCATGGTCGAAGCAGCAATAGAGGTCGATGCAGCCTTCGGCTTTTCGGCATCGTGGCTGAGACATGGCGTCGAACACTTGCCGGGCATCATCGGGTGTTGTTGGTGGGGCAACGTGCAGTCCAACCAACGGTTATTGTCATGATGCGTGCCATGACGAGCATCTCGAGCTTGCACCGCATCGTGACTGGACCGAAACAGGACGAGCGCCTCAGTACGATCTGCCACCTCGAGATCGCACACCTTCTCAGCACCGTATGCATCAAAGACTTGGTGAAGCACCTCCTCGATCCACGGGTAGAACACTGCTCACGTGACCAAGACCCTTCCGGTGTTTGCCTCTTGATGGCCTGGCATTTCATCGAACACACAGCATGCACCGAGTTGCGCCTCCTTGGCTTGCGAAATCTGAGTGATGCATGCCATCTCCGACGCACCTGACAGCGGTGACGCGGTCGTGGAGTGCTTGTCGCCGATGTCGTGGTTGGGGCTCGCCATCGAACCCGTGGTGGGCGCTGTGGTAGAGGTTGGAGAAGCCGGCGACGTTCCGAGTATACGGTCCAGTGAAGCGTTCAGCTTCACCAGCATCCCCAGGATAGTCTCCTTTTTTTCCTCTGAGGTCGCCATAGGAGTTGGCTGCTTGAGCTCATCACCCATGGCTTCCCGAGCGCCGGCGGAGAGCGAGATGGTGGCTCTGATACCAAATTGTTATGACCCGATCGCGTGGGGATCGAATCACACCAATACAGTACTAGGATTTGGGGGGTGATATGGGGTAATTTGGGGGAAATGAGGTGAGGAATCAGAGAAGGGGCGAGAGAGAGCAGAAGAACAGGAGGAGGATTTCAGAATTCATTCATTTTTGGTCGATGCCTCCAATGGAAATACAGAGATGCTCTTATACAAAGCTTAGGACCTGACCGGTGGGCCCCTTGGTCCATGCACTCAACCCACACACATTGAAACACATGCAAAAACTAAGATGGTATTGCACAGGTGTGACAGCTTGTGTTCAAACTACAGATGCTTTTAGCTGATGTGCTATACATATCTTTGCAGGAATTGTTGCAAGAGTTAGCAGAAGAACAGAGAAAGGTTGATGGTGAGAATGTACAGCCTGTACATGAAGAAGAAAGTAATGAAAGTGGCATAGTTCTAGTAGCATGCAAAGATGAGCGCTCATGCTTGCAGCTGCAAGAATGCATATCAAAAGGCCCCCATCAGGTAACAATCGAAGTCTTAAATAAATAGCACTAGCTATTTAGTATTTACTTTCTATTTTCTTTGCACACGAGTGTCTTTCTTTCATCTTAAATGCAAGTTCCATTCTTACTTGTTGAAAGGTAAACCATCTGAATCCTTCATAATGCATTAATGCTTACTGAACTTGTTTTTAACAAGGTCATGCGAGAAGAGTGGGAGAAGTACTTGCTAGGCAAAGCTGAGCTGCATGGATTACATAAAAAGAAGAAGAAAAAATCTCAGCAGCCAAGAGGATTTGGTGTCCTGGATGGGGAAGTTCCTATGGGGTCTAGTGAGAGTGTAGGTCCTATTAGCATTAGCAAGCTTGAGACTAATGCCTTACTTGCTGCTGCCTCTGAAATAAACAATTTAATTAAGGAAGCAGATGTCAAGGATGATTCAAATGCCAGCTGCAGCAGGAGAGGATTGGTAAAGGGAAAAGGAAAGGGGGAATCAAAGAAAACCATGGCAAAGAGACAAGCCAGTAATAGAAGAAATAAAAGTACTGCAGAAAATGATAATGGCCAAGGTACTGATTTGGAAGCTGAAGGTCAACCAGGCAAAACAGATGAACAAGCTGAGCTCGATGCTTGTAAGGTGTCTGCAGAAGGTGCTTCTGCATTAACCTCCACTGATGACAATGCTTGTAACTATTCTTCTGATTTTGGGGACTTGTTGGATGCCAAACCGTTGCCTCCTGTGCAATTTTATGCCCTCGACAGTGACCAGCATGTACTTGATGTATGGAAGCCATCTGTGATTATTGTTTATGATCCAGATATAACCTTTGTTAGAGAAATTGAAGTATACAAGGCAGAAAACCCATCAAGGAAGTTAAAAGTTTACTTTCTTTTTTATGAAGATTCCGCTGAGGTGCAAAAGTTTGAGTCCAGCATTCGCCGGGAAAATGAAGCATTTGAATCTTTGATCAGACAGAAGTCCCTGATGATGATACCTGTTGATCAGGTGGTGTTTCACTCCATTACTAAAATTTGATCTACCCTTAGGCATAATCTTCTCAGTTTGACCTTAGCAAAGTGTTTACCATATGAATGATGCCACCCAATGCTTGATCAAGAAGCTGCTGCACTTGTATATTAATTTACATTTGAGTCCATGTGTGTCAGATCTGGAGATCATTTCATATTTTTCTGATACATGAAGCACATCCATCTTCTTTTCAGAATGGTCGCTGCATTGGACCTACTCTTGCAAATGAACCAGAACCTCCTTTATCTCAGAATTCAATTACAAGAAAGGCTGGTGGTAGAAAGCAACCAGAGAAGAAGATGCAGGTAACAGACTTCTGATCATTATTTTGATTAAGGGACTGTATGATGTGTTTTTAATGGCTGGGTTGCTAAAATGTTTAGTATTTGCGTTTTTCTAGGTTATTGTAGACATGAGAGAGTTCATGAGCAGTCTTCCTAACGTATTACACCAGAAAGGTATTCGAATAATGCCGGTTACCCTGGAAGTTGGTGACTATGTTCTTTCTCCTTTGATCTGTGTTGAACGAAAAAGTATTGCGGACTTGTTCCAAAGCTTTGCTTCTGGTCGTCTCTATAATCAGGTCGAGACCATGGTTCGGTATTACAAGATCCCAGTACTTCTGATAGAGTTCTCACAAGATAAGAGCTTTTCCTTTCAGGTACCCCCCCCCCCCATTTTCATGTTAATATTTGGCGAGTCGTTCATTTTTTGTAGGGATAGTCTCTACAAAGGACTGTTCTAGTCATCTGAGCTAACTACCCTGAGCATATTTTAATTCATTTACATGGAGAAGAAAATGCAGCATGTTTTGACATCCATGATTGCACCGGATGGTGCGCTAACTGGACGTCTCATTTTCTCTCAGTCTGCAAGTGAGATTGGGGATGATGTGTCTCCAACAAACATAATCTCAAAGCTTTCATTGCTAGTCCTGCATTTTCCTCGGCTTCGCATAGTCTGGTCTCGCAGCTTGCATGCTACGGCGGATATATTTATATCACTGAAAACAAACCAGGATGAACCTGATGAGAACAAGGCAATGAGAGTTGGTGTGCCCTCTGAGGATGGAGTTGTGGAGAATGACGTGAGGTATGCTGCGTCTTCTCTATAAATCACCACTGGATGTTGGCAAAGCACAATATTTTTGATTTACTCTTATCTTGGTAAAATGTGATTTTCAGGGCTGAAAATTACAACACATCCGCGATTGAGTTCTTAAGAAGGCTTCCTGGGGTGACAGATTCGAATTATCGAGCAATAATGGATGGATGCAATAGCTTGGCCGAGCTGGCCCTGCTACCGGTAGAAAGGTTGGCAGAGTTAATGGGTAGCCAGAAAGGGGCACGAACGCTGAAGGAGTTTCTTGATGCCAAGTGTCCAACTATGCTGTAACCTGATAATAGGTCTGCAGGAAATTGGCCCCATATAATGAGACTTCGTCTAAATTCTAAAACAGGAGGAATCAGTCTTTCTGAGCTATGGATGGTCAGAAAGTATGTAAAAGTTTATTGCTATAATCCGGAGGCCATTATGGAATGGAAAGTTGGTGTCGTGGACAATCGGTAGTGAACTGAGCAGCAGGATCATCTATGATTAGACGATGGTGGCCTTCCAGTGACTTTGGGATGTATTTGCAAGCGGTGGCGGACCCAAAGAAGGTGAGGAGGGGGGTTCAATTTTTAGTGGAGTAGCTCAATGTCTGATCACTTGTGTTCCCGTTTAGTTTAGCAGAATTGCCCCGACAGTCCACTTGTGCTCCCACTCATTTTTTTGGCCTGGGTCCGCCCCTGTTTGGAAGACACCTGACCGTCTTGTATACTAGTAGTAAGTTTTTTCCTGTTCTTTTTTTTTTCTTCTTTCTATTAGTTAGCCATTTAGCCAGGAGGCGAGGTTGTATGACTGCCCCTGGATGTCAAGTTGTTTGTACATTAGACTAGGTACTCCACATTGCACATTACATTACTAGCAGGTGTGTACTATATATGGGCACGTTTGGTTACCTGGACGCTGCTAGCCTAGCTCAAAAAAGCAGGCTAAGCTAGGGTCTTGGGATGTTGCTTGTTTGTGATCAGTTTGCATATATGGAAATGTTGTTTGGTTAGTTGTATTGGAGATGCAGGAAGCATGGTGTGAAGTGGAAAAAGTTGTTAGCAAAGCTTCTAATTGTCTTACAATATTATAGTGGCCATTACTTATCTTATGAAGCTTTAATTCACTTTAATATCCACCAATAACACTAAATATGCACTAATCACTTCTAAATCATGCAATTTGTTGGGCCTGGCTTTGGAGGGAAGCTCAATTTTTGCGTTTCCAACGAGCCTAGCTTTGGAGAGAATCTTGCATTCCACGGGCCCGACTACTTTATGCATGCAGATAACCAAGCAAGCATTGCAAAAAACATTGTGCATCCCATGAACATGGCCCATAACAATCCAAGCAACCAAACACATTATATGTGACGGAGAATTAAGCTCACATTATGACCCTGTTTGTTTAGGCTTAGGTTTTTGGCTTATAGTTTAAAGCCAGTTTTTTGGCTTAATCAGCTTATATAAACCTTCAAGCTTTTCCGTGCGTGCCCGCCCCCGCCGCGACCTCGCCCCTCACCTCGCCTCGGCCGCCCTCCCTCCCATCCTCCGCAATCGTGCCGCGCCGCCGCCTACGCGCTCGCACCTCCCTCCCATCCGCGCCTGCGCCGCCGCCCGCCGCCTCGAGCCCTCGCCTCGCCGCCGCCTCCACACCCCGTGATCCCTCGCCATCCTCCTCCGCGCCCATGGAGAAGATCCCTCTCGCCGTCCGCTTCCGCCCGACCGCCCCTGCCTCCTACGATGATTCCTCCACGTCCGGCGGCGACCACGAGTGGCGCATCGACGACACCCACATCTCCCTCCTCCACCACGCCGCTCCCGTCCCCGGCGCGTCCTTCGCCTTCGGTAAACCACCGCCCCCTCCCTCTTCCCATGTCGAACCCTCCCTCTCTAGCCCCTCTCGTCCGAATCAAGACCACGTGTTTGATGAGACGACCACCAACGCGCGGATCTACGACGTGCTCGTGCACTCCCTCATCCTCGCCGCCGTCGACGGGTTCAACGACACTGCCTTCGACTACAGCCAGACCATCAGCGGCAAGACCTTCACCGTTAATGGCTCGGCGACCACCGGGATCATCCCGCTCGCGCGTTGCGATGTCTTTGACACCGCGAGAGGTTAGATATCGGTCTCCAATGCCCAACACGACGACACTTTCGTTAATTAGATATCGAGATTGCTTTATTTTGTACCTTCGCTGGATTTTGGTCTCAAGGTAGGTCATGGACCGCGAGTTCCTGATCGTGGTGTCGTACATGGAGATTTATAACGAGGAGATCAATGACCTCCGGCTCGCGGGAGCCGTGTCGCAGATTCACGAAAGCTAGGATGTAAGTTCAAGAAATGATCCGGATTTTCTTTAGATTACAAGATAGGTTATGTAACTATTTCTATTTTTGCCGCTCTGACATGGTGTGTATGTGGTGGCTCGTGGGAGGAGGTTGTGAACAGCGCCGAGCAAGTGTTTGAGCTCCTCGAGCTTGGGGAAGGTACCATTTCTGTCCATAAACTATTTTACTTGTTCAAGTACCTATTTTGGTTTGTTCCCCACCAATTTAGAAGCTTTTTTTTTTCATCTAATAGGCATTTTGGGGAGACAAACATGAATGTGCGGAGTAGCTGGTCCCATACTATTTCCAGGATGGTATGTAATTCTGAATCCACAAGTGATTGAAGTTGTTTTGAGACCATTTACATAGAGTGAAAGTGATGTCGAAACTCTAGATTTTGTCGTTCTATTGGTCCCAGGTCATCAAAAGCAGTGCTAAGGACCAGATGGACTCCAGAGATGCTATCCGTGTATCTGTCTTGGTATGTGCTGCTCACTCAATACCAGTGTATGAAGTAAAGTAAGTGTGTCAAGAATGTTGTGACTGACACTGTTTCTTTACATGTAGAACTTGGTGGATTTAGCTGGTTCAGAAAGAATTGCCAAGACAGGAGCTAGAGGGGTACGTCTCAAGGAGGGAAAGCATATTAACAAAAGCTTGATGATTCTTGGAAATGTCATCAATAAGTTGAGTGAGAACGGAAAGCAAAGGTATGTTTATGGAGTATTACATGGATTCCTTCTCATGTGCCTCTCAAATGTAACTTTCTCTAACTAAACTGTACCAAGTTTTGACGGTTAATATGAGATGAGATTAGTCCCATAATTTTATACAGTACCAACAATACATACATCTAGGTGCGTGCAGCAGCTCTGATTTAGTGATGTAGTGTGAAATGGTAATTTCCTATGGCTCTGAAAAATCTAAGGTCCCAGTCCCAATTCCTCAACTGACATTCTGCACCATGTTTTTGAGGCTTTGGACAGTCTCTTCTCTTTACGGAATTTCACAATCCTTTGTATTAGTGTCATTTAAAAAAATTTACGCTGCTCTAATTTGCATCTATAACTTACAGCTTGGTGCTGGAACCTCACAACCAGGGTTGTGATCGAAACTGGTGGGCTGTCATATAGTCCATAGGGATTGAACATGAGCTAAGAATGACCGCATGAGCTAACCTTATCTTCCATTAGCAGTTGTTTTGAGCAGCTATATTGAATTTTTTTCATAGTTCATCTGGTGGCACATCAACAATTGAAATAATAGAAAAACGATTAGATTTTGCTGCCAAGGGGGTTAACTTGAGAATAATTGGTAATTTGAATAAATTTGTGCTTCTACTTGTAGGAGATCAACCATGCCGGGGCTGGTGGGTTGTGGGCAGAGCTCGTAAACAACAGAGGTAAGGAATAGCATATCTGAGTTACTTGAGATGATAGGCTTCTGTAGTTGTACCTAACAAAGTTGTGCAAAGGTCAGGGTATGTATTAATGAGTCCAGGGTCCATTCCTCCACTTCCCTTTTTGTTTGCTGTATGTGTGTAAGCTCTGACAAAATTACTTCCAGGTTTTGAGGCCGGTGGGCCTAATAAACCTTCAAACATCGACCCATGGTTTGTAATTGGGAGTGAATCAAGTATTATTTTGGGAACTGATTGAACTTCCTGTTTTGAACGTAATCCGGTTGCGCTTCGAATGGAAGTTCTTTGTGATTCTAAAGGAATCGATGATGTCCTTGTCCGGGAGTTGGAGTCTATAATCCTAGTTACTGGGGCATGGTACAATATTTCTATTATTCAATTATCTGTCAACCTACAATATATTGATTTACTTTTGGAACAAATACAGCACATTGGACCTATAATCTTGTGGAGCTGATGTGACAGTTTTTACTTGGCCTGAAATGTATATTTCCCATGAAATGTCGTGTAACTGTTTTCTACTTTGTCATGTATTGCTTTCTGTTTGAAAGAGGGAAGGTTTATAAGGTGAGCCTGCATACTAGGTCCTCAGATGCAGTGTCCTAGACTGTTTCGTTGGCAAGCTCTGATGGTCTACAAAAACTCTCTACTCATACCATCACGTAATACTCTCTTTCTGTTAATGTTACCGAGGATGCTTACATATTCGTGTAATAATGACATGCATTTCCTTGGCGCTTTCAGAGCTAGCAAGAAAGCATTTGCAAAATGGACAAAGATAGAATTTCATTTGAAATCCAGCAAAAAAAAACACCGATTCAAGGCTTCAACTTATTACCTGTAAAAGTGGGGTAATTTGGCTTGATCAAGTGTCAGTTATGCCATTGGACACCTACATGGTATACTTTGTTTCTGCTTTATGTTTTATCTTATATTTTATTTTGGTGGAAATAAGCACTATATATACACCCTCTGTGATTTCAATTGCAACCTTTATGCGGACTATCAATAAATGCAACCTATTTAAATTCTAAGAGTATCCTATCAGTTATTAGATAGGCCATATTCTCTGTTGGCCAATCTCAAGCCCCAATTTCTCAAGTTTCCAGGTTTATCATCTTTGCATTTTATATTACATCCAAAATTAAGTTATAACATTACATGATTTTGATGATATATATCAAACATGTTTAGGCGGTAACTATGCCATGGGAAATTATCTACAAAATGCATTTCGGTTGAGTGAAACTGTGGGTCCATGGGGGGAAAGGCCTGGCCACTTTAATGATGCCTAGGGATACTGGACTGATGACGGACTTGGATTCTTTGAGTTCCTTCAGGTAAGTGGAACACAGTATTTGAATATTTTTATTCCAACACTAATATTTATCAAACGAATATACTTCATAAGTTTATATTTATATTTATTTACTGCAGTTGGCTGAAGACCTTGGTGCTACCCCGGTTCGGGTGGTTAATGATGGTACTTTCAATCTCCATAGATATATAAAGTCTAGATAACACTTGATTTTTGTTATGAAATGCTTTTCAATATTTCAGGAGCAAGCATTAATGAAGAAGTTTCTACTGCAACAATTGTATCACTGGTGAAGGTATTCTCTTCTATAACAAATTTTCAATTCTTTGATAAAATAAAGAAATCTGACCTAATAACCTAATGCACAAAAAAATCTCTGATATCGATGTGATCTCTTCTTGATAAATTTGCATTAGCTTAGCTACCACTCAAAAATCATGACATATACATATTCTCCTCTGTTAACTGAAAACAACATATGATGCCCAATCTCTCATACAATAGCCAACATAAATATAGGGCATAGGTTTTAGGAAGACATCAACCTGACTTTTTGTAGCATCTGTGTTTCCCAACCAAATGGTTTAGACTTCGGTTGAATTTGCCACAAATATCAAACCTGAAGTACGTCTTGGTAGGGTTGTGCGGTGTGGATGGCAGTATTATGATGCTTAATGTTCTTAATTCTAAGCCCATATTTTCTGTTGCTTTCAAGAAAAGAGGAGTTACTAAACGTTATCGAGAGGGTGAAAGTTCTTGTTACATTGTTTTGTTTCTGTTCTTACACAAAGATTGTCACCACCTTGTTGCCCTTTCCTACATTTCCTTCATGCTTGTAGTATTTCAGATGTTGTGGATGGCATCGAGTTTGCAGTGAGGGCCCAAGACTACATGGGGTTCGGTTCAGTGCGGCAATGGGACATCCACAACCCTTTGATATTATAGGCGCATGGGCATGCAGATGACACAATGAACCTTAAGGTATAAAATGTTGTAACACATGACTCATTTATCACATTACAATTTTTGGCAGTCCATCCATTCATTGTGTATGATGAATTTCGAGTTAGTTCCATCGTGATTGAGAGGATCCGCAATAGAGTAAATGATACCACTCTTGAAACAACAGCTATTGGGGTTCCACCTCTTGTGATTGGCAATGGATTTGGTTTATTGACACGGTTAAGATATACTTGCTCAATCGCTATGCTCATTGATATTATTTGTTCTTCAGATCGAAATTGGACATTTTCCTTTTTTTGTTGTCACTTACGCTGCAAGTGCAATCCGTGTACTGAAGGTCTTAGTTGTTTAACATTAAGGCTCTAAAGATATGGTTGCTTAAACGCTACGGAGTGCAGCAAAACCTTTTGTATATTGATTAGTTTTTTTTATTCTGGTGATGTAAGCTTAAGTATTGCATCCGACATATCATAACAGTTGTTTCTTATGTACTTGCATATTCCAATGTATGATTGCTCTTACTAATTCTCTTTGTTAGGCACGGTACATATCAATGCAAGAAAATTTTCTTTTTTCTAATGTGAAAAGAGCTCTGTTGTATTATTCGCTTCTAATACTCTCAAGCTTTATTTGACACATGAACCACTTGCAATAAAGAACAATATATACTTCATTTAACATTATATGATTGTACATTGAAGTGAATAATATGTTTGAGACATAGTTATTGCTCAAAGCTAAGATTTGTTGTTTGGTAATCAGGCTTTTTATAGGATGTTGGCTTATTGAGTTGTGTGTGAAGGATGAAAGGTCTAAAATGCCCTTAAGGGTTTAAAGAACCTTGTTAAGTATGTATTTAAACTGATTTTTGTATGGGATCTGAAAATATAACGATACATGCATGTATACATATGAAACAAAATAGACATCGTTTGCATAGGCCCTCTTTGTTTAGGCTTAGGTTTTTTGGTTTATAGTTTAAAGCCAGCTTTTTGGCTTAATCAGCTTATAAGCCTCTAAGCTTTTAAGCTAAACTAAGGTGTTTGGTAGTCTGACTTTTTATAGGTTGTTGGCTTCTTGAGTTATGTGTGAAGGATAAAAAGTCTGAATTGCCCTTAAGAGTTTAGAGGACATGTTTATACATGTATTTAAACTTATTTTTTGCATAGAAATTGAAAACATAACGATACATGCGAGTGTACATATAAAACAAAATAGATATCGCTCGTACATACATGCATGTGCGTACCAAGGTCTAACCAAATAAATTGCAAATTTTAACATGTATGCATGTATAAATTTTGAACATTGTGTAACGAAAGAAATTAATATAGAAAGATAAATATTTAATGACCCAGAATCATAACTGGTACATCACTGCCATGAATGCCCTACTTACGTAGAGAAGATAGAGAAAGAATGCTTAACAACTATACAAACCATTTCAATCTGTGTTCAGCTGAACTAATTAGAATATTATTTTGCTCATGGAAGTGTGACAATGACATTATATAGTTGTGACCAACAGCCATCAGCAAAGAAATCGTACAGTTTGCCTCTTGGAAGAGGGGGGGGGGGGAGGGAGGGTCAGGATAGACTGAAGTAAAAGCGAATGAAAGTGCTCAGCTTAATTCACTGTTATATCGACAAATAACAGTACAAACAAACTTATTAATGGTAAATAGTAACTACTAAAACGATGGACAGCCGTTGACCTATGCCGAAATGTTACGCGAACATCCTGGCCACTCCCACTTTATAAAGACTACAAAAAACAACAGCTATGTCTGAAACTTCTTCACTGTCCAATTTCTTCAGAGTTTAACATGATGTTACTAGGCTAGGTAAGTTAGAAGGATTGTTGGGCAGCACCATTGGATTGGTTAAAATAAGCACTTTGGTGAACCAGCATTCAAGTAGCATTCTTGCAATAAAGATAATCTCCCGTCCAATTAGTGCTTAATGATCCATCCTAAGTCAAATGAGCCAGTGGTCATTTGAGAAAACGGCCAGCTTATGGTTATGAGTCAAACAATGGACATTTTCATTTTTTAAGCCTGATTACAATAATATTTATGATCCATCTCAATATTTTTAGTTCAAAGCCTTCAGTACATGACATAGCACCCGGCAACACCAAGATAATCTAACAATTCAACAACAGACGCTCCTTCCAGCCGACGCACGCCAACGCTCCAGCCTCTGGTTTTGTCAAAACAACTCCTTCGCCACACAGCGCAAAGCCTTGGTCCCTTGCCGAAGAAGATCTTGATCTGCAGGTTTATGAAAACATTAGGGTCCGAAGGAAAAATGTTGTTGAAACATGCAATTTCTGGCTTTCCAAATTGCCGAAGAAGATCTTGAACCATCTAGCATGAATCAAAAAATAGGACCGAGTCCTGATACATCATGAATTGCAATATACACTTGAAAATGACAGCCGAGTAGAAACCTGCGACAATTGCAAAGTAGTATCAATTTGTTGTTAATTTAATCGCAAATGTCTGAACATTAACACATCTCTAAAATGTATGAATTATGAGCATATTATAATTTCAGTTTTGCATCAAAGCGTTATACAGATACCTGAACTTGTTGCTGCACAAATCGAAGAACTGGCAGTGTTGCTACCATATCATTTAACTACATCAATTGGCACAAACATATCGATTTTTTTTCTTCTGAAATTACTATGACCAAATGGCATCATTATTGGTTGTACATAAGAACGAATCCAAACAAAAGAAATGACATGAACAAACCTGTTGTGGCTCGTATCTGGAAATTTGGGGCTAAAACTACACAATCTAATCCAAGAAAAACTACCAAAAAAGGGCGGCTCTAAATCTGAAATTTGGTTGGACGGGTGGCCACTGGCCAGCCGCGAGGATGAGGCACGCGTAGGGGGAGGGGAGGGGAGGCGGCGGCGTTGGGGGAGGGAAGGGGAGGTGGCGTTGGGGTAGGGGAGGCGGCAGCGTCGGGGGAGGGGCATTCGGCGAGCTCAGGTTATGGCGGCGGCGGCAGTTAGTGGATTTCACAGGACGAGGGGAGTCGGCGGCGTTGGGGTAGGGGAGGGGAGGCGACGTCGTCGGGGGAGGGAGGGGAGGCGGCCGCGTCGATGGGGGAGGAGATGGGAGGCAGCGGCGTCGGGAGGGGAGATGGGAGGTGGCGGCGATGGGGAGGGGAGATGGGAGGCGGCGGCGATGTGGATTGGAGATGGGGAGGGGGAACGGGAGGGGCAGGCGTCGAGAGGGGAAGGGAGAGCAGGAGGCGTCGGGAGGGGATGGGAGCACCAGACAGGCGTCGGGTTGGGGGAAGGATTTGATGGGAAAAAGGGAACGATTTGTATTTATATACGATGACAATTTGAAGGTAATTTTAATGAAGTTCGGTGGCAAACATATATTCTATTCCGCAAAAGCCAAAAAAAGCATCTCTCCCCTGGCTTATGGCATTTAGGCTTAAATTGGCTTAAATTTATTATAAGCCGAACAAAAAAGCACCCCTTTTGTTTAGGTTTAAGCTTTTTTTGCTTTTAAGCCAGACAAAAAGCCTAAACAAAGACTTTGATACGGATCATCAACAGACAGCCAATCCATCCTAACCTCCCTGTTAACCTCCCTCGCATAGCTAATAACCCTAACAAGGCCCTCAAGAAACAAGATTAGAAGAGCTTGTAGGGGGAGGACGACGCGTCCAGCGGATGGATCAGGTATGTGAGCACAAGAGCCACCAGCATCAGGACGTATGCGATCCCCTGGTCAATCGATGTGCCTGCGGGAATCAATTAGAGAAAAGAATTGCAGACATTAGTCTTGATAAAATCATAACAGAAGATGAATAAAATCACGTAAGAGAGAAAAAAAATGCGTCTGCATGTATCTTTCGTTCTGCACTTTGCTATTTCGTTAGTAACATGGCAGGCAAACAGTCACTAACACATCACTATATTGCTGGGTATCAATTCAAGTTTTGAAATTGACCCTTATGACCACAGAACGATTATGTGCAATCCACAACATGGTAGTTATACATTTAGAGAACTGTTGAGGATTTTAAAATGCTTGGAATTGGAACTAAAAGTGTCCTGTGCGTCCTACTGATATCAAACATGTCTAGTGCCTACTATTCTTTTTTCCAGTTTCATTATCATGACCGATAATATACAAAAGTTTTTGTCCTTCTAATCACTAGTTACACATGGTACATCCTTCTAAAATTTGCATTCATTTTCAGGCAAAGAGAAGTTCTAACATCTGTCAGACATGTATGTAAAGGGACAGCTACCGCCTATATACACTGAAAGCTACTCTAGGAACCACTAACAGTAAACAATGATAAGGAAATACAAGCTGATTCAACTTGCACAAGAAAAGGTACATCTGTGAATCTATCTAGCATCCCTGACAGATCGAAGGAAACTTTTCGTTCTAACATATACTAAATCAAATCAGAAATCAGAAATCGGTGGGGGAGGAGAGGGGAGGCGGCGGCGCACTTGGGGAGGCGTCGTCGGTGGGGAGAGAGGAAGGCGGCGGGTGTGGAGCCGAACGGGAGGGGAGGGGAATGGAGGCGTAGGGGTGGGAGATGCATGGGAGGAAACGAAGGAACTGAGTCGGGAGGCGGCGACGGCGACGGCGTCGGGAGGATGAGTTGGGGCAGGGGAGGCGGCGCTGTCGGAGGGTAGATGGGAGGCGGCGGCGTTCGGGAGGGGCGACGATGGGGATGGGAGACGGTGGCGTTCGGGAGGGAGGCGGGAGGCGGCGACGTTCGGGAGGGGATCGAGAGCAGGAGGCGGCGGGTTGGGGAAGGGAGCAGCATCGTCGGTTGGGAAGGAATCGATTGGAAAACGGGAACGGTTTGTAATTATATACCAATGGCAATTTGAGGGTAATTTTAACGAAGCTCGGTGGCAAAGAGATATTCTATTCCGCAAAAGCCAAAAAAAGCACCTCTCCCATGGCTTATGACTTTTAGGCTTAAATTGGCTTAAACTTATTATAAGCCGAAAAAAAGCCACTCCTTTGTTTAAGCTTAGGATTTTTTGCTTTTAAACCAGACAAAAAGTCTAAACAAAGAGGGGCAGTGCCTTGCCTACTACTTTGGCTACCATCAGCATTCCTAGTAGTTTGTATCTAGATGACAGAGAATAGTTAAATGAGTTTTTAGATACAACTACTACAAAAAATTGTATCTTTAGGTTGTATCGAAAGAGCCCCACAATATTTTAATCAATGTATAAAATCTCTCATATCTAAATGAGTTTCTTAGATAGAGCTATCCCCAATGGCATATCTTCTTTATATCTAGAGTAATTTGCAAAAGTGCAACTTTAGCGATAAAACTATCAGTTTGATGCACTTTTAAGAGAGATCCACCATTAGGAGACCAAATTCTCAAAAAACTGCAACTGCTTGAGACCGTTTGACAGCCTGGGCCCACGTCATACACACATGTCACTCGTGTCATGCCCAATCACGTTGGCCATGCCCAATCACGTTGGCCAGGAGGGAGAGAGATATCAGGGAGGGAGAGAAGGGTGAGGCTGATATGATGTGGCACTTGTGGTGTGCCCAGTCAACAATAGTTTGACGTGGTACTCGTGATTAGGGCAAGAAAAAAAGCTCGAGGCTCGCGAGCCGGCTTGGCAGCTCGTCACGAGCCGAGCTGGCTCGGGCTCGTAAATTTTCGAGCCAAGCCAAGACAGTTGTTCAGCTCGTTAAAAACAAGCTGAGCTCGAGCCGCTCGCGCGGCTTGTTTGGCTCATGCGGCTCACGAAGGCCCAGTGCCCCAGTCCACTCGCCCGACTCAGGCCTTGCCAATTGCCAGAACTCCAGGCCCAGGAGGAGGCAGCCACCCGACTCACACCCCAATCCTCCCGAAGTCCCGACTCCCGATCCGATCCCCAATCCTCCCGAAGCCCCAATCCCCTTCCTCTCCCTGTCCTCCACGCCGCCGCCCGTCCACCCCGCCCCGTGCTCCCCTCGTCCTTCGCAACGTCGCTCGGTCCTCCTCAGCCGCCCCCTGCTCCATCCGTCGTGCCGTCCACCTCGCCTCGTCCTCCTCAGCCGCCCCCTCCTCCATCCACTGCCCCCTCCAACTGTTGCGTCGTCCAACTGACACGCATGGATCGTCAACAGAGCATGGAGTCTCGTGCGCGAGGGAAGAAGTTGGTTGATGTCCGGGCCTCCACCTCGGCACTAGCAGACGAGCATGCAACCGGTGCACGCCTCCTCAACTCCCAGCCGCCTACTGACATCGCCAACCCGGCAGCCTCGGTGAGTTAGTTTATCACTATGTTAGTTTATCATTGTATGTTGTAGCTTCTTTAGTAGCCTCATGGCCTCTAGGTGTACGTACTAGCTTGGATGTGCTCAAGATTCGCATGTGTAATGTGTTATGCACATGTAGAATAGAATTTTTTGGAAAGCCATTAGTTGATTGTTTTGCTATTATTGGTTGATTGTTTTGCTATTATTGGTTGATTGTTTTGCTATTAGTACTGCCTACTGTTGCTCAAGAATTTTGTATTGCCTACTGCTGCTGCTTTTACGTATCCTGATAGTTTGTGAAAGTACATAGCTTGATAGTGATAGTCAGGATGGATCATGCCTTGACGATGTTCTTTTCTGCTAGGGGAAACATTTTGGGATATGTTTAATTTGCCCCATTTTTCCAGTTGTCGTCAAGATCGGCATGCCACTGTTGAATGTAGTAGCACTGGGTAGCCATGGTCGATATCTTCATGTATTCTACTTGTATTAGCAAAAGTACATATTACATGATATCGTCTTGATCGGCATGCCACTGATAGTTTATCGCCATGATCGGCATGCCACTGATAGATTGTCACCATGATCGGCATGGCACATGGAGTATCATTGGGTAGCCATGGTCGATATCTTCATATGTTCTACTTGTATTAGCAAAAGTACATATAACATGATACTATCTTGAGATTTTTACTACAATTTTTCATGTCTAATTATCTCTATTTTTATCACAGTTGTCCAACGAGGATGAGGATTGGGAGCATATGGCTGATGATGATTGTAACACCTTGATTTTCTAAACATTTTCGAATTTTTAAAACAAAATAGAACCATTTGGTTTTGATGAGAGTTTAAAGCTTAAACTGAGATTTTTGAAAGAGTTTTAAATGTCTAAGACAAAAATTCAATTAATTCCAAAATCTTGGTTCAGTTGGAGTTGGTTGAGCTTGGTGTTGCCTCCTCCCCTATATGCTTGCCAGTCCTCCCCTCGGCCTATCTCTTTTGTGTGGTGTTTGGTATAGACCTTCTCCGTGGTCTAGACATCCTTTGTGATAAGGGTGGTTTGGACCTCTTTTGTGGCTCAGACCTCCTCCTGGTTCGGCGTACCTCTATGTCTAGGCCTTCCTTTGAATTTAACTCCTCTGGACCTCCCCCTGTTGATTTTAGACCTCCTGTCCTTGGACCTCCCCATCCATCGGACCTCCTTGCCCGTTGGACTTAGGAACTCCTGACCTCCAAGACCTCCTTCCGAACCTTTAGGACCTCCCCTTGTCGACCTAGTCCTCATGACATCCCCATCCTTAGGACCTCCTAGCCCACAGGACCTCCTAAGTCTTTCAGACCTCCTCAAAGACCTCTCTTGCGGGTCAGGACCTCCCTCCTTGACTAAACTATTCCTAGGTTTGACTGGTCCCATTTACTAGTCTTACCCATTCTAATTTTCTCCGCCACACAAGTACCTTGTGCATTTAATGCATGTCATGTTGCATTAAATGCGGTCATGTACGTGGCTGCTTACTCTGAATGTAGCCACTTAGTGGCATCATTGTTATCTTTCCTTGTCTCCTCCCGTAACAGCATACATTGTCTTTTTCTTTTGTCCTTTACCAAATTGGTGGTGACACCTGCCCTGTCACTCACCTACCGTTGACCTATTTTGCACACTTATCTTTGACACGTATGCTTCTAGTATTTTCTTTCTTCATTTTGGCTATAATAAGGCTAGGTAGCATTTCTTCCTCACCTTTTTCGCACTTAGCTCTTTTGGCTCTTGCTCAGCGGCTCTGTGGGGAGACCTTGCAGCCAAGAACTCTGTCAGGGACCTTCTTTGTTGTGTTTCCACCATTGGAGGCTCCACTGGAGCCTTGGCGCCGGCTTCAACCCCCACTATTGCCCTCGACCTCCCCTTCCTCCATTATTTCTTTTTGACCCTGGTAAGTCTTTCGGTGTACTGCTCTATTCTTGTTCTTACCACCACAATGAGTGATTGTATCCTTCTAGGACCTCTTCTCCTGGATTTTCCTCTGGACCGCTAGGGCTTGTAGGTGAAGATCTTTCCCCTGGTCCCTGCGCATAGAGCATCCCCCTTGGCTCCTTTTTGCTAAAGACCACCTCTCTGGCCTTTTGCTAAGATCAACCTTGTAGGACCTCCTCTCAGTGTGTTGGAACCTCTCCCAAAGAACCTATTCTAAGTATAATATTGTTCTGTTGGTTAAGTTTTGGGGTTCTTTTGGAGCCCTTTTGGTTCTGTATTTGCGCTTTGTTTGAATTTGTTCTTGTACCCGTATAGGTTGCGAAGACTCCAAGGAGCTTGAGTGCACTGAAGAGGAAGACTCTCAAATCAGTGAGCAAGGTAAGTCATACTCTTGATCATGTTGAACCCATTAGCTCAAATTAATTATGTTAGTTTCAACTAAGTATTGCATGCATATTTCAATGCGAATAGTTTAACCCTTGTTTTTTGAACTCTTTAGTTATTATTGTTATCTTGTGTACAACTAGATTTGTCATTATTATGTCTCCCTTGTCACCATAGATGAAAACCTAGTTGATACACTAGTATGGACTAGAGATACTGCAAACTATATGCTTAGCCATGCTTAGATCAATTCTTGATTTGGGAGATCTTATTGCCAAATGACCAATGTTGTCAAAATGATTTAAACCATGGCATTGGGTTGCCATGGAGGTTTTGTAAATGTTTTGAAAAGCAAAATAAAATGAAAACTGGTTTGGACTGAGGCGAATTGGTTGTTTGGTTGATGCATGTTCATGCACGAGCTCAACTTGGGTAGAGTTGAGGCTCATGGGTTCTGTAGAAGTCGTCCTAGTCAATTGAGGATCGGCCTTTGAGCATCCCTTTGCTAAGCCTATAATGGGTTATGCCTCACCGTGCAACCACATGTCTCCAGAATGGGATGTGGGACCTAGCCAATTAATTTGCAAAGTTCTACCACGGTTGTTCCACTTTGATGTGTGGGAGGTCTTTTATGGCCTATGGTCTTTTATAACCTATGTTTCCCACTGGCGCAAGAGGGGGCTTTTTCAGCGGGTTTCTATCCAATAGAAGCGAAACCTTAGCGAGGAGGGGCTGCAGTGGAATGATGCATTGTAAAGGCCTTGTCATGAACTCTAGACCTTTTACCTTCGATAGTGAAATCATGTTATGTGGGTAAAGTGTACAACCTTTGCAGAGTGAAAACTATTCGAATAGCCGTATCCGCGGTCATGGACGTGCTAGCAAAGACCACTCAAAGTTAGATGTTGGACTTGTTTTCAAAAGGTTTTGGATAAATTTGTTTTGGGATTTCTATCCTATGGATTTGGGTGGGGAGCTTTGTGACAGGAGGGTATCTTTCACCATCTTGATGATGAATGTTATCCAAGTGTAAAATTGATTTGAGTAAAAGAATTTTAAGTTATGGTATTACTGCCTTGAAACTTAGTATGTGTAGTTGAAAGAAACTTGGCTTTGTGCAAATCAACCCTATTATGCCTTCCTTTGAATATCCATGTATGCATGTCATTTTGTTACTTTACGGGTGTGACTTGCGAGCACGGTTGTTGTGCTCACTTTTGCTAAGTATAACTTTTGGCAGAAGAAGACCTTGACAGTGAAGAAGACCAATCCGGCTAGGTTGTGCCTTCAGTCAGTTGCCTGTGGTGTACTGATGGACCATCGCCCTTTTGTTATTTTGTATTTTATGCTCGGCCCAAGGCCGCTTTTGTAAGAAACGTTGTTGATTATGTTGATAATAAAACTCACGTTGTGGATGTTACCACTCTTGTTTTGTTGTGAAGAGCTAACTATGATCCTTGGGACTAGTTCAATGTCACAGGGGACATAGGATGATCCCTGGTCTCATGGCCTCCCTGGGGTTGGTCATGGACTTGGGGTGACCCTAGGTCTCGCGGCCACTCCCTGAGCTCCTGGTGGTCTTGCAAGGTGTCTTGGGTGGTTTTGTTGGACCTCCTAGGTGAACTTGTGACTTGGGTGGTCTTGATGGACCTCCTGGGTGAAGACCTCCTCTCGGGGTCCTGGCCTTGGGTAGTACCTTAGAGTCTTACGATTCTACTCGGCGGTCCTATCGGGCCTCGTGCGGTACTATAAATAAACAAGGAGCATGCCCGGTGTGGTAATGTTTGGTCCTACCCCATCATGTGCCTTATGCTTTTCTCGTTGTCCGATAAGAAGTGTTTTGCCCCTTTTGGTAGCGGTACTACATACAAATTTATAGGACCTCTTGAGAGGTCCTGATGGACTTCCTGAGAGATTATGGTGGTCCTCTCGGGTGCCCTAAGGTTGGATCTCAACAATGATCACGATGGTGTACCATCTAACGAGGAGGGGGAACAAGGATATGTTTCGGTGGATTCTTCAAGTTCAAATGATGATGAACAAGCAACTTTGGCATTGATAGAAGATGGCACCATATCTCAAGGAAGATCAAAGAGGGAGGCAAAAAAGCGGAAGAGATCTCCAAAGGCAACTGGAAGACAAAAACAAGGATTAGATTGTTGGAAGATTTTCAATGTGGTGACTGTTCCATTCAAGACAAAAAAGGGGAGATCGATACAAGGGCACAATGTAGGTTTTACTACAAACTCATGTCTTACAAACAAGGAGGGTGCTACTTCATATCTAATGAGGCATATACTAAAGTGCACGCCATATATGAACAAGGTGGCTAAGATGGAAGCTTAAGCTAAGCTCAATTTTGGTCCTACCATGGCAGGTGAGACTGGTTTACCCCTTATTGCCACTCCTAAGGAATATGATTAAGATGAAACTCATCGAATTATTGCTAAGATGATAATTGTCCATGGGTACCCTTTTAGGATGGTCGAGCACACTTGGTTTAATATTTTGATGAGTTACTTAAATCTATCATATCAATTCATCAATAGAAAGATGATAAGAAGTGAATGCATCAAGATTTTTGAATCAGAGAGGGAAGTCATTAGGAATAGTCTTAGAAGTGTATCCCATATAAGTTTAACTTGTGATTTGTGGACCTCTAACCAAAACCTTTGCTACATGATTTTGGTAGCACATTATATAGATAAAAATTGGGTTATGCAATGTCGTGTGCTGAACTTTATTGAGTTGGATCCTCCACACAGCGGGGGTATCATAGCTCAGGCTGTCTTTGATTGCATTGCTGAATGAACGATAGAGGATAAGATTATCACACTTACTCTTGATAATACTTCCTCAAATGCTGCTACTGTACGTAGTTTAATGCCCAAGTTTGCTGCTAGAGGATCAGCTCGTTTCGTTGCCAAGTATTTTCATGTTCGGTGTTCTCATATAGTGAACTTGGTCGTAAATGATGGGCTACTACCATTAGCACCTTTGATAAATAAGCTCGGGAAATTGTCAAGTATATAAAGAAGTCTTCATCTCGTATGCACAAATTCTTACAAATATGGTCATCACTTGCTTTGCAAATTGGTCCTGAGTTGAGATTTGATGTATCCATCTGATGGAGTTCCACATATAAAATGTTATCAGTCTGTATTGCTTATAAGGACGCTTTGGTGTGTTATGTCGACACGGATGCAAATTACCAATGGCAGCCATCGGGCCAAGATTGGGCATTGTATGAAAAAATGCACGGATATTGAAGTCCTTGGCTAAAGAGACTAGTGCATTTTCTGAATCAACTTATCTAACGACAAATATTTTTTATCCTTACATAGTTAATATCAAGATTGCGTTAAGAGCGGCAATTACTTCTGGAGATGATCATTTGAAGAAAATGGTAGCTGTAATGTTGGAAACGTTTGACAAGTAATGGGAAGAAAAAAGAACAATGTCATGATCCTTGCTACTATTCTTGATCCTAGGTTTAAGATGAGATTCATTGGTTGGTGCTTCAACCAAATATATGAGCCCTCAAAAATCGCGAAAGAGCTTGATGATGTGAATGTCGAGTTAGAAGATTTGTATTCACAGTTTGAGATGGATCATCGGCACAGTAAGGTGGCTAGTAGAGGTGATGTAACTTCCTCTTCAACTATGGGTACAAGCAACTCATTATCCTCAATCTCATCTCGGCTTCAGTTATTCTTGCGTTCCACTTCAACCGAGCCTTCAAAGTAAGAGTTGCTTATTTACCTAGATGAAGCGAATGAAAGTTTAGATAACAAGAGCTTCAAATTGCTTGAGTGGTGGAATTTGAATGCACATAGATTCCCGGTAGTGTTAAAGATGGCTAAGAATTTCTTGATTGTACCAGCTAGCACTGTATCCTCATAATCAACTTTCAGTGTTGGAGGTAGAGTACTAGATGACTACTAGAGTTCTCTACGTCCGGCTATGGTTCAATATTTGGTGTGTGCCTCTAGCTGGATAAGAGGTGCACATGATGACATGAGACCTCCTATATTTGTGGTGGGTTCTTCTGTACTGTAATCTTTCTGGAATTTTTTTGGCTTATATCATGGCTATCTCGAATATTATGCATCTTTTCAGGTAGAAGATGATGAGGACAATGTTGAAACCATTCTATTTCCTCAAAGTGTCATAGAGAGCAACTAGTGAGTGGTACTTATCTCTATTTTTAATGGCTATCGTACTTATCATGAAAACTGGAAAAGAAACACATAACTGAAACAAAATGTAAGTGCATGTTTGATAACTTCTTGTACCTGCATGAAAAACAAATAAGCAAAAACAATTTTGGATGGCCATTTTCCTGCTCTAACCATCTAGAGCTTATCTCGAGCTTGATAATTCATGTAGCGATGTTCTGTTAGCTTGTCTAATTAATTCATCATTTTACATAACTCTTTACATCTTATAACATTACTATGAATGCTTTGGATGCTTTGGAATATTGGTTCACTGGATTGTGTTCAATTCCTCTCTAACTTGCTCTAACCATGAGACATAGCTCTTTTCAAATGTTAACGATAAATCAAACTCCTTTCATCTCAGTTTCGTTACATTAATTCATTGTTTTAAATTGTGTATTGTAGGCTCATTGGATGCTTTGGAATATGGATGAAAAGATGATATCATGACATGTTGACAAGAGGGCCTTTTGTTTGGTGTCCTTTGTATAATACAACATCTTTTGCAAACTAGAAGTCTATTTGTGATTTAGAAGTCAGAACTCATCATTAGAGATTAAGTGTTAAGCATGAACTGTTAAACATGAACTTGTGATTTTGTTTGGTGTCCTTTTGTTAAGTGTTAAGCATGGAATTGTGATATCAGTAACTACAGAAACCAATTGTCTCCACTTGTTGTGATGCTCAACAAAGAGATGAATCAGATTCTGAAGAATGCCTTTCAACTTTGACTCTTTCTCTGTCTCAACCTTACAAAGTCATGATAATAGCTCTGTCACTTCTGGTGTCCAGCGGTATCAGTAGAAACCCCGGGTGAAAAATTGAAATTATATACTAGAACTTCAATGCTTACTGCAAATCTCAGTTTGAGTAAAATATCCATAAGTCCATATAATACATTTTCAACATGTTCATATGGTCTATTGTTCTGCATTTCATAGGCGAGCCGCCGAGCCGAGCCCTCGCGAGCCACCTCAAGCAAGCTTCTGGCTCGGTAGTTTCTTGGCTCGCGAGCCAGCTCGAGCTTAATTCTGAGCCAAGTCGAGACTCCCTCCTAGGCTCGTTTCCAAAATGAGCCGAGCTGAGCCCACTATTCATCTCGAGCCGAAACGAGCCTGGCTCAAGCCGGCTCGGCTCGGCTCGTTTCCACCTCTACTCGTGATGTGACTTGCCCTGAGTAGGGGCATGATACTTCTTTCTCTCTCTTTCGGTGATTCGCCGGCCCAGCCTTTTCTGTTAGCAAACAGCCAAATAGATTTTGTGCAGGATAAGTAGGTTTTGCTCTAGCACTGGTAATGTACTTCTCTCTCACACACACGGTGACTCAAAGGAGGTAACGGCGAAGACGGCTGCAAACTGCAACGGTGGAGCTCCGGCGAAGACACGAGCGCGGTGTGTTCTCGGGCCCAAAGAATCCGTTTTTGTCGACGTGAGGTGATGGGGACGATGAACATGGCCGGAACAGCGCAGCGACGAGTCCACGGGACTCGGAGGGGACGAAGTCGCCGGTATCGCATCCGACGAACTTCGTTTCACCGTAAGTTCAGGGAGCTAAGTGACACAACCTCGCAAGTTCAGGGATCTGAGAAAGTAAAATGCAAGTTCAGAGAGCTAAGTGACTCAATCCCGCAAGTTCAAGGAACTATATTGCAATTTTCTCATAAGGGAATATGCAAACTTTCTATAGTAAATAAGGAATTGCCTTTATATAATTTAAGATATAATCCATTGTATGAGTTGCCTTTAATGCTATCTATAGATGACACAGAGGGACATTATATACTGTAGTTGTCTATCTATATCATTATACATGAAAAGAGCCATCCTAATACATGTGCGACGTGAAGTAAGGCGGCGAACCTGGAACCACCTGATGCCCTGGAGATAGTTATCGGCAGTACACTATGTCATGTCAAAATGCCTTTCAACTTTGACTCTTTCTCTCTCTCAACCTTACAAAGTCATGATAATAGCTTTGTCACTTCTGGTGTCCAGCGGTATCAGTAGAAACCCTAGGTGAAAAATTGAAATTATATACTAGAACTTCAATGCTTACTGCAAATCTCAGTTTGAGTAAAATATCCATAAGTCCATATAATACATTTTCAACATGTTCATGTGGTCTGTTGTTCTGCATTTCATAAGCGAGCCGAGCCGAGCCCTCGCGAGCCACCTCGAGCAAGCTTCTGGCTCAGCAGTTTCTTAGCTCGCGAGCCCTCGCGAGCCAGCTCGAGCTTAATTCTAAGCCGAGTCGAGCCTCCCTCCTGGCTCGTTTCCGAAATGAGTCGAGCTGAGCCCACTATTCATCTGAGCCGAAACGAGCCCGGTTTGGCTCAGCTCGTTTCCACCTCTACTCGTGATGTGACTTACCCTGAGCAGGGGCACAATGCTTCTTTCTTTCTCTTTCGGTGATTCGCCAGCCCAATCTTTTTTGTTAGCAAACAACCAAATGGATTTCGTGCAGGATAAGTAGGTTTTGCTCTAGCACTAGTAATGTACTTCTCTCTCTCACAGCTGACTCAAAGGAGGTAAGGGTGAAGACGGCGACAAACTGCAATGGTGGAGCTCCGGCAAAGATGTGAGCATGGTGTGTTCTCGGGTCCGAAAAATCCGTTTTTGTCGGCGTGACGTGACGGGGACGATGAACACGACCGAAACAGGTAGCGATGAGTCTACGGGACTCGAAGGGGACGAAGTCGTCGGCATCGCATCCGACGAACTTCGTTTCACCGCAAGTTCAAGGAGCTAAGTGACACAACCTCGCAAGTTTAGGGGTTGAGAAAGTAAAATACAAGTTCAGAAAGCTAAGTGACTCAATCCCGCAAGTTTAAGGAACTACATTGCAATTTTTCCATAAAGGAATATGCAAACTTTCTATAGTAAATAAGGACTTACCTCTATATAATTTAAAATACAATTCATTGCATGAATTATCTTTAATGCTATCTATATATAAGCTATGTTATATAATGCAGTTGTCTATATATATCATGATACGAAAAGAACTGTCCTAATACCCGCGCGACGTGAAGTAAGGCGGCGAACCTGGAACCACCTGATGCCCTTAAGATAGTTATCGGCAGTACACTACGTCAGTCCACCATTGTGTGTGTACGCACATGAAGATCATTCCGTACATAATCTTGGTGGTTATCCATTCCAACCAAGGGGAGGGAGACGAATTTGAGTACTCACTTGCCATTGAGGAATAATAATCCTACGGCACTCCGTCCATCCGTCGTCGCCGTCCATGGTGCTAAAAAACAAGAAAAATAATCGTCGTCTCCACTGCGAAGAGAGTGCGAGAGAGGAGTAGGGGAGGAGGAGAGGAGATGGAGTGGCCGGCGAGACCTAGGCGCTCCTCGTTGGCTTCTTGTCTCGATGTAGCCAAGCCCGATGGCCATCGGAGGCGGAGCTGCTCACGCCCTCCCTCTCGTCGCTTTCTCCCCGCGCGCCCTCCTTATATCCATCGCCGCCTCCACCTTCTCCACCTCCCTCCCGCTCCCTGCTGATTCTTTCTCCGCCGCCCCGCCCAGGCCCAACACCACGCGCGCTGCAGCTAGTTCTGGATTGCCGGCACCGGCATGGAGGTCAACGGCCTCGCCATGGACGCCATCAACAAGGAAACCGTCGATCTGGTATGTATTGTATACTCCATCCATCCATCCATCCATCATGTGTACTATTGCTACTACTAGCAGCCGCTGCTATATGCAAATTAAATTAATCGCAACCTCCTCCTCCTCCTCCTGCTGCTGTACATCCAATTATCCATCACATGCAGGAGCACATTCCTGTTGAGGAGGTTCTTGAGCATCTCAAATGTACCCGCGAGGGTCTAACCACCGACGGTGCCCAGCAGAGGATCAACATTTTTGGCTACAACAAGCTTGAAGAGAAGCAGGTACCTACCTTACTTTTTGGACAATACTACTAGTTTGATGATCATGCCTTCTTCTCTTTTCAAACTAATGAAAATGCTCTCTAGTCTTTTCCTTTCCTTTTCTTCAAACTAATGGTTACACAATCAATCTACAATCTAATGCTTGCAGGAAAGCAAACTGCTCAAGTTCCTCGGCTTTATGTGGAACCCACTTTCATGGGTTATGGAGGCAGCTGCCATCATGGCTATTGCCCTTGCGCATGGAGGAAGAGATATCAGGGGAAAGGTACTCTAAATTACTAGCATAATCTGATAATCATATAACCATCTAGACTCTACATTTTCATCTATCGATGAAAGTACCCTGTTACTAACTACAACTAATGGAGCTTACACGGATGGTATCCACCAACATGATGCAGAAAATGGGCATAGACTACCATGACTTTGTTGGAATTGTGCTGTTACTCGTAATCAATTCTACCATTAGCTTCATGGAGGAAAACAATGCTGGCAATGCTGCTGCTGCACTTATGGCTCGCCTGGCACCAAAAGCTAAGGTAAAGCTAGCTACTTATGTTCTAAATACGGTACCCCCTTTCATAATTATGTGATCATGTTACATTCTCTACTAGGTATTACGTGATGGAACCTGGAGTGAATTAGACGCATCTTTGTTGGTCCCGGGCGATATAATCAGTGTTAAACTTGGAGACATCATTCCTGCAGATGCTCGCCTTCTCGAGGGAGATCCACTGAAAATTGATCAGGTCTTTCTGGCACCTCAATCTTGTCCTCTGCATGTTGCATTGCCCTACAGAAAATCTGCTAAAAAAAGAAGAATTCTGATATAATAATATGGAGCAGTAATAATACCATAATGGATTGCTTTGCAGTCAGCGCTTACGGGAGAATCACTACCCGTAACTAAGCATCCTGGAGATGGAATTTACTCTGGTTCAACTTGTAAGCAAGGTGAAATAGAAGCAGTTGTTATTGCCACTGGAATCCATACTTTCTTTGGAAAAGCAGCTCATCTCGTTGAGTCAACTACACATGTTGGTCACTTTCAAAAGGTGAGTCTTCAGCAACCAGTGTCTCTTCACTTAGTCTAGTGTTGCTTTCTATCTTGTGCATCATCCCATTAAGTTTTTTTCCCCTGTATCCATGGGTTAGTTCACCACAGTTGATTGTGTACTTTGTTAGAATACAAACTGTAATATTTGTTGCCAAAATCGTGATCTTGGCTGCAATTCGTGGATGTTTTTCAGGTTCTGACATCAATTGGAAACTTCTGCATTTGCTCAATTGCTGCTGGAATGACTATCGAGTTAATCGTAATGTACGCTGTTCATGCAAGAAAGTACCGCCAGATCATTGATAACCTTCTTGTGCTTCTTGTTGGAGGGATTCCAATCGCCATGCCTACAGTTCTTTCTGTTACTATGGCTATTGGATCACACAAACTGGCACAACAGGTTTGATTATGCATCCATGGACAGAATTGTCTGCCTACCACCACTGAAAAAGTAATCTGGGCAGTGGGCAACAATGTTATTGAAAGTGACTGCTTTCTTTTTTTTACTATTATTGTTTGCAGGGTGCTATTACCAAGAGAATGACTGCAATTGAAGAAATGGCTGGAATGGATGTCCTTTGTAGTGATAAAACAGGAACATTGACACTCAACAAACTAACTGTCGACAAGAATTTAATTGAGGTTATATCTTGTGCAACTTGTACTTTTGAACACAGCTCTAGTTATTTTATTCAAATGGTGACTGGTCAAGGCAAAACCGCAAAAGCAAGCACTCGCAACTATGCTAATGGTTCTACCTGTTCTTTCGGCACATATATTTACATAGCTGTAATTTGAAGCTTGTCAATTACGTTTCATTCATGTACTAACCACCTGCCAAGCTATCGTTTTAAAATATAACATCTTTCTCTTTCTCTCTTTTTTTTTCTGAAGTGAGTTACAGAAATGAAACATCTTGATGCAGTTTCAGATCTGAAATCTCTTATCTTACATTGTGTGGGGGCAAATTGATTCAGTGTTTCTTGTTTTCTTCTGTACTATGACTATGAGCATAGTGACAGTGTTTTATTTTTGTCCTTGTTGACCTTAATCACACTGATTGCTAAGGTTTGGAAAATAAACATTTTTCTCTAGGTTTTTGCAAGAGGCGTCGACAAGGATGATGTTGTCTTGATGGCTGCAAGGGCTTCAAGGCTGGAGAATCAAGATGCTATTGATTTTGCTATTGTTTCAATGTTGCCAGATCCAAACGAGGTAGAAAGCTAACCTCTCTCTGATTTATTTGTAATTTTTACCTGTTCCAATGATTGCTAGCTGTTTGCTTCACTCAATTAGGCAAGGAACTAACAATAGTGCACCAAGCAACATTCTTAACTGCGATGGTTCCATATCATTCCAATTGTATAATTTATTAATTTTTATCTGGAGGTGGCATCAATTATGCAATGTCTGCTAGCTCAGTTTTACAACTCAAAGTGTTCTTTTTTACAAGCTTCCGTTCATAAGTACAAGGTCAACAAAGGCAAAAGCTATACAAATTTTGTCGTTAGGCATATCTAGTCTCTGTTCTATTTACCTTTCCTATATAACCCTATTTCATTCTCTTCTGTCTGCTGTTAGGCACGTGCTGGCATTCAAGAAGTCCATTTCCTTCCATTTAACCCAACTGACAAGCGGACAGCTCTCACATACTTAGACGCTGGGGGTAAAATGCACAGGGTTAGCAAAGGTGCTCCTGAACAGGTATTGAAATTTACACCATTTGATTTTGAATTGAAACTGTTTGCGATGTACAGATAGTCAAATATGGTAGTACTCACACTTTACAACTTAAAACCTTGTGGTGAAATAGTTGCATATAACTTGTTTGGTCCACTTGTATCTTTCTTTGTGGGCTAATACTTCTATAGCAAAAGCAGGTGAAGGAAAATAGTCTTTTTAAGATGAAAATAGATTCTTTTGTTATATCGTGCTTGCTTAACATATAGTGTTTTTTTTGTCCACTGAATTGCTGACATGAGTTGCAAGTATGTATCTTGTTTCTCTCTATTGATCTAATTTATGCACATACTTTTGTTTTAGTCCAAAATGATTTTGTTTTCATTTTTTAAATTCAGCTGTTTGTGCTATTTGGATTTTACTTGTACAAAACAAATCATCATGAAGACTAGATATGACTAGGTGCAGTCACATTGATTGTCATCTGCTTATATTTCATTTCATGCTCTTGCAGATTCTGAACCTGGCATCGAATAAGTCCAACATTGAAAGAAAGGTCCATCATGTAATTGACAATTTTGCCGAGAGAGGACTGCGGTCACTTGGTGTTGCGTATCAGGTGATTAACTGTTAGTCTGCCACTGACCTGCTGGTCCATTTACCTACAAAATTAACTAAATTCCTTGGTCATACAGGAAGTACCTGAAGGGACTAAGGAAAGTCCTGGTGGACCTTGGCAATTCATTGGTCTTCTCCCGCTCTTTGATCCTCCCCGTCATGACAGTGCTGAAACCATACGCAGAGCTCTTGACCTTGGAGTCAGTGTAAAAATGATTACAGGTGCCCTTTTTAATACACTAAACGGAGAGAAATTATTCTGGCATAGGAATAGTCGCATATATATTGACAATGGACTGGTTGTTTTTTGTATTGGCTGTACCTCAGTGGCTGGGAGCACAGAGCAGTCAATCTGAAAGTTTTCACTTTTAATGTCTCCCGATGTTCCAAAAAATTGACCTAAAGTGCTTATCCACATACTAGGCCTAGCAGCATTGTGGCATTGCATATCTAGCCTCAGGCTTGCTTAGCTATCCTGATATTCACAGTGATTAGCTGGAACATTTCCAGGTAGTATTGTGTTTACATAAATGTAGAGTAAATCCTTGTACTACAGCATGCAATTTCATTCCCTTTTTAGTGAAACAGAGGAACTATCTATAACATTTTCCTTGCGAGTTGGGGTGCATATAGTGCATGCCAAGAATAGTTCTTATGGCGCTTAGGGTATTTAGTACAACAAAATTACACATTTCAAGAAGCAAAGGAACTCCCTGTCACTATATGTAGGTCATCTTAAAACGCTGGAGTTAAACATTCTTAGTTTTGCCCATCAATATGTAAAAGAATATCTAGGTTGACCGTATGAATTTTGTATTATTCGATTAGTTATAAAGTATACTTTCAACAATATCTTTTTTGTGATTTATAAAAACATATTCTGATAGAAATTAATGGTCAAACTAGTACTTTGGAGACCATGTCAATGTTACATTTAGTGACTATTAAAATTACACCATGTCAAAAATGAACATGGTGTATGCCTTTATTTGCTATTTTGTTTGCTATACCTACAATTTAAAACTTAAGTGTAGACCTTTATTGTACTAAATATACATTATACACCATTGGTGTACTGCTTATTCAGCACCTTAGCATGCTCCTTTTCCCTTAATCTATCTTCTGTAATCTGTTGTGTCCATTGCAGAATAATTTAACCATCAGGGAGATCTTTATGTTCCCCTGAATTCACTGTCATTATGAATATGCTCCTTGGAAACGTTTTCAGGTGATCAATTGGCTATTGGTAAGGAAACTGGCCGAAGGTTAGGAATGGGCACAAACATGTACCCTTCTTCGTCTTTACTGGGTGACAAAAAAGATGGTGATATCGCAGTCCTACCAGTGGATGAGTTGATTGAGCAAGCAGATGGGTTTGCTGGAGTATTCCCAGGTGAGCATTAACTTTCTGCTGTGTCACGGTGTTCTTCACTCTAACTTGTTTCCTTTCCCAGAGCACAAATATGAAATTGTGCAAAGGCTGCAAGGCAGAAAGCACATATGTGGGATGACTGGAGATGGAGTTAATGATGCACCTGCTCTGAAGAAAGCAGATATTGGAATTGCTGTGGCCGATGCAACTGATGCTGCCCGAGGTGCCTCTGACATTGTGCTGACGGAACCTGGATTGAGTGTGATCATCAGTGCTGTATTGACCAGCCGGGCAATTTTCCAAAGAATGAAAAATTATACAGTAAGTTTGTGTTTACAATGCATGTTCACATTTCTAACTTGCTATGTTACACATCTATGGATAATGGGGCATTGGTGCACAATCAATTCAATATTCTCCATTATTCTACGGTTTTATTCAGTACTGAACTAGTAACTAGTGAGCAAAAAATAAGCTGTGCAAAAGTGCAAACAGGTCTGATTTATTCAATTCTCTCTGTTTATGATATGCATTTCTCATAAAACAAGTAAAACATGCTGAACACAAATTTAATTAACATTTTGCAATAAATAAATGTAAGAGTAATATCGTTAATGCCTGATTTGATTTCCCCCATTTGTACCACCCATAAGATTACGCGTGTTACATTAAATCATTAGTTAGTTTTTATTGTGCTGTAGTACTGGACAAAATCCATTTTTATCTTGGAACCTATATTTTCAATCCGGGTCCCATAAGGTCCCAACAACTCCACCAGGTGGACTTTCGATCCTGATTTTCTGTTTGAGATCCAATGCTCTGTGGCCTTGCATCTGTGAATTGTTTACTTAAATATTGATCAGGTGATATTGGCCAATATCAGGAGAGTTCCCTTGTCCAACTATTGAAGAAAATAGACTCATGCTTTCTTCTTGAAAGAGGAAAAATATTGTTTCCTTTTCAGGTTTTACAGAAAGTTATTTTATTAAGTTAAAAAAAGGAAGCTGACTGATGTTTATCATTTCTGTTCTCCTTTTGCAGATATATGCTGTATCTGTAACTATACGTATTGTGGTAAGTTTGTGTTGCCTACAATAGATGTAAACTATTGTACCCTTTGCAGTTCATCTGATTTACCAAGTTAAATTCTGACTATTATTTCAAAATTTTATAAGAACATATAAGTATATCAATTTTGGGTTTCATTCCATGAAAAGGTGGTTTGATTTTTACGTTGGCTCGCCGGGCCTAACACAACCCTCCTCCTTTTTCCTGGCTTGGAACATGTTACATAGAAAACTACACAGGCGGAGTTAGGCTTTGTTGTTGGAACATATAAGTATATTATCAAGTTTGTTATTTCTATATGGGTAAATAGCACCTTTCAACTGAGCCCTTGAACAAAGTAGATGGGACAAAAGTGCCATGTACCCTTTATATATCAACCTTACTAAGTATCTGGTTAGCAAAAGTTAACCTAGTGGTGTTCTATGTTTGCTCTATCCTTCCAAAAAGTTATTCATGGTTGATGTTTGATTCCATTAAGACTTACTGTTTTTGACCCTGTTCCCAAATCACACCTTTTCATTTGGGATCTACCTTACAGCTTCAAATCTTATATGTACAGCTTGGTTTTTTGCTCTTGGCATGTTTTTGGAAGTTCGACTTTCCTCCAATGCTAGTTCTTGTGATAGCTATTCTTAATGATGGTAAGAATATTGCTGTCTTCACTCATTGTTATGATGGTAAGAGATTGTTGCTCAATCAATTTTCATTTCATAAGTGCGATGATGCTTGCCGCTCAGGAACCATTATGACTATATCAAAAGATAAGGTCAAACCATCTCCCCATCCAGACAGTTGGAAGCTAGCAGAGATATTTGCAACTGGAGTGATCATTGGTGTTTATTTGGCCGTAACAACTGTGTTGTTCTTTTGGGCAGCTTATAAGACCGATTTTTTTGTGGTAACTACTATTGCTTTGACTAATTCATTCCATTATGTAGTATCTACCTGTTCTGGTGACAAGACTATTTTTTTAACATCTTTTCATCCCTGAATATTTGACCATTTTAGACATCCAAGAGCATGGCTTTTCAAAAAGAGAGATGAATCTGTTCATTTGGAATTATGTCATTTGATCTCAACTGTGCCTAGAATATCACCTTGTCAAATGTGATTTGCTCCCCGATTTGTTTTGGATGTGCTTATGTTTTTAGTTTCCATAACTTGGGATCACAGCAATTTCAAAGTTACCTGTACAATATTAAACTAGTCAAAATCAGCATCATTTGTATCTTGATGCTGTCATACTCTTTAGTTTTCATCATTATTACATAGGCATTTTCAATCCTCTGATGTGTGCTGAGCAGGGATTAAAATCCCGGCCGGTAACCGCCGGTTACCGCTTACCGGAGGGGAGCCGGGACACGGGATCCCGGCCGGTAATCCCGGGCTGTTCAAATTCAAATTCGAATGGCTTTTAATCAAATTTGAACGAATTTCATCCGGAAAAAATCGGTTTGACCGGTAACCGGCCGGTTACCGGTACTGGCGGCTGGCCGGGATCCATCCCGGGACCGGTTACATGACTCTTGGTGCTGAGCAAACTCACTTGTATTTTCCACGTTACTTGCAGCACCTCTTCAAGGTTGATACTCTGAATATAAATAAGATTGACATGAAAAACAACGAATTGGTTGCTGAGAACACAGAGAAGTTGGCTTCTGCAGTTTACCTTCAAGTGAGCACCATTAGTCAGGCCTTGATATTTGTGACACGTTCCAGAGGTTGGTCTTTCTTAGAGAGACCTGGCCTCCTGCTTATGGCTGCATTTGTCATAGCTCAACTGGTGAGTTCTTATTTACGGCAACAATTTTCATTTATCTTTTGTTTTTTGCAGTTTATAACTGTACATTATTTTTTTGGTGATCGAATGAAAGTTTAGTCACCTTATCCCCTACAAAGCATGTAGACAAAACAGGCTTGTAAAAACTGCACACTTTACAAAATGATAGTGCTGTGTCACTTAATGTTTCTGGTGTTTACAACCACAGGCATCAAAATTGATGATCAGTAAAAGACAATTTTGGATTCTTCGTACAAGATGAATGGTGTGCGATTAGGACTATTTAACTTTTGTGTTTTTATCAAACTTTACTTTTTTTATGAAGCGGTCTATTTAATTGTCAAATGAAGAACTATAAATATGAATTATATTTTCTTTTCTCCTAGCAATTGCCCATTCCGGCAAAACCAGTTATAGTTGTTGACTTGTAGTTCTGAACGTCCTGATTCCTACTTGATTTACTTAAAACGTAATATGTCTTGCCAAACAATCAGAGAGAATTAGCATGACTTCTGTAGACCAAAATCACAGAGAGAACACAGGCTATCACCAGATGTTTTCCTTCCAATAGCTGTATAGCGCATGTGAAAATACCAGCATGCTCCGTTGGAGTAGATTTATATATATATAAAAAAAACATTTGTCCAGGTTTACCTGGGATGATAACATGATTTCAATCATGTTATAGTTCCTGTGTTTCTTGTTAAGCGCGTGCGTTTAAATTATTTCTATAGCAAGTGACGATGCGTATTGTAATCCAGATTGCCACTTTATTAGCTGCTATGGTCACCTGGGAGGTTGCTAGCATGAGAAGTATTGGTTGGCGCTGGAGTGGTGTTATCTGGGTGTACAACATTGGTATCTACCTTTTTCTAGATCCAATTAAATTTGCCGTGCGGTATGGCCTTAGTGGGAAAGCCTGGAACCTTGTCATAGATAACAAGGTGAGTGCCTCGTCTCCTTACCAAATGTTGAATTGTCATCCCAAAGCAGCTTCCGTTGACCGTTGGTTCTTTTTCAGGTAGCTTTTACAAGCCGGAAGGATTTCGGCCGGGAAGCTCGGGAGGCTGCTTGGGCCCACGAGCAGCGCACACTGCACGGCCTACAGTCTGCAGGCCGGGAGAAAGCCGCTGCGTCTGTGGAGCTCAGCCAGATGGCTGAGGAGGCTAGGCGGCGTGCTGAGATTGCAAGGTCAGCTGCGTTAGCATGACGCATGTCTTCTTTCCCACGTACTTACTGTGTAGGATGTAGGCAGCATCACGAGTCCATGGCCGTTTCGTTTCGTTTCACAGATTCTGACGCAACGCATGCAATACTGTTTGTTTCCAGGTTGAGGGAGTTGCACACCCTGAAAGGGAAGGTGGAATCTGTTGCCAAACTGAAAGGGCTTGACTTGGAGGACATCAACAATCAACACTACACCGTTTAATTAGCGACTCTGTTCCCCGCTAAAGAGTGCCCCGTGTTATTTGCCGTTCTTTCCCCCTTTGTTTCACTATCCATCCACCATTGATTTGTCAGAATAAAAGTGGATTTATTATATATGCGCGTCAGATCTTTGCATGTATGTGTTGTTGAGAAATTACTCGGTTTGTCTGAGCAATTGGAGAATTAATATCCATTGAATGCATGCTGGATCATTTGCTATTTGCCCACATGAACATGAACAATAGGTTGCTCCCTAAGGGTTTGTTTGGAAGCGAGGTGTGGAAAATCAGGAGGCAAAATCCCTGTAGGGGATTTTGGGGTACATGGAATCCTCCTCAATCCTTAGGGAAATCTTCCTGGGAATAAAATTCATGTTGCCATTTGGGAACAACAGGGGTAAAAATTCTAGCCATGCAAAAAAAAAAGTAAGTAAAATTCAAAAACAACATCACAATAAAACAAATCACATAGTGTGTAACAACGCAAACTTTCCTGTTTCAATTTCCGATATTAAGGAGGCATTTGAATCGGGAAATAATTTCTTCGGATTCAAAAACAACACTGCAATTAAACAAATCCACATTATTACATTTTCCGAATGATTTTAGAAGAAAAGAGAAATGGACGACAGTAGCCAGCTAGACATTGCATTGCACTCTTAAACACATCAGTACTTACACTCATTCTAGTCTCACTTGCAGCAGCCAAATAATCTAATCTCCAATCCCAGCAAAAGGTAGCACATCCCAGAAACAGAAATGGTCACAGCAAAGAAAAACTTTAGTGGCTTTATAGGAATTGTCAGTCGGAAGGAAAAAATGGAAATAAGAAAACTTACTTATAGAGCAATTTCGCTCTTAAGCCAAAGCAATCGAACACTTGGGTTTTTGACGTTGATAAAAAATTCTCTATTCAACTCACATTTGAAGAGCTGCCTTTGCTTTCTCCATATCTGTTAGGTCTTCAATTTATTCTAGAGCAGCAACACACTTCCTAAAAGAAAACTTATCACTCCGAGTCTCTGACTATATCTTGTTTCATTTAGTTCTTTGACAATTTTTTTGGTTTGCTCATTTTTGAATTCCAAGTAGTTCTCAAGGACCTCGACAATTTAATTTTGTTCACGCCTTTTCCCATGATCATCTCCTTTCTGTTCAGACGAAGCACAAGGAGCACGTTCCATTTCATCTGCTTCTATGTGAGCACTAGATGTCTCTTGCTCTTCCATATTCGCAACAAAAGGGTTTAAACCAACATCGTAGGCATCATTGTCATTGCGGATAACTTGGTCAGTTAGAGGCTCCACTTGCTCATATTGGTCATGAGCAAGGATACAAATCTTGGAACAGGAGAAAAGCCTGCCCGATGGCTGGTAACGGTAAAAGGAAAAACCAAAAAAAAAAAATCGATCAAAATTTGAAAATTGATTTGGGGATGTTTTAAACCCGGTAACTGGAATGGTTACCACCCAAAACCGGAAAAACTGCTTCAAAAAACCAGAAAACCGCTACCAAACCGGAAAATTGAATTAGGGATTGTCTAAAAAATGTTGGGACTTGAGAGTACAATAATTCAAGCATATTTAGCTCATACAATAGGTAATCTAGCACAAAAAAGGCCTAAACCAACGTAGAAAGTGTATTATGCAGTTATAAATTTAAAATTAAATTTGAAAAAAATCGGGCGATTTTTTTCCTCTCGGTTCCCACTAGTTACCGGCCGATAACCGTCGGTTTTTTCCTTGGTCATGAGTGAATAGTATTATTAGATTTGTCATAATAAATATTTTCATAATATAATGATTTTATATTTTTTTTTAACTAACATAATCATATGAAAAGTAATGGTCAAAATGAGGTATTGTAGACCGTGTCGATGTCCAAAACGTTATACATTTTTTAACAGAGGGAGTACGTAATTACAAAAACAGGGTAAATGACAATGATAGAGCAATACAGATTATTTTCCACAATTATAGACAATGAAAACTAAAATTATCAAATGATATTTTTATTGCTAGAGAAATCTTTCTTTGCATCAAACTAATGTTCAGGAAAAAAACTATGTAATTGACCTTCACGTTCATACAATGCTGCCAGGTAGTTGAAGAGAGGGAATGGCTTGTTGCAGAACTTCTTCACCTTTGCATGATCTTATTGAATGTAAGAAAATAACACAGTTAGTATCAAAATGCAGCACAAAGAATACTATTATTTAAATAGAGCAAGGGGTCTTACACGAATAATTTCATCCCAAATACTTGGTTTAGCAACAATCATGCACATAGAATCATTCCAGCCCGCGCCACTTTGTTTCCGTGCATCTCGTATTGCCTTGTAGTTCCTTTTCAGTTGCTTTTCCTTTTCTTGGATTTGTTGCTTTGTGAAATGGGTAGTTGAAACTTTGTATTGAACTTACTGACTATGCTTCTCCAACCATTAGCTACCCACCTATTTTGTCCTCTGAACTGTGGGTTGTTATAGTCATGTAGTATATTGGCAAGAGCTTTCTCATATGAGAAGTTCTATCAGGCCCTTGATCCTTCTTTACTCATGGCTACAGTAACCACAACATATTGAAATGAACAAATGGTACAAGAGTGCGACAATAGATTTAAGAGAAACAACCACATAATAAAGTAAATAACTGACATAAAATATGTACAATATGAAAACAAGTCACAGAAATGATATAAAAGCACAATTAAATGTACTACTTCTTACACATCTTATAACTTAAGTGTCGAGGGCACAAAATACTAATACTACTTTGTGAGAGGTCATGTCCAACTAACGATTCTAGTCAGCCCACATTTGCATTGCAATCTGATCTCTAAGAGAGTACTTCCAGCATTTGACTCAATATCATTTTGGTAATTTTTGTCACCCTCTGGAACATCAACAAATTATCTGGTTGAATGTAGGCAGGTTGGTGATCCAACCATCCCTCTTGATCATTTTGGCCTCTAATGATGTTGTGAAATAAAACAGCTATAGTTGGGATCTTAATATGAGATTCAATTGTATGAAATGTGTCAACTTTCAGGATTGAAAATTGCTTCTTCAAAACACTAATAGCCCTTTCAATATGGAGAAGGAGAGCATGGCGATGGTTGAAAAGTACTTTGTAGTATGAATAATTATATCTTCGAGATGAGCGACCCCTCCTAAATTCACTAATATGGTATCAGACTCCTCGATATGGGCTAAGAAAAGGTGTGTTTGAGTATCCACCATCCACAAAAAAGAATTTACTCTCCAGAACATGAAAACCCTTACTAAGAGCAGATCGAAGGACTCCTACATCTGATACTGACCCTTCCCATCCACATGAAATAAATGTGAAGTTCATATCAAAATGACAAGCTAGTGTGTATGGCTTACCTGAAAATAAGGCCAAAATCATGGATCCGATACAATCTTCACGTGAGTTTCATTCGAACTTGGGAGCTTGACAAATCTATGAGCTAGAGCAGGAATTATATTGAAGATTTCCTTTATTTTCCTATGAACAGTTTCAATGCTATGTTGGAATGCCTTTTGAAGCTTTTGGATGCTAGCATTACGAGAGATCATATACATAAACATCCCTAGCTGCTCCTCGACGGTAACATCCCTTATGTCATACAACAAACCCTCCCTTCCAAGAAAATCTAGTGTAGCCTTGAATATTTTTGGTTCCATCTGGAACTCAACCCTACACCAACTCTCATGGCCTTCTACGATCTCCTTAAATTTTTTAGCGCCGCTTTTTTCATCATAAATGCATGAAAGCAAAGTAGCAACCAACACAAGAAACAACCCATCGTTCTCCTCTTCTTCCTCAAGCATAAATTTCCTAATGAGCTCCTTTCTAGTGTCCATTTGCTAATACATGCAAATGTAACATATTGTGAATTAGCGTATTGAGTTAAACATTTCCCATACAAGATGCCGACAGGAAGTTCTTAAGTTGACATGACAAGAAAAAAATAGCTTCATATCCTAAGAGAAAGGGGAAAAGAGAAGAAAACAACTATCATGTTAATTATGTGAAACGAGACTATTAGTCAAACAAAAGATGGTATTACCTCTCTGTTCGTTGTTTTTCTTCAAAATCTTCAGACTTAATTTCAGCTAATTAGCTTCTGATTCCCAGGTGGTGAGGGGATTATTTTTTCTCTGGGGATTTCACACGGATCAGGCTGAAAAACTCATCCATGTGGACTCCCAAATGAGCCTTCTAGCTGGCCTAGGGAAATTTTCCCTATGGGACTCAAGCCTAGGGATCCCGGCTAGGATCGAGGTTCCCAAACTGACAGGGATATAATAATCCTTATTTGACTATTTATCTGTAATTTTTATTATAGGTATTAATATAGTCATACTAATCTTAAGTATACCCCTTAATGTTCATAAGGAAAAAACTTAGCTATGTGGTTGTAAGCCTTCCTACGACCACCCTATGATCGTAAGTCTTTCTACGACCATGACCTAGTCGTAAGTCCTTCTATGACTGCCTTGTGATCGTAGAACCTTCTGTGATCAACTTGGCTACGACAACCTTGTAATTGATAAGGCCTGCTGACTTGTGGGTATGATCGATTAGGGAGTCTTATGCGTCATGTTCGGCACATATGGCAGTTAATATATGCAGTTATTCTCAGGAATAACTACACATCTTCTTCTCTATCTTTGACGATAACCGTCTGGTGACGTGGGGGTGCTGTCTCTATGATAGTAACTTCCATCAACCGGTTCATCATTTGAATCATTGAGACGCTTCTTGGCTTGAAGCAACTGCCACCCCATCATATGCTATATAAAGACTTAGAGGAGAAGATCAGGGAGACAATCAGAGGATAGGAGACGTGGAGCATTAGTCTTCTTCTTGATTGTAATCAACACATTCAATATAGCCACACAGAAGTAGGGTTATTATTTTCTCCGGAGAAGGCCTAAACCTGTATAAAATCCCTATATCATTCTCTGTGTGGTTATAATTCTAGGAGACCCACGTACAATCATTTATACGTAAGATCGGCATTAGATCACTGACAGTTGGCGCCATCTGTGGGGAGTTTCTGGTGATTTCTTTTCGACAAGTTCTTTTAGTTATTCAACTCTAATGCTTTCATGGAAGGAGAGTGAAATAAGGAGAACTGGTTCGATCTGGCCGACTATGCGGAACTCGACATGGATGTCTGCTACGACTACAGGCAAAGTATTATTTCATCCGATGGTTATGCCGCCTTCAGAGATCTTTCACCAGATCCCGGAGACTGTACTATAGACAGAGTTGAGGAGGGATCCTTATCCCCTACAACATTACGCCCAAATGAGGGACCAGATTCCCCAGAGGATAAGGGTCCATCCGACCACAATCAGGACTGCACTAAGGCAGACCTAGAACATAGCGAGGCATCCCCCTCTAAGTGTCCGAGTTCGTCTGCGGTCGTCCGACCTGGCACAACAAGTCCTGAAATCTATTATTCCGGGGCTCCATCAACATCTGGTGGTTATCACCCTTCGGTTGCCCCGCAGAGGATGTGGGCGAGCCCACTCTTCCTGCGGATTCGATTATACCCTCGCAAGGCTCACCTACGATCGGAGACGGTTATAACCCAAAATTCTCCTTCTTGGAGGGGCTTGCTTCAAGTCGCGAGACGGTGTCGTTCGACTATTCCTCAAGCTAGGAGGGCTCAGACGCAAGTGGAAATCATATCCAGGAGGTCTTCACCCTCCCCTCAGATCCTAATCACTCTCCCAGAGATGGGACTAAGGATGCTCCCACCGCTCACACACTACAAGCTCTCGTGGTAAAGGCGAGGAGGCCTCCGGTGATGAATAGGGTCAACACTCTTATGAGCGTGGGAGAAATCTTAGAAATGATCGCTCTCCATTAAGGCAAACTCAAGCAACCTCGGACGTGGATGATCCCGAGACTATCCAAAGGAGAAGAATTGCAACCCAAATAAATTTACCTAGGCGCATTCAGTATCAGTCAGCAGAAGCTCAAGAACTTCAACGCATAAACGATCTACTTAAGAACCCAACTCAAGAGCTTGCACGAGCACCAGGCTACGACCTCTTCGCTGGAGAGATCGCACGAAGGCTTTGGGGGTGCAATGGTCAGGCTTGAGCAAAATAGCCGATGTCGTTCTGGCAGTCATACCAGTACGACTTCTTCCATTACCAATCGTTCGAATAACTCACCACATGGAGAACGGCATGACAACAGGTCTGATCGCTCTCCTAACCATAACTCCAGTCGGAGAAGGATTCTTCGGACGACCGGTGATCAACAAGCTTCTAGGGGAAGTGATCGTTCACAACTTCTACCTAGAAATCTGCAACAGCAGATGGAATACGAGGAGTATTACCCTCGTAGGAGTGAGACCTATCATAGGTCAAGTCCATCAACCACCAGGTATTGCCGAGTACGACCACCTGATGACATCAACCTTTCTTTTTCGCAAAGGAGGTGTCATGGTATTATTACCGGATATCGGACATTCTCACCTGATCTCCGAGTAGTCCGCTGGCCGCCGCGGTTTCGACCAATGAATATAGAGAAGTTCGATGGGTCACAAAATCCTATCGAATTCCTTCAGATCTACACGACCATTGTTCGAGCAGCAAGAGGAGGAGAGCATGTTATGGCAAATTACCTTTCTACTGTGCTCGAAGGATCTGCTCGATCGTGGTTGTTAAATCAACCACAGGAGTTGATCTATTCGTGGCAACATCTCTACGACCTACTACTGGCCAATTTCTAGGGCACCTACAATCATCCCGAGAAGGAGGACGACCTGCACAGAATGAGGCAGAACAACCACAAGACATTACATCAATTCATTAAGCGTTTCAGTCAGGTTTGCAATTCTATACCTAAGTTTCTGATTCTTCTGTTATTAGAGCATTTAAGCTGGGAGTCCGTGGTAAAAGGATCACAGAGGATATCGCTCTAAATACTCCGGCTACTTTCACCGAGCTCTTCGAGATGACCAATCGATATGTGACTGCTACTAAAGTAGCCGAGTGGAACAAAACCATCGATTGAGACAATAAAAATCTTCAAGAACCAGATGAAAATAGCAAAAACAAGGACAAAAAGGACAAGAAATACAAGAACAAGACCAAAGGCCAAAATCTCAGGTTAATAGTTCCAAAGAAGTCTTGGTCGTAAGCGATAAGGAGCTTCGAAGTTCCAAGCCATACTCTGACCGGGGCAAGGGTAAACGTCCCAAACGGAAGAATAACAAGCCTAGGTGGTGTCCTTTTCATAAAAAGGAAGGACACGACCTTCGCAACTACCAGGTTTTCTAATGAAAACTCGAAGACTACTACACCGGCAAAGGACCTCTTCCTACACTCGAGGAGGTAGGACAAACAAGTGGTCAAAAATAATCGAACGACGATGAGGAGATGTCGTTCCAAGATCTGAAGCACACCATCGACCACATATATGGAGGATCTTCGGCATACGAGTCAAAGCGACAGCTCAAGGCTGTCAAACGTGAGGTAAACTCCATTGACCCTCCTCTTGTCAATAAATTGCCGAAGTGGTCGGAAGGTCACCATCTCTTTCAAGAAGGGTGATTGCCCGATCCCTTCAACTTAATTAGGTCGATTTCTGATCATGGTCGAGCCCACCATCAACAACTGTCGAGTAAATCGAGTGTTAGTTGATGGTGGTAGTTCATTAAATATCTTATTCACAAGTGCCCTAGACGAGATGCAAGTACCTCGGACCAGGGTAAAACCTGTACGATACTCATTCCATGGGATCGTACTGGGGTCTTCGGCCAAACCCATTGGCCAAGTTTCTCTTCCTATCACGTTTGGTTCTCCTAAAAAAATCAGGACAGAAAAGATCTCTTTTGATGTGGTCGATTTTGACGTGGTATATAATGCCATACTCGGACGATCAACTTTGACACGATTCTTAATGACTGCTCATTATGTGTATCAATATCTTAAGATGCCATGTCCTAAAGGAGTGATCACAGTCTGTTGTGATAAAAAAAAATGGTGCTTATATGCGACCGCAAATCCCTCGAGATGGTTGGCCAGATATCAACTTGAGAAGTAAGCAAGGTGCAACCTTCGGCCAAGTAGTCAAAGCCTAAAGCTACACCAAAACCGAACAATCAAGTCAAAGAAATTCCACTGGATCTAGAGGAGCCTTCAAAGACCGTTCGCGTTGGGTTTACTTCCAACCCTGCATAGGAAGACGCCCTCGTCACCTTCCTCCGAGCTAACGCAGATGTCTTCGCGTGGCAAGCATCCGACATGCCTAGAGTCCCAGGGAGATGATCGAGCACAAGCTAGCTCTACAGCCTGACAAGAAACCTGTAAAAGAAAAATTACGAAGATTTGCACCTGACCGACGAGATGCTATTAGGTCAGAATGGGATAAGGTACTTAAAGTAAGCTTTATAATAGAAGTCGATCACCCAGAGTGGTAGGCTAACCCTGTAATGGATAGAAAGTCTAATGGTAAGTGGCGTATATGTGTAGACTTTGCTGATCTCAATAAAGCTTGTCCAAAAGATGATTTTCCTCTTCCTCGTATTGATCAACCGGTTGATTCTACTGCTGGTTGTGAAATATTAAGTTTCTTAGATGCATATTCTCGTTATCATCATATTAGTATGTGTTTAGATGATGAAGAATAGACCACATTTATTACACCTTTTGAAATATTTTTCTATGTCAAAATGTCATTTGGTCTAAAAAATTGTTGGCGCTTCTTTTCAACGCTTGATGCAAACGACATTCTCTGTTCAACGAGAGCGAAATTTAGAAGCCTATGTGGACGATCTGTTGGTAAAGAGCATCAAGCGACTTAATCATATTCTGCAGGAAACTTTTGACAACGTCAGAAAACACCATTTGAAATTCAATCCTGAGGTGTGTATTTGGAGTCTCTTTAGGAAAGTTGCTTGGTTTCTATACGAGGAATCGAAGCAAATCCTGATAAGATAAAGGCCATTGAACAAATGTGCCCTCCGACCACAAAGAAAGAAGTCCAGAAACTCATAGGATGCATGACGGCTTTAAGTCGTTTCATCGCACGACTGGGAGAAAAAGGACTTACTTTCTTCAAATTTCTAAGGAAACACGAGGGTTTCGAGTGGTCGGAGGAGGCAAACAATGCCTTCGAGGATGTCAAGAGGTATCTTACGAGTGCTCCTGTTTTGGTTTCTCATAAACCAAAAGAGACACTCTTAATATATCTAGTTGCCATGCCACGGGCAATGAGCTCAGTACTGGTTGCAGAACGTTAAAACGTCCAATGACTAGTTTACTATGTAAGTGAAGTTCTACACGGACCTAAGGAGCGATACCCTCAGGTTCAAAAACTTTTATATGCCCTCCTCATGTCTTTGAGAAAACTAATGCATTATTTTCAGGTGCACAAGATAATTGTGTCATCTGAGTTTCCCTTAGGAGAGGTCCTACAGAACATGGAAGCAGCGGAATGCATGGCAAAATGGTCGATTGAATTTGGGGAGTTCGACCTTCATTTCATGTCCCAGACGGCCATTAAATCCCAGATCTTAGCAGATTTTATCGCCGAATAGACAAATCCTGAACCTATTCAGGATCCTCAGTACAAATCCCACGAGCAGTGGACAATGTACTTTGATGGATCGCTTACGTTAAGTAGCTCGGGGGCTGGGGCGGTCCTGGAATCTTCTACAAGAGAGACATTAAAGTATGCTATTCAGTTAAACTTCTTTGCCACTAACAATGTGGCATAATACAAAGGATTATTGGCTGGCATACAAGCAGCGAAAGCGCTCGGCATTTGACGACTACTAGTGAGAGGAGACTCTCAACTAGTCGTGAATCAGGTCGGAAAAGAGTACCAGTGCTTTAATCCAACCATGTCTTGGTATTTATCAGAAGTCAGAAAGCTTGAAAAATATTTTTTTCGGTTTCAAGGTACAATATATCCCTCAAAAGGATAATTACCTCGAAGCCAGTTAGCTCGAATGGCATCTTTTCGATCACAAGTACCAAAATGTGTCTTCTTGGAATAGCTCCAAAAGTCGTCTTTGGTCGAAACACCAGAAACATATCCTATTGAGACAGCCTCTCTAGAATACGATGATACTTGGATGAATCCCATCTACGAGTATCTTCAGAAGGGTACAATACCCAATGACGATCTTAAGGTTGATCGTTTATCCTGTTAGGCCAAAATGTATACTTTGCTCGAAGGAATCGTCTATAAATAAGGTGCTCAATAGGTTCTCATGTGATGTATATCGCAAAAAAGGATTAAATCTCCTTCACGATATATATGGAGGTATCTGTAGAACTCATACTTCTTACAGAACGTTGGTCGAAAAAAGCCTTTCGATAAGGTTTCTACTGGCCAACAGCCCTCCATGATGCTAAAGAGTTGGTTAAAAATGTGTATAATGTCAGGCAAATACCCCAGCTGGCTCAGGCATTATAAACTATACGTCTATCTTGACCTTTTGCGACCTAGAGTCTTGATATTCTAGGACTGTTCCCAAAATCACCAGGAGGCTTTGAGTTTCTTTTTGTGGCTATTAATACGTTCACAAAATGGATTAAAGCCGAACCTGTGACTGGGATAACAACAGAAGCAGCTAAGAGGTTCATGATGTGAAGCGTGATTACTCGATTTAGTGTTCCAAGTTGAATAATTACAGACAATAGTAAACAATTTTTTAGTGCAAAATTTCAAGAATTTTGTGAAGAATTGGGTACCAAACTGTGTTATGCCTCTGTTGCTCACCCACAAAGTAATGGAATAGTCAAAAGAGCGAATAGACAAATTATGTAGGAAATCAAAACTCGAGTCTTCGATCAGCTTATCAAGCGCTCGGGGGCTTGGGTACAAGAATTACCCTCAGTATTATGGGCAGTTCGCACAACTGCTAGTCAGGCAACAGGTGAAACACCAGTTTTTCTAGTTTTTGGGGCTGAAGCCATACTTCCGCCAGAACTAAAGATTCGGTCGACAAGAGTCAAAAATGTCAATGACTCTAGCCAGGAACAACTTCGAGCGGATGACATCAACCTACTCGAAGAGAAGAGAAACCAAGCCTTAATCCGTTCGGCGGTCTATCAACAAGCCCTGCACAAATACTATGATCGTAAGGTCCAGCCTCACAGCCTTTGAAAGCATCTAGGCCCCTAAAAATAATTTTGGTAATTAATGGCAACAATGTATTATAAACTAACATGTGTGCTAAATTTTTTTATAGGTTTGGTCTCGGAGTTTGAATGATGACATGAAAATGACAATGCAAAGATGAGAAAATATCGACATAGCTCAAGGCAAAGGTATCATGTAGCCTAAGGATCATTTTATAGTTTTTACCGGTCTCGGTGTTTGGAGAAAAAAATCGGATTTGTAGGCTAGATGTCATACTATAAAGAGGGAACATGGCTAGTAGCTTAAAAGTTTAATTTGTGCCATTTTGATCAACCATATGACATGCATTGCATTTAAAATTGGCTTGGTTTTGCCTCTGGAAAACTGTTCAGTAAAATCGGTATGACCATAGTTGATAAGCGGTACTAGCGTAGGTCGGTAGTACCGGATTCTACATGGCGGTACGTATTTTCCAGAGAGCGTGTTTTTTAGACCATTTCTTGAAATCTGGAAACGGTATGACCACATTTGAAAAGCGGTACTACCGTAGGTTGGTAGTATCGAAATCTAGTTGGCGGTACGTATTTTTCAGAGAACTACTTTTTGAAATGGTTCTTGAAATCCTAAAAATGGTATGACTACATTTGAAAAGCGGTACTACTGCTGGTCGGTAATACCGAAATCTAGTTGGCGGTATGTTTTTTTAGAGATGATGTTTTTGGGAGTTTTCTTGAATAAAAAAACGGTATGACCGCATTTCTTGAGCAGTACTACCGCAGTGCAGTAGGACCGAGTTTTACATGGCAGTACGTTATTTCCAAAGTGAGTGTTTTTCGTGTTTCTCAAACCCTCTGGAAATCGATAGTTCCGTTCTAGTCGAGCGGTATTACCGCCGTAGTACCGGATTATAGTTGACGGTAGTACCGCACCTTTTTCATCACGACTGGTTCAGAGCAGTATATAAGAACTTTTGGAAAGCAATGAATGTACGTCCAAGAAAATTTGGTTTGGATATGCCGGTAAGATGAAAATCTTCTTACTTAATACTTAAGAGCCTTTTACCATATAAGAGTACATTTTTTGTTTTTATTCACATGCACTATCACAGCCATGACGGTAGTACACTATTATTGAGTAGCATTGGTATGTTCCTAACAAGTTACTTCAGTTTTTGAAACTTTTTTATGATTCCACTATTGCTTTATCTGTTGTGTATTATCCAACATCTGCTTTAATTATGTATAATATTTTTAATATAATATTATCCAACATATAACATCTGCTTGAAGGTTTATGAAAATGAAATAGCCTTATGAGAGGCTATCGTTGCTATGAAAACTAAATACTTGAAATATGGGAAAGAAATCATATTCCTATATGCATTTGCATTTATTTTAGACCCCAGAGAAAAATTCAAGGATTTGCTAATGTTCTCCAACTTCTCAATGATACTACAACCTAGACTATTCTGATACTACAACCTAGACTGTTCTGACTATTTTATAGATGTTCGTACTAATTTTTTTGAGGTTTATCAAAAGTACGAATATAAATTTCAGGGAGTTCGCTCGCAACGACCTGTAGTGCCACCCACCACAGGTAAGAAGACAAATGTGTGGGGGCAAAATATGGGGTGCGGTTCTATAATGTCAGGTTCTGAAGCAAGACAAATCGCCTACCCAAGTAGTGGGGAACTATCCACCTATCTAGACAGTGATACAGTAGATTATTAGGAAGAGCGCTTTGAAATTTTGCAATGGTGGCATTGTGAGACCCCGGTTTATTTAGCTTGTAATACTTAGCCTTCCATCGGCTCTAGCGTCACAAACAAAATACATCGTGCCTCGATGGACATGTGCTTCCCAGAATTGCAGCACACATACATCTTTACAAAAGTATGCATCGATTCCATACATCACATAATAACAAGTCTAGCAAAAGACATACAATATATAGAGTTATTATAAAAGAGCCGACCGGCAAAATGATATCAAAGTAACAATAACAGCGGAAGCCAAAGTGCCATAGGATGGCTATGAACAAAAGACGACCGGCTAGCCATAACCCACAAGGCAACCGACCGGGCCGCCAAACTAGCCACACGATCCGCAGCAAAACTCACAGAAGTAGACCCCTTGGGGATCCACTTCCTCCTTTGCACACAACATGCAATGCAGGTCAGTACAATAATGTACTCGTAAGACTTACGAGTAACAAGCCTATACATAGTTACATGGAGGCTGCAACAAAGGAATATAGTTATATGGTTAATTGGACGCATAAAGCAATTTTCATTTGCAATAATGTAATAGATTGAAGGTAATTTGTCAAATCTATTTTTAATCATTGAAATAACAGTGAGGTAACAATAAATAGCATAAGCAACAACCTAGAGGTGACTAACCCAATAGCCACCACAACATAGCACGAATCCCTGATTCGTACCACCCATGTTATGTTTTAATTTAAAGGTTGTAGTCTAACTCTTGCAAAACCTAACCAAGTGTGACCATAACCTAGGACGAGGCTATTCGAATAGTTCAAAACCCTGCAGGGGTATGCCAATGTACCCACACTTCAGACCGCTTTTAAGCCACAAGATTAGCACACTTCCAAAGGTATGCCGGCACGGCTAAGTCCTACGAGACGTTTCCCATACGCTTACATTGTAAAGCCGAAAGACAACTACCCATCCAGGGTAAAGCTTTCGGACAACTACAATGCTCCCAACACCATCCCTCCTATGACCCCCTGTGACTCGGAGCTAACACACGCCAAAGTACTAAGTCAAGAGAGGTCCCATTTCCCTCTAGTGTGGTTAGCACGCAAAAAATACTTGGATAGTGTGACACAAGATGTTCGGTTCTTGTTGACTCGAACACCAACCATCCACACCTAGAAGCACACCATCTTACCATTGTGCCCAAGTCTAAATCATTTTATTTTCAATTTTAGTTTGCTCAAATAATCATAACACGAGGTGCTGAAAATACAATCATAATAAGTGTTTGTGTGATCAAGGTTATCGACAAGTCGATAATCGCTCATTTATACCGGTAACTAAGCATGACTAAGCAACATTACCCGTAACTACTAAGTGACAAGGGCTCATCCAACAAACCCTAAATCACAGCAAGATAATCCTAGGCTCAGTAGTAGAGGATAAACATTTACCTACAGATTATGCATCTAATAGGTCAACTAATCGACAATAATTTAAAATAAGATAGCAATGCATACGTAGAATTTGCAAACAACATATTAAAATTTGAAAATAATAGGAGCAATATGATCAAATGATGCTACATCTGCTTGCCTTGTCGGATGTGCTCTTGCTGCAGAGGATCAGACTCAAGTTCAATGATTTCTTCGGAACCTAACGCAAAAACGCGATAAAACCAATAAGAATGAAGAACACCGTAAGAAACTCAAAAGCCAAAGTAATCCAAATCCCATGGAATTTATACAGCAGTAAGGGCATGATTTTAAATGAATTTAGCGATAAGAATCAAGTCATTTGGATTAAACATGGAAAAGTTATAGTCTAAACAATTTTTCTCAGCCTGTAAATTCTAAATTAAATTAATTTCGGTTACTGTTCATGGCATAAATTTCCAGAGAGATCTAGAACTTGAAATTTTTATGGTAGGTAAAACATGGCATTCTAAGAATAGCAAAACTGAGTTTACTCAATTTAGAGTTAAAATGAATTACTTATAATTTTTCTAAGTTGTGAAACTAGAACATATCATTTTTCAGAGGCAAAGATATGAATAAAACCTATTACATATTAAAGTACACTAACAGAGGAATTTTACAAGCTTGAGTTTGCCCGGTTTGGAGTTATACAGAAAAAAATTATGCATTTTACAAGTTTTAATTGAATTTTTGGAATATCAAATAATGGCGCAAAAAGTTAATATTATTTACAAGATTTTCTGGCACAGAACAATGTTTAAATGTATTTTTAGATTAAACTTTAGGTAAACAGGAATTTAACACAGTTGGAATCATCTAAAAAGGAATTAAAATGAATTAGTTATGAATTTTCAAAATTTAATACAATTTTTAGTTTACAAATAAAATGTTTCGGGATTTACTGATTATCAAACCAAAATGGAAAAACCTAGGCCATCGATCTTGAATCCAACGGCCCAAACGCGAGGGCCGAACGGAGACACGTCTAGCGCACAAGGGATCAACCGTTGGATCCGATCCAACGGTCCTCAAGAGGCGGGTCGTTCGGGCTTCACGAACGCCCCCTTCAAATCTGGGCCGAGGATCTCAAAAGGAATGGCTCAGATCAAGGATTCCTTAGGAGGGCCGAACGCCACAGAGATCTGGGCCGCAGATCTCAAAATGAAGGGCAACAGAGGACTTGGTTCGCTAGAACACCTAACGTGCTGAGGAGGTCTAAGCCATTAGATTTAGATCTAACGGTCCAGAGCTAACGGGGAGGTCCTAAGGCTAAGGATTTAACGGAGGAGGTCCTGGACGATAGGATCTAAAGGAGGGGAGGTCTCAACGGTCAAGATCTACGCGAGGAGGTTTGCAAAGACCAGGCCTTAACAGAGGGAGGTCTTAATGACTCAGATCTCCACTGGGAGGTCCTGAACGGTCAAGATCTGCGGAGGGGGAGGTCCTGAGGTTTTGTTTGCAAAAGACCAAGGGGTGGTCTTTTGCAAAGAGGGCCCCAAGGGAGGTCCCGAGGGTGGTTTTTACAAAAACGACCACGGGGTGGTCTTTTCCGCGCTGGGGTGATCCTAACGGCTAAGATCCTGCCAGGGAGGTCCTAAATGGCTAGGATCTAACCAAGAGGGGAGGTCCTATCACTAAGGTTTTACCAAGAAAGATCCTGCGGCTAAGAGTTAATCTTACGAGGTCATCGACGGCTAAGATTAACTCGGGGAGGTCCGGGGACTTGTTGAAATCCTGACAACAGTACAGAGCACTGCACTCTACCCGCCGGCGACCACGACTACGATGGCGCGAAACCTAAGTGTCAAAATATGCGCAATACTAATGCGAACCTAAAGGAGGCACTCTCGACGACGAGACTGGCCTAAAACGTCGGCGAGCCGGAGAGGGGCAGAGGAGCAGTTGCGGCAAAAATCGAAAACAGCTAAAAGCATCGCTACGGGCTAATCTAACTGGTGCTCGACCTCTAGGGGGCCATTTCTAACTTACCAGGGCACAGAGGAGGTCCGAGGGAAGTCGGAGGAGTACTGGCGGCGGAGACCGACACCGGAGATGAGGACGACAACGGCAACAAGAGCTCCTGAGCGACCCAAAGCAAAAAAGAATGGTAAGGAATGCTTCGCGATGGCCCATAGGAGGTCCAGGAGTGAGGAATTGAAAAGGGGAGCATCTTACCGGAGTTGGGGAAGAAAGGCGCAGCTTCGGTCGCGAAGTTCCAAATCTCGATCTGGGGCTGCACCTGCGAAGGCAACCCAAAGTTGAGTTAAGGGACCAGCTCAAGATGATGAGAGGAGCCCGGCGAGGCGAAAAGAAGGAGTGAAGAGCCACGGAGCACCACAGGCGACGAGGAGCTCGAGCGGCAACAATGGCAGAAGAGGAGGCTCTCGGTGGTTTGCACTCAAACACACAGAGAGAGGGCTGAGGGTAACTGTGAGTGTGGAAGGGAACTCAAGGAAGGCTCGGAGGCTCTCAAGTAGCTCAAGTGTCAACGGCCACGCGAGGACTAGGGTTTAATGGCGATGAGACAAAAGAGGGCTGCCGCGCGCGAAAATGAGGAGAGGAGCATGTCAAGGTCAAAGCCAAAGCTGACAAGGTTGAAAAAGGAGGCGCTCAGAGCTGTTGTCGGGCCCCACGAGGTGACCAGGCACTGCTCCGCCCACCTGCCATGGCTCGCACGCGCGTACGGGCGCGCGAGGAAGAAGAAGAACAGATGAGGTCGACGGGGTGGTCGTGAGCCCCTAGATTAGAATCGAACGACTCAGAGTGCTCGAGAGCTCCGGAGGTTTAGAGCAGCAGGGGAGGTCGTGAGCGTTGGATCAAGATCCAACGGCTCAGAATTGAGGCGGCTCTCGGGAGGTCCGAAGGTTTCCACAAACGTGGACCGCCCGATGGAGATCTAACGGTCGACACGCATGCGGCCTAAAGTCGAGCCCGAGTGCAGCTCGGGCGACTTGACTCAACCGAGTCACATGACTTGAGCTCGGGTCTGACTCGATCCCGAGTCAGACTCAAGCTAGGGTTTGAAATTTAGGTTTTTAAATTGAGCTGAACTTTGGGGATTTGTTTAAGATAGCAAAACAACTCCAAAAATTCTGAAATTTTTACAGGAGCTTCCTAACTTAGATATTGACCTTGTATAAAATTTTCAGAGGTTTTCATGTAGTGAATTGTCCTCAGAAAATTTTGCAAGGTGCTGAGCTAGGGTTTGATTAACAGTCAAACTGGTTTGACTGACCTCCAAATATATTCAAACAATTTCTAAAAATTGTGAAATTTTTCAGAGGGGTCACATACCATCCCTAGAACTTAAGAAAAATATTTTCACAGAATGATCACCAGATTTGACAGGAAATTTTTTGAAGGGCAAGGTTTAGGTCAAAATGACATGTGACTTTGTATTTTCATAATTCCTTTACAAGATTTTTTCAGAGCATACAGGAAATACAAGATGTAGGAAAAGTTTTTAATTTCTACACATTTTCTTACATTTGAAACACGAGCCAAAAACTTGGGATGTTACAGGCATGATCATAAGGTAACATATCCAGTGTTATCCATAGTATCACATGATATGTTAAGTCTTCCTGTATCCATGGCTTCCTCCTAATCTGATTCCAGCCTTTCTAGAAGAATATCAGAGGAGAGAAGAACATGTCTCACAAGTGAGATGGTGGAGATACTTCTAACTGTGAAAGGCTGAGAACAAGCTAATGCACAAGAACAACAATCTGTAGATAATCTAGAGTTGGCGGGCATGTTCGAAAATCTTTACCTCGACAATGACACTTAGAACATGGATGCATGTAGAGCTATAGGTTGTATTTGTTTTCCTTTTACACGATTTTCTCATATTGAGTTTTTACTTAGCAAAGTTTTTAACACGGTAGCCATGTGAATATTAATAAAACACATTTATTACATTTTTAATATATTTATCTCTTTTATGGGCATATAACTTTTTTTTTTACAATTTTAATTTGTATTTTTGAATTCTATACATTTTTTCTAGAATTTTTGCATTTTTTTTAATTTTTTAGTCTAGATGGACTACACAGGCCGACCCAGCTATCGGGCTTACCGTGTCCGGACCAACCCGTAAACTCGACGTGCCGTGTCTGGGTCAACAGCCGAACCGACACACGACACGGCTTTTATTTAATAAGACCATCCAGACCGTGCTTAAATGGACTCATACCGTACTGGCCAAACGGCCCACTTGGTCAGCTCTACCCCAACCCAATCCATCGGTTTTTGTTTTTTTTTTCAAATTTGCCCCCTTTAATTTCCTCTTTCGTTTTCTTGCCCCCGTCTCCTGCTCCTCTACGAGTCCTTCCCTTCTCCAATTCCTCTCTGCTTTGCTGAGCTCTCGTCTCGATTCTCGAGTAGGGAGGAGGAGGAGCCGGATCGAATTCGAAATCGAGAGCAGAGCAGAGCATCACCCCAGTCAGATCTGGGCGAATCCAATTCAATACAATACAAAATCGCCTGCGCCTGCATGAATTAAGCAGGGAAGCAGGCAGCCATGCGGATGCGGGTGCTCCCGGCGTCGTGGTCCTCCTCCTCCTCCTCGGAGGTCTCCTCCTCCGCCCCACCGCCACCTGCTGCTCTTGCTGCTGCTCCGACTCGGACTCGGACAAGCACTAGAACGGAGGAGGAGCTCTACCTCAACATCTACGACATCTCCCCCATGAACCACTACCTCTACTGGTTCGGCCTCGGCATCTTCCACTCAGGCATCGAAGGTCTCATCTCCCCCTCTGTGTGTGTGTGTGTGTGTGTGTGAAATCGCAAGATTTGCTTGCTGCTATCGGACAGTTGGGACTACAGTAGTAACTTCATGAGTGGCTGCGCTCTCACTTCTCTACTATCACCAGCCAGCCCGCCTGCCTCCCTGCTGTTGCTGAATTTTCATTCTTTTTATTTTGCCCCGGCTATCATGTTGCCCTGGCTAGGTAGCAAGGACTACTTCTTGTCTGCAACTGCAGCCCTCTGAAAATATGCTTGCTAGCTTGGGGAGGAATGGATCCTTGCATCCTAGTACTGGCTAGTACGGCTGCAACACTGATTGCTCCTCTCTCTTTTCTTTTTCTCTCCCTTGTATCAACTGGACTTGGCCACCTATTCTTTCCAGTACATTTCCCCAGAATTCAGCACACCTTGCCAACCTTCTTTACCTATAACTTTGCTACTGTGCGAGGGCTTAGTTCCCTGAATATAGTAGGTACACGACCTTAGTTGCCGGTCTACACTAAGTTTCCCGGTGATTTGTCAGTAGCAGGGATTTATGTCCTCTACCGTTACTACTAAGTTGGGAGTTGAATCGGCATAAGTGCGCCTTTCCCAATGTCTAGGCTGCCCAATGGCAAATTCGGACGTATCGACAGGTAGGCGGGAGACAAGCTGAGCTGTGCAATTGTCCCACGAAGAATTGGTCTCCAAATGGAGGCGAAACTGACAAAGATCAGTCAATGCTCAAGCTCACCTAGCATGTGAGCTAAATACAGTTTTGCTTCTTGCTTTATTTTTACCGCACCGTCCTGGAGCGCACACACTTATTAACCACATTTGGTATAATCTGTGTGTTCGATAGTCCATCTCCTTTTAGTCCTTTTGAGCTGCTCCCAAGACAGGTCTTGCGAACTCTTCTATACATCACAGCTTTGTTACCTTCCGTAGCTGTAGTATTTCGAGCATTTCAATTTTCTTGATCAACTGAAATTTACGTCAAGTGTGTTCTAAGGCCTTATGCACAAGATTTTCTTCTCAAACTGCTCATGGCAACGTTGCCCGTAGAGTTCCTTCTGTTGTTTTTGCAATTATATACAAGTTTGGCATCTGGGGCCAGCCACATAACGATTATAATAATATTTGACAGTGCATGGCATGGAGTATGGGTTTGGAGCCCATGAATACCCAACCAGCGGAGTCTTCCAAGTAGAGCCGAAAAGCTGTCCTGGCTTTACCTTCAGACGCTCGTTGTGTGTGGGTACCACCGATATGTCCCGTTCCGAAGTCCGCAGTTTCATAGAGGATCTTGCAGAGGATTATCATGGGGACACTTATCATTTGATTGCGAAGAACTGTAATAAATTTACAGCTGATGTCTGCAAACGTTTGACCGGAAAGCCAATTCCGGGATGGGTTAACCGACTCGCCAGATTAGGTTAGATCTTACAAACCAATCTCATAATCTATTGCTCCTTAACGATGGTGATTCTGAACTATTGCTGGCTTCACATTGTGGGAATCACAGGTTCTTTCTGCAACTGCGTACTGCCTGAAAGCATCAAGGTTTCTGCGGTCAGAGATGTAACCGCACACCCCGGATTTTCTGGTAAACTTCCCCTCCTTTCCTCTATCCACATGTGTGCGCGCGCGCATGCATATAGATCCAATTTTAGACTGCTTAGACATAGACGTAACTACTTTGATGTTTCTACCTTTCAAACTCAATACTGTTTGACTAAAGGACTGACAGATGCTTTCTTTTTTTTTAGCTGCTCCTATCATCTGCATTGCATTAAGTGGTTGTACTCAATCATTTCAATGCTTGATATTATCCTTAATCTAGCTTGTCTTACAATTCGATAGCGAATATGAACCAAGTTAGAATTATTAGGAAATTATTTTATTGGGTTTACTCATTTCTCCCAGGTTGAATTAGTGCAGACATTTTCCCCTTGAGGTCTTATGTAATCTGCAACCTGATACTGTAAGCTTTAGGGCCTGTTTGGAATAGGGGGATTGCTCTAGAATTTGTAGAATTTTAGTTCGAATCCTAAGGATTTGGGTCCAAATCCCCCCTCCAAACAGGGCTGTAAATGTCCTATGTGCTTGAGTTTCTTTTAACATTTCAAAAGTTGTACCATTAAAATTGGTTAAGTTTCTGTGTGCCACATCCATCCTCCAATGGTCAACGTCAATTCTCAACATACATTACTTGACTATTCTGAATCACATCATATCCTCAAATCTACCACCATTCCTTTGTTGGAACAGCAACTCACGAAGACAGAAAACAGAGGAACTGATTTTGGTGCTGCTTCTCTTCTATTACTTTGCTATTGCTTTTCTTCCTCACGCTTACATAGTTAGCTCTTGTTACAAAACTCATACTAATCAGCCCCTTATAAAGGCTGTTTATACAACTACTACTCGGACTAGAATCCGGAAACCAACTCGGTTTGTACACCGAATCAGATACAGCAACTAGAAGAAAAAACCTTAAAGATTATCTAAAAATCACTCCCTAATCTTTGTATACTTACTTATATTTCGTGTGCTGCCAGTTGGACACAACTTCAACATGGCTCCCACACACTTGGCCGAAGACGGTGGCACAACTCAAACACGTCTTGGGCTCCAAGTTGGACACAACTTCAACTTGGCTCACACTTATTTGTCCGAAGACGGTGGCACAACTTAAACACGTCTTGGACTCTTACTCATTGAGGCAGTCGGTCTCAACTACGACTTGCACCCCAACTCGTACTCAGATTTCAAGTTGGTCACAACTTCAACTTGAGTAATACACAGACTCGACTCAGGACGGCGACACATCTTCTCAACGTCCCTCACCTTCGCCTTTCGATGGTCAGCAGCAAGATGCATCATCGTCTTCAACGTCTTCCACACAGCTTTGGCCGTCTCCTTTTCGACCAGTAGGAAGAGCGTTTTCTCCGAGATGCTTCCATAGATAGCCGCCAATGCCATCTGATCCTTGCGCACATAGACGTTGCCTCGTCACCGGTGACACAACTGCCCGGAGAACGCGACATAATCTTAGGCACAAATCAAAAAACTCAGTCTTCTCCTCGTCACGAAGCCGCATGCACCGTACAGTGCATCGGTCTCGCCGCCGCACCCGCCGTGCGCTCCTGATGCGCTGTCGGGATCCGTCGCGTGCACACTCCCACCGTATATGCCACCTTGGGAGTCGAGATCACCCCTCCCGAGGTAGCAACTAGGATTTGGAACCTAGAGCTCTGATACCAATTGTTGGAACAGCAACTCACGAAGACAAAGAAAACAGAGGAACTGATTTTGGTGCTGCTTCTCTTCTATTACTTTGCTATTGCTTTTCTTCCTCACGCTTACATAGCTAGCTCTTGTTACAAAACTCAGACTAATCAGCCCCTTATAAAGGCTGTTTATACAACTACTACTCGGACTAGAATCCGGAAACCAACTCGGTTTGTACACCGAATCAGATACAGCAACTAGAAGAAAAAACCTTAAACAAAGATTATCTAACATCCTTCATCCACACATACCTAAATGCTTGTGCAACAGCTGTTGTAGTCTCCTGTATATACTCTATATTCCTAACTGGTACTATATGCTAATGGCTAGATATGTTGAATCATATTTCAATGATTCAGTCCACATCTGGTAAAACCTAGTCTAGGAGTACATACATTTAATTATTGTTTCATTTTTGGAGTTTTCTCCATGCGATGTGAATGTAGTATATACTTCACTATATGGTGTTAGTTTGTGATTAATAAGATGCTATTGCTCCAGATGATGGTTTGGAGTCGAATGCGTCAATTGTTGACGAAAGCGATGTGGATGATTTAGATCACCTTCTAACAACACCAAACAGCGACGTTCAATCTTCAAAAGACAAGGCATTAACTCCTGCGAGGGATAGCTTCTAATTGTTTCTGTCCTCCATGAATAGTATTATATTTTGGGTTGTTTGGTCAGAATCAGATGCAGGTGCTTTAGTAGTGTAGTGGTGATGTGGCAGGGCCCGATGATCATCTGCGGTCAGACCTTGAAGGCTAGTAAAGTCTGCATGATTGATGGATATTTATGTTATCCTGTGATAGAGATGGTGAATGTGGTTTGTCTAATTGTGGCGAAGGGCGAAGGCCAAGTTAACCAACATGTGATGGTTGCGTGCATGATTATAACCGTTGTTGTTTCCAGTGGAGAGGATAGGAGTGGTGGTGGTGGTTCGGCTTGCACAAGTGTCAAGAGAGGTGTGTGATGCTGTGAATCTGTGATGTATATGGTGTAACTAGTTGGAGAATGATGTGTTATTTCATTAGGAAGGGGGCTTGTTTTGGTCGCCGTTTTTCCTTTCCTTTTCTTTTTTGCGTTTATGGTAATTCGTGGTGCGTGTAATCGACAATTGCTTTGCTTTGTTTTGTTGTGTACAAATGGCTTTGAGCTGTGGAGTTGAATAGCTAGGCGCCTGTCCTCTTGTTAATTTGATGTATGACTATGCATATTGATTCGGCTCATCTGTGCTGTACACGCTTAGCACAGGCTCAACCTCTGGATTGATTTGGATCGGATTTTAGTATGGACGGATGCGTGCACGGTGCATGCTAAAAAAAGGGGGGCGATTGAGATTGAGTGTATCTTCTATGAACAAAAGCATCGTATTACCTCGGCATGTTAGCCGCTATGAGCAAAAAAAACATCGTATTACCCTAGCATGTCAGCCACCGTGATCAGCTTCGCCGTCGTGCTCCACCCTGGCCGATGTCTCACCTTCGTCGCCGTGCTTGGCCTACACAACAGACAACAACCACCCTGGCCAATGTCTCACCTTCGTCGCCGTGCTTGGCCTACACCCTCAGCTCCGCTGCTGTGCTCCGTGGAACCATAATATAGAACCCACTAGGAACAATAAACTAAAAAGCAATATCTAATTGGATATAATGCTCTATCCGAACAATTCCTCCAATCATTACTACTGTAAAATTTCACAAGCTAAATTGCAAAAAGACAATACAACAACCGCAACAATGTGCGGACTCGATCCTACTTTACACTACAATCTCAGCAATGATTCTATTTTTTTCCATGCACTTCAAGGCCACCAGGTCCCAGATTGTTCATCAGTCATTGCAGCCCAGCCTGGCCAAAACAGTGAGTATTCGTCCGTCATGTTTAAATCCCAGTTTTGCTTCCTGCGCCAACAAAACCTTACCGATATGGAATCACAGAACAACAAACAGTAACCGAAGGGAACAAACGAGACGAAAATTAAAATCCGATGGCAATGAAGGGAGGAGTTTCACAATGGCATCTTAAGAACCCGATCAACTTCCAGTGATAAATAAGGAATTAATCCAATATAAATCCTCCGCCGCCGAGCTGTCTCGGATGTCTTCAGTGTACAAACACTCGACGGCAGCCACGCAAGTGCACCACGGAAAAGGAAATGAAGTTTAATCCAAGAGAGTGAGGGAAAAAATTCGACTATAAATAGGGGATGGATTCACCGATCCCACACACATCACAAATCATTCACGATTCACACCACTAGTAAGAAGGAAAAGTGGATCATACGTCCCATCTTTAATGTCTTCTATAATTTGTATTTATTTTCAAATAGGTTGCTTATTTGCACCGGATTGATTTTTTTTATCGATGTTTTGCCCTTTTCCTAATTTCTAATTCTTTTCGTAGTTTAGCCCATATGGAATGACCGTTATGACCCTTTGCCCATGGCATAGGTTCATCGGTCCCGGTGCAGACCGGGCTCGATGCGGAGCGCGGCCGGCGTCGGCCTCAACCACGGCGACCGGAGTCCCGGCTCTCCTCACGTCCCATGGCAGTCGCCGCCGACCGCCGCTTCAAGATCTTTGCGGCACCGCTGGCGTCGCCATCTTCGGTAACAACCGCGAGGCTGACGCTCTCTCCTCGCCATCCAGCTCAAGCGCTGCAGGTGCTCGAAGACGTACATGCCAGCCGCTCAAGCTGTTCAAATGGATATCATATCATGGTATTGGTACGCCGTGGTGACGTTGTGAAAAAGAGAGATATATATATTATTATTTTGTGCACACACCGTCCACCTCTTGAGTTGTAGGATCTTTTATGGATATATTATAAAATACTGGAAGGACAAATCATCATTTTCCGATTTGCTTGCCGTGAGGGATGGATCCATCCATCCATCCATGACGTATTTGCACCAGAGCAGAGCAACAAGTGCAAGCACAAGAGTGACACACTCGTTGGGGTTGACCTCACGCCAAATACGACGTCTCCTTAATTGCTTTTACACGTCAAATCGTAACCCCGCGAGATTGGACACTCTAACAGGAGCATCCATCAGCGACAACAGGAGGCCGACGTAACGAGTTCCATCGGGTAAAAGCAACAGAAGGGCCAAAGCTTCAAAACATAAAGGAAAGGGAAACCATCTCTCCGCGCTCCAATGCCGTGCCTGCCAATTCTGTTTCTGTGGTGTTTGTCGCTTGGACAAGCAACGGAGGGGAATTTTGAGTGTTTCAAGAGCCTACAAGGTCTCACCAGTAACAGACCTCAACTGCTGCTATCCGCCAGTAAAAATAAATATAGTGCGCGCATCCTTCCTTCTACGTTGAAGGCCCTGCTTGGTGGTGGTGCTCCAAATTCCTAAGGACGATCCGTGCCAAGATTTTCGCTTCAATGGGAGCCGTCGCCGCCGCCGCCCCCCTTAGAACCCGAGCTGCCCCGGCTTTCTGCAGTAGGCCTGCATGGTGCACAGCGTGTCCACCTCCCGGGAGAGTGAACTGCATCATGATTAGAGAGAATGTTTCTCATGCAGTGGTCAAGAGAATACAGTAGCACAGCAGGATTGGACGAAACAATCTGTTTTGAATCAGGAAAATGAAGCAACAGAGGGTAGATGGAAACAGAACAGAAGGCTGCCTAACGGGAGATTTGAAGAATCTATTTGCCATTTGCTTCCAATCAGCTAACAAATGAAAGGACATTAGATGAATAAAAACAAAATATAGGAGGGAGGAGGAGGCCGAGCGGCCCTATGCCAAGCAGTAGATAGGCATGACTAAACATATTCTATATGACCACCATAAATCTCGATATACGAGAAAAGCTTATTAACACAAACAGATTATATGCTTCAGCTGATAAATGCTGATTGGAGAAGACATCATTACTTTAAGTACTGAATATGTGACTTGAGAAAGCCATTGTATCTGTGTCATTACTCGTTGCGCAGCCCTCTTATGCATGAGTAAGCCCAGTTACTATAGCAAGACAACTATTATGAGACTCAAGTAATACCAGATGTTGAAGTGGATAAAAACAGAACAAACCTGAAGCAGAGCAAAAGCTGCACAAGCACGAAGAACTGATGAAGGATTCCGAAGCATGGCAACAAATCTACCAATCTCAGCGCCGCTGAAGGAAGTTAAAATTGTATTAGTAACCTGTCTTATACTCCTAATTATACCTACATCATGACAAAAGCTCAAAAAAAATATGCATGACATGACATGTAATTAAAGAAATCTCAATGGTCCAATGCATTGCTACATCATAATTCATCAAACAACAGTCCACATTAAACAACCATGTGCTGCACACAATACAGCTCATTTGGATATGAAAATGAGATTTGTCGCATTAACCATAACCAGGCTCCCTTTATCCCACTACTGGGCAAACTCTTGGACCCAGCCAGCACATTGGCATCCAGAGTTTCCTGGTTTCATTTTTCCAGGCCAAATAGCACTGTGTCTAGATCCCCTAATACTGGCCAGTGCCAGTCATACCAGTCCTCAACTCCTGACTGCTATCACCGGCAACCACAAGTAGCATGCTAGTTTCCATGGAGGTTGAGAATTCAGAATCCTCAGCATAATACGACATTACTTCTATCAAACTTGTTTTGCCTTCACCTACCCAAATCAACATCTTTCTTTTGAAGCCAAACATGTTCGATTATTGTTTCAATCTTTGAAAATCTTAATGGATTCATCCCTCTATTATGAATGAGCACTCCGAAAGTCAGAATCAAATTTAACATGATCTTTAAGTAAAGAATTCATCGCACCAATCCTTTTGCACTATTAAACATGGAAAGTAAACCTCACATTGAAATATTAAGCAGATAGTTATATTGAAGGAAGAGTTTCACAATTAACAATGAATATAGTCTTATCTTGATTCTTGACAAAACTGTCTTTGTTTCATATTTCAATTGAAGAATGGCAGACTAAGCTTCAGGACTAGTCGATATTATTTAATGAAATTTTAAAAAAAAAAGTCAAACGGACCTGCATCTGAGATGTCCAGCTTCTTGTATGGAAACTGCTTCAGAAACCTGAGATAATGCTGCTGGACCTGAGGATGCAGCAGCCATAGAAAACATTTGTGGATCTGAAAATGTCAACACAAAGGCTTCTATATGCTTGAATGCCAACCTTCTTGCTCCCTCAAAATCTACAATTTTGGAACTACCCTGTGAGGATGTCCCAACCAATGCAACCTCATCCATTCTGCTAGTCAACAAATTTCAAGATTAGATCATGCAAAGGACATGTTTTTCCTTTCCCTCTTTCTGCAATATCTGAAAATTCCTTGTTAATATAAATTTCAGCAATCATACTACAAAAATTCTAGCAACATATCTGCACGAAGATCTACAGACCATATTCTATAACTAATACTCTTTGATGCACCGATACGCGATACCGGTACGGCGGTACGGATACGCCGATACGGCGATACTCCATTTCTTCAAAAAAATCCGATACGGCGATACGGATGTATATATATATATATATATATATATATATATATATATATATATATATATATATATATATATATATATATTAAAAATAGTAAAAATATAAAATACGATACTTGACAAATTGTAATACTACTAGTACTCTGCTACTACTGCACAATGAACAAAATATTTATAATACTACTGCACAATGCTACTACTATTAGTCCTTTGCTACTACTAATACTACTGGTAGTCTGCTACTACCAATACTACTAGAAGCTCCCTGGGATATCCTATTCCTACTAATACTACTAGAAGCTCCCCGAGCATAATACTACTAGTAGTCTGCAACTACTATTGTTGCTTCTACTAGTGGCAGAACAAAGTAGAGGCACCTACGCTTGGCTAACCGGCGACGAGCAGGCCAGGCCGAGGAAGGAGAGTGGCTTACCGGCGACGAGCAGGCCAAGGAGCAGGGGCAACGAGCAGGCCGAGGAGGATGCGACGAGCAGGCCGAGAAGCAGGGCGACGAGCAAGTGGCGGTGGCGCCATGGGCTCCTAGCGGCGGCGGGGGGCTATGGCTCTGCTCGCCCCTCGCGTCTCGTCCTAGCTCCTGGCGCAGAGGAGGGAGCGCCGCCGGCCGCTTGTCGCCGGGAGGCGCACGGAGGAGCGGTCGTTGAAGGGGTGACCTTGGAGGCGATGAGCAGAGGAGAAGGCGATGAGAAGAGGAGGCTTGCCGGCTGCTGGAATCACAGCTGGGAGGTGCGACCTTGGAGGCGATGAGTAGAGGAGGAGACGACGAGAAGAGGAGGCTCGCCGGCCGCCGGACTCAGAGCTGGGAGGTGATGAGCAGAGGCGGCGGTGGCGCTGTCGAAGGAATGGAGGAACGACCGCACGAGACAGATTTGGAGCACTTGCTAGGTTAGTTTGCTTGGGTTGGACTAAAGTTATCTTGGGCTGGTTGGGCCGTATCGCAGTATCGGGCCGTATCCAAACGTATCGGTAATTTATTTTGTTTATTTTAAAGCATGCGTATTTCTAATACTTCCCGATACGTATCGAAGCCGTACCCGTACCCGATATGTATTGGGATACTGGTACGGCACCTCTCAGGCGTATCGGAGTATCAAAGCTAATACTACAATGATGAGCCAAATATTTTATACTGGTTAATTATACTGGCATCTAGCATCTAAGTTTTCCTGCTCTCCAAATAAAGGGTGCAATCCGTAGATACGTATCAGTAAACTTTGTGAAAAAAAAACTTGCATACACTTTATCAAGGAATGAGTCCAAATTACCCCCCTGAACTTCAGAGGCACGTCTAATCTGCCCTTGAACTACCAAACCGTCTAAATAGCCCCCTGAACTATGTAAAACAGTCTAAATAACCCCCAAGACGGTTTCAAAGGTGGTTTTGCCGCCGTGGCAGATGATGTGGCCGACCATGTGGCGATGACTCAACATTGGCTGACAGATGGCAATAAGTACGCAAATCTGATTTATTTATAAAATTTCATAAACCAACAGGGGCCACATGTCAGTCAAACACCCCCTTCTTGTTTCTTCCCCCATCCCCTTCTCTCTCTCTCTCTCTATCCCTGTACATCCTGCCTCTCGCCGTTGTGCTGTTGCGAGGAATCCTCCACGCCAAAGGATGAGGGTCACCCTCGGTGAGGTCGGCTAGCAGCATAAGGGGTTGCAACACCCCAATCCTCGCCGAATCCCCTCCATTGCTCACCGAAGCCGCCAAAATCCTCCCTCCTCTGTCGCTACACCTTTTTGATGTAGCCGTAGAGCAACACCACGGCCACCGCCTTCCCAACGTGGCCGTGTGGGCATCTCTGTCCGCCTCCTGCAGTAGCACGCTGCCGCCTTTCTGATCTAACTGCGGAGGAGCGCTGCTAACCGTGGGGAGCTCGTCACCACCGCGCTAGTGGGAGCCGGTTGTGGTGGGGACCTGGCCAAGCAGGACGTCGCCGTCGTTGCTGCCATGAGAGCCTCTGCGTCAAGCTCTTGGGCGAGGCGGAAGGAGGAGGAGGTCAAGAGGCATCCTTGGCGGCGCGGGATTCCAGTGAGATGATGCGCCATAGTCGGGTAGAGGCGGCGGCGTGGAGGATGCGTATGGAGGCGCTGATGGCCGTGGTGGTGGAGTGGGGTGGCTGGGGTCAGGGAGTTCACAGGCATAACGTGTTGTCCTCCATGGTGGATGGAAAAGGAAGGGAAGAGGTGGAAGGAGGGTATAGCACTGACATGTGGTCCAATGGTCTAATATATTTTTATTTACATACTTTGCTGATGCATTGCCACACTGTCGACCACATCTTATGCCATGGTGGCAAAACCACCTTTGAAACCGCCTTAGGGGGCTATTTAGACGGTTTTTCATAGTTCAGGGGACTATTTAGACGGTTTTGTAGTTCAGGGTGCAGATTAGATGCACCCACCCCAAGTTCAGGGGGGTAATTTAGAGTTTTAGACTTATTTCCTTTATCAAATATATTACCAGATGAAGAAAATGATCAAACAATGATATGTTTTTCATAGTATAACTTAAGCAGCATAAGGAACAAGCAATGCCTCATAAAAAGCATACCTTCCATCGAACATATAAGCGAGGGCTAGTGCAGCCATGAACCGAGCCATTTTTGACAGTGATGATGAGCACAGGTGGACAAGGATAGGCACGCCACCTTCTTCAACTATGCGGAGGGAATTGCCAGAATAGAAAGCAAGATTCCACAGTGCACCAGCAGCTGTCTCATGAACATCCTATATAAAGAACAAGTAACATATCTTGGGAAATTGAAGGTTTTCATGGTTTGCATGCTACGGCTAGGAAGGAGGGCTCAGATTTCAAAGGACACATATGTACATGATAAAGCACCTTTAGAATCACTAAAACACTAAAGATAATATTCAATCTTAACAATAAACTAAGGGCATCAAGGAAGTATTAGTTTTTGTAGCAAAAACTCAATCTTGAGTTCTTGACCTTACCTACTACATTGATTAAGAAGTCGGCTATGCAAAGTTCCAACAAATAAAATTAGGCCAGACAGGATCATGAGCTTCAAACATAACAACTAGACAAGGATCATAAGACAGCTCTCAGAAGCTCAATATATCAGCAAAAGAACGGGAAAAAACAAAGCACACAAGTTTACTGCATTGATGCATAACATAAAGTGCAGAATAAATTCAGTGCATCAATGAGGAAAACAAAGAGTATAGCATATTTGTGCTTATATTGTCTTTATGAACCAAGCATGCTGATTGCATTAAAGATAAACAGCACTTACTTCAACCTCTGACCGTGCCAATGCAATTAGAGGTGCAACACCACCTTCCCTTCCAATAGCAATGCTGGGAGTGCATCAGTAAAGTTAGTGGCCGTAATTTGATCAGGCTTAATAATTAAAAGCATTCATGGATAAAGGAAATCTTGATAGATTTATCATGTAATCACTTCCAATCTGGCACATCAAACTCAAGAAGAAAAAGAAGAGTTCACAGCAAATAAATGAAGCTTATACTTAGAACAATTCTTGACTACTTTTAATTCTCTGCAAAATTATTCAGAAGGAAGAAACAATAATGTGTTACATGACCAATTGACCATCATCTTTATCCACCTTAAAAACTATAGCATCCTACTCCATCTACATGCAAAGAAATGAGATTAAAAAAATGTACATATTGCTACAGTTGCATGTGTATGCTTATTCTCACACCCTGATCTACGTCATTTCATGGCAAGCATGCATATTTTGTACACCCATCTGCACCATACCATCCAGACCGAGTGAAGGATTCGCAATGCACTGCTCTATTTTGGACTCAACACAACTACAGTAATCTTAACAGAATGACCACTGCATTGTTATTTAACCAAAGAAAGTGGGTTGGATGTGGGTGATATATTTAGGCCTGGATTTGAAGCCACTCATCACAAGTGTATGGTGCAAGGCGTCTCCTGTGTATAACTGTGTAAGAGCTCTGAGAAGGGCAAGCTCAAGGTGTTTAAGCGTATCAGTCACTCTGATATTTCAGTTGGTCTTCCTATAATTTTTTTCCTTTGTTCAATAATGGCATCTTCAAAGTTATATAATGGTACACGTTTATCCTTTAAACACTATCTGAAAATTGTTAAGCGTATATGTACATACCTTGTATTAGCTCTTTGTATAGGGTGTTTTCTGCTTATTTGCCTTGCTTGTACATGACTATATTTTGGCCACTTGGCCCTTGGAATAGAATTGAGTTCCATTCCAACAAAAATAAACTCAACAGAAAGAGATACTTAAGTTCAAATTCAAAAACGCATCAAAATGAGAAATGTTTGAATGCATCTTAACAAATGACTAGGATTATTGCATTGCTCAATTTGATAAAATAGAAGTTTGGAAGAATGAACATTATAGCTGGCTATATTTGTCTTAATTGGCAATTTGGCACACCAAGCAACTTTCACTGCTTCATCAACAGAGTCATTACTTTCTGTAGTTATTGTACCACCTGATCATAATACAAATCTATTTTTGTCAACTAAGGGCCTGTTTGATCCAAGGAATCTAACTAGCAAGAGACAGAACTCAATTATTCAGTTACCTGTTAGCTTCTGAAACAGATAGTCCCCATAGAGCACCTGCGGCTCTCTCCTGAAGGCCCTCTGAAGCATTTAAACATTCTTGACAGAGTGAAACCTAAACAAGAAAATCATTTACGTAAAGGAAAGAAATGTTTCCCATTAGAAAGCATATAAAGAGTGCTGGACTGGGTCTCTTGTCGGTGCTTTGTTTATCCTTTTGTGGGAATTGGGCTGGCAAGCTTTGGTATTTTATTTTTGTAACAACGCAAAGCAATGAGAGATAGAAAGGTCAAAACAGGAAATGTGCTTTTATCTTAAATACTTTCATCAATTTGCTCACGTGAAGAGTTAATTTAGAATTTCCTTTAAGTTGAATGTTTTCACCATTCTACTAAATCAGGATAGCATGCCAAAATTACTCCCTATGTATCACCAAAAGCCACTTTTGGAGGGGAATCACATCTATGTATGAGCAAAGGAATGACAAGGGCAGTACCGTAGTAGATGTGGCAAAGATAAAGGCATACCAAAGCTTCCACACCACCAGCAGCAGCTATGGCTTCACGGTTTCTATCATCAAATGACAAGTTCCACAAAGCACCAGCAGCTTCTTGTCTAATCGCATGCATGAAAAATTGCAGAATAGTAATTTAAGATTTGTATGGCGTGATTCAAGGAGAAAGCTGTAAAATAGATTCAAAAGCTTGCCAAATCATTGTCGCCTTGTCGGTCAACTAAAGCAGAATTATACCTCACACCATCATTTAGAGAATGTGTCAATTGCACTAATGCTTCAAGAGCACCTGCTTCCTGACCAACGGCGGCATTATTGTTGTTCTTGTCTCCATGTGCAGCTAAATTAGCTAAAGCTCGTGCAGCCTGCATGCAAAATGATACTCATGTTACCTAAAAGATTACCCAATATTAAATTAAAATAGAATGTCAAATGCAGTAGGATACAACATATGGTGAACGGGTCAGCAGGAAAACGCAGTACGCAACCATCAAACGTTTATATATTTAACTGAAAAGCAAAATGTTCTAAAGAAAGAAGAAAAATAAACAAAATGGTTAATGGAAAACCCAGCTTAAAATTTGAGAGCAAGAATTTGGTTGGCAGCTCGTGAAAGAATTCAACTACATCAGGACAAGAAATTTGCAAAGAACATGCGGTGGGAATAGCCCCTCAGCAAACATAGATCAAAGAATAATTGTCCATACAGCAAAAGTATAGTCGAAGAAGGCCATTTTTTATCCTTAAGAGCACAAACAACAGTTATAGAGGCCAACAATGAGATGAAAAGGGCATGCATGCAAGTGCACCCCATGAAGCAATCACACTGTTCTCAAACCATCCAGTCATTACTGTGTTCCTTGCAGCTTTGCCCAGTGCAGATAAGACATAAATAAATCAAAGATGCAGATTTAAACGTGTGTAGCCAAGCACCATATGAGATGTCATGATTGCCGTGCTTCCTGCAATGTGCTGTTTTATTTACAGAATACATGTCGCAGTGTTAGACGAAGCTTGTCAACTGAAGGTACTAGGGGGCTAGGATAGATTCGAATTATTTTTAGCGGAAATGAAAGATATAGAAGAATGAAGAGCATAAGGAGTGTGTTACCTGTTCTAAGACGCCCTCAACTTTGCAGGAACGAGCTAGTGTAACCAAGGCATGGACGCCACCGGCCCTTTCAACCTCCAAGCCACACTTGTCATCAGCAGCCAGATTTGCAAGTGCACCAGCAGCACGTTCCTGTCAAAAATAATAATAATATAATAAAAATAACAGCAGGCCTATTAGAGAACTGAATCAGCGCTTTCCAATGAAAACGCCTAAAGTAAAGAATTTTAAAGCAGTCCTTACAAGAACTCCATCAGCTCCAGCGGGCCATCGGAATATAAGATCAACCAAAGCTTTTATCCCTCCAGCCACAGCGATAGCCGCCTGATAAAGAATAAAAATGAACCATTCATTAGGACAAGAAACATCCAGGTAAAGCAGTCCGAAACAGCACGCAAACGCTCACAACCTTGTGTTCTTCTCCCACTGACAGATTCCAGAGTCCCCCAGCAGCCTCTTCAGCAACCAGCCGGTTCACCGACTTAGCCATGTTAGTGAGTATGGCAATACCTCCCATATCTGCAACTGCTTTTGCGACCTTTGCATTCACGGACAATTTGGCAATCGCCTGCACAATGGCATCAAGACGCATAAGAAATTGTAAACACCGCTACAGCGTGAACCTGAATATATGATCATACAACCGAAAACCTTTGCAGCTTCAGACTGTGCGCTGTCCCTGGAGCACCTCGCAAGGTCCAGCAGCATCGGGATGCCCCCTTCACGCATCACAGCTTCAGACCTTGCAGGGTCCACATTGGCGTTCTCATTGTCAATAACCACGAATGTTGCGAGGGCGGTAGCCGCTCGCTCCTGCACATCCTCCTGCGAGCTCTTCAGGAGGCTCAGCATCAGGGCTGTGCCCTGGTCCAGCCAAAACTGGTTCACGCCATGTGGGTTGGTCTCTGCAATCCGCAGAAAGGACTGCGACAGGATCCATTCGAGCCATGTCATCAGTACGGGCAGCCCGTTGGCCTTGCCCCTCCAGTTACACTCATCAAACACCATGCTGTCCCTGACGGGTGTGTCTGGAAACAGCGAGGCGACGGATTTAGAGATGTCATGGGTGATGGTGAGCACGAGCTTGCCCTTGGAGTTGGTAAACGCGGTTGGGTTGTGCGCCTCTTCCTCCTCGACGGAGGCACAGCTAAGGGCGCATATGAGTCGGAGGGTTGTGGAGTGGGACACGAGGCGGGAGACGGCGCCGGGGGAGAGGTCGGTGCGGGAGACATCGAGGGCGAGGAGGGAGGGGAGCTGGGCCCAGGAAGTTGAGGCGGTGGCCCACTTGATGTTGCGGCAGCCCGCAACGGAGAGGAAGCGGAGGGAGCGTAGCCCGGCGAGGGCGGCCTCGTCGAGGGCGGCGCAGTCGAGGAAGGCAACGTCCTCGAGGAGTGGGCAGTGGCGGGCGAGGGCCGCGAGAGCATCGGCACCGGCCTCGCGGAGGCCTGAGAGCCGGAGGCAGCGGAGGCGCGCGCAGCAGAGGGCGACGTGGCGCAGCGCGTCGCTGGAGATGCACTCGAGGGGATCGGGGCCGATCTGGAGGGTCTCGAGCGCCTCGTGGCGCGCGGCGAGGACGGCGAGCGTGGCGTCGGTGAGGGCGCGGCAGCCGTCGACCGCCACCTCTCGTAGGTGGCGCGCGCGGAGCGCGGAGGAGGCGGCGGCTGCGGCGTCGGAGCCCCTTAGGCGGAGGCGGCGCAGGGTGGCGCACCTGGAGGCGAGGGAGGCGGCGACGCGGGCGTCGCAGCGGTGGGCGCGGAGGTCCAACGTGGCCCAGAGGCAGGGCGTGGAGGCGAGCGCCCTCCAGGCCCGGCAGGTGGCGGCGAGGGTGGCGCGGTCGCGGTAGGTGAGGCGCGCGAAGAGGTGGAGGACGGCGTCATCGGGGAGCGAGGTCCAGTCGAGGACGTCCTCCTTAGGGCATGGCGAGGGGGTGGTGGGGTCCTTGGTGATGCGGCGGCGCACGCGCCGCGTCATGGCATGGCGGCGGCGAGATTCGATCCGGCTGGCTGGTTTATTATCCATCTGTCGGCGATTCTTCTTCTTCGCTTAGCTGCTGCTTCTTCCTAGTCCCCTTCCCTTCCCTTGGGTTCCACTCTCGCTATGTGCTAGTCTCTTGTGGTCTGTGGAGTGGGCTCGCTCTGGGGATGCAATCCGGAGGAAGACAAGACGAGCCAGAGCCCAGAGGAGGAAGAAGGAGCTGGTGGGCTCGGCTTTTTTTTCACACCCACGTTCATCTACACAGAAATGCGATCTTAACACACGTCTAATCTAGAGCGAAGATCATAAATCTTATGAAGCGCAGACACACACTGTAATCACTGAAAGCATATTACGTGTGCGTGTGCTAATTCAGAAACCCTCCCTAACCGTGTATTATTGGGTGAGCATCTACGCCGAACCTAAGGCTCGAACACTAGTAGGCTGCATGCTCTCCTGGCACACTGGTTCGTGTCCGCAGCAAGCCCACGGTGGTAGCAACCTGGGCTAGGATGGACCTGCATGCTGCTTGGTATCTAAATAACTACAATTAATTAACTATACATTTAATAAAGACAATTCGTACGAGATTAAAAAACACTCATGATCCAACCGTATGCCATAATACTTTTAGTACTACATTGTTTCCTCTAGAATAAAGTTGGTAGCACACACCACAAGATGGTAGGCGAGAACGTGGCAACTCCAAATAGCACTTGAATGATTAACCACATGATTCTCCCCTAACATCTCTCGCAAACTATTTTGGATGGGCTCAGCTGTGGTTTGTCGTGCAACTACACGCGGGATGGACGGGCGCGCCACGTGGCAGGAAGGGACGGTTCGTCCGTGGGTGGGAGGACAAGGCTTGCATGGCGGCATCCGACCGTCCGTTCCTCCTATCTCTACTACTTAAAAATAAGAGTTGGTGATGGTCTGTCCTCTCTCAACGGTGAAGATGATCTCTAGAGCGCTCTTGATATCCGTTGGATCGGAGGCGTAGATCACGAACCGCTCCCACGCCACGCCCCCCCACGCCTCACGCCCACTTCCCTCCCTCTCCTCTCCTCTCCTCTCCTCTCCTCTCCTCTCCTATCATCAGTCTCGAGCGCACCGTACTCCATCCCTCTCCTCCCTCACGCCTGTCTCCGCCCCTCCCCCTCCCCCTATCCTCTCAGCTCTCACGCCGCCCTCCCCACCCGCGCCTCCTGCTCAGCACCTGCACCACCCGCCTCCCATTCTCGCACCGCCCTCCCTCCCTCTCCTCTCTCACGGTGCCTACCCGCAAAGCCCGATGATGTTCGCCCCTGACCTCACCGACGCCGCCCTGCCGTGCCGCACGCTGGATCGACCCGCGTCGCTCGTCTCTCCCCATCCGAGCCGTCCTGCTGCCCTATGCGCCAGATTGACCCGCACCGACCGCCTCTCCCCACCTACGCCGCCCACCTCTACCCACCCGTGCTGGATCTGGCGGCTCCTGGTACGACGGCGATGAGACCTCCGACGAGAGCCTCGGCGACGCCGACGCCGACAAGGAGCTCGCGGCGTCTCATATGGCAGCGGTGGTGGGGTTTACAACAACCACCACCACCGCGCCAGCAGGATCGCAATGGAGCTTAGAGCAACGGGGTGGGCCCGGGACATCGGCGCACCGCCGAGGGCGGCGGCTTCCATCATTCCTCCCCAGGGCGGTGGAGTGCATCCGCGACGGCGCTGCCATCCACCTGACCAAGCAAATAGAGCGCATGCCCATCCAGGCGAGTTAATTTCTCAAAATTGCCCAAATTTGCTGTTTTTTTGGAAATTTTGTTTGGAATATAAGTGTGTAGTGCGTAGTACACTCGATGATGAAGTTTCTTTGAACCAATCCTCTCTTCGGACTGGCTTGGCCAAGAGCCCGATACTCGGCAATGCGTGAGGCCACTCAAGAAGCAACAAAGCAATGACCGGACGTGCTTCTCCATGGCTTTGACAAAGTGCAATGCAAGAGCCAATTTGGGGCGCCTATCTTATGGTTCAATTTGCAATTTTCTAATTCCAATGTCAAATTAATCATTATGCAGGAGTACTACCACTAGAATCATGTGGTAATTCTATCATGCATTTAGCGATCGAGTCCGGACATTTTACAAGTATTAGAAATACGTTCTTGTTTAGAGTGGAGGTACACCTACATTCTTGGAGGAGGCTGGATTGGAGGTTTGGGCTGTGGACATTCTTGGATGGGGCTTCTCTAATTCAGGTATGCCCCATTCTCCATTCTTCATAGGATTTGGTTCAATTATCGGGCTTGCCACAGTTGTAAGTTTTAACCCTTTCTAATATTGCTTGATTGACCCATAGAAACAAGGCCTCCATGTGATGATGCGTTGAAGCGCGAGCATTTTTACCAGGTAGTATATGTTAACAATTACTACCGGTGTACATGTCATTATTTTTCATGTGATGAGTTCACTTCCTAGCCTCTAGACTTGTTTGTGATTCTAATATGGTAACCAGTAGCTCAAATTTGAACATCTTATCTTAGCAAGACAGAACGTTTGTCATGTGAATCTTTTAAATTCAGAATGAGTTTGATACGTAACTGAAGTACCGGCTTTGCTTGTAACTGATCTCTTATCTCAAAACTAGGACTGGATTGTCCGGAGTACAATATTACTATGCTTTTCTTTGAGCAATGATGGGGTTAGGGGTGATACATATAGTTATTGATGTCATGAACTATATAATGATCCAAGTTCTGCATACATATATCCAGAAAATTGATATTTATTATGCGATTTAGGATCTCGTTTGCTAATATGTATCACATTTTTTTAGGTTCTATTGCTTAGGTCTTCCTGCTAGGTTGAGTTACAATGTCGGGACTTAGGACCGTGAATTAGTACACGCAATGTTTGATGAATAGCAAAATTAAAGTGATATGACCCGAGAGCAGTAAATTGCTAGACCTGATTTCCTTTAGGTTGGATACTCCTCTTAGATCTGCTAGGAAGATCCCTTAGTGTTCAATGTAGAAAGGTATACAAGTGATATTATCTTTATGCTTGAGCATAACCTCTAGCTATATGTTCAAATACATATCTGTGCAGAGGAGAATGTATTCACACTTTAGTTAGGTTTAGGATCTAATGACCTATTGAATTGGTAGTCGACACATGTAATACTCCTGTAACAGGCTTCAGGCACTCTTCTTTTCTGTGTGATGATATGTGGTCTGCTCTCCCTAGCCTTGGAATCTTGCTCTGCGAAGCATCCACCGGATCTCTGGGGGATTTGTGAACGACGTGGTTCTTGATTTGTTGCTTCCTGCGCTGCATTTGATCTCTTTCTTAGTCTATTTCTTGTTGTGGCTTCTTGATTTCTTGGGATGGTTTTGTTTGGAGTTCCATTGTCCTGTTAATGACTAGGATCTTTGATTGAGGACGCCAGCATTGATTAATTTGTTTCCCGGTTGTCCTTGGATTTTCGTGATGAATTGGGCACTTGGAATGTGGATTGCGTCTGATTGGTGGTAGCTTGTGATTTTGCTCCAGTTCACTCCACTGTGATGGCTTAGATAGTGTAAATGCAATTGTAATGTTTTAATTTCTAGCCATTGTTCGTGACAAGTTTGCATCTTTGGTTTGTTGCTGCTGTTAGTGACTGTCATACCAAAACCCTCTTTCATTCAATAACAATCTTCTCAACATTCAATGCAGGATCCTTGATGGCTGCCAGTAGGGGTATTAACCATCTTCTGAGGAGAACTCTCCACAACCAGTCTTCTGTAAGTATTTTTCAGAACTCTTGCTTCCTTCTGTATGTGGTTGATTTGAAACAAGTCCATATCATTTGTTTTGGATTCCACTCCACGGCTTTACTAAAGTTATGGTGTCCAAGTAGGGGTAGATAATTGAAGTGTAATGTAAAAAAGATATCATCTTGTATCATCATTGCATGAAATGTGCTGAATGGGTTTTGCTAATCATATGCTTATTACCATATGTAACATTTCAGTCGTTCGCACTCCCTTTTCTCAATCACCATTCATATAAAAGAAGCAACCCCTAAAGGAGAAGAATTGATAAAATGCAACAAGTTAAATCTGGTTGACCTTGCTGGATCTGAGAACATCTCTCGATCTGGAGCTAGGGACGTACCATACTATACAATTAGCTTTGATGTTACTGTTTCATCTACCCATCGTCAATTCTTGTGGCAATTTTATGGTTATCTAAGTTAGACACTTTCTTGTGATTGTAGGGCCAAGCAAGAGAGGCTGGTGAAATAAATAAAATCTTGCTAACTTTAGGCCATATCATTACGGCATTGGTTGAGCACCTTGGGCATGTTCCTTACAGGTAGGCATCAGTTGTTCAAGGTTCCCTCAATGTGTACAGTAATTGGCCTTTCTTACCTGGACTCAAACTCTCTTGCCTTTCAGGGACAGTAAACTCACAAGGTTGCTCCGTATTCGTTAGGAGGGAGAACTAAGACTTGCATTATAGCTACTATTTCACCCTCCGTTCATTGTCTGGAGGAAACATTAAGTACATTGGATTATGCGCACCAGGCAAAGAGCATAAAAAACCGGCCTGAGGTGATTCGGCTTCATTTTTTTACGTTTACAAAGTCAATGTGTTCGTGACTTGTTTTATTTTTGTGATGGTAAGATGATGTATTCTTATTTCCCTTATTTTGGTAGAGCAATTTTGGGACGACCGTTTTCCTCTCCAAGCCTTTAAATGAAAAGGCAAATGGCTGAACAAACGTGTAGAAATATTTGCTTGGATGATGTTTGCTAGGATACTAAACAGTATGCACTTCATTATGTGCAAGTGAAAGACATGTAGGCACTCATATTATTTGATTTTGCAGCCAGCCAGCCACCCATTTAATCCTCCTTCATAGTAGTTAGGCTGTTGCATCCATAGCATATCAAATGTCTTGGAACATAATTTCTTCATGGAAATAGACAAGGTGCGTGTGACAAAAAAATGTTTCTCATAAACTATCATATGATTTAGTACTGCCTCACTGCCATAGCATTCCATACCTTGCCTTTTACTGCTATTTTGTGTGTCCTCTAACAGAGATAGTTAATGGCTATATTCCCTGTATGCATATGGGCTATGCAATCATAAAAATATAGGGGAGTAATTCAAATAGTAGGTTGCCAATGGTACTCCTAAATGATTTGAACACCATATACTCAATTATGGGTGAATTACATGGAACTACTAATTCCACTTTGCCACCTTGGATTAATTTCTGATATATGTCTATATTGCAGGTAAACCAGAAAATGATGAAATCAGCATTAATCAAAGATCTTTATGGAGAAATCGATTGTCTTAAAGCAGGTCCGTAGTGAATCCAGTCAATTCTATGTAATTCAGAATGGTTGCAGATTTGCATAATAACCTCACAAATATTGTCTGCTTCACAGAGGTCTATGCTGCTCATGAAAAGTTGTACATTCCAAAGGAAAGGTATCAGCAGGAGGAAAATGATAGAAAGGTGGTATTTGACATGATCTTTCAAAGTTATTACATCTGAATGGGGAGATATTCTTTTATTAGTTCGTGGAATAAGAATTGTAGATGTTCTGAAACTGTCAGTGTCAATATCATATGTTTTGAAACTGTCAGTGTCATGATTGTAGAAAGTGCTATTACCATATGTGATATGTCAGTGTTATGATTGTAGAAAGTGCTAATATCATGAGGTGGCAAATGACCAAGCTAGAATGCTCTTTGATAAGCAGCACCATGATTGTGGAAAGTGCTATTACCACATGTCAGTGTTATGATTGTAGAAGGTGCTAATATCATGAGGTGGCAAATGACCAAGCTAGAATGCTCTTTAATAAGCAGCACTTTTGGTAAACACCATGCTGCTAAGTTAATCCTCAAGCTTGATGATGAGATTAAAAGGTTCGATAACAGTGCTTAATGTTCTCTTTTGAGGTTATGTTGCTGATTTGTTGGGTACATTGGTATTTCGGATTTGCCACTCTTTTGTAATGCTTTTAGGCATGGAAGTCCCCAGTAGCAGTGCGATCTTTTCTTTAAAGAGGAAAACAAAAGTACACCAAATAACCATGGCTTAATTAAGTTTAGTTTTATAGCTACTTTGTTGGATACCTAATTGTCCTTCACTGTGTTTAATAGGACGTCTCTTCTAAGCAGTAACAAAAGAAAGCTAATTACTTAGTGTATTCCCTTCAAGTTTTATATCGACTTAGTTAACAAACTACTGCTTTATTTCTCACTGCTTCCAAATTGTTGTGTTCTCGATAGAAAGAGACAACTAAATATTGTTTTATTATTATTACAGCTTAGATGCAGTATATTTTTTTCCTCCTTTTGATAGGGCTAGAGCGAAGAGCGATAAAGGGTAAAGGTAGGCTGAGAACCAAAAATTGGGAGCAGCCTGGTATGTTTTCAAATTTTAATGGTATACTGTTCGGTATGTCTTCAAATTTTAATGGTATACTGTTCGGTCTTAACATAATTGGGTTAAACATTGACACAATTTAGCACTTATGGTATTATTTATTTAAGATCCATTGCAACGCACGGGCATCCTACTAGTAGACGTCAAAATTGCAAATGCAAATTTCGCCAAGACTAATCTAATTCTGCTAATCCTTGCCCCAAAAGTGCCAATTCGGCGGAAAAAAAATTCCACTAGTAGGTACTAGCTAGTACGGAGTAAAATACAAATGCATGTGGCCGGGGAAAAAATCCTATAGGACCTGCTCCACAACTCTATTGATGTGGACTAACTTCACTGTATGATACGTGTCCTTTCACGAATCTCAAAGCCTGACGTGCTAGCTTTCAGTATTCAATTCGTGAAAATTCACATCAGTTATTTATGAGGCTGTGTGCTTTGAGATTCGTAAAAAAACACATGTCACATGATGAAATTAGTTCACATCAATGAAGTTATAGATAAGTCCTATAAAAAAAATTTCGGGCAGCCGTCGGCGCCACCTACCTACTGATGAGTGTGTGTGCGAGGGGTGAGGCCGGGCAGGGTATCCATATCCTCGTACGTGCTGCATGCTGCATGTGATCTGCACTGCCTTGGCTCCTTCGTACACAACCAATACTTGCAGTTTACATGCGGTAACACGCATGAGAGTACATCATATATTTTTCTTTATCTGCAATTGCATATGCCCCACGCTTCTCTACAGTGAATATATATATATATATATATATATATATATATATATATATATATATATATATATATATGTGTGTGTGTGTGTGATGGGAGTGGTTCGGAGCGGTTCGAACCGCCCCTACCCCATGCAGACCATATCCATCTTTGGGGGCGTCGGGTCGATCCAAATCATGCGGATAGAATGAACCAATGATCCGTTGGATCTTATGGATCGCTCCCTTGTTATTTGCTACTTGTTAATATATAGAAGAGATAGGATTAGAAATTTTCGACTACAAGGTCAGAAATTCATGTCAAATTCACGTATAGACCTCTCAATTGTTGAAAAAACGACCAGAATCAAGATATCACCTGTACTTCGTATTGCTGAAACTCTGATGAAACTATCGACTGAAGTCTCTGCTTTCTATCGCAATCCGAGAATCAGGCAAGAACGAAATTAACACAGATGTATTTTGCGCCGTATCTCCATACGACTTTTCAGTTTTTCTCCTTTATGTAGATTTCCAAAGTTACAATCAAGGTTTCAATCGGTTTCAGAAACCGAATCTGGAACCTGAACTTTCCCTACAATGTTTCTGATAGTAAACTGAAGTCTGAAGTTCAGAAAACCTGAACTGCTGAAACCGACTCTGACTGAAAACAAAATAGACTCAACTGCAACTTTCAGACTTACCAAAAAAACAGAAAACTAATAAAGGCTACAAGATTAAAACTAACATCAATCCTGTACAGACGTATGAGAGGAAGAAACAAATCAAACATTCACCTAGAATCATAGAGAATCAGATCAGATGAAAAAATAAAACAAAATCACATGAACAAGCAGATTATAGGGCAGATAAACTCACATTTTGTTTGGTGAAGCAGATAAAATCACATCAACAAGTAGAGCTAGCATCTGACTCAGATTAGCACTCGTGTGCACGCCGGGAATTTCCTCGCGTCGCCGCCGATATGGCCTTGTAGCGTCGCCGCCGCCTATGGCGATGCGGCCACCGAAGTGGTCGGCAGCGTCCATGGCGCGGTCGCGAACCATGGTGGTGCCGCTGGGACGCATAAGGGTCAGCACTTGGATGGTGCCGCCGTACACCCTCATGGGAGGCTCCAAGGCGGTAGGGGCTGGCCGTGGACGAGATCGGGAGGGATGAAGCAAGATCAGGATGGAGGAGATCTCAAAAGGAAGAAGCAATGGCAATGGAAGGAGTCAGGGGCTGTAAAGGAATCTGAATACGCATCTCGCAAACGGTCATGGTGGAGGATGAAGGCAGCGGCGCGTTGGAGGCAGCGGATCGAGCGGCGGCGAGCAGTAGCGGCGCATGGGAAGGAGGCAGGCGTAGGGCGCTGCGTTGGATCGATCCGCTCGAGCCTGAGGATCAATAGGTTCCGATCCTTTTGCCCCCTTTCTTTTTGTGGGCCTCACATCTGGCCCAAATGATTGAAAATTTTGGGTCGGTTCGGTGATCCAATGGGTCGACACGATCCATGCCCACCCCTACCCCTCCCCCACTCCTTCTCTCCCGTCCCTCAGCCCGGTCGCATCTAGCCCTAGGTCACGCCGCCGCACCCCGAAGCCTCCTCCTTGTCGCTCCAGCACCGCCCGAAACTCCCTCCCCACGCCGGCGCCGCCACCGCCCGAAGCCCCCGACTCGCACTGCCACCACTCGAAGCCCCCTCCCCGACACTCTCAACTCACGCCGCCGCCGCCCAAAGCCCCCTCCCCGACTCCCCCAACTCGCGCCGCCGCCAGCCGAACCCCCCTACCAGAGTACATCTCAATAACACATTTCTTCATGCCAATCCAGAGCTTTAGGACGCTACAAGCTTTGAATTGCTCACTTGATATATCAAACCCCTGGCTTCCCTTCACAAATACAGACTAGTATGGCGGTTTGATTCGCTGTGGCTGTGCTGCTCAAGTCTTTATAATGTGTAAAAGGTTTGCAGTATCCATAGTAGGTAGTACGCGCGTATGCATGCTGACCACCAGGAACGAGGCTAGAGCTAGACTGCGGGTCTTAGCCGGGGCAAGGCTCCTAGGAAGCCTGGGCCTGTCATGCAGTCACGGTTGCTGCGAAGATCGTTAGTTATTTCTGTAATAGCAATCTAGCCTTCCCTTTTGATGAACTACGAAGGTCCTGTTCTGGTCCGATCTTTCGATGAGAAGGTAAGTTCAGTAGTAGTCGCTCAACTCTCATGATCCTGCCTACGAACTCGTAAAGCTCGAAACCACACAATCGCTGAACTGCTCGACAAGTCGTTATCAACTATGCATAAATACCCGGATGACATGATCACGAAGATTAATTCTTGCATACATCGAAGAAACATGCAAGAACGAGATAAATAGCAATCTAAAATTGCGAATAGGAATTAAGATTGGATTGATAAATGGGGTTCTGAAAAACAATGTCGTTGTTGATCTCGCCGAACAAACTGACAAAATATAAAGTAGCAAAGCTAAATTTCAATCAACAAAACCCGAAGAACTAGATGGGGGGCAGCCACTGTATAAAGGAGGAAGAGGGAGGGGGCGGTGGGACTATTCATGTATGAATAGTAATCACATGAACAGTATGGTCCTAAGGTTTCTATCTGAATTACAAGACCTGCGGTTCAAATAGGTGATGCAGCACCTTTTTTTTATGATTGCGACACGTACGAAAGGAATTTAGAGGTGAGGTCGGATCCGTTTGAAAGAGAACGAGATAAGCTTTAAATAAAGTATTTGTGGACCTCAAACGGAGTTCGTATGTGAAAGTTATGCACATTTAAAGTCGAGACTATCTCCGGAGGCCGAATTGTTGTGCTATCCCGCGCCACATTAATCATTATGATGATCGCTAGCGCTACTCCTACACTACACTCCACATTATGAGGTTATCTATGCTTTGTGGCATACTCATACAAGATTAACATGTGGGTTAAGTAAGCATGCTGATACAAGACTACAAGCGGTTGGGATATTTTACCATGAGACAGAGACGCTACAAATCATTGATCCACCACTGCAGTATGTACCTGTACCGGTAGCATTTTTTTTGGGGGGTGGGTGAGTGGGCTAGAACCGGTTTGGTCGAAATGTTCAAATCAAAATTTGATTTTTTTTTTCGGCTTTTAAATTAAAAAAAATAATAAAATTCAAGCAAATTTAAATTTTTCGGGCCAGTTTGAAGTCTTACTGGGGTCCGGTAAAACCGAACTATGATCTGTAATGCAATACAATTGGTGAAAGCATTAGCTTTGTTCAGAGGTTATCTATGCTTCAATCTACAAATTGCAGGTCATTTTTAGTATCAGTAGATGGTGCTTATAGGCTGGATCTGAAAACTAAATAATCTCCAAATTTGAAATACTAATGAGTTTGTCAGTAAACCATGATGGGAATTAATTTGCAATATTCATCATGTATCAGTCGCCAATTATAGTTTTTTAGGAATTGGTAGCATGACTAGTTTAAGAAAGCTTGAAGAAAGAAGCTGGTTGTGGATAGTAGTGATTCAATTTATTTTGTTGCAACCAAAGCATACGATAGCAGTAGTTCCTTATCTAATATCTGTAGAGTGCACTCTGTTTTGATATTCACTGCTATTTTTTCCATTAGATTTATATGTAAACTCTTTGCTCCATGTAGCAGCACATGACGGGCTTGTTTGATCCTTCCCGAAGTCAAGGCTTTCTGCTAACAATTATTATTAATCTTTACAAGTCAACCGGATGCGTACTTATGCAAGAAACGGAGAGAACCCTCCTGACGGTTTCATTTCCCCTGGGGGGTGGAAAGTTCTTGTCGAATCTTCAGTTAAGAGCTCAATCTGCAGCTTGTTCATAGTGGAGTGCAGTGTGTCGTTACGTTACAGATAATGCAGTAAGTGAATATGTACATCGACACAGTTACTGTATGATTGTAGTGTACATTTTATGATTCCATCATTCAGAATGCAAAAATGCCTTACAATTGTGAATTCCTTGTGCGCTTGTACAGTTGGAAGGCATCTATGCATTTAGCCATAACCGAACGCCATTTCATTGGAGACTCAATTTAGGACTTGAGTATCATGTACGTGTCCCCCCATCACAAGTGGGTTACCCGTGCAAACCATAAGATAGTCTCGCTCGTAAATTAGTAAAATTACGTGTTTTAATCAATATCTCTGCAAAAAGAAGGAAAAATAACTATAGTTACGCTAAATCAGTCCATAAACATTCTTTTAGAACCATCGATGGTATTTCAGATATTCCAATCTTCATTCACAGCTGAAGCGGTAGGTCAGCCCAACAAGAAAAAAAAAGTCAGACCGCCAAACGATCTATCAGAAAAAAAACTACAGCTCAGCTCACAGAAAACCAAATAACAGTTTTTTTTTCCTCCAGAGAAGCTAGATCTCCCCGAACGGGGTCTATAATCAATGTGTAGAGACCAATCCAATCCAATCCAATCCAATCCAATTAATTAAACTGGACCAGCTACCTGCCAGGACATGGTATGGTAACCAAGTTGCTGGCAAGGCAAGGCAGGCAATGACGAACGAGCTAGGTACGTAGCAAATTTATTCCAGCAACAAGTAAAACGGCCAGGCCTACATGCTCGCGGTGTGGGTGTGGGCAGCTAGCTACTTTTACTAGCACGGCTCTCAAGATTACGCTAGAAGAGGCGGAGGCTTTTTAAAATAGATTTGTGTCTTCTTTAAAGAGAATAACAATCATATTCTTATTGAATGATATTATAGAGTACAACAAACCACCGAACTAAGTTTAATGGCTTCTCTCGTTGATCACCAGTTGACCCTCTTTCTCTGTCTGTCGGCACCACCCCTTATATAGAGCGTTTGAAAGGGTGACAGTTGTTGTGTGTTAGGAGGCTCCTTGACGGTTGCTTGAGTATGCCCACGGATGACGGTTGCTGTCAGTTAGACATCATTTGCACGTTTGCCAAGTGGTTATTGCCAGGGACAGAGAGAAGTATGTACGGTTGTGCTAGAGATAACGCGCACGTGTATTAACTACTACACATAATTGAACGTAGTGTACAGGACCTCTAGACGATAAGGTCCACATGTCTGTGGGATTTATCGATCATAGAATGGTCGTAAGTCGATCTGGTCGTAACCTGAACTGGTTGTAACCTTCCTTGGTCATTGCAGGTATCAGCGGTGGCCTCTGGGGGGTCGGGAGGGGTAACCCTAGGGTTAGGGACGTGGCCATGAGGCGGACAGATACGGGCCATCCGTGCTGAACCTGCGATCGAACGGCTTTGCACCCGTACGATGGAGATCCGACATTTGCCGCAGTCGATACAGGATCTCGACATAATTTTGAAAACTGGAGGTTTTTTTTTTTTGTGAAACCGGCGACGTGAGGGGGTCCTAAGGCCACCATTCCTTGAAGCTATAGATAAAAGAGAGTTGTCTCTAGCTTGTCTCCATAGATAAATATAGCGGAACGTAGGGAGTGACAGTACTGTTAAATTGCATTTACATTAGACGTAGGAGGAGCCGCAGCAGCAACAACATCATTTCATATTTGAGATCTTTTCATGGAAGGAAGCATGCTCATTTCTACTCTAAGTATACTACTAGTTTTCGGGCCAGGTCCGTACTAGAGAGAGAGAGAGAGAGAGAGAGAGTGCACGCCTCTGCTAACATATACTACTATATTCATGGGCCGTTAATGGGATGCTGGGCCTCTGTTAACATCGATCGGCATACATGCATTATATGTATTCACAGTTCCTCCCCCAAATTTTTTTTTTTAAAAAAAAAATGTATTCACAGTTGAATATATTTCGAACAACTTATTTTAACAGTTCAGTCCTTTTTTTTTTATCACAAGCTGGAATTATAATTGTACAATACCAAATGTTTATCTGCAAACTGGGTAAAGGGAACAGATTGTAAACTGGGAAATGACTTGTAAAACTAGTAGATCGAGTTAATGCAAATTTCAAAGTAAGAAGAACTAGAAGGACCCCTGCTTGTTTCACCATGTGAGGCCGTCACCAACTACTGGGGTGTAGTATATGCCTGTCGTCGGGCCACTTTTCGTCAGGACCTTGAAGCTCTCGCCGATCTCAGCGGTGAGTTCCTCGCCTGCAGCTGGTTTCTTCTTCGACACCTGCCTTGCCAGAACAGAGTATGCACAGTACTCCGCCTCGTAAATCTCCACACCCACCTCAAAGTAAGACACTGACGCACCAACAGCCTCACCTGCAATAACATCCATAACCGCGTCATTCTTGCGTACTACTTACTACATAGCTCTTGAGGGGTAACAAAATTTCACACATCAACGTGATGCAACACTGAAATACTGCGTGCGTATTTCCGTTGCATAAGCGCAAGGGATATGCCACATTATGACAATCAGAGACTTGAGGAGCAGTATTCGTCATTAACATAGATTAATTACTCCATAGCTTTGCACTATCACCCCCATCAACCAGAAGGTCGAAACAAGTGGATACAGCACAACAGTAACACTGAATCTAAACTAGGAAAACATGAAACGCTTGGGGCTCAATGCTCGTGAACTCACCATGTGTTACCAGAAGTAAGTTTTCATCAGGATATTTGTCAGCGAGAGCCTTGATGACACTAGCATATCTACTTCTTGCCTCCCAGACAGATTCTCCCCACTTTGGTACCTGCACCGAAAAAACAACAGTTTTGAGGCATGACACATGCTGCCGTTGAGCATGAACGGATTTCTGTGGCAAACTGTTTGTCAAGAGGGGACAAAACGAAACACTGGAAATGGTGCGTGAACGAAGTATTCCTGGGTCAATGGTGACTCCAAAAAGGATCACAATTAGTGGGAAAGCAGACCTCCGGGTACAGTGGCTCCACAGAATGGTCAATGGTTCCAGCAGGTAAGACGGCTTCAAGTTCTGGCAAGTCAGGAAACCACTTCTCGACGCTGGGAGCAACCTGACTAACAAGACTGCCCATTGCTTGAGCATTCATCATCTCAGACAATCCATATTCAATTGACACCTGTAAATGAGAAAGTAAAGGCAAATGGATTTAGCAGTGTGCAAAATTATCGAATGCAGGAACAACAAGCTCAACAGTCCACGCAGATCACTATTTTCACCACTTCTGCACCAGACATTGTTGTGAACATACTAGCAGATAACAAAAATACAGACGTCAGCTCTCAGGAATCTCATGATCATTAACAGTACGAAAAACTTAGAACCATTGGTATAGGCATCCACATTGTAAAAAAAAATGCAGGGTGTGAACCATGCATATCTAATCTGGATAGTACCCCTATCATATGCACCATGAGTATCACACCCACCAAATGAAATGTCAGACTCGTTTTTGTAGTTTGGCACTAGATAAGTCGAAGTTCGTATCTATGATGAATTAAACCCTGGTGGCAAGAAAATTCAAGAAAATGTGCACAGCACTTATTGGGTTTAAGCATGCAAATGGGAGAGGTAAACTGTTGTAACATTTGCCCCCAGTGCACTCTGATAGCTTCCCATTATTTGTTCAAATATGTAACAAGGTGATGTTTCCTTTTAGCAGGAGCGAGTCCAGGTTTAAGTAGCAATCAGTGTAACTGAAACCATTCGTTCTTGTAGGCCCGCACACCATGCGGATCATACAATTCTGCATTCTGAACCCAACCCAGCAAATCTCGATTTGATGAGAAGAAGAAATAATTTTTAAATTGAATCCGCGAAATTGCATGTAATAACTGATACTATCTACCACATGCCAGAAAACCAAATACCACGAGCACGGCTTAATGGATGAAATGGGCTAAACTTGTTACTCATCTGATGAGCCAGCCAACCAAACATTTCGAAGTATGCAAAAGCAAAGCAACGCGGATCAGGTTGGCAGAGTTAACATGATAGCGAGAGCATGCAGCGCAGAACATCTCGATCGGATGTCATACTCATTACCAGTGACAAATAACGCGAATCGAAGTTTAGTTTGCAATCATCATCATTCATGAATAATACCACCCACATGTCAGACAGGCGTTAACGCGGGCAAGGAAGGAAAGATGAGATCCAATCCAATATAATCACCCAAGAAGCAAGATGAAGAAGAAGATGAGGGGGGACCTTGAGGCGGGAGGTGTCGAGGGGCACATTGGCGCTGCTGTCGATGGCGAGCAGGGCGGCGTCGTCGGGGACGGCACAGAGCGCGGCGACGGCCTGGGCGGCGGTCTGGAGGCAGCGGAGGAAGGGCGAGACGAGGACGCGGTGGAGTTGATATCCCTCGGCGGTGGCCCTGATGCGCTTGGCGACGGTCCAGGCCCTGAGGACGCCGGCGTCGGTGAGGGGCGGGTCCCAGGGGCGAGGCTTGTTGGCGGGCCACATGGGCTCGGCGTGGTCGACGCGGTCGCCGTGCCGCATCACCACGACGCGCTGCTGCGCCTGCGTCGCGGCCATGAACTCCCTCCCTCTCTCTCTCTCTCCTCTGTTTCTTTTCTTGGGTGGGGGGCCGAGCTGGTCTTGGTCGGTGGGTCGGAGAAGACGGCGAAGGTGAAGAGTAGACTACATCTAATCTAATTTTACAAGAAATAGTTTAATTCTACGAGGAAATCCCACAGAATTTCTAGCCTAAATAGAGCGTAAAACCAGCCGAAATTGTTGGGTTTGGCTGCCCTGTGTCATCATCACATGTGCACTGCATCCCATTCCCATGGTACGCACACTAAACATCAATATAATCGTGAAAAAGAAGAGTACAATGCGATGTTGAAATTCCGCCATCAAGTGTTGTTGTTGAGCCGTTCCCATCTTGCCTCTCTCTACTTGTTTCTAGGCTACCTTCAGCTGGCGGTGTTCTACCTGTTGACATCACATGGAATGGAAGGTTGCTTAAGACGTCAAGCGACTGTGCTAATGCTAAATATATTGCTCCTTTGGTGTACCCATCCCATTGTTTTTTTATATATATATATATTTCATCCTCTCCCTCTCTTTCTCTCTCTCTCCCTCCACGACAGAGACAGAGACAGAGACAGAGACAGAGACAGAGACAGACTGCTAATGTTTTTGAGAGAGAGGATGAAGAAAGGTCAGCTTGTGGATCAACAGCGCAGACATATATATTCATTCAGCATGCCACCCGTCTCTCATCACAATCAATTAGCATCACACAATGATGCAAAAGATTGCAAGTAGTATACTCCACTGTGTCTGTGTCTGTGTCTGTGTGCATACATATAGATAGATAGACGTCGGCTGGTCCACAGATGCAAAAGTCCATTCAATTCATATGCAGATAAGTTACTTATCCAGATTAAACGCCTCTGTTCTACAGCCTAACATATAATCACACACACGATTATGACCAGTCTCAACCTTCAAACGATGATTTACTCAACAGATAAAAGAGACTATGAACCTCAAGGGGGGAAAAGAGAGATGAAATTCACCTTAAATATACGGCGAACTAAAACATGAGCAGTCACCCCCTTGAGCGTTATAGAAGCCGCGCTGTCTTATGATCTATTGAAGGTGGAACAGGAACAACTACACTGGCTGGAATGTTTTGCTCTTCAGCATAAGAGCTCATTGGGATTGGGTTGCCAGCATATGCAAGCAACATCCCCAACTTTTCTGCCAGTCAGCCCAGGCCCTACTGCAGTCACCACGCCAACAGCTTCCCTTCCTGGACCCTGAATAGCTTAAAATTTTCATCACAGAAACAGCAACACTCATAGTAGGAATGTGGCATAGGTGAAAAGCACAAGCTCATCTATACAAGCGGTACGCTGATGCTATGTATATGATACGGGATAAAAATGAAAAAAGAACCAATTTCGAGCAACAAAACAAATCAGAGATCAAATTATTTGGCCTTATGATCAGGGATATACCATTGCTATTGCCACTACATATGCACTAGTCTCTTGAGGAGCTTGAATTCTACCACTTATCAAAGTTACTGTGTGTTACGTAAAATGTTTGTGGCTTCAGATATCTAAGGGAACACAATGGTAACTCTCCAAACTAGGAAAACTAATCAAGATTCATTTGAGTACTACTAACTAGCCTGGGGTTTCTTCTGTTTACATACCGTTTGTGTTTGCACACCCAATGTGTTTATGTCTGCATACCGAACACAATGTGAAAGTCTTAAGAAGGTCTGGCACTCCCCACGAGGTTTCCGGCGGCGGGGTATGCTTTCGGCGGCAGGTTTCCGGCCGCGCGAGGTTTCGGCAGCGGCGTGAGGTGTCCGCAGTCGCCGCAGCCCCATGTTGCGTCGTGCTTGAGATACAAATTTAAGGGACTGTCTAAGGGTAAGTTGCCTGAAAATTTATTATTTTTAGTCACTTATTCCTATTTTCATATTTTCACCTAAAGGCACGAAAAAAATTACAAAAAAAATCTAAACTTAACAAAAGTAAATCTAGGTGAACCCTACAAATACAAAAAAGAAAAAGAAAATTAAAAAAAACAAATAGAACTAAATGTTACAGTAGAGCTATGCTAAAATTACACATCACTTGGTACTGTAATTTTAGACTTAGTATTGTGCAATTGCAGATGATTGATAGATAAAAAAATTTCAGGCAACTAAAAATTAACAAATCCGTAAATTTAAATGGGAACGCTCCTGACATGCCCGACCTATAACTCTGTCCCTCTAATCCTAATACTGCTTTGTTTTTTTGTCTGTAGACATGTCTGGCATAGATCCCCAGAGATAGATCTGACGGTCAGAGGCGGTGTGACCCCAGGGAAGAAGAAGATGATTGATGATACTCCAAGCCGTCATTACCGACGTCGGTTACGGCCTACCACCTAAATTCTAATTCGATCGATCCCCTGTCTCTAATCGATTGACCCTTGCTCACTTTGTTTGTTAGCAAAATATAAAAATTGGGTTTTGCTAATTTTAAGTTGCCTAAAATTTTCTTAAGTTTAAATCACTTGTTGCGATCATTAAATTTGTGTAGAGATTGATGTGTCATATGATTGGATATTGATCCAATGGATGTCATACGATTGGATATTGATCCAATGGTCACAACAAGTGACTTAAACTTAAGTAAAATTCAGACAACTTATGAATAGACAGTCCCATAAAAATTTCCCCTTCTGTCGAAATCCAATCCAATTTTTTGGACCAAACAAATAATATGCGATCAATGCTATTTTTTTTCTTTTTGCAATTACAAGGAAGAACGCAAGAGTGTGCCCTAGGGCGGCGAGGCCGATGAAGGAGGGGGATCGGTCGGGTCGCGAGTGGACCTAAATGGTCCAGCTGAGCCAACAACAACTGGTTTGATTGAAGGGCAATATGGATATTTTGTAGGATTTCTCTCTCCTCTTACGTCCAAAAATGATATAACAATAGCCTCAGTGTCCTACAGCGAAGAGCCACGAAATTTATTGTAGTGTCCTTAGGCAAAAACACAAATTTAGATGCCCAACGGCCAATGACACGTAGCCAGTTGGTTAAAAACGCAGATTTAACGTCTTTTCCTGGTGGGACGCTCGAGGATCAGGGGGGAAACACATGGGAAGCCGTTTATGCACAGATGTCTTGTATGTTGGCCAATGACATGAGATGGCTTGAGAGGAGCCCAGTATGAGGTGAAGAACACGGAGCTGGTGATCAACTCACTAGGCACACTTGTCGTATATATGTTGCTACTACATACGCCAGCCAGGAAAGCAGCAGCTGGAGAAATAGAAATTTACAGAAAGTAGCAACGTACCGTAGCAGCAGCACATCTTTATCCAGCGTTACCTGTCTGTCCTCCAGGGCACGCAGTAAATAGAAAGACTGAACTAATTCCTCGAGATCACCAAGGTACTGAACAACTAGAGTATATAAGCAGCAGGTAGGTTAGGTAGCAGCACCCCATTCCGGCCATCTCCTTGACCTTGCGTGCTCTGCTGTGCTTAGACAAGAGCCTCGCACGCACTACTGCCTACTGGTGTATATTATAGTATAATGGCCACCCCATTCCGGCTAAATCCAGCTCCTTCCCCACTGCCTGCCTGCCTCTTCTTCTTCTTCTTTTGCCACCCTCCTTTTCTCCACATATGGATTGCAATAGTTGTTTATCTGTGTGCTTGAAAAACTCGATCGAATAAAAGAATCTCTAGCATGTTCTGCTGCTGGGCTTTCAGTTACAAACATACCAAAAACACCAGTTTATAACCTCGACGTGGTCAATGGAAAATATTTGAAAAGCGACGAACGAATTCGTACCTCATGCCGTGAGGTTAGACTCTTCCGATTTCCATTCAATATGAGTCTTGACATGAACCTGAAACAGAATGTCAAATTTTCAGATATATGCAATAGAAGGTAATGTCTGTTTGCTTTTGCTATGCAAATATTTGCTTCTGCACTGTCGTAGAATCAGAAAATTTGATCGAGCAAACCCAAATATTGTGCTAGTCAACACACTGGTCTGGACTCACCTACGTCAGCACAGTCGCCGTCAGTATCCAGATTCCAGAATGTGAAGATCTCACTTGAATAGGGAGGTAATTAAACAGGGATCAGCTTGTGAGATTTTTCATCAATTAAACAAAGAAAACAACTTATTGCAACTTGATGTTCCATTCTAAAAAATATTACAACTCGATTCCTCATATAATCTGCCGACACTTCATAAGAAATATATAAAATGCAGCGTAAAAAAGGGGGGCAGCGTCACAGCGGTACAAGTTAAAGTTTTTATATTAAAAAAATTCCTTATGTTAGACAGCTGCATTGGCGCATGGGCCATTGGCCCATTATGGCTAATTATAGATTGATTGATGTTATATTAGGCAAGGAGATCCCACGGTGGTCATGATTCTATAAACCAGCCCAGGGTCCTCCTTGCCTATATATGTACCCTGCCTATTGGCCTCAATCAATTCAATTCAGTGCAATACTATAGCTTTCATGGTATCAGACGCCTAGGTCTTCTCCTTCCGCTGCCCTAGCCCGCGCGCCTCTCGGCTGCGCACCCTTCCCCGCCCCCATGCCTGGCTCCGCTCCACCCGCCTCCTCTGCGCGCGTGCCGAGGCCGCCGAGGTCAGCGTGCGTCTTCGTCGAGGCCGAGCGCGCGCCAGCTGCGAGCGCGCCGCCAGCCGGCGGCTACGAACCGCCGCTCTCCAGCGCGCCGCCGGCGAGAGAGGCGAGGCCGCGGCATGCCCAGAGCGCGATACGCCGCCGCCGCGCTCGCGGCGCCCTCGCGCGTCGCCCAGAGAGGCGAAGCGGCGGCCGCCATCCGCGAAAGACGCCGCCGCCTCCACCGCGGCCGGTGGCGACGGTGGTTCTCTCGGCCGCTCGGGATGCTCTCGACGCGCGAGGCGCGCCATCATCAACCTCCACGCCCGGGCCGTCGGCGTCCGAAACATCCACGCTCGCCCCGCCGTCCTCGGCATGGAGACCAACAACTACACCGTGGCGCCACGGATGCTCCGGTTCTTGGAAATTCTCCTCCGCGCCATGTTCGCGCCGACGCCGCCGACCACACCTACCCCGACCGGAGCGCATGGACTGCGTCGTCATGACGTGGCTCCTCGGCACAGTCTCTCCCGATCTCGAGGAGATTGTTCGGGACGACCATGCCACTGCCACTGCCCGCTCCATCTGGCTTGCCTTGGAGCACGAGTTCCTCGGCAACCGCGAGCAGCGCGCGCTCTACCTTGACGCCGCCTTCGCCGCTTCGTCGAGCGATCTCCATCACCGACTACTGCCGCAAGTTCAAGTCCATGGCCGATGCCCTAGGCGACTTGGGCGAGGTCGTCACTGATCGCACGCTCGTCCTCAACATCATCCGCGGCCTCAACGAGCGCTTCGCCTCCATCGGCATGCACCTTCGCGTGGCGCGTTCCGCCTTCACCGAAGCCGTCACCGTCTGCCGCTTGAAGAACTCAACATGGCTTATCGCTCGGCGCCTTCCCGAGCCCTCATCACCTCGCGGCGGTGGCGCTGGCTGGTCGACAACCCGACAAGCCCATCGCACCACCGCGCAGCCCCAGCGCCTTTCACGAAGCGGCGGCAACTCGAGAACTCCGGCAAGGCGACAAGCGCGCACGCGCGCGGTGGCAAGGGCAAGGCGACGATCGCACGCCCGCCTGGTCCAGCTCTCTGCGCGAACCAGCGGCATCTGCGCGCAGCTCCTCCAGGCGGTCCATGGCCCAGCTTCTACAAGTCCTGGTCCGGCTCCATCAGCATGTGGCCTGGGAATCGTCCTCTCTCGCTCATTGCCGGCTGCTCGCCTCCTCGGTATGAGCCTTCATCTCCGACGCCAGGGCCGTGGTCGCCACGCATTACTACCCCACGGTGGCATGCCATCACAGGGCCAGCGGGCACGGCTTCCTCCTTCAACACCGTGTCGCTGACTCCGCCTCAGCAACACGACTGGATCTTCGACACCGGTGCCACTCGCATATGACCTCCGGCGGTACTCTTTCCCACACCTCTTCCCGTGGTATCCTATTCCATCCTCCGTTGTTGTGATATCGGTGCTTTACTTCCGTCACCTCCATCGGCACAACTCATCTTCCGGTTCATTATGCCTTAATAATGTCCTTGTTTCTCGGGTCTTATTAAGAACCTAATTTCGTCGTCGATTCGCCAGACAACAATTGTTCTGTTGAATTTGACCTGTTGGTTGTTCGTGAAGGATCGCATTCGAGAGTGATTACGGTGCAATAGCTCGGGCGTTGTACCTCTTCGTCCTCGGCGCGTCATCACTTCTGCTGCCGCACCGCCACCACCACCGCTGCGTCCACTCTATGGCATCGTCGTCTCGGTCATCCTGGATTTGAGACTCTGTCCAAACTTATGGCTTGTAATAAAGACATTAGAAATTCTATATGTCATGCTTGTCAGCTCGGGCGTCATGTTCGTCTTCCTTTTCCTGTGTCAGCATCACGTGCTTCACATAATTTTGAACTCATACACTGTGATTTATGGACCTCGCCAGTCCCTAGTATCTCGGGATTCAAATATTATTTGGTCATTCTCGATGATTGCTCACACTATATGTGGACGTTCCCTTTACGCCTCAAGTCTGACACCTTTTCGACTCTATCTAATTTCTTTGCTCTTGTTTCCACACGGTTGGCGCACCATCAAGTCGTCCAATGCGACAATGGCGCGAGTTTGACAACTCCGCGCCGCACCTTCTTCACGACCCGGCACTCACCTCCGAATGTCGTGCCCTTACACCTCCGCTCAGAATGGGAAGGCTGAGCGCGCCATCCGCTCAATCAACAATGTGGTTAGGTCCCTCCTCTTCCAAGCCTGTCTTCCACCTCGGTATTGGGTCGAGGCACTGAACACCGCCACCATTCTACTCAACATCTTACCAACCAAAACGCTGCGCTCCCGTACGCCTCATGAAGCCTTGCTAGGCTCCCCGCCCGCGTATGACCATCTGCGCGTCTTCGGTTGTCGTTGTTATCCCAACTTGTCCGCCACCGCTGCCCACAAACTTGCTCCGCGCTCCACTTCGTGTGTCTTCCTTGGCTACTCTGCTCATCACAAAGGTTACCACTGTTTAGACACCAACTCCAACAAGACCATCATATCTCGCCATGTGATCTTTGACGAGTCCTCCTTCCCTTTTGCCGAGCAGCCAGACACCCCATCCACAGCGGACTTCGAGTTTTTGGACACCTTTACTAATCCGTTCGGTGCCCATAGGCGACACGGTCTCTTTACTGCAGTTCACCATCACCGCTTCTGCTGCTGCTCTCGGATTCTGCGCCGCACTGCCATGTGCGTGCAGGTCTCCAGCGGCGCCTGCCTGCTGCCGCCACGTCGCGGCGGTGTCCACCGTGCGCGCTTTGCTCGCTTCCTGCCTCGACGTCGCCAACACCCTCGACTACGCGCCACGACCACGTCGGTACGCCCGGCGTCCTCGCGCGACGCCACGTCGCGGCCGCCGGCGTCCCTGCGCCTCCCCGCGCGGCTACCCAGCCGCCGCCGGCGGCTCGCGTCACCACTCAGGTGTACAGCCGGCGCCCTCGCCCCGTACTCCCGGTGCCTCCAGCTGCGTCTCCGGCGCCTCCAGCCGCTCCTGCGTCCCTTCCAAAGGGCGCAGTTGCCATTCCCCCAGTGGTCAATACACACTCAATGACCACCAGGGCGAAACATGGCTTCCGACAACCTGCTGCGTACAACACCGCGCTGCTGTCTCCTGTTCCGAGGACATACCGAGCTGCTCTTGCCGACCCGAACTGGCGCGCTGCCATGCTAGATGAGCATGCTGCCCTTCTCCAGAACAACACTTGGGGCCTTGTTCCGCGCCCCCCTGGCGCGAATGTGGTGACTGGCAAGTGGATCTTCAAGCACAAGTTTCAGGCTGATGGTTCACTGGAGCGCTACAAAGCTCGCTGGGTCCTTCGCGGCTTCACACAGCGCCCAGGAGTTGATTTTTCAGAAACCTTCAGCCCCGTCGTCAAACCAGCTACCGTGCGAACTGTGCTCTCGCTGGCCCTCTCCCGCAACTGGCCTATTCGCCAGCTTGATGTGAAGAATGCCTTCCTCCATGGCAACCTTGATGAGACAGTTTACTGCGTGCAGCCCTCCGGGTTCGAGGATTCCTCTCATCCAGATTACGTCTGCCGTCTGAACCGTTCCCTCTACGGTCTCAAGCATGCGCCTCGAGCATGGTACAGCCGTTTTGCAGCTTACTTGGTGTCTCTCGGGTTCGTGGAAACCAAGTCTGACACCTCGCTCTTCGTGTTCCGCCGTGGTGCTGAGCTCATCTACCTGCTGCTCTATGTGGATGACATCGTCCTCACAGCTTCGTCGACCACCCTCCTTCATCGCACCATCAACGCTGCGGCGGGGTTTCGATGAAGGACTTGGGTGATCTCCATCACTTCCTCGGGATGCAGGTTCAGCGGCGGTCTGATGGCCTTTTTCTCTCACAGCGCCAGTATATGCAAGAGATTCTAGACCGCGCGGGCATGGCTGAGTGTAAGCCCTGCTCCACCCCGGTGGATACATTCCAAGGTTTCGTGCGAGATGGCACCGTCGATGGCGCCACGATTTCGGAGTTTGGCTGGTGCTCTTCAGTATCTCACCTTCACACGTCCGGACATCTCCTACGCCGTCCAGCAGGTCTGCCTTCACATGCACGATCCTCGGGAGCCTCATCTTGCCGCTTTGAAGCGTATCCTGCGGTATATTCGTGGCACTCTACACCTTGGGCTGCTTCTTCAACCTTCAGCACAGTTCGATCTGGTTGTCTACTCCGACGCTGACTGGGCCGGCTGTCCCGACACCCGCAAGTCCACCTCGGGCTATCTGGTGTTCCTCGGGATAGCCTCGTCTCTGGTCCTCAAGCGCCCGAACTTCTCTCGAGTCGGTAGCCAAGCCGAGTACCGTGGTGTAGCTAATGCCGTGGCTGAGGCATCCTGGCTGCGCCAACTCTTATGTGAGCTCCACTCCCCACCCAGCAAGGCTACCTTGGTGTATTGCGACAACATCAGCGCCGTCTACATGTCATCCAACCCGGTTCAGCACTAACGCACCAAACATATTCAGATTGATCTTCACTTTGTTCGGGAGCGTGTCGCCATTGGTGCTGTCCGCGTTCTTCACGTCGGCGTCATCCCAAGATATCTGACATCTTCACCAAGGTCTACCTTGGCGGTTTTTCAGAATTCCGGTCGATCACGAGCGTGCGTGGCGGCGCTTCGGTGCGAAGTGTTAGAACAAATGCATTGGCGCATGGGCCATTAGCCCATTATGGCTAATTATAGATTGATTGATGTTATATTAGGCAAGGAGATCCCACGGTGGTCATGATTCTATAAACCAGCCCAGGGTCCTCCTTGCCTATATATGTACCCTGCCTATTGGCCTCAATCAATTCAATTCAGTGCAATACTATAGCTTTCACCTTACATCATACGTATACCTCTTATTTAAAGAGGTATCCATTGCACAGTTGGATAAACTGTGCAGCACCGTCATTTGGTTCGTTATATTCATCATAGTCAGTTGAGCTACAGAAAAAGAGGGGGGAGGCATAAGTTGCATGCTGGGTGCATACTCCCTGATTTTTCTAGTGGGTTACAGGAACATCCCTACACAGTTTATCCAACCTAGGCTGGGTCCTTAAAAATGGAAGCATCAGCGTGAACTAGTCAGAATCTCGCTGTTCCCTGGATGAACGCCGAAAGTAGTACCTGTTACAGGGAAACGGAAACGGTAGGGATTATTCATTACTCATCAGAAAGTACTTATCAATAAAGAACTAATAACAACATCTGAAGTGAGATCATCACATACACAAAAATGTCAATGCCATGAAGAGATGAGTATTTCCTGAGCAGGCGTTCTATGGTATACCACTCTGATCGTTGCGAGCCACCTTGGTAACCAATCCGGGGCATGTGGATACTCGCTTCAGGTAAACAAATGGAAACAAATCAAGGTGAGCCTGATAAATTAGCTAGAAGAAATCACATTGGGAAATGGAAATAAGTATACAGCTTGGTAACTGCTTGAAAGGAGTCAAAAGTGATATAAGCTTGAAAGGAGTCAAAGTGATTATATCAGCTATACAAACATGCTGTAACTATTAGTCTATAATTACCACAAGCATACCACTTCATGAACTAATGATTAAATTTGGTCTAAGTGAATCAAACTGGTTTGAGAATTGAACCAAGTTCACTTCACAGGTCCATTTAAAATCAAAGAAACTCTTGTTGATAGTGTCGCTACTCGCACCTTTGGGCCGAACTGTGTGTTTACTGTGTAGTGACCATTCAAATTATTAAATTTGTTAAGTGTGGACATGAATCTTTACTATTATAAAAGAATAACTTTGGTGGTGGTGGTGAGTCTACCATCTACCACCTTCCCTCCCCACATTTTGAGTTGGTAAGATCTTTTACGGATACATATGCATACGTGCATAACTTACTTGAAGGATCTTCTATGAATAATTAAATTATATGTGCTTGTGGTTTGTTGATTAGATACAAATTATATATGAAACTTTTATTTGTATGATAATTACCTTATGGATATTGGTTTTCTAAGTTAATAACTTATATTATGTTTATTTGAAAACCGCTGCAATGCACGGACACTCGGCTAGTTGGCGAAAACAAAAAGGTAGCATTAGAAGATCAAGGTTCAAAGATACACTCTAAATTTCTAATATCAAACAGCCAAGAGGGATTGGTACCAGAATGCTGAGCAGCTGAGAAGGCCGCCTTTGATAAACACAGCTCCAAATCAGGAATGGAGATTTCACTTCTTGGGACTTTACGCCTTGGATTATAAGACTGCACGACAGCTAGTGCTACCCATAGAGGTGCATCCAAACTCCAGCTACAGTTGGCTTCTACAGTAAGGATACAAAATGCAGTGAAAAAATAATGGCCAGAGCCGTTGTGGACTATAAATATATGACGTTTTAGAAAGCATGCGATCAAACTTCCTTAACTTTGACCACTAATATATAAAAAAAAACTATTTGTATTGGTTATGTAAAAATAGTATCATTAGCTTAGTCATCAAAAATATTTTCATAATACAATAATTTTATATTATTTTATGAACATATTCATATAAAAAGTAATGGTCAAAGTTGTATGTTGAAGACCGTGCTGATATCTAAAACGTCATATATTCTTAAACAGAGTGAGTATATACTAATAGAGGGTAAAACTTTAATAAATGCACAATCACTAAAAGCTAGAAAAATTAATATAGACGTGAAATTTCAGTAGACTTTTGACACTAAGCAGACCAACGTGTTAATCTAAATGTTCTGATGAAATTACATGGACTTGAATTTACTATCAAGAACATTGACTTGACTTTCCAACTGGCTGGCTGCAAAAAACATCCAAAGACCCAGATATGCAACTTACTATTGCTACAGTCAACTTTCATAGAAGCCAAACAAAGCGAGGGTTGCTGTAGATGTAAAAGCACAGAACATGATTCGGTGCTTAATTCTCGATGTAAAAAGCACAGAACATGATTATGTGCTTACATTATATGATGTTATGGTGCTAAATGGTGAATTGGTCACCAAATGCATGATTCATTATGGAAGGCAACACTGCGGTATTAAGCTTGATGGATTGTACCAAACATCCTGATTTCTTATTGTAGATGAGAACATGCACAGCGCTGATGATAACTCCAAGGAGTTCTTAAATAGCCTATAAATACAGCCATAATGACAATTTTGTGACGGTCAATTAGTATGACTTCAACTTGATTTGGCATTACCTTTCTTCACACAAGGTTAGCTCAGTAATTGGTGGCAGAAGATGGAGGAAGATCAGGGTATGCATGGTCAGAGTGAGCAGTGCTTTGAGCACCAGAGTAGTGGCAATGATAGTTTCAGGTACAACTTAAGTATAACAAAAGTAGCTCACACATGTCAAGTATGTGATTCATTTAATTGAGAATAGCGGAGCTAGTGTAAGAACCAACCATCTAGCTGAATCAAGTGAAGATCCCCTATGTGAAGATCATCAAATTCGGAAGCGCGATGGTAAGCATCTGGAATACATGTTGAGAGACTGGTCAAAGCATCAAACATTCCTCCATGTCCCCATGTCCCAGAATTATCTATGCAACTGCACCAGCATTTTATTTGGTTAGCACAAAGTGTTGGTCCAGAGGAAACTTTGAAAATATGGGAAGAACATCCAAGAAATTGCACATTTCAAGCTAAGCAGTTGAAAAAACTGATGTAAGAAGAGGTTTGATCTTTTCAGCAAAAAGAGTCAGGTAAAAAAGCATGCCTATATTTGAGCTCATTAACTGGAGTAACCACCTACAGAGGAAATATGGTAGAACATACAACAATTCCTTCAAGATTTCTAGGAAGGGGTAGTGGCCTTTGATAAAGAATGTAATCACATTTCTTCCCAGAAAACAATACCTGAATATAATGGCAGGCTTTGCAGGGCAAACTTTTGAAGGATTAGTACAATCTCCATATACAAGTTGGAGGGATCCTGCGTCCGAAATATTCTGATTTGGTATGGCATCAGGATCTTTGACCGCTAATGTCTGGTACCCCAAAGCCTCCCACTTGGCTAATCTCTTTTCTTCTGCTTCTTTCTTATTAGCTTCGCGTTTCAAGAGCTTTTTTTCAGGTGCTGATCTTTGCCTTTCTAGTTCAGCTGTGGCATTTTCAATAGAATGTGAAGCCTCTTTAAACTTTTCAACCCAGGATAAGTATGCAGCTTCGTCAACCCCAGGCTCAACATTAATGGAATCAGAAGCCCGCCTAATCACAGCCCCGCTGCTGCCTGCCAAATTTGGATTGATTTCAAATGCCCGGTCATCCTTTTCTGAAGGTTCATGACTACGCATCTTGACAACCTTTTCTGACATTGTTTCCAACTTCGCCAGAGTCTCCTCGTTGATTGTCTCTGCAGTTGTCTCTGTGGGATCAAATAGGTGTAAGCCAAATACCATCGAGCGCATGTCACTAGCTTCATTTCCCAGATCTTTCCCCTTCCCATCAGTTGCATCCTCATCTCCAGTAATATTGTGGCTAAGCTTAAGTTTTCTCTCCGCTCTTCGCATGATGACCTGAATTCATTTCAAATAGAAGAGAAGATAGCTCAGGAGCAACTTAATCAAGAAAGTATCAAGACACAAGTCACAGTCTTGACCTCTTCAATTGTGCGCTGGGATACCAAATTTACTGCCAATACATGATTCAACTGTCCAATACGATGAGCACGCTGCAAAGCTTGTTTGTCGACTTGAGGATTCCAGTCTTGCTCATAAAAAATAACCTGCAACCAATCATTTTAATGAACAACAAAATGGTTGATAACATAAAGTTTTCGAAAAAGGTAGCATGATCATCAGTCCGGAACTGTCTGCTCAGTACTAAAAACGTGTTTAAAATAAAGAAACCATCACTGGATTTTGTAGATAAGAGAATTGAATAGCTATAGTTTCAAATTGAATTACACTCACAGTGTCAGCACCAATGAGATTAAGCCCAACGCCCCCTGCTCTAGTTGATATCATGAAAACAAAAGCTCCACTTTGATTATCGTCGTCTCTGACAACACCTTTGGTAGATTGAGAACTGAAATTTCTTATTGCTGCAAACCGTTCCTCAGCACGTACTGAACCATCCAGGCGCTCGTAGGTGTAATTACGCAGTTCTAGGAAGTCCTATTTAATGGATGATGAAAAATCATTCACAATGAACGATATGTGTAACCATAAGAGAAATTACTTACTATATGCTAGCATGGTTTGGGGAAAACAAAACCTGCAGAATGTCCAGTGTTCGAGTCATCTGAGCAAATAGCAGAACACGATGACCTAACCCATGGAGCTTCTTAAGAATGAGATCTAGCACAATGAGCTTTCCACTAGCCTGAATAAATATGAATATAAAATATAATTAAATAACAGATATGCATAATCCCTCCTAAAGTCCCAAATTCAAACTTCAATCATGCAGATTATCATAACACACTCGAGTCACCTGTGAGGTTGTAACACATGCCTTATTAGTGTGCCTAGTTCTCACCATTTTAAGAACAATCTAGGCTCTTAGTGTTCCCTTTCAAAATGAAGTAGAACTGACCTGAACCAAATGCTCCCCTTCCACGTAAGGCTCAGGCTCAATGCCACTGAATAGATATGGATGGCTGCAAGCTTTCCGCAGTTGTATTACCTGAGGGGAGGGAGTTAAAAGAACAGGAGATAGAATTTAAATTTGTACAGAGTTTCTATTATTCATAATCTCTAAAAAGCAAAACAAAGTTAAAATAAAAGATCACCGAAGCATAACTTGACAAAAACGGAAGGTCCCATATACCAGCAATCTCAATCTGATATGAACTAACTAAACCCCAACACTTGCTCTGAAAAAAATCTAAATGGTATGTAAAAATAGCATACAAACGATGTAAAGATACTTCAAACTTCAAAGTATGACCATGATATAACAAATGAAATCACCACCCAAACTTTTTGCTACATGGAAGCTAATAAGTAATGAGTTGACAAAGCCAGCCAGGAGGCAAAGAAAATGAACTCCCAAACTCGGCCAACTAAAAGGAACCAGGCTCGTTTCATTAACAAAAGCACAAGTGCCAAACATGAATAAAAATATTGAGAAATAAACACAATGAAATGAAATCTACACAATTTTGCATTGCAGAGCTGAACATACAAAATGCTTGTTTGCGAGCAGAAGCAACTACAGGGAAAAAAACAAAAACCATTACAATGTTTTGCAGAGATTGATGACGAGACGATCCTCCAGTAAATGAAAGAAGTGTTTGCAGCTCTTTTCTCAGCACTGACAAGTATAGCTTCTTCTGTAAGGGTGTCAGAGGTACCATCCTGTAAAGATCATAAGAACTCAATTAAGAAACTAAAGAGGACAATAATGCAAGAAGTGGGAAAAACGATTATCCTGAAGCATAGAATCAGACACTGTTAGCTCAGTTAATGGAGGCAATGCCAGAATTCCACTCTCAATTAGTAAAGCTTTTGTTCTTCGCAGCATAAATGCTCTGAGGATATGTTTAAGGATCTTGAATTGTCTGTTTGCTTTATTAGCTTCGCCACCTGTTGAGAAACAAGATACTGATATTTTGAAATCCGAAAGAAGCAGTCTTAATGTCGAGAAACAAGATACTGTTTAAGGAACAGTGCATGTTCACATTTTTGCAAAGGTAAGCAGCCAAGCAAGTGCCCCTATGATGAACTGAACATTCCGCGCAAAAGAAGACACTCAATTCAAACAAACAAACAAACAACATGAAAGGGTAACAACGGTAACCACCAGATTGCAATGCACCTACCCAAATATAATACAACATGAAGCATGAAGATACTATGCGAATTCTAGCACCCAATGTGACCGCTTAATGAGAAAACACCAGCCCAGATGGCACATGACATGAGGCATATAGTGCTCACTGCCAAGTTGCATACATGCTCTTTTTTACAGGACAAAAAGTCACTGAGCAACTGACTAAATCTAGAAATGAATCCCACTATAATATTATAGTAATACCTGCCAACGAATTCCCTGCTTCCTTGAAGGTAGAGAGAAACTCATCCAGGGGCCCGAAAATTGAAGGCATACAAAAGTGCATCAACGCCCATAGTTCAGAAAGATTGTTCTGGATAGGAGTGCCCGTTAGTAGTAGACGTCTCGGCATGATAAAACGTTGCTCAAGGACATTATACAATACCTGGAAAAATGCAGAACTTGGTAAATTTAAGTTGGAAGCTTGTTCCAAAACCAACATGCTACACCAACTTATGTGGTAGTTGCTCGTAAATCATAACCGAAAGGAAAATGAACAAAATATTACGTATGACATTGACACAAAGGCACTGGTATGTGTGCCTCAGCAGGTATATATATATATATATCACCACCAAATCCATAGATACCTAATTAATTTTAACTTGATAGTTATTCCAAGCTCAAGTAACCTATCAAAATGCAGATTGATACTGATGTAAGAGAACAAATTAGGTAACCTGTTCTATACCAAAATGGCAAAAACACTTTTGAGTGTCGTGCAGTTGGTTTTCATTTTTCAAGCAATGCGGCAGTTGTAGCCATCACAAGCTCAACGCGAGTACAAGGTTGTACATGACATCCTGAAATCGCTAAAAAAGAGAGGGGAATATTTCCAATTGGCATCAGCCATCAAGTCATAACTACACTTCAGCAAGAATATATCCTATTGGCACCCACCAACATGTCAATATGTCATGCCTACATTGTTCCTTAGGCATAGCATGATAGCAACATGTCATGCCTACTCCGCACCTTAGTCATAGTGCTAAATTTACATCTAGCACTATGGATGCTCTGCCAAGATGTTGTGTTCACTAAATTTGCCCTCTGGCCACTTGAAACTAAAGATGATTACCGTAACAATACTTCACTTGAAGTTCAAGTTTTCGTTGTTATTCAATCAAACTGAAACCCAGTTCTACCAACAAATGCATAAATAGGTGCATCCTGTGTTGCTTATAGTGCTGTTTTACCAAAAGCTGCAGGGATGCAAAAACAGTGGTACTATGAAGGACCTTTGCACAAATACAATCGTAATTTTAAAACTGGTATTATAATCAGAGCCCTGAAATTATCACAATCATAAATAAAAGGTTTTACATACGCTGGATGGATTTTTAAGACGTTGTGCCTCATCAATAACCACATAGCGCCAGGGAATTTGTGAAAGAAAATCTTGATCCATTAAGGCCATGTCATAGGTTGTGATCATCACATCAAATGGTAATTCCTGTTTGCATGATTGTGCGGATAAAAAATTAAATATGTTATAGACCATATGCACTCAAAGAAGTATAAAGTGCGATGGAAAACCAATGCTCTAGAGCAAACAAGAAAACAAGCTATTCTCAGACCTGTAAGAAGCAATAGACCCGTATTGAAGGATATTTAGAAAGAAGGTAAACAGACTTGAAAGAGAAGAAAACAGCATACATTAGAATCAGATGATGCAGAAGATTTCTGGACATGTTCATACATCATTCTCCGATGATGACGACGGTGCGCCTTATCACCAACATACTGGATAACCCTCAATGTAGGACAAAATTTACCGAATTCTGAGAACCAGCCATCCGTCACACTTAGAGGACATAACACCACTGCAAGAGGAATAGCCTTACGAGATGAAAATGCAAACGATAAAGCGACATTATGCTCTTAAGGAGATTAAAGTAAGACCACGAGCGGGATGGTGTACACACAAAATGGTCCTGCAGGTGCGATGGATTGGATCTTCAAATAGCTCAAGAGAGAAATTGCTTGTAGGGTCTTGCCAAGTCCCATCTGCCCATGGTCAAACGAGAGAGAGAGGGAGAGATCAACGCTCACCCCCCATTCAATGTAGTAAAGAGCAGCGCGAAGCGAAGGGCTCACCTCATCACCTGCGAAACGGAACGGAGTTAGTCCCAAAACTGTGGCGAGTAATTAAGAAGAAGAAGAAGAAGAAGTTGGCGCTGGGGAGAGAGATGAGAGAGTGGCCGGCGAGGGCGAGGGCAGCTGCAGCGGCAATCGGAAGGAGGTAGGCGTACCGAGAACAACGTTGACGCCGAGGTGGTAGCGGCGGATGAGCCAGGCGACGCCGTGGAGCTGGTGCGGCTTGAGGTCGGCCGTGAGCCCGAGGTCGGCGGAGGCGAGGCAGGGGTCGTGGCCTTGTCCATCGGCGGAGAGGAGGACATGGGCCGCGGCGAGGAGGCGGAGCTCGTAGGCGGTCGGCATAAGCAACGCAGCTAGGGCCTAGGGGAAGAAGCTCGAGCTGCTGGGGGGGGGAGGGAAACGGAAGCGAAAGAGACGACGAGGAATGGGTATGGGCCTAGAGTTAGGGCGGCCCAGACCCGTGCCCCGACAAGACAGCCAGAGTACAAAATCAAAATGGCACTAGGCTCAGATACCCGACGTTCTTTTCACTTTTCATTCGTCCTCGCAACTTGGACAATTGTTTTTTATAAGGAATACTAATAAAATTATAATGTTATAAAAGTATTTTTAACAACAAATCTAACGGTATAATTTTCATCGTAAACTTTTCATATGTCATTGTAAATGTTTCGATCCCTGATATACCATTGTAAGGTGACATCTCCCTCATATGTCATTGCAAAGTCAAAATATACCCTTTTATTGTTATTTTTTCCATCAACTTTTTACGAAATACCCTCATTTCTTTCTTTCGCTTCCTTCTTTTCTTTTCTTCCCTTTATGCTTCTCGCCGCCTCTCTTTGGCCAGCGGGCAAGCTCCTTCACCTGTGTCACCCCTTCCTTTCTCTTCCTCCCTCTCTTTTCCTTGTGCGTCGGCCTCGATTTGGAACCAACAAAGCCGCTGACGATGGACCCTCTTTGTCATCTTCGCACACGGATTTGAATATTACCGGTCCGTTGACAAAACATCTACCACAAACCCAAGTATGAGGCGCACATAAGAGCTATAGATATTAGATACTTGCATAATTGACTCTAGTGTAAATAGGAGATTGTTAGTGATATGCGCTAAGGGCAATCATAGTGATATTTAACTTTTAAATAATATGTTATTTTGCCACTTGAATGAAATATCATTTATATTGATTGGTAAGTACGTGATTTATTTGTGAAACTCTATTTTTGTTTATGATGCTATTGTAAACATCTATGATCTTATGTCATTATGTGGGACACTTATGATTTATAGATCAGCACATACATTGATTGATGACCACGTTTCACAGATCATAGATATGAGATATCAAATCAATAATGTGAACATGTGTTGGATTGACCCGCCTTGAGACACTGCGAGAATTGTTATATTCTTAAGTGTCATCAGTTGGTCTCATACATAATGTATGTGTGATCCTTAGACCTGAGGTCGTTATGATTTTCTACATGTGTAATAGTTTATTTAGAGGTTGTCAAACACTACTCCATAAAATGAGTAGTCATAAATGTAGATTTCGGGTTTACTATGAAATATACGGAGGAATGTGGTTGGATTAAGAAGTGTGTGGTCATGCTGAATATGGTTGAGGAGTCAACTACAACTAAGTAATCAACTATCATAGGATATTACGCATCTCGCCTTGAGTTCGATTTGGCATCGTGGGACAAAAGGCTTCACGCATGAACTTTATAAAAGTTCGTCTTATATGATCTTTATGTGTATTCGAGAGTCGCTATGTTCTGTTAGGAACCGCTACCGACTTATAGATCACAAAGGAGTTTTCAGGTCACGATCGATTGCGCATGAACCTACAGAGTCACATATTTAACGAATTGGAACAAACTAATTCAAATTAGATCCGTTAGAGGCTTAGATCGGATTATATTTTGTATGTGGTTAAAAGTTCTAATGAGTTTCTATTGTAGGGATCCGTTAGGGGCTCTTTATAAGGGAAGGCATCGGGGCTTTTGCGATAAAGTTGCACCACCCATCGAAACCCTAACCATCTCCTCCCCGAAGGATTCGTCGTGCGCGCTGGTGTTAGCACACCAGTACACGACGTTCCACCTCTGAATGTGTGGATATCGTAAAAGCGCTGCTGCGCTGATCAATAACGATCCGAACATGCGTAAAGAACACAAGGGGCTACTGGAGGAGACGATCGACTACTTTCACTACATCGATGCACGTAACGTTGGACCGAGCTACTCTAACTTATCTTCCGCACTGCGCGTCTAGTGGTAACGATCTATGATATCTTCACACATAACTTCCTAGTTTATGTGGTAGAAATTTTGATTATGCACTAGTGTAGCCTACCAGTATTGCATGCCAGAGTAGTTTTTTCTCAAAAAAAAAAAAGTTACAAGAGTAGTTAGTACATTGCATGCAATCTTGTCAGGCACGGAGATATCATACAATACAGTAGCTCCAGAATAGTACAGGTTTCATGTTTCATTCAAATTTTCTGAACCATCTGAAATAGAATGCACTGCATTCCCTACAATGTAAAATTCACTTCCACCGCAAAACGCAAGATATCGAATCACGCAAACGCAAAATTGGAAAAGGCCTACTCATGTCATGGAACTAGAGTAGCCATGCATGCTACGATTCATTCCATCGGCCAATGGCTTCTCCTACCCTAATCTTATCGCCAGCCCTGATACAGAAATCGAAATCCGAAGAGAACGTGCCGTCCTCCCTTGCCTTGGACATAGGTGCTTCAAATACGATCACTACCGTCGATCCCATGTTAAATCCTGCTATCTGGAAATGGTGGGACAGACATCAGACTTGCTGTTCAAATGCAGCACAGTACTGACAAGTACAGGCATTTTATGAAGTTTGTAGTCAGAAAATAAGTCATTTACCTCTTCTCCTTTTTTAACCATCACACCAGTGCCTTCAGGTTCATAAACACGCTCATCGGTAGGCTGGGAGTGAAGCATCCTTGACCCTGGCCTATTTGTCCTCAGCTCCGGTTCAATAAATAGCTGAAAAGTAGCATTCTCTAGTATAGATATACAAATTCATTCAATGCATAAGAGAAATTAAAGAAAAATGAAGTGGAAACTGTGAAATTAAAGAAAAATGAAGTGGAAACTGTGAAAGGTCATTCATTTTTGTTGCTACTGAAGCTACAACCTTGTCGTAGGTACGCCCCACCGGCCCCGCGACCTGGCGAAGCACGGTTGCACCAAAAGGTCCTCACACTTGGGGAGGCCCTGAAGACCCCTCGGAGGGATCCCGAAGACCCTTCGGAGGGATCCCGAAGGCCCCGCGGAGGATCCCGCGGACCCCTCGGAGACGTTCCGAAGACCCCTTGGCAGGACCGAAGAGACCTCGCAGAGAAGTCAGCACAGGACCGTCGGAGGATACGGGGTCTACAGGAGCGATAGACCGGGCGCACCCCCTGAGGATAGACTATGTCCACAGGGGTGCATCGTGCACCAGAAGTTACGCGTAGGGGCGCATAAAAGACCCTGCTACCCCTAAGGTTAATGTACTTTGCTAGGGACAATTATGTATCTTCATGTATCATATCGGGAGGTTATAAATAGTCTCCCCTATCCTGTAACTGGGGGGATGATCAATACAAGCCGAACCACTGTCTAACCCCCTCGTCTCATTTGTACGAGGGGTCTTTACTTCTTACTGTCTAGTCTTCTCACTACGACAAACCTCAAGGCATTAATCTTAACGGATTACAAAAAATGCAAACTATCCACTGATCAGCATGAAAACTTCAGCAGGTTTCATAACATATGAAGAATTACGTTCATCAGAATTTTTTATAAAAAAACTGGTATGCACTGCCTGCCCACATGTAACTATGTAAGCATGAGAGAGAGACAGAGAGAGAGAGATACTTTGATAGAGCCAACATTAGTAGCACCAACTGCTGCAATTGCAACAAAGCCTTCTCTCCATTGACCTTCGAGTACTACCTATCGATAACAATGATACATTCGGTAAGAACAGCAGTGTCATTGAAAGAGATTTTATTTCTGATCTAACTTGTCTCTACTTCTCAAAGAAAGCTAAAATAGGTAAGAGAGTGAAATTACCCTTTCATTCTCGACATACAAGTTTCTGATGGTCCTCACAGCACGTTCATTTTGGGGGGAAAGATGGCCTAAAAATACAATACACTTGGAATACTCAAGCTCCCACAAAGTTAGACAGGTACACACTACGAAAAATTAACGCAAACCTGAGAAATGTCGACGTTTTAAAATACGCCAATCAAGAGGAGAGTGAACTCGATGATAATCACCAGGGTGTAAATAGATGACACAATAAAAGATGCCTTTCTTCGGGCTGGCAAGGAGGGGTTGAAGTTAATACCCGCAATTGGTCGAAATATGTATACATTCAATGAACTATGCTGAGAGGCATTAAACAGTAATACATTCAACTTGAACAGAAAAGGAGGTACACCAAAGAAGAGAAGGAAGTTTGTTATACTAAAATATAAACAACAACAGAAAAAAGTTTCTGTTGGTGATAAAAAATCTTGAAGAGAAAGGGAGAAAAACGCTGGTGTCGAGTGAAATTTCGTAGAAGATAAATTCTTTACTAGATTGCAGCTTAGAGCAGTATGTTTGCATCACATGCAGTTAGAGATTTCTGTTAAAAAATCAGATGTAATGGCAATCCAACAAGCACACATCCCATGCCTGTACTAAATCTAATTTCGAGTGAAAAAGGTTATAATCCAGCTACATCATGGTTGACTTCATATATGTACTTGGAAGCATCAATCAACAGTAAATAAATCTCAGATATAAAATGCACCGCTTCTTAAAGGGTTTGTACTAGAGCGAGAGCAGGCATAGTAGTTACAACACTCGGAATGCCAACGTTTCCGAAAGGCAGGTGAGAAACATCCCTTGAAACGGAAGGGCTCTATTATGCTTGCGTTTACTAAACAAGCTTATGCAGTTGTCTCAGATATGGTAATTTTAAATCCAAGTATAAATACCTCAGCAGCGTCCGATCCCGTCGTTTAGGTGAAGCCACTGATACTCGCCACCATGATTTTGCATTTGATTCCTCAGGCATATTTTTTTCTGGGTGCTCTCCAGAAAAATCTTCTTCTGCAGTATCGTGAAGGGATGAACTTGCACCAAGAAGAGAAGAAACAGGATACGAAAAGCCTTTCACTTGCTCAATCATGGTTCCTGGGCCTCTAAGTTCTCCAAGCCGCAAAACTTTACCATCGACAGGACTCACCTAATTGTAAAATTGAACACACATACCAGATCAGTATCGAACCATCACCACATTAGACAAATGGTCATACAGAATAGTATCTTGTTACCAGTTACCAGACAGTTTGGATCTGGATCAATAGGCCTTGATCCTTCTTTGAGACTGCGGATGAAGAATGCCTGTAAAGAAGGATATTCTTCCAGGGGACGAGCAGCTTCTTGCAAATCTACAGTACCCGATAGTCAACACATCGTATCAAAAAGATGGAAAAGAAATTTCTCAAATAAGTGTAGCAAATATCAAGATTTCATAAGTGGATAAGAGAAGAAAACATATATATGCTACCAAGCACTAGTTGCTTACAACCACTAGCCTTTACAGAGCAGGATTTTTTCCCCTGGAGAAATTGCCTCATTGGAACAGTAAGTATTTGTGTTGTTATACATCAAGCATGGTATGTGCTATTCATTTGAACACGCTAATATTGCATGATATATTGAACTCTACAAGCATTAGGTACTTTAAAACGCAAGTCAACTAGAGACTGGGAAACTAAATTTGCCTAATGAACTGTAGCATAAGAAAGCATCATAACAGGAGAAGACATACTAGAGTGAAATGCTCTAGCCCATGCTTTGTAGATGGCAGGACGCATGAACACTGGAACTTCCTACAAGAAATTAAATTTTGATTGAGCAGGGAAAGAAGAAATCAATTTCTATAGGTGGAAGAATACGAACCACTTCCATCAAGGATCCCCAGAAACGTGACATCGAACGCAATGGTAGAAGCCTAAAAAATGAAGCCTGTATTGAAAATGGCGTCATTTTGCAGGCATGTGTCAAATTCCGGGAAAGTCAGTTAGTTGTAGCAACTACAGCACCTTAAAATCTGGCGAGAATTCTGGCTCAATTCCTTTCTCCTTCCTTTCGACAACCTAACTCATGAAATAAAGGGTGAACAATGCGTTACACACATGAAACAGGGTGTCTGCATAGCATTACTTTCTAGATCCTAACACAAAATTGCAAAGCAGTCCAAGAAAATGTGCTTGCTATTTGTCAGACGAAATATAATGTAACCCAATTCAGCACATGACGAAGTCCATCTGTTGTTTCTAATTGTATTAATAGCCTGCATAGTACTGCACTACTACCGCTCGCGTTAAAGCATACATGACTTGCCTTTTTGTCGTCGTACATGCGCCTAGCATGTAGAATACCAAGCATGACAAGAGTTGCTGCCGTAGCACCAGGTAAAAGGAAATTGCCTGAAAATTATCATGGAAAATAAGCAGGAACAATGTTACCAGCGACACCGAGATCCTTCAGGGAGAGAAAAAAAAAGCAATTGCACTTGCAAATTAAAACTAATAAGATGCTGCGCATAAGCCAAGGATTGTAGGAGGAGGGGGAGGGGGGGGGCGGAGAGACCTTGGCGAGCGCCGGAGTTGGCGGAGGCGTGGAGGTGGCGATGGGAAGCGAGGAGCGGCCATGGAAGACGAACCCTAAACCTCATCTCCCCGAATCGGAACCCCCTCCCTTCCGAGCGGCAAGTGCGCACTGCGCAGTCGACTCGATTCGGTAGGTCTGGATGTTTCTTATTTCTCAAAGATATCCTAAGTTACTTCCCACCCCGTCCGGCCGTTCCTCTCTGCATGTGAATCACGTTATCAGCAAATTATCTCTTCGTATCACATCGTGTGTTCCTCCTCTTCTATACTTCCTCCTCCTCTCCACCCTCACCTCCACCACCGCTCTTCTGCTCTGTTCCGCACACCTCCGCCCCGTCGCCGCTTTCATTGGCTGGATCTGAACAGGCCTCACTTCCTCCTCTCCGCCCCCGCTCTTCTGCTATACTCCGCACATCTTGACAAATTGGGATATATTGTATCTACTTAATTGATAAATTATTGTATTCATGATATGTTTCGTAGCAACACATATACCACAATATCTTTGAGAAAGAAACCATAGTGCCCTTCAAAAACTCCAATCATCTAGCTGTGACGATAACATCAGATCTAAGGAATGACAGCTGATGGTGCGTGGGCCTGGTCACGGACGAAGCGATTTTCATTTTCTTTTAGAAGCCGCTTGGAAGAAATGAACAATTTCACGGGTATCTTGCAACTCAGTTCCAGCGTTCCAAACGGGTCCTTAAGGCTTATGAGTGTCCAACACTGCTAAATGAATTTGCATGGTATAAATTGAATCAGCGGACAAAAGAAGAGGCACATGAAAGCAACTTAGCTCTGTAAAATGTGCCCGGGTAGCTATTCGATTAACCATGCACAGCACAGGCCACAGGTGCTCAAAGTACTTTCAAGTAGATAAAAACTCGATCAACCACTTTGTGTTATAATGGTTCCAGATGGCAGAAAAACATCAGCACGAATTTAATAGTACAGCACTAGCAGATCCATGGATTGATACGCCAGATCAATTTCATGCCTCATGCTATCCCAGCATCAAAATATTTTGATTGACCCATAAAGGTATGACCTCCTCCACATCATCGTGATCAGTCTTGGGTGATTCATGCTCAGTCTTGGGTGGCATGTTCATCTCTTGCACTGGAGGTGGATTGACAACAGTCATCTGCACAGCACTGTTGTCTGCAGGGCGGCCCTTCCTTTCGCGATGCTCCTGACAATTTGCACACCAGTGCAGGCAGCAATGGACCATGCAAGGGTCGCATGGAGAGTTCTGGTGGAAACAGAACAAAAAAAGTTAAATATAAGTTGTGTGAGATGATTTACAGATTAAGTGCAGAGAACTACATATCGAAGTAGAAAATTAGACCCAAGATGACCTAACAGAATGCAATATCATGACGAGAGCCCATATGCTAGTCCACGCTGTTAACAGATAACATATTATCATCAAGCAAATTGCACATATAAAGATTTTTTATGATTGGTGAAAGGTTGAAGTGGGTCAGAAAACCACAATGATCACAAAAATTGAAGCAGATCAGCAGTACAACCGGCTTTTGGGAACATTAGTAACTTCATTTTTCATGACAGCACAAACCAATATTTACAAGTAATGTTGTTTAATGAGTCATAAAGGTCCCAATCTGAGCAAACATATTAAGAATCTCATACAATTGCCTATGTGAAAGTTGGAAAAAAAATACACCTTTTCTGAATGGTGCTTCGAGATGAATATTGGTGCATGAGTATATGACACAACAAAGAAAGCAGTGAAGGGATTTCATATTTTCACCTTGAGATGATATTTCCTCTGCAGTTCTTGACGAAAAATGCCAGTATAGGTATCACACAACCACCAGCTAAACACCAAACCTTCTCCAATCAAAAATGATGTTCTTTTTTTTTTTGAAACAGGAAACAACCCAGCTTGTATAAAGCTAATACCAGGTTATCCAAAAGATTACAAAAAACATCCAGCTGGGATCACCAGCAACCAAAAGGAGCACAACACAACCCTAACCATTTGCTAGGAACAGATGGAGATCACAATCCAGAAGTTACCCAAACTAACTAGTCCAACATTGAAAACACAACAGGAAGATCAATTAGCCTACAAAAGACTTCAACCAAACTTCGGCCCTAGTAATCACAGCATCAATCTTCTGCCGGTCCTCCTCCTTTAGCAGAATTTTCCCAAAAATGATGTTCTTGGATCAACACCATGAAATATTGCTGTGAGAATTGCAAGCGCAATCCCTCCTCCAACAATGACAGCGTGGCAAACACAAGGTGTTGTCCAAGGGATATCCTCTCTAAGGGCCTCAACATTGCGCCCAAACAGCACGCAAGGACAGAACAATCCTGTTCGGCCTAACACAACGAGAAGAAACAATATAACAGTTAGATATTATTTCAGTAGTTACCTCCTCTGAAAAGAACATTCTAGATATAGCACTCATATAAATGGACGCAATGAAGAATGAAGCGCAAAGCCACAAACAGCAAGATTAACTTCAACTGCTCCATAAGTTCAGCTTTCAATGTTTCATTAAGCGGGATGGATAATGTACTTTAAACATGTACAGTTAATAATGGATTAATTGGTCAAGTAAACGATGCTGAAATCTACAGCAAACCTTAGCAGAAGTAAATAATAAGAGTTTAAATGGAGCAAAGCAGGTAGATAGTGTATCTCTTGCTTAGCCTGAGATATTTTTATTATAGGAGCTTTACTTATGTTCAAGGTGGGTGTGAAACTGTGAATATGCATACAATAGTGAGAGTATGAGACTATGACAAGCAATAAGCAAGCACCAAACGAACACAAAAGTATGAATCCAACAAGTCAAGCAAAGGAACTATTTATATTAAATCATTAGGCATGAGTTTAACCTGGACTTGGTATCATAGTGCAAACAAAATCCAAGAAACAACACAAACTGATCTATGACTAGTAGTGAAGAGATAGATGGGCTGCTCTATAGAACATGAGTCAAAACCATGTACTGCTCACAGTTGCTGCGAAATAATTTCAGTCAAAAGCATTGTTGGCATCTAACATTTGTTCAATGATTTATCACAATTTAGCACCATTCTCATTCCAATTCAGTCTCGCCAGACAAAGAAAGCATAAAGCAGGACTGCAGGAGTCCAATGACTATATCGATCAGATACAAGAAGAAAATATCCATATTAAACAGTGGAAGTAACAGAATTTGCAAGTGTTCCCTTACTCTTGGGAGACAAAAAATAAACATTCTTTGTTCAGCTCTCTACCCTCCAAAGTTAGATGTATTTTTGTCCTAGAGCATTGATTTCGCTAATATCGTAAAGCAATGATAATAGGAAGTCAAGTGTGCAACAGAATTGAGTAGCAGTTAAAGAGGCTCGCAATTTATTTAAGGGTTAGTGTTCTTCTGTGCAGATTCCTTACAATTGCGGGAAAAGGACAAATGTCACAAGTTATTGTTATGAATATTGTGTGTATCTATTCAAGAGGCACAATGGGCAACATATATAGGGAGTACAAGGGGGTTGCCATATACAGATAAGGAAATACAAGAGAAGTCTTATTCTAACACCCACCCTCCCCCCCTCAAACTCATGGTGGATCACACACACTGAGTTTTGAGAGAAAATACAAATGTTGTACTCGAGTCTGTGGCTTCGTGAAAAAGTCAGCAACCTATAACTCTGATGGCACAAACTGTAAAGCAAGTACCCCCTCCTGCACCTGTGAGCGAGTGTATGAAGCATCCACACCAATGTGCTTAGTGAGCTCATGCTTCACCGGGTCCCGGGCAATACTGATAGCACTTGTACTATCAGATAAAAGAGGCGTAGGTCCAATCACAGGCACTCCAAAATCTGCAAGTGGTCACCTCAACCAAGTAACCTCTGCTGTCACTACTGTCATAGCTCTCAACTCAGCCTCTGCACTCGAACGAGAAACTGCAGTCTACTTCTTAGTCTTCCAGGCAATCAGGGAGGAACCAAGAAAGACACCGTAAGCAGAAAGAGAATGACAATCAGAAGAATCACTAGCTCAGGTCGCATCGGAGTACGCCTGGAGCTGTAGGGAGGTAGAGCTAGGGAAAAACAAACTATGAGAGATAGTCCCACATAAGTAGCGAAGAACACGAAGAAGGTGACTGTAGTGAAGATGGGTAGGACAAGCCATGAACTGATATGAACAGCATAAGCAATATTAGGACGAGTGCTCACAAGATACACCAAACTCCCAACAAGATGGTGATATCGAGTAGGATCCTCAAGAAGGTCACCATTAGTGGCACGAAGCTGTAGGGATAGCTCCATAGGAGTCTCAGCAGTGCGAGTGTTAGTCAGACGAGACCGATCAAGAAGATCCTGAACATACTTCTGCTGGGAGAGGTAGTAATCCTCAGGCATGAAAGAGACATCAATCCCAAGGAAGTACGTAAGAGAACCAAGATCGGTCATCAAAAATTGCTCACTGAGATGCTTCTTCACATACGTGATGGAGGAATCATCACCAGTGATGAGCATATCATCAACGTACAGAAGAAATAGTGTCCTACCCCGAGATGAGACATGGACAAAAAGAGCATAATCATGGGACTGACAGTGAAACCGACAGCAGTAATCACTGAGGTAAAACACGCAAACCAGGCACGAGGAGCTTGTTTGAGGCCATAAAGAGCACGACGAAGGCAGCGAGCGTGCCCATCGGGAACGAGAATACCCGAGCGGTGGTGCATGTAGACCTCCTCATGCAAAACACTATTAAAACGACATTCTTAATATCCGGTGAGAGATAGACCACCGTGACGAAGCAACCGCAATAAGAGTGCGAGCGGTGGTCATATAGGGCGCGGGCAAAAGTCTCATCGTAGTCACGGCCGTACTCTGGCGAAAGCCGTGAGCCACAAGCGAGCCTTGTGGCGTTCGATAGTACCATCAGACCGGGTCTTAATCTTGTACAGCCACTTGCACATGATCGGACGAGCATGCACAGGTGTCGGTACAATATCCCAAGTCTTTGTACGTCGAAGAGCATCAAGCGTCTCTGCCATAGCGTCGAAAGAGCCTCAGTGACTATTGGTCGTGGTGGCGGCTCGGCGATTGAGCCACGGCGAGCTCAAACTGCGGGCGAAGCGGCGATGAAGTCATAAAGCGGCGATCACGATCATATACGCACTTTATGACACTCTGCGACGGAGAAGCAAGCTTGTCTGGTGGCGCGAGGCGGCGAGGCTCGGAAGAAGTCGTCGACGGAGGAGTCCTCCTGGCGAAGCATCTCCAACTCACGCTGAAGCGAAAAGAACTGAGCATTGCTGCTCTGCTGGTATCGCTCGCGCAAGTACTCCCAGATCTGACGAGTGGTACGCAGACCAACAATGTCTGGCTGGATGGAATCGTTGACGCTGACCACCAGGATGGCTCGAACACAGGCTTCATCAGCACACTAGTGCTCAAAAGCGTCTATGGCATACTGAAAAGCCTCATCAGCAACGGCGGCGGCCTCTGCCTCCTTCTTGGCAGCCTCATTTTCTGTAAAAGGTGCAGAAGTATGCTGTCTGGGAGAAGGCTGAACCGGCGACGGTGGACAAGCTCGAGCACCAGTGACATGTCCCTAGAGACGGAGACCGTCGAGGGTGATCTCCATGAGTGAAGACCACAACCTGTAGTTCGTCCCATTAAGCTTGGTTCCCGAGAATGGGATCGCAGCTGATGGAACGGAAGCCATCGGTAGGCGGCGCTGGACGACGTGGCGACCAAGGCAACGAAGTCTAACAGGCGGTGTTGGGCGGCGCGGCGGTTAGATCAACGTACTATTCTCTCTCTCTCTTCTTCTTCTTCTTCTTATTTTTTTTTCTTTTTTTCTTAATTTTTTTTGGGCCGGACTAGCTCACGTAAGCAAAACCGGCCTTAACACGACCTGTTAAGGCCACAGGCCACTGGAGCGAACGCGCGAGGGGGAACTAGGGTTCCCCCTTGCTGGCGGCGGCAGCGAGGGACCGGCGGGGCCGAGGCGGTGCGAGCCGGCGAGCGGAGGCTCGCGGCCTGCGGCGAGAGAGCGTCGGCGGGGACCGGCGGGCCTTGAGCGTGATCTGAGCCGGGCGAGTGGCGGCTCGCGATCGCGGCGTCGAGGAGCTTCGTCGATGGCGCCTCCATCTCCTTCTGCCCGCAACGTCGGGTGCGTCGAGGCGGTGCGGCCGGGAGAGACAGTCGAGCGCGGTGGCGGCCGCCGGGAGCAGCGGCGTCGGCCGGGAATGGAGGCTCGGGCAGCGGTGGCGTCGGCTTCGGGAGCGGAGGCTCGGGCTAACTCGTGGCAGAGCAGAGGCTCGGGCTAACTCGTGGCAGAGCGGCGTCGGCAACAAGACGACAGAGCAGCGGCGACCCAAGGAGGGCGGCGGCAATGAGGCAGGTGCGAAAAAACTAGGGTTAGTGCCCTAGCTCTAATACCATGTTGTGAATATTGTGTGCATCTATTCAAGAGGCCCAATAGGCAATATATATAGGAAGTACAAGGGGGTTACCATATATTCCCTTCAGGTACTCCCTTCACTGCACCCTACCAAATGCTTCAGATCCGCAACCTGCTCCGCTTCCCCCTCTCATTTATTCTGAAATTCGGTGTGGAATTGATGTTTATGCTTGACTGGGGAAATGACATGTGGATGATCCATGGAGATATTTGTTCCATTTGAGATGTCAGATGTGTAATTGTTTATATTTTTGTAAATGTTCAGAGATTGTAATTGAGTATAGATGTATAATTTGTTCAGAGATGTTCAGCAAATGCATGGTGCTTTTTTGTCCATGAACCAGATGCATAAATGATTCATGTAATTCAAGAAAAAATAGACGTCAGTATGAAGCATTGGTTGGTGCAAGGGTTCATCTTGTTTCTTTTGTCGCTGTTACGTGATGCCTATCCCCCCCCCCCCGCTCTCGACGCGGTGCTCGGCGCCACCGTGCTCTCGTTCTTCACCTACTACCTCGGTGGCGAGCGGCCCGATCCTTGCCTTCACTTTGCAGAGGAGGAAGAGAGGAAGGGAAGGTACTACCTATATGGCTACGCTAATCCAAGCACACGCGTGCATTTCAATTCCGATCGATCATCGATGCGTGTGTTTTGATTTATGTTGATTTTAATACCTTTGTCTTTTCTCCTCCTTTGACGAATTGGTATTATTGATTGATGCACCAGTTTATTTTAGTGCCTCCTGATGGGGATCTAATAATCCTTATTTTACTATCTATTTGTAATTAATATTATGCGTAAATAGGACGTCATACGGCTATTAAGTATACCCCTTATAATATTAAGAGAGAAGCCAACCAGATGGTCGTAAGTTCTTCTACAACCACCCCCATAGTCGTAAGTTCTTCTGCGACAACCACGTGATCGTAAGTTCTTCTACTATCACCTCTGGTCGTAGGTTATTCTTGTAACAGCCCAAATTTCAAATTCCAGTAAAATTTAAAAGTTTATTTATGTTTGTGGTTTTTCCTGAATTTTCAAAAGCTTTTTATAAGTATTTTAAAGCTAAAACAAATTTATTTACAAAATTAAAAGCCAACAAATAGTTGGAAATAATTTTATTAAGTCCAGAATGAGTATGGGAATTTCTGTGAATTTTTCCATAATTTTTGGAAGTGTTTTGATATTTTCTAAACCTTATTTGAATTATCAGGATTTAATCAAATAGAAAAGCAATAGAAAAACAAAAAAATAGGCGTGGGCGAAACCCACCAGCCTCGGCCCAACAACTTCGCGCGCGCCACGGCCCATCGGCTGCTTTTGCCACGTCGCCTCTCGCCCTCTTCCACCATCCGATCAAAATCGGACGGTGCCATCTCTCTCGTATCTCCTCTTTTCTTCACCATTGGACCATGCAAGCGGCGGGATCGTTCATCACAACCGCGCGGTCCGATTGTTATCGTCAACGAGGCGTGCGATCCTAATCAACGGCGCGCCAAATATTCACTACCGCCGGGGATCTAATCTCGTCGCCGCGTTGAAAATCGGACGACGCGATCATCGTTTTCCCGCGCGTCTTCCTTCTTCCTCGCGCGGCGGCTGGGATCTCGCCATTTTCGCGCGTGGCGAGCTCCACGATCTCGGCCGTTGTAGCCTCTCGCCCACGATCACGTGCGCGCGAACCGCTGCAAGCAACGCCCGTCCTGCGCACCGTTACCCATCATCCCGCGTCGGTTGCACAACTCACGCATAGCCGCCACGACCTCGCCCACGTCCCGCCGTTATAGCCTCGCCGTACCCTATAAAGGGGCACCAGGTGCGCCACATTCCCCTCATCAGAACGCCCAAACTCTCACACCCTCACGCCCCCTGAGCTCGCCGTATTCGGAGATTCATCGCCGTCGGCCACCAGAGCTTGGAGCTCTGTTTGCGCCGCCGTCACCACCGCCGGGTCCCGGCCGCCACCACCATCGGCATCAGCATCGTCAGGCGAACCTCAAGCACCCCTCCATCGCGCGCGAGCGCCACCGGGCTCCTGCGCCGACAAGCCGACACCGCGCGCGCATATCTTCGCCGCCGGCTATCGCGTGCCCTCGGTGACCAAAGCAGGTGCCGTGACCCCATCGTCTCCTCTTCCATTTGACACCACCGCGCACCTCGTCGTGCGCGTTCGCCGGCGAGCACACGACCCGAGCGTCGCCGGTGCCAGGTGGCGTGGCGGCGCCACGTCACGCCACCTCGCGCCACGAGCGCGCGTCGGCGCCACCTCCCTTCCTGCGCGCGTGTCACGCTGCGTGCACGATCCACCAGACCAGGCTAAAGGTCCATGGACTTGGTCCATGTGGACCATGTCAATGACACATGGGCCCCATGTGTGAAATTCTTTAATTATTATAATTCCGAAATTCCAGTGCTGATGTAATCATTGCGCAATAAATGGATTTTCGATGGGAAAATAATTCGGAAATTCAATAAAATTTCAGATTTAGATATAAACTTGAAATTCATAACTTTTGCATATGAACTCCAAATTGGGTGATTCAAATTGCAAAATTTATATAAAATTATAATCTAGCTAACTAAACCAAAATATTTCAGTTTGGAGTTGATTTGAACTATGTTTTGAATTTATTTGAATTTGCATTGAATTTGTCGTATTTTAGCGTATAGACTTGACGACTCGGAGAGTTCGATCAAACCGAAGATTTAGAATTTCAAGACATCGACCAAGGCAAGTTACACCATTGACCATATTGCCCTATTATTTTAAGTTATTTTCAGTTTTTAAATTCCTTATTGCATGCATATGTTGTTATAAATATTTTAATATCTGTTTTACGTATAGTTAATTCCATGTGTTATTGTATGGCCAAATTTGAATGTTGTATCTGATTACCTTGATACCATAGGCAAGATATTACCAAAATTCAAATGTATGCTTAGCCAAGCTTAGTTCACATTCTGAGAATTTGGGAGGGTTTACACGATTTCTACAAATTGTTTTCAAACTTGATATTGTGGTATTGTTTTACCACATGAGTTTATAAATGAAGTTTTTATTCAAAATAAAACCAAAATGGGTTTGGATTTGGCGAAATGGTCGGAATGGTGGGTGCGAGTTTATGCAGGTTTGATCTGGTTAAGATCAAGGCCCATGGGTTGTGGAATGGCGCCCAAGTCAATTGAGGACCGGTCTTTGAGCAGCTTATTGCTATGCCATAACGTACCACCACATGTCTGTATGGGCGGGATTTGGTGACTAATTTGTGATGTCCTAGTATATTTATGTCATGTGATTTTGTGGGTGTCGGCTAGGCGTTTTATTCCACTTGGCGCAGAGGGGCTTCGGAGGGCGGTCGGTCAAAGGCGAAACCTTAGCGGGCATGAATGTACTAGGATAAAACATTGTAAAGGCCTCATGGTAATTGCTCGATCCACACGCCTACTGAGCGTGAATTGGCGGACATAACGAGCATGTCACCTCATGTGGGTAAAGTTGTACCAACTCTGCGAGTAGAAACTATTCGAATAGCGCGTCATGATCATGGACATGCTAGCGGGGCCACTTAAAGTTAAATTGTTCTTTGGTTTTAAATGCTTTATTAAATGTTGAGGATGGTTAATCCTTATGAAAATTTAGGCGGAAGCCAAGTGTTAGGAGGATCCTTCACTTTATCAATGGAGGTTATCCACATTACATCATTCTTTGTTTCAAAATATGATTTTATCCATAGTATAAAATTGCCTTAGAAACTACTATCGTATTCAACTGAAAATCTTGTTTATGCAAAATAACCCCGCCATACTCACTTGTTTCCTTATGCATGCATTTAAATTCAATATTGGGTGTGACTTGCGAGCACGGTAGTAGTGCTCACTCTTCTTTGAATAAATCTTATTCGGGAGAAGGCGCTATCTTGACGGTGAGGACCGGACGAGTAGGCCTTCGACCAGACGATTGCTGTGGCGCATCGTGTAGCTCCCACTATATTGTTATTTCATTGTGTTTATCATTTGACATTTGATGTTATTATTCAAGACTCATTTGTATTAAGCGATTATTTATTTAATGTCATTTACGTTTTAGTGATATGAATGTGATATTCATTTTGTGAGGCTGTGTGCTGGAAATCTGGGTGGTGTTTGAACACGAGAATTCGGGATCCTTCGTTCCGGGTTAGACAAAAGTGGTATCGAGCCATATCATTGTAGGTCGGGGCCACAATAGAATTGGTAAAACCATTAAGGACTATTTTTCAAAAATTTACAAACTATTTACGTGTCTTCCGAGTCTTACTCTTCCTTTCTCTATTAAAAAGATTTCTAAACTCTTGTCCTTTCTAAAAATTGTAGATGGCGAGAGGCAGACCCGCATCTCCCATGGAGTCTCTGCGGGAGAATGGGCGGATATCCTATGGAAGATGATGCGACATCGAGTTTCACGAAGAGACCCACATACCAAGGATACAAGTATATCGTGGGGACGGGGGGCGGCTGGAGAGTGGAGGTTATCCTCTACTCTAACTTAGCGCGGATACATCCTTCCACATCTTCGGCGCCAATGCGTCGGGAGACTTCGAGGCGGCATCAAGATGCGGCAAGAAAGCCGTCTGCCGACCGCTACACCTCGGCGCCCATTTTCGGATCTGCATTCGGTATTATCCCATGCACATCCCCACTCGGCTGGCGGTGCCTTGGCTCAGTAGAGAATGAGGATATCTGGAGATCACCCACAGTGGAGTTAGCCAAGGCGATGGATTACGCCTATGGCAACACCACAGACAGTGTATCTCGTTCGGGAGGCTAGAAGGCTGAGAGAGAGAGATTGAAGGCGGTGAAGGTGAATTGGCTCTGTACAAGAAGGGCCAAGGCGATACTGTAACTCCGGACTACACCCCATCCACCCCATAGATGTTTACCCCACCATTTCGGATATTTGCTTTCCTTTAGTTGTTCGATTAGGCTGCGAATTATGAGCTACTAACCTTTGTGGTAGCCATAATTAGATGAATAAAATAAAGAATTATTTGCAAAAGAAAAATTTGTGTCTTTGCCTTGCTTTTGTGTGCTTTTGGGCTAATATAAATTTACTTCCCCTTAGTGCAAACTTTTCTTCCCTTTCCTAAGTCTTTGGAAAATTCAAGCGGATGGTGAACACACACACGAAATGGCGACATCGAGGTCGAACAGCGAAATCTGACCATCGGGAGCGGCATGTTCGACAACCTCCCCACCACGGCGGCGGGACCGGATTGGCGGCGGATGATGGCCAATCAAACTCACCTTATTGAATTGTTGGCTCGATCGCTCAACAACGCTCGAACAACCGAACAACGGCTACTACGCGCGACTCGAACGCGCACACCCTCCTCAACGGCGACCATGTCGGAGTTCATGCGTATCGTCCTCAGACATTCTCCGGTAGCACCGAGCCAATGGATCGCGGCGATTGGCCGTGTCATCGGAAAGAAATTGGACATCTCACAATGCACGGTCGTGAGAGGTCACTGTTCGCAACTCATCGACTCAGCGGACCGACCTCGAATGGTGGGACAATTTACGCATCTCCCACGCCAATGCCGGGCTATCACGTGGGGCGAGTTTGTGAGCCTTCCGTCATGCACACATCCTGCGGCATGATGACCTTTGAAGAAGGAGTTTCATGCACTCGCCAAGGCAATCGCTTCGGTGGCGAGTATCTTCACCGTTTCAACGGCTAGCTCGCTATGCCCGGCGATGTGGCGAGAGATGAAGAAGCGGCAAGAAAGGTTCTGGAGGACTCAGCGGCGATATCTCTGTCCAACTCATCTCCCGAACTTCACCGACTTCCAGCGGTTGGTGGACAAGCGTCGCGGGAGGCCAAACATCACGAGATGGAGAACGCATGCGGAGGATGGCGCCCGAAGATTAACGCGAGAGGCCTTCCCAAACCTCGATTCATTCGGCGGCGACCACGCGGCGTGGGAAGTTCGATCTTCCACATCGAGCCGGTGCGAGAATCGGCGCCCAACACCTCCAACTTCGCGGCGCACCAGCGGAGGACAATTTGTGAAAGAGCTCCGCCCCTCGGTGCGAGGTGACTGTTTCCATTGCAACGAGGCGAGCCATTATGCCAACAGATGCCCCAAGCGGCAAGCGGCGGCGTCTTTCAAGCGCACCGAGAGCCACGACCAGCGGCGGCGCTGCAAAGCCGTCGAGCGGTTCATCAAGGGCGTGTGAACCACGTCACGGCGAGAAAGCCAGCGACACGGATGTTGTGCTTGGTATGTTTCTTGTCAATACAATACCGGCTTGATACTATTTGATTCGGAGCTTCGCATTCTTTCGTGTCAAATAAATTTGTGGGCAAAAATGGGTTACCAATATCTTCCTTAGCAAATCCATGATAATCCATTCCCGGGTTGAAATGAGAACTAGTTCTCTATGCGAACCTCACCCTTGAAATATCAGGAGTATCCTTCCTAGCGACTTGATAGTCTTGCATTCCCAAGGTGCGGGCGTTATTCTTGGAATGGGTGGTTAGCCAAGAATCATGGACAAATAGGCGTGCCAATAGGTCTATCACCCTCACAAATGGAGAAGGAATTTGGTGGAGTTCAAACCCAAGACTGCACCAATGGAAGTTCTATCCTCACCGGCATGAAGGAAGTGAAACTTGAAGACATACACGTAGTCAGAGAATATCTTGATGTCTTTCTGATGAATTACGGCATGCCACCGGATCGGGGCGTCATGTTCTTAATTGACTTAGTCGGGGGCGGCTCAATATCGGCGACCCTATAGAATGCCGGCTAATGAGTTAGCGGAATTGAAGAAGCAGATTGAAGAAGCTGCGAAGCAAAGGTTACATCAGACCAGTTCATCACCTTGGGAGCACCGGTGTTGTTCGTCAAGAAAAGGACAATAGCATGAGGATGTGTGTTGATTACGGATCACTCAATGAGGTGGCGATCAAGAACAAATATCCTTTACCGGGATAGATGATGCATTCGATCGGTGAAAGGAGCAAGTGTCTTTTCAAAGATTGATTTGAGATCGGCTATCACCAGCGAAGATCGATCGGAAGATATTAGAAGACGACTTTCACCACGGATATGGGTATGCGAGTTTACTGGTGATGTCATTTGGTTTGACGAGCCTACTTATTTCATGAATATGATGAACAAAGTGTTCATGGAATTCTGGATAAGTTCGTGGTTGTTTTCATCGATGACATTCTCATCTACTCGAAGGATGAAGAAGAACACGAGAAGCATATCGAGAATGATCTTGGACAAGCTCAGAGAACATCGACTTTATGCTAAATTCAGCAAAAGTGAATTTTGGCTAAGTCAAGTGGCATTCCTTGGACATATTGTGTCGGCGGGAGGAATCGCGATAGATCTGCCAAGGTTGAAGCCGTGTCAGTTGGAAGCAACCGGGGCGATCACGAAGTGAGAAGTTTTCTTGGACTAGCGGGTTATTACGCGAGTTCATTGAAAATTTCTCTAAGATTACAAGACCCATGACTCAACTTACGAAGAAGGAGAAGAAATTTGATTGGACGGATGCTGTGAAGAAAGTTTTCAAGACACGAAGAGGAGATTGGTCTCGGCACTGTGTTAGTTTTACGATATCCATAAAGATTTGAGATCTTCTGCGGCGCATCCGTCAAGGTCTCGGATGCGTATTGATGCGGGAGGGCAAGGTAGTAGCTTATGCATCGAGGCGATTGAGGCCACATGAAGGGAATTATCAACCCACGATCCGGAGTTAGCGGCGATTGTGCATGCCTTGAAGATCTGGCGGCATTATCTCATTGGTAACCATGTGAGATTTTCACGGATCACAAGAGTTTGAAGTATATATTCACACGAGTAATTAAACCTTGGCGAGAGAAGATGGTTAGAGTTGATAAAAGATTACGATCTTGGAATCCATTATCACGGGCAAAGCAAATGTAGTTGCGGATGCCACGAGCGAAAAGGCCTATTGCAATACCATGATGGTGCGAAAGAGCGGCCGAACTACATGAAGAATTGAAGCGTCTAAACTTGGAGATTGTCAGTCAAGGTTGTGTGAATGCTTTGGAAGTACAACCGACTCTTCAAAGTCAGATTAGAGAAAAGCAACTAGAAGATGATGACATCAAGGAGATCAAGAAGAATATGCGAAGAGGCAAGGCTCGAGTTCGCGGAAGATGAACAAGGAACCGTGTGGTTTGGGAACGCATTTGTGTACCTAACCAACGAGGAGTTAAAACAATCAATTCTTAAGGAGGCTCATGAAACGCCTTACTCCATTCACCGGAAGCACCAAGATGTACGGGATCGAAAGAAAAATGCGGTGGGTCAGCATGAAGCGAGAAATCGCTGAGTTCGTTGCTCGCTGTGATGTGTGTCGTGAGTTAAGCGAAACATCGAGACCAGTGGATTGTTGCGGCCACTACCAATCCCGAGAATGGAAGTGGGAAGAGATTGGCATGGACTTCGTCACGGACTTCCTAGGACCCAATCGGGATATGATTCTATCGGGTGATAGTTGATCGGTTGACCAAAGTAGCTCACTTCATTCCGTCAAGACTACATACGAAGCGACCGGTTGGCGAGTTATATGTGGCTAGGATTGTTTGTCTACAGGGTACCCAAGAAGATCGTGTCAAACGAGAGGTTCCCAATTTACATCAAGGTTTTGGCGATGCGCATGAAGCCTTAGGCACGAACTCAACTTGATCTGACCTATCATCCTCAAGCGGATGGTCGAGACGAGCGCACCAATCAAGTCCTCGAAGATATGCTCCGAGCACTGTGCCTTGGAATTTGGACAAAGTTGGGACAAGAATTTGCAGTATCACGAATTCTCGTATAACAATAGCCATCAAGCTAGTTTGCAAATGGCTCCTTTTGAAGCATTGTATGGCGAAAATGCGAACTCCATACGTGGGATGAAGTAGGAGAGCATCGACTCTTTGGACTGAGATAATCAAAGATGCAGAAAGTAAGGTCAAAGCCATAAGGAACATCTGAAAGTGGCACAAACCCGACAGAAGAGTTATCTTGATAACAGTCGGAGGAATCTAAACTTTGAGGTAGGAGACTTGGTCTATCTCGAGTCACTCCACTCGGAGGAGTAAGAAGATTAGAACAAAGGAAAACTCGCACCTGATTTGTGGGGCCATACAAAATTCTAGCCAAAAGAGGTGAAGTGGCATATCGGCTTGAGCTACGAAGCCTTGTCGGTGTGCGATGTCTTCCATGTATCCCGTTGAGAAATGCTTGCAGCGCGAAGACCATACCTTCTGGAGAGCTTGATCTTGAGAAGATCTCACTTATGTGGAGCGACCCATCAAGATTACGGATGTCGCGAGCGAGTCACTAAGCGAGGATCATCGGATCATACAAAGTGCGATGGAGTCGTCACCGGAAAGTGAAGCCACTTGGGAAAAAGAAGAAGACCTCAAGACTAACTACCCGAGCTCTTTCTTGACCAATCCACGAATCTCGGTCGAGATTCCCTTAAGAGGGTAGGTTTGTAATGACCCAATTTCAAATTCGATAAAATTTAAAAGTTTATTTATGTTTGTGGTTTTCTGAATTTTCAAAAGCTTTTATAAGTATTTTAAAGCTAAAACAAATTTATTTACAAAATTAAAAGCCAACAAATAGTTGGAAATAATTTTATTAAGTCGAGAATGAGTATGGGAATTTCGTGAATTTTTCCATAATTTTTGGAAGTGTTTTGATATTTTCTAAACCTTATTTGAATTATCGAGATTTAATCAAATAGAAAAGCAATAGAAAAACAAAAAAATAGCTGTGGGCCGAAACCCACCAGCCTCGGCCCAACAACTCACGCGCGCACGGCCCATCGGCCTGCTTTTGCCCACGTCCGCCTCTCGCCCTCTTCCACCATCCGATCAAAATCGGACGGCCGCCATCTCTCTACGTATCTCCTCTTTTCTTCACCATTGGACCATGCAAGCGGCGGGATCGTTCATCACAACCGCACGGTCCGATTGTTATCGTCAGCGGGCCGTGCGATCCTAATCAACGGCGCGCCAAATATTCACTTACCGCCGGGGGATCTAATCTCGTCCGCACGTTGAAAATCGGACGCGCGATCATCGTTTTCCCGCACCGTCTTCCTTCTTCCTCGCGCGGCGGCCCGGATCTCCGCCATTTTCGCGCGTGGCGAGCTCCACGATCTCGGCCGTTGTAGCCTCTCGCCCACGATCACGTGCGCGCGAACCGCACAAGCAACCGCCACGTCCCGCACCGTTACCCATCATCCCGCGTCGGTTGCACAACTCACCGCAGCGCCGCCACGACCTCGCCCACGTCCCGCCGTTATAGCCTCGCCGTACCCTATAAAGGGAGCACCAGGTGCGCCACATTCCCCTCATCAACGCCCAAACTCTCACCTCACGCCCGAGCTCGCCGTGTTCGAGATTCATCGCCGTCGGCCACGAGCTTGGAGCTCTGTTTTCTGCGCGCCGTCACCGCCGGGTCCCCGCCACCACCATCGGCATCGGCATCGTCGAGCGAACCTCAAGCACCCCTCCATCGCCGCGAGCGCCACCGGAGCTCCTGCCGCCGACAAGCCGACACGCGCGCGCATATCTTCGCGCCGCGGCTATCGCGTGCCCTCGGTGACCAAAGCAGTGCCGTGACCCCATCGTCTCCTCTTCCATTTGACACCACCGCGCTCGTCGTGCGCGTTCGCGGCGAGCACACGACCGAAAGGCGTCGCGGTGCCAGGTGGCGTGGCGGCGCCACGCGCCACCTCGCGCCACGAGGCGCGCGTCGGCGCCACCTCCCTTCCTGCGCGCGTGTCACGCTGCGTGCACACCATCCACCACCCGAGCTAAAGGTCCATGGACTTGGTCCATGTGGACCATGTCAATGACACATGGGCCCCATGTGTCGAAATTCTTTAATTATTATAATTCCGAAATTCCAGTGCTGATGTAATCATTGCGCAATAAATGGATTTTCAGTAGGAAAATAATTCTGGAAATTCAATAAAATTTCAGATTTAGATATAAACTTCAGAAATTCATAACTTTTGCATATGAACTCCAAATTGGGTGATTCAAATTGCAAAATTTATATAAAATTATAATCTAGCTAACTAAACCAAAATATTTCAGTTTGGAGTTGATTTGAACTATGTTTTTGAATTTATTTGAATTTGCATTGAATTTGTCGTATTTTCGCGTATAGACTTCGACGACTCCGGAGAGTTCGATCAAACTGAAGATTTAGAATTTCAAGACATCGACCAAGGCAAGTTACACCATTGACCATATTGCCCCTATTATTTTAAGTTATTTTCAGTTTTTAAATTCCTTATTGCATGCATATGTTGTTATAAATATTTTAATATCCTGTTTTACGTATAGTTAATTCCATGTGTTATTGTATGGCCAAATTTGAATGTTGTATCTGATTACCTTGATACCATAGGCAAGATATTACCAAAATTCAAATGTATGCTTAGCCAAGCTTAGTTCACATTTACAGAATTTGGGAGGGTTTTACACCAGATTTCTACAAATTGTTTTCAAACTTGATATTGTGGTATTGTTTTACCACATGAGTTTATAAATGAAGTTTTTATTCAAAATAAAACCAAAATGGGTTTGGATTTGGCGAAATGGTCGGAATGGTGGGTGCGAGTTTATGCAGGGTTTGATCTGGTTAAGATCAAGGCCCATGGGTTGTGGAATGACGCCAAGTCAATTGAGGACCGGTCTTTGAGCCGCTTATTGCTATGCCATAACGTACCACCACATGTCTGTATGGGCGGGATTTGGTGACTAATTTGTGATGTCCTAGTATATTTATGTCATGTGATTTTGTGGGTGTCGGCTAGGCGTTTTATTCCACTTGGCGCAGAGGGCTTCGGAGGGCAGTCGGTCAAAGGCGAAACCTTAGCGGGCATGAATGTACTAGGATAAAACATTGTAAAGGCCTCATGGTAATTGCTCGATCCACACGCCTACGGGCGTGAATTGGCGACATAACGAGCATGTCACCTCATGTGGGTAAAGTTGTACCAACTCTGCGAGTAGAAACTATTCGAATAGCGCGTCATGGTCATGGACATGCTAGCGGGGCCACTTAAAGTTAAATTGTTCTTTGGTTTTAAATGCTTTATTAAATGTTGAGGATGGTTAATCCTTATGAAAATTTTGGCGGAAGCCAAGTGTTAGGAGGATCCTTCACTTTATCAATGGAGGTTATCCACATTACATCATTCTTTGTTTCAAAATATGATTTTATCCATAGTATAAAATTGCCTTAGAAACTACTATGCGTATTCAACTGAAAATCTTTGTTTATGCAAAATAACCCTGCCATACTCACTTGTTTCCTTATGCATGCATTTAAATTCAATATTGGGTGTGACTTGCGAGCACGGTAGTAGTGCTCACTCTTCTTTGAATAAATCTTATTCGGAGAAGACTGCTATCTTGACGGTGAGGACCGGACGAGTAGGCCTTACGACCGACGATTGCACGTGGCGCATCGTGTGGCTCCCACTATATTGTTATTTCATTGTGTTTATCATTTGACATTTGATGTTATTATTCAAGACTCATTTGTATTAAATGCGATTATTTATTTAATGTCATTTACGTTTCGTGATATGAATGTGATATTCATTTTTGTGAGGCTGTGTACACTGGAAATCTGGATGGTGTTTGAACACGAGAGAATTCGGATCCTTCGTTCGGGTTCGACAATTCTATAACGATGCTCGATCGTAGCTTTTCTCGACTATCCCCTGGTCGTAAGTCATTCTACGACTAGCTTAGTTATGACTACCCCGTAATTAAATTGGGCCCACTTGTCTGTAGGCTCAATTGATTACGGGATCTTAGCAGCCAATATACGCTATTATTCTATGGAGTAACTGCATGTAACGCACCATTATCTCTAATTAGTAACTGCTAGACGACGTGGGAGGTTACTACTTCGGTGATTACTACCATTATTACGTCCATTCTACGAAATAATGAGGCGTCTTTTGACCTGGAACGACTACCTCTTCACGTACTATAAACGGGTTTTAGTCAGAGAGAAATGGGAGAGGACGATTGATTGATACAAGACAATCGAGTATACGCAATCAGTAGTAGTGCAAGCCTAAGTCTTTCCACTGATTGTAACTAACGTACACAATACAATACACACAAAAGTAGGGTTGTTATTCTCTCTGGAGAAGGCTCGAACCTGTATGAAAATCCCTGTATCTTTTCTGTTTGTGTGATCAATTGTGGAGACTACCGAATCAAACAATCTTTACGTAAGATCGGTTCTAAAATACCGACACCTCCTTATTCTGTTCTTCCCTTCGAGAGAGGGATGGATACTGTACTATTTGTTTGCCACTTGTAGCATGTGTTCTGAGTGATGCTTATGTTGGATAATGAATAAACCTAACTCTCTGTAATCTGGACGTGAGATGCATTGCCATTGAGGGCACTAAGGGTATTTTACAAAGTTCTTCTCTCTCAATCACTCGGATATATTATTTTAATGAGAAGAGCGTCTAACAACAAAATACCATAACATGTTAGTGTGTTCTAGCGAAACTATATTTTTTAAATATCCATTGGCAAAAGACTCAAATTTGAAGTGTCCTGTAACCAATTTTTCCTTTTCAATACTACCCATGCTTCAGTTATATTTTTGTTCCCCTCCATGTCCGTCGACTATTACATTTATGTCCTCTTCTACCTTAGAAGCCTCTTTCTCATTATAAGGGACCAATTCACTCCCCCATCATTCTTGTGTGCACCTTATTAGCATAGGATCCACACCACTCCTTACTATGATATTATTAAAAAAAAAACTAATTAACGATATTACAACAATTAGTGCAAGATGCATTAACGATATTATAGCAATTAATGCAAGATACATGCTTATCGTACTAGCTGAATGTTTGTGCTTTCCTGCGACAAAAAAAAAAAATTGTAATATTACACGTGCACATCAAGTAATAAATATGGCAATCCATTACGATATGTCATGTAGCATCGGTCATTTTCTTTTGGCAAATTGGCATACATACGTACGCTCATGTTAGCGGTACAAGAGCCAAGCAAGCAACTCATTGACTTTTTTTTTGCGCTCTAGCTTATCCTTTGAAATTGGTGCTAAAGGGATTCAAGCTTCCCGCGGAAGGAAGGGAGAGTAGTCCAAATTAAACCATGCACAAGTAAAAATGCATCATATACATATATAGATGAGTTTAATTAATTTAACAAAGAGGGTTTATTGTTAAGATATGAGTAGGCTACGCTAGGCGCAATAAAATTTTCTACCACGTAAAGCAGAAAGCCATGCGAGTAAGATATCATAAATCGTTACCACTAGACGCGTAGTGCAGCGGAAGAATAGTTAGAGCAGTCCGGTCTAACGTCGCGTGCGTCGATATAGTGGAAGAACTCCACCGTCCAATATCTTTGGCCGCCAATCGTCTCCTCTAGCAGCCCCTCGTGTTCTTTACGTATGTCGTGGATCACCCTCGATCAGCGTAGCAGTAATCGCAGCTGCGCCTCTACGATATCCACATATCTAGGGGTGGAACGTCGTGCGGCAGTGTGCTAGCACCAACGTGCATGGCAGGGCAACCGAGCGGAGCAATGGACACAAGGCTCCAGAACGGCATCTACAGGCACTCGAGTGTTTCTTCTTCGCATGGGGCTTAGTGACACATAGAAAGAGATGTCAAACGGGAGAGAGAGGAGGCGAGGAGAAGAAAAACAGTGCCGACTGACAGGTGAGGTCAGATCCACACAATAGTGAGCACGCGAGAGAGAAGGCGAGCTACTGCGGCTGGCTCTGTTGGACTGGCTCGGTCTTGAGGCCAGCTGAGCCGTGCCTGACTGTTGGGTCGCGCTGAGGGAGAGAAGGAGGGGCGACTGTGCGGTTGGGCCGACTCGTATGGGCCGCGGGGAGAGGTGGACTGGGGGTGGGGGTGGGGGTGGGGGTCGGCCCGCATGGTGAGAGAGAGAGAGGGAAAGAAATGATTTGAAAATTTGATTTGAGTTTGAATTCAAATTTTGAAATGGTTTGCACACAATTAAACTTGTATATTTTTGCGAATCCAAATTTGCGACAAGGAAATTGTTTTAACTCTTTGAATTGGCTTTTGGAAATTCTTTAGATTCAACAAAAGTTTTTGAAAATTTAAAATTGGACCGAATTTGGGGCTGCTGTTACACCAACGGCGAGTTTGTTGTTGGATGAGTTGAGATGAGATGCCTATTCTATTCTATTCTATTCATTCGGCTATTCTATTCTATACGGAGAAAGACGACCGAGTCTTCTTTCCCCCTCCTCCTCCCAGATCCAAAAGCTCTCACTCCCCCCGGAGCCTGTCAGATCCACCACCTCACCTCCTCCTCCGCGGCTAGGGTTTAGGCTTGGGGCTCCCCCGCCGTCGCCGGCGAGATGCTGACCAAGTTCGAGACCAAGAGCAACCGTGTCAAGGGCCTTTGCCTCCACCCGCGCCGCCCATGGATCCTCGCCAGCCTCCACAGCGGCGTCATCCAGATGTGGGACTACCGCATGGGCACCCTCCTCGACCGCTTCGACGAGCACGACGGCCCCGTCCGCGGCGTCCACTTCCACTCCACGCAGCCGCTCTTCGTCTCTGGAGGTACCCAGATCTCTCCCGCGCTCCTCTGATCCCTTCCTTTTCGGGGCGGATCTGGCCGGTTCCTTAGTTACTCAGTACGAGGGCATACTTGTCTATCCGTACGTATGCTTGCTCACTTGGATCGTGCGTCTGCCGGATGTCCCGCCCGCGTCGCTGCGACTTGTTCGGGGTCCTAAAATGGACCATTTGGCTGTTCGGATGCTGCCAGCTTGATATCACCATTTGCCGCGGCTGGCTGCCGTAATTGTCGTACCGCTGCTCTCATGTCTGATGCAACTAGGGTGTGCATGCATGTAGGAACCCAGAATTGCAGTAATAACTCCAATGTTTTAGCGTAAAAAAGTGATGACCGGAAGATACCTTGGTTGGCTATTTATGGAACAGGAGGCCGCAGCAAACAATCCACACCGCTTTCTCTTTTACCGTTGCAGTGCATGTGAGCTTTAGGCCGTGTATGGTAATCGAGTACTTGGATGAGCTAATGTTTACTTGTTTTGGAGTATTCCTCTCTTCACTCGCATTGCTGCTATCTATATGCTTTGAGATGTACCTAGTCTATATTACACAATATAACATATAGTTGTTTCCCATACAAGTATATCTGTCATCCATGTGGTCGCATTTCGTCCAAGCAGAGAATAAACATAGTTTCTGAAAATATGCTCCCTCAGCTACATAATTGAAGGATAGCTCGCTGCTATCCAGCAAGAATTCTGACATATAACTTCTAATATCGGTGTTCTCCTCATGGTTCATTGTGACCTAGTGAAACTACACTATACGCTTTGGAACACAGAATTATCAGTTACGCGAGTAGTAATATAAACACTTTTTTATCTTCTCAGGTTTAACAGATTAATTTCTTCTTGTTTATCCCTTGTATTAATAATGGAACTTCTTTAGAGCCTACTTGACTTCATGCGTTACTCATGATCCTGGGCTACACAGCTATTTCTAAAAGAACCTAACTATTTATACTCTTTACAAAAATTATATATATATATATATATAGGACGCTCGTCCTGGGAGTATGTACTCCCACTTCCAATATATCACTTAAACGAATATATTATACTTCTTTATCACTTTCAGTATACTTGAATACCAATTATAAGATACTCCAATGTGACTTGATCAGAAAATTTTCATTGGAGCCCTTTATTTTTGCTATATAACCTTTTTTCATACATAAAAGAAGTATATGCACGTATTTTGGTTCAAAAGTGGATTTTCATGAAATTTTCCATGGAACTCACTTTGGGGTATCTTATAATCATTATTGGAGTATACTCAAATTGATAAAGAGGTATCATCATACAATTTAAGTGGTATATGAGAGGTGGGAGTACGTACTCCCAGGAGTACTATACCATTTATATATATATGAAACTCAAGCTATTTAGGTATCGTCTCAAAGTTGAAACAATTGTATGTGAGAATTCCACTCAAAGTCATCTGAATACGCTGTCTTGTATGGTGCTTGGTGTCATGTGATCATGTCAATTCATGGTAATTCAAACTGAGGATAAAACTTGCCCTATAAGTATTATCCTAATAAAATTCTTATGAGACATTATTTATTCCCCCCAAAATAACGTGGAAACCTTAGTTTTATTTTTGTTTATTTCAAGTTGGATTTATGGTGTTAGGGCACATTTTTAAATTTGATGTTCTTGGTTGTTGCTGTGGTTTGTACCCAGCAGTGTTGCAGCTTGCAAGTAAGTTGTGAGTTTTCTTTTACATACTTTGTGGTTTGTGCTATATTTCATGTGATTCTAAGTTCTAACAAGTAATAAGAAGTTCCTGTTCACATTATAATCCTAAGACTTGGCTTCGTGGCATTTCTAAGATTTTGGCTCTTTTGATGCATTACAGGTGATGATTACAAGATTAAGGTGTGGAACTACAAGACTCACCGGTGCCTCTTCACGCTCCATGGGCACCTTGACTACATTCGCACGGTCCAGTTCCATGATGAGTATCCATGGATCGTGAGTGCTAGCGATGACCAGACAATCCGTATTTGGAACTGGCAGTCACGCACCTGTGTTGCAGTGTTGACAGGGCATAATCACTATGTCATGTGTGCTTCCTTCCATCCAAAGGAGGACCTGGTCGTGTCAGCATCTCTGGACCAGACCGTTCGGGTATGGGATATTGGGGCACTGAGGAAGAAGTCGGTGTCCCCGGCAGATGACATTCTGCGTCTGACTCAGATGAACACTGATCTTTTTGGAGGCATTGATGCTGTAGTCAAGTATGTCTTGGAGGGTCATGATCGTGGGGTCAACTGGGCCTCATTTCATCCCACATTGCCACTTATCGTTTCTGGGGCTGATGACCGGCAAGTGAAACTGTGGAGAATGAATGGTAACACTGTGAATCCCTTCTGTACTTCACACCTTTTTTTCCGCATGATTTTCAACAAGCATTCACATGCCAACAAATGTCACTAATCATATTTCATTTATTTCTATTAGAACTTAGAAAGAATTGTTTATGTTTTATCTTGCTGTTTCCTGAATTTAGCTGTTTATGAACAGATACGAAGGCATGGGAGGTTGATACTTTGAGAGGTCACATGAATAATGTGTCCTGTGTAATGTTCCACGCAAAGCAGGACATCATTGTATCCAACTCAGAAGACAAAAGCATCCGTATTTGGGACGCCACAAAGAGAACTTGTATCCAGACATTCAGACGGGAGCATGACCGCTTCTGGACCCTTGCTGCTCACCCTGAAATGAATCTTCTTGCAGCTGGTCATGATAGTGGCATGATTGTGTTTAAGTTGGAGAGGGAACGCCCGGCTTTCTCCGTGAGTGATGATACAGTGTTCTATGTGAAGGACCGCTTCCTCCGTTTCTACGAGTACTCCACACAGAAGGAGGTCCAGGTGGCTCCGATAAGAAGGCCTGGATCAGTCGGCTTGAATCAGTCACCTAGGACATTATCATATAGTCCAACTGAGAATGCTGTCTTGATCTGCTCTGATGTGGATGGGGGCTCATATGAGCTATACATTGTTCCCAAGGATTCTGCTGGCAGGGCCGATTATTTGCAGGACGCGAGGAAGGGAGCCGGCAGTTCTGCAGTTTTCATAGCTCGCAATCGGTTTGCTGTCCTGGAGAAGAGCAGCAACCAAGTTTTAGTGAAGAATCTTAAGAATGAGATTGTGAAGAAAAGTCCTCTTCCTATTGCAACTGATGCTATTTATTATGCTGGGACTGGCAACATATTGTGCAAAGCTGAAGATAGGGTGGCCATCTTTGATCTGCAGCAGAGGCTTGTTCTTGGTGAACTCCAGGCATCTGCTGTTAAATATGTGGTTTGGTCCGGTGATATGGAATCCGTTGCGCTGCTTAGCAAGCATGCCATCGTCATTGCTAACAAGAAACTTGTCCATCGCTGCACACTTCATGAAACCATACGTGTAAAGAGTGGTGCCTGGGATGAAAATGGTGTGTTCATATATACCACTTTGAACCATATCAAGTACTGTCTTCCTAATGGGGACAGTGGCATCATCCGAACGCTCGATGTTCCTATTTACATAACCAGAGTTATTGGGAACAACATTTTCTACCTGGATCGTGATGGAAAGAACAAGGTGGTAACAGTTGACGCTTCTGAATACATTTTCAAGCTGGCCCTTCTACGGAAACACTATGATCATGTTATGAGTATGATTAAGAACTCACAGCTGTGTGGGCAGGCCATGATTTCTTATTTACAACATAAAGGGTTTCCGGAAGTCGCTCTCCACTTTGTGAAGGATGAGAAGACCAGATTTAACCTGGCTCTTGAGAGCGGGAATATCCAGATTGCTGTTGCTTCTGCAAAGGAGCTTGATGACAAGGATCACTGGTACAGGTTGGGAATTGAGGCTCTGAGGCAGGGAAATGTCGGTATTGTGGAATATGCATACCAACGTACAAAGAATTTTGACAGGCTTGCTTTTCTATATCTTATAACTGGTTACTTGGATAAGGTGGGCTTTATGTGTAAGATTGCGGGGCAGAATAACAATTTGATGGGCCAGTTCCACAACGCATTGTATCTTGGAGATGTTCGGAAACGAGTTGAGATCTTGGAGAATGCAGGACAGCTACCTCTTGCATATGTAACTGCTGCAACTCATGGGCTCACTGAAATTGCCGATAGGCTTGCTGCTGAATTGGGAGAAAATATGCCTTCTCTACCTGAAGGGAAAGCTAACTCACTTTTAATTCCTCCTGTGCCTCTCACAGCCAGTGGTGATTGGCCATTGTTGAGGGTGATGCGTGGTATTTTTGAGGGTGGACTAGATGCCACTGGGAGGGCAGAGCACGATGAAGACTATGATGATGCTGGTGCTGACTGGGGCGATGAGGACCTAGAAATTGTTGACGTAAACAATGTGATGGAAAATGGAGATATTGTTGGCCACGCTGAGGAAAGTGAAACAAACGAAGAAGATGGAGAGGAAGGTGGCTGGGACCTTGAAGATCTGGAATTGCCACCTGAGACAGCGACGCCAAAAGGTGCTGGTCCGGCCCGTTCCACTTTGTTTGTGGCTCCCACACCAGGCATGCCTGTCAGTCATATTTGGACGCAGAAGTCATCTCTTGCTGGGGAGCATGCTGCAGCTGGGAATTATGACACTGCGATGCGATTGCTTAGCCGCCAGTTGGGTATCAAGAACTTTGCTCCTTTGAAGCCCTTGTTTCTTGAGGCACACATGGGCAGTCATACCTTTTTGCGTGCATTTGCAAGTGCTCCGGTTATATCTGTTGCTGTTGAGAAAGGTTGGAGCGAGTCTGCTAGTCCTAATGTGAGGGGCCCACCTGCACTTGTGTTTAGCTTCTCGCAGATGGATGACAAGCTTAAGGCTGCATATAGGGCCACAACTGAGGGCAAATTTCCGGAAGCACTGAGGCAGTTCCTGAACATCCTACACACCATCCCACTCCTTGTTGTGGACTCGCGAAGAGAAGTCGATGAAGTGAAGGAGCTAATTGAGATAGTGAGAGAGTATGTTCTTGGTCTTAGGATGGAAGTCAAAAGGAAGGAACTGAAGGATGACGCCGTCCGGCAACAGGAGTTGGCCGCGTACTTCACAAACTGCAAGCTGCAGAAGGTTCATATGCGGCTTGTCCTCACTAGTGCTGTGGGTCTTTGCTTCAAGGGCGGAAACTATGCTACTGCAGCGAACTTTGCCAGGATGCTTCTCGAGAACAGCCCCAACGAGGCCCAAGCAAAGAAGGCTCGACAGGTTGTGCAGGCTTGTGGGGATAGGAAAGATGGCCATCAGCTGAACTACGACTTCAGAAATCCATTTGTTGTGTGTGGAGCAACCTTTCTTCCGATATACCGTGGGCAGAAGGATATTTCCTGCCCGTACTGCGGATCTCGGTTTGTGCCCTCCATCGAAGGTCAGCTTTGTACCATATGCGAGCTCTCGGTGGTTGGAGCAGATGCTTCCGGCCTCCTCTGCTCTCCTACACAATCGAGATAAGTGGCGGCAGTGGCTTCTTCCTCTTGTATTCATCTTCTGTATCTTCAGTTCGAAGACTGTTATCATTATATTCTACCAGGGATTTTATTACCAATTGTGAGCTCTTACGGAATAAGTATAGTGCTTGGTTCTCTTGAGCGTTCCCCCTCTCTATTTCCCCCCCTTCTTTCCTTTTTGTCCTTGATTTCAGTTACATACGGCTGTGGTCAAATGCTGTAGAATTTTGGATCCGCTCATGCAGATCCATTTGGGACAATACGATGTATTTAGTTCAGAGTTGCATTATATGACGTGCCGTGCTCGATATTTTTTTGGAGGTTGCTGTCAATTGTTTCGTCCCCTTTTGCATTGTTGGTATGGCTGTAACACTGAAATATCCTTTCTAGACATTGTTGCGACAAAAGGGGATTGTAAGTTGCCTGAGATGGTTCGTAAGTTGAGAATTACACTGGTATGGTATGTCACGCGACATTGTTGCGGAGGGAGGGTGTTAGCCGGTTGCCAGAGTTGGGGGCCGGCAAGGGCAAACTAAGAGACCATGTAAGAGACCAAAGAGGGCGTTGCATTGCATTCTTGTTTTTGCCGAGCAATGCCATTGCGTACACAATAATAAACTCATATACGACTACAGCAATGCTGCCGTGGTGAAGATCATCGTGACATCATCTCCAGGATGACCATATTCGATCGACAAAATATCATCAATGTACGTAAACGTGTAATGGACGAAAGCTGCACGGTTATAGAGGAGAAGAAGAAGAAGAATCCATCCATCCATTCATTCAAGTTCAACATAGCAGTGAGTGAGTCTTCAGCCGAAATGGCACACGTATTTTTGAGTGAGTCTCGGGACGAAATAACAAAAATAGCTGCGATTTAATCTAGCTCCTTGTGCCTTAACACTAGTCCAGTTTCTTTCCCCTTCATCGGATGAAAAAAAAAGTGTTCAGCCACTCACTCACTCCAAGACAGACAGATAGGAAGGAGGGAGGGATTCACGACTCAAATGGCAGCAGCTAACATGAGATCGATCGCAGCCGCAGGTGATACAGAGGGATCGATTCCTTTCCCAGTACAGAGGAAGGAAGGAAGAAAGAAAGAAAGAAACTAGTACTGGTGGCTAGCAGCCAGAAGACGACCAAAGCAACATGACATCCGACGAGGAAAGGAAGGATTCAAGTCAGATGAGCCCCTTGTTCCTGCACAGAGAAGGACCAAACCAAACCAAATCAAATCAAATCTTTTTGAAACAAGAGGAGAAGAGAGTAGCGAGAGGCAGAGGCAGAGCACACCTACGTCTGCTTGGAGAAGGAGGATGATGGGGCGGCGGAGGCGATGGACGAAGATGAGGAGGACGACGAAGGGGAGCGCTTGCTGCGGAAGATCATGTAGGCGAGGGGGAGCACGACGCCGGCCATCATGATCGCCGCGCCCACCAGGTACCTCGCCGGCGACGGCGCCTCCAGCTCCATCTCTCTCGTGATTAAGCAGATGGGATCCGGTGAGGGGTGTGATTTGGATCTGGATCTGGATCTGGATGGGGATGGGGATGGGGTTCTGGAGAGGAGAGACCGAGAGAGAGGCGTGCAGTGCGATTGATTTGGTTGATCTTTTGGCTTGGTTCGGTGCGAGACGAGAGACGAGACGAGGCGAGGCGAGGCAAAAGCGTGTCGCGAGATTACGCCTCCGCTGCGGTTGAGACGTAAGTCACTTTTCGTGCACACCAAAAACATTTAGGCTCTGTTTGGTTCGAGGTCCGAGACCCGTGCCTGATAGTAGGGGTGAAAACGGATCGAATACAGATAGATAATAGCCCTGTCATATTTGTTTTCATATTTTTTTCAGATTCGAATACGAATACCCCGGATATGAATAATACCGAATACGAATCAAAACGAATACGGTCGCGGATATTTTTCGGAACATAAAAACGCTTTAAATTGTATGCCAGAAATTAACGAAAATATATAACTAGTTTATTTGATACAAACATTCATGAATTTTTCATATTTCCAGCAACCATACATATCATTGGCACTAGCAAGCTGCATTAACTAATTCATCACAAATATAACACTTAGTTTACCATATTTAACTCATAACTCACAACTCACAAAGTCAAAAGTCATCACGCATCCACCCTTAGTTCATCACATACATAAAACTTAATTCACACTAACATCGATCAAGCTAGATGGTTAATTTATACGCAAATGACTGTAACATCCTAAAGTATGTTACCAAAAATAAAATTAATAAAGTTATTATTTTATTAGATTTTCTGGGCTACCTCCAGGGGCTGAGGCTTCGACAAATTTGCACTACAATTTTGTTTATTTTGAGAAATATTGTTGTTGGTGGTGCTATTTGATCCCCCCTCTCCTCTCATCAAATAAATTTACACTGTATAGCTTATTTGGCCCCCCTCATAGCCTCATCCCTAAATCCTGGCTCCGCCCCTGGCTACCTCAACCTCGTATATGTGATATGTCCAATAGCGATGTACATCATAACTAAAAGGGTCTCCTATGTAAGTTACTTTGGGTACAACCTTCTTCAAACAACAGCAACATTTTAATAGTAACGGTAGTATATAATATAGTTTTATTTCTTTTAGATTCGACACGCCCCCACGAGATTTTTGTTAGTTTGGTTCGCTAGCTGTGGTGGTGCGGGTGCGGGTCATCAATGAGTGCGAGGGGTGCGGTCCAACCAAACTTGTTAATTTCACTCCGGAGGCTCATCCTGGTTTACCTCTTGAAATAAATCATTTTGGTACTGGCTTATTCCGGTGTACCATTCCAAGGCATATAATATAATAATATATTTGTGTCCATAAAAATTGCTAAATAATCACCGAGTGCTTACATGCAGCCTTTGGAGGATGAACATATGGACTGAGCACCAGCTTGTGCAGTGCAACTCTAAAAAAAGATCTAGATCATCTACATTAGTGAAGTAAATGCAACTGCTACAATTATTTGTGTTTTTATATTAGCAAGTTGATCGAATATGAACGGTGTAGATTTATAGGGTACTGTAGCAAGTCGCATGCACACCACTTTCGTATTTTGTACTGTATCAGTTGCCCTGTAGTGCCTCGGTCCTAGACATCCGTCATCGATTAAACGCTCCAAAAGTATTCCTAATACATGCATCTGTAGCTCTCAAGGTTCCCCTAGGCGCTAGTTGGGCGGCTGACCGACACCTAGCGCCACCTAGGCGGTCGACTCAGGCGAACTATTGGGGGAGCAGAGCAGGAGGCGAGGGGGAGCAAGGCGTGTTGGGAGCGAGGCGCAGAGGCGAGGGAGGAGCGAGGGGAGAGGCCGACTCAGGCGGAGGCGTGGGGGAGCGATGGGGAAGGAGGCGAGGGGAAAGAGGAGGCGGTGGCGAACGGGAGAAGAAGGAGGCGAGGAGGAAGGAGGTGGTCGCGTGACTCGCGTCATCCTGGGCTCTCGACCGTCCGATCCCACGTAATCTGAGCCGTTCGATCAAAACCCCACCCCTCCATATTGCGACACGTGTCCCCCAAACACTACAAGACAACCTCCTCACAGTCCCAACCCTTCCCAAGCATGTCGTCGCCTCCTTCTTCTTCCCCTCGAGCACCCCTTGCTCCCTCCGCGCCTCGCTCCCCCTCGCCTCCACGCCTTGCTCCCTCCAAGCCTCGTTTCCACCACCGGCGGCAGAGGTTGAATCAAGCGACGGAGAGGCCAAATCGAGCGGCGGGAAGGTCGATTCAGCGTCGACGGGGGGTCGATTCGGTGCCGATGAGTCGGACCACCCCCTCCTCTCTTTCTATTCCATCCCACCTCGCATCGCCTCCCCTGTCTCATCCCGCCTCACACCATCTTGCACCGCCCCGGACCGCCCAGCCGCCGCCTCACCTTGCCCGCCTCGGCCCACCTGGGTCCGCCTTGGACTGGCGTTGATCGCCTAAGCGGGCCGAGCGCCTAGGGGCCCGATTAAGGCCGAGGCACGGCGATTGCCCTGCGCCTAGCACCTAGGCATCCGAGGCGGCCGCCTAGGGGATCACTGGTAGCTCTCTTGTGTAGTGCAAACCAAGGGTGTTTTTGGTTGGTAAGATGAGATTGAATGGGATGTGATGGTACAAATAGGATGTGATCGTCCTGAATGAGATGGTACAGATAGGCTGTTTGGTTGATTGTATGGGATGATACACGAATATGTTTAATTGGTTGTATAGGATAGTAGATGAATGGTACCAGATTGTATTTGGTTGAGGAGGTGAGGTTGGTTCGGTAACCTCCTCCCTATATTGGTAAGATTACCTCTATGATATTTTTCTTTTCCTTTCTTTCTTTCTTTTTATTTTTTATTTTTTATTTTATTTTTTATTTTTTTCCTTTTCTGATCTAACTATTAATGATCAACTAATGATCCTTTTCAAATTAACCTATATTTCCTAACTTAATCTCTAGTTAAGTTCTTGATTTTAATTTAAAGGTTGATAATATACTTACTGGCTCTTCTTTAACTTAATGCAATTGTTAGTTACAGTGTGACCCAGTGATATTGAACTATTTGAGTAGTTAAACCCTGACCATTTCTAAATATACAACTTATAGTTAAATTTGTTCTTAAATTTAATTGTTAATGTCAAACTCATTAATATCTAACGTGAGTAGTGAGTGCACGCAACACGAGCGGACGAGTCCATCCTGTACCGCGTGGTTCACCCAATTTCATCGATCTCATAAAAATATTCCCATAATCTGTACCACCCCATGCAAAACCAATTGGTTCGATACACTCAACCACACGTAGAGATGAAGGCATATCTGGAACCATCCCATACATATACAACTTGATCAATCCAACCAAATACATGCCAAGTCAATAGATTTTTAGTGAGTCGTGGGTCTCACTTCTATTTTTATGCTTGACGTCCTAACCTAAGGGAGCACTCTCAATCTCAACCACAACCCACAAGCCCACACAAGTATTCAAGGACGTATGTGTCTTCTCTCTCTCTGCGTAACTATCCTATGCTTTATAACTTTTTGTTGCTTATGCGTGTATCTTTTTCAAAATACGATACAGGATAATTATAAAAAATTAAAAAAAGATAATATTAACACAAAATCAACTTATCATGCCATAAAATTTCAGATCTAAATCCAGCCTACACATGGAGAAGCAAAAGGAACAAATCATGCAGAAAATGAAATCCGAATATAAAAGAAAATGATAAAGTTACTATTCACTAAAAGTTATCTTATTTCCTCCTAATACATTGTGTTTTAAGTTGAATTTTTGTTATTACGACTATTTATATCATATCTTGAAGAGGATGTGCATAGCTGCAGGCTGTCGTGCGTTGATAACTTATTAAGGACTTGTTTGGATACATTGTGTTCCGATTCAATCCTTTTAAATTGACTCAAAATTTAAACTAAAATCTCTTCTTATCCGAATAGGAACAGAAATAGTTTATTAAACAGAGCAGAGCCACCAACCGCAACAGAAATAGTTGGCATATATATCCTCCTCCCTCCGCCGAGCCGATGGATTGGCATTGGCGCCATCCGCATCCGCAGCCGCAGCCGCAGCCGCCTCCACCACCCGGCTCGCGATGCTCTCCCTCGCCCGGCGGCCACTCTCCGCCGCCGTTCCCGCCGGCAACCTCCTCGGCATCCACCTCTTCCAGTGCCCCGTACGTCCCCCTCCCTCTCTTTATTTTCCTTTCCTTCCCCGGCCCGACCTTCTCTGCCGACACGAATACGATTTTCCATTTCCGTTTCCCCGACCACCAGGACGCGGTGGGCGTCGTCGCGAGGCTGTCCGAGTGCATCGCCTCGCGCGGCGGCAACATCCACAGCGTCGACGTCTTCGTCCCCGACGACAAGCCCGTCTTCTACTCCCGCAGGTCCACCTCCCCTTCCACTATCCTCTCCTCTCCTCTCCTGCCCCCTGCGCTGCGGATACCAACTGTTCGATGGATTGCCTCGTAATCAGATTGATACCCCCACGGCCCACCGTGTAACTACCGCGGCCAAAAGTGTTTGTGTTTGGTAGATTGCCAGCCACACCCACCCATGTCCATGTGCGCGCCGCCGAGAGAGAGGGAGAGGGAGAGGGAGCCAAAGTCCATTCCTTGGTATATAGGCTGCCTGCGTGCGTCCTGATTCTTGTTTCGTTTGCTTCTGCCGCTGAATCTACCTACTTTACCAACTAATATAATAGATTGTTAACCAAGCTGCTCTTCCTTGCGAAGTAACTACGCAAGTCGGTATCTCTTCCATACGCTCTTCTTCGTCAGTTTTCTTCAGCTTATCTATCTAAATCGCAGTGAATTTACGTATAATCCAATGCTCTGGCCACGCGATGTGCTTCGTACCGACTTCCTGAATCTGTCAAACCACTTCAATGCCCAAAGATCTACTGTTCGAGTACCCGATCTTGACCCCAAATACAATATTTCAGTCCTCGCTTCAAAGCAGGTTTGCCAATTTCATATTATCTTTTCCCACTGCATTTCAAGTTGTGCGTCTCCCCTGGTATGGTGATATGATGCTCGTATGATAACTATGCTCCTCTCTTCTTCTAGGACCATTGTTTGTTCGACTTGTTGTATAGATGGCAAGAAGGCAGGCTTCCAGTTGACATTAATTGCGTGATAAGGTTAATAACATCTTTGGGCTTTGTTTTGTGATTACCAAAATATGTTATTCCTCAAACAGATACGCTTTTCTTTTCTACAGCAACCATGATCGACCTACAGATAATCATGTAAGACGTTTTCTTGAGAGACATGGAATTCCTTATCATTACTTACCGACAACTCCCGGGAATAAACAAGAGCAAGAGATATTACAATTGATTCAAGGTACAGATTTTGTTGTCCTGGCAAGATATATGCAGGTAAACATATTCCGTCACAATGTTATTTTTCCTTTCTTGTTCCTTCTCTCTTCTAAAGAATGTGGTGATGGGAAGAAAAAGGAAGTGCTAGCATCTCATGTAGTATTAACATACAAGACAACGACTTTCATTTGACTATTTTCTAAAGCTATAAACAAGTTTTTCAATAGAGTTCATAAGATGTGCATATCTAAGATTAGATCAATATTCCTGTCATCTTTATGGGGCGTGTGATTAACCAGTCGCCATTAGGTGCAGATTTCATTTTAGGTTAATAGTACCATGTAATACGGATTTCTGCCACACATATCTGTGACACACATCATTTTTTGCTCGCAGGTACTGTCTGAAAGCTTTCTTAAAGCATATGGTAAAGATATTATTAATATCCATCATGGCCTTCTTCCCTCATTTAAGGGAGGGAATCCTTCAAGACAGGTATTGAAATTGTTAAATTTTTTGACGCAATATGTTTTTTTTTAATCTGCAAATCTGTAACATCTTTCAGGCCTTCAATGCTGGGGTGAAGTTGATTGGTGCGACTAGCCATTTTGTTACTCCGGAACTTGATGCTGGGCCAATCATTGAGCAGATGGTAACGATATTTTTGCTCAGTATTGCTCATCATTTTGTGTGTACATGGATCACATTGTCAGTTGAAATTGGTGATAAACTATATGATGTGCGCCCATTGTATATGTTAATGTGGAATAATTTTACAGTTTCTTCTTGAACCAATGCACTTTTAATCTTGCCCATTCCAGTAGTGAGCTGGAGATTTAGTTTTTTTTCTCTTTTTCTCAGGTTGAACGAGTTTCTCACAGAGACACATTACAGAGTTTTGTTGTGAAGTCTGAGAACCTTGAGAAACAGTGCCTAGCAGAAGCTATCAAGTCATACTGCGAACTCCGGGTCCTACCATATGAACTGAAGAAGACTGTTGTATTTTGAATTGATTTTTTCTTCTTCTTATGGATCGTTATGGTGCGAATTATTTTTTCCCCAAAACTAGCAAGCAATACATTATTCATTTTTAATATATCCACATCCGTTCATTAGTCGTGTGATTATGCGTATCTTACTCTGGTTCGAAGTTATGAGCATAATTGAGCAATATTATTACCCTATTTGTTTAGGCTTAAGACTTTTTTTGGCTTATAGCTTATAGACAGTTTTTTTGCTTAATCAGCTTACAAGTTTCTTAGCTTTTAAGCCAAATAAAGGTGTTTGATAATCTGGATTTTTATAGGCTGTTGACTTCTTGAGTCGTGTGTGAAGGATAAAAAAAATCTTAATTGCCCTTAAGGGTTTAGAGGACTTATTTATGCATGTATTTAAACTTATTTTTGTATGAAAATGAAAAATACGGCGATACATACAAGTGTACATATAAAACAAAACATATATCGTTCATACGTGCATGCATGTGTACCAAGGCCTAACCAAATAAATTACAAATTTTAACGTGTATTTATAAATTTTGATCATTGCGTAATGAAAGAAATTAATATAGAAAGACAAATATTAGCCGACCAAACAAAATACCAAAGAAATATAATATTATTCGATCATATATGATGCAATTATCTTGTCATTGCAACGTGTACAATACCACGGTGAAACAATGACACCACATACAAGGTGCAACCATGAATGAAAGCAAAAAAAAAACGCTTTATTTTCCATTGAAATTAGAATCAGAGCACAACCCGTTTTTGAGTTTTGCCAAAGCCCGACAGAAAAAAGAAAAAAGCACCCCTATCTTGCCTTTTGGCTTATAGGGTTAAAACAGTTTAAGCTTTTTATAAGCTACATAAAAGAGCCACCATTTTGTTTAGGATTTAACTTTTTTACTTATAAGCCAAATAAAAAACCTAAACAAACATGGCTGATATATTATTCATCCAACTGGTCATTCCTACCGTTAAGCATAAAAGTACCTGCCAATAATATAATAGATATTTACCGCATACATTGATAATGCCAAGCACATGTCTTAAAACACCCTCCCTCCTGCAAAATTTTGATTTGCATATTAACTGCACCAATTGAATTTGAATGATTCTAGCTTTCGTGCTACTTGATCAGCTACATCAACTTGCTGAAGCAGGTTCTGCACACCAACAACCCAGTTCTGTTTATCGGTGCTGCTGTCGCACTCAAACTTAATCAGGCCTTTTGCAGTACTCAGGCCAAAGCAGCATTTCTCCTCTGGCGAACCTTTCCCTGGCTCGGTCCATTTTGTGAACTCGCTGTATACACCATAAACCACAGCTGTAGCCATTTTCAAGCATCAGGTCAGTATTGAGATTCAGGAAGCATCGTCTGGTGTTAACTGTCGAGATTTAAAATAGCTTATTTGTTAGATTTTAGAACCTACTTTTGTTGTTTTTCGATAGTGCACCTCCAATGTGTTTGCTCTTCAACTTCAATATGACCTGTAATTTATTCAGACGCGTTATCATTTTGTAACTGTATATTACGCAGCATATTTCTATTCACCAAAAATTGCCATCCGCAGCAAAAGTCCCTTACCTGTGACCTCTTGTTGATGTAGATTGATACCCGTTTTTTGTGTAATTTCCCTGCGCCAGGAACAAAAGCCTGCATCTCAGTTATGTTGATGATGCAATATTTTTTTACTAGCTCTGTGGCTTTTACCTTTTCTTGTGTGTTTTAGCAGCTCCCCCTCCCTGCACCAGGTATCAGGGCTCCATGAGGGGCCCTTCTCATAAGGAAGGACACTCGCGTTGCTTCTCCTCTCGCGCTGAACCCTCCGTTTCAGTGTTGCAGCTCCTCTCAGAGCTTGCACAATCCAAAGCTCATACCAATTTAGCCTTGTACATACTATGTACTACTAAACAGCATATGGATTTCAGTGTGATGACAGTATTGGATTTCTCACCAGTCGCCGCGGCCGCTGTCAGTGTCATCAGATCACCAGGACTCGTGGCATCAACCGCAGAATGGACAGCACATGACACCCGTTGATGACCTGCCCCTGCCAGCTGCGCTGTCTCAACACAGTGTGAAGCTAGTAGCTCAGTGGCTGATGCCATGGCTGCAGCCATTCTGGAGTTGTGGTTGTCACCACTGGTGGATGCAGTAACGGCAGCAACTGCGGCGGCCACTCGAGCCACAGATACCATGGCGTGTACCTGGGCATTGTCGGCGCGCGCCTTCTCTCTTGTGGTGTGCTTGACCCGGCCTGTGTCCTTGTGTTGGAACCATTTGCCTACTGAGTGTGAGCGGTGGGGGCAGCCGATGGAGTTCCTTCTTGCATCTAACTGCAGAATGGTTGGATAAGTACACACAACCGGTGAGATGGAAAACACTGAAGAAAGCACCGATCCTTATCCCTTGCAGGTAAAAATACGATTGATGTCCACCTCCTTGCAGTGAAAGACTGAAGAAGAAAGCATCTAACTGCAGATTTTTCTTTCTACGCTACGCTATGTTGCAGATAGGAGCAGAAAAGAAAGGTGATTACATGCTGCTGCTGCTGATGATGATAGGAAGCTGCGGGGGCAACAAGCACGGAGTTGTCCGTCTCTGGCGGACGGTCGACGGCAAAGGCCCTCCTCTTGTCGCTTCCGTTGAGTAGAGCTTTGGATATCTGCTCAGCCGACACGCTCCAGGACCTTGACAGGAACTCCATAGGCTCCATGGGAGTCTGCGGCGGCGGTATTGCTGCCGCGAGCCCCTCCTCACCCACACCCACACCCAGGTCGTCGTCAATGCCAAGAGCACCACCTGCAGCCACTCCCGCTCCCTTGCAAACTTTCTCCATGGCCAACCAAGGAACCAGTAGCCACTTCCTTCCTTATAGGGAGGGAGGGAGGGAGGGAGGGAGAGCACAAGGTGGGAAGGAGCTGTAGGTCAGGAGGGTGTGAAAGGGGACTCCCAGGCCTTCTTTCTGCTCTGTCTCCAATCGCAGACCTCGGAAGGGCTCATTGCGTTGGTCTGGGTCTGGGGTGGCGGACATGGCATGTCCAAACGCCTTTTTTTGTCAGCCTCTCTACGTTCGGTCAGCCTCGTTATCAGATAACTACTGTATACAACCCCACACACACACAAACATACAAAAAAAAAAAAGGGTACTGTTTCGTATATGCAGCAAAGTGGCAATAAAATGCATGATGGTGCCCTTTGTCTGCCGGCGACAGGATAGGAGGGCCATCCCATCCCATCCCATCCCACGTACGCCGGCGCCGGCGATCGCCCGTGCGCTGCTGCACGGTTTTCCACGCCCTTTGCTTTCTTTTGCAACCTGCTAGTGCTAGCTGCTGCTCCCCTTGTTGAACGCTGTCTTCGGTTGGGACTTTTTTATTATCATCATTTGATCTTTTAAAATCCTTTCCAAACTTTGCCGAACTTGTGGCCATCAAATTGAGAGCCAAAACCCCTTACTTTGAACTTGCTCAATCCGGGGCATCGTGGAGGAGAGCAAGCGCTTTTACGCGGTTTTGGTGCTACGCTACGCTACGCTACGTATCATGTAACCTCATCTCTCTCGTCTCGAATTGAGTTAGCAGCATCCGAGCTCTCTTTTCAAATCTGAACGGGCATCTTATGAATAAGATGGACTACTGTATATACGAGTTCTAATCCATGGAGGCAACAACGCTGCTATTCCACTTGCGCTACATCTCGATCCAAACAGGGCTACGAGGGCAGGGCACACCAAGATGACGTCAAATCCCATGGCTAAGCTGGAAAATCGCACACTGCGATTTTACCTTATCAGACTAACAAGATTACACTATATTACGTCACCTTTTCAAATCGAAAAGACCACACTCGGTTATACCCCATTTTCAGACCGAAATATCTCATTATAAAAGGAGGAGGAAGAGAAGTGGAGGAGAGGAGAGCTGCAGGATAACACTACACCACCACATTACCCAACACTTCACCAAAGCTCGGTTCACACAACTGTGAGGAAGGAGATGTCGGACTCGTTGGCGAACTTCTACGCGAAAATCCCGCAGAAGCACAAGTGACTTGCCGAGAGGGCTAAACCCTACCCGGATTGTTCTATAAAGGATGCGTCGGTACCGTCGGAGTTCCCACGCATCACAATGCGTGTGCGAAGAATCGGCAAAAACCATCCAGTCCACACACTCGGCGATGGCCCTCCGGGCATACTACGTGTGCGGACATCACCTCGTAAGCAAATCTTGCACACACGTAGATTTTTCATATCTTACGTTCCATTCCACATATCCCTAACTACATCCGCGCATAATGACGGTCGAGATGCGATGCAACTTTTTTCAATGGATCGATGGTCCGAACATGTACGATAAGGCGTTCATCAAGCAGAAATACATGCTAAATTATGCGATGCGAACCAAGACCTTCAAACGCTGAAAACCCTACGTACCTGACCTGGCTGAAAAGGCATCGAAGGAGCCCGTGAGAGTAGGGTGGTGGTGGAGGGCCCCCTAATAGGAAGCTAAGTACGATCGGATCGAGCATGCGGCGCACAAGAGGAAGACTCCTGCTAATGAGATCGATGGTCATCCTAACGCAACCCGTCGCTCGGGCGCAATACAGATTGAAGAGGTAAATTATGTTCAGTATTCATCCTGAATATTAACTTGGCCCTACGTTGTGCTATTATAACATTATTTAATCGTTCAGCTCGTCTCGCAAAACATGACTAACTTCAAGACTGGCCAACGCCATGGACAGTTCAGAGACAGGGGGAAGGGCCCGATGGGCCTCCAAGGCTGATCGATTTCGTTCCAATCAACCTTTTTTAGGATTCCAAAAACATGTGTCTGTATTGTAGGTGTATTTCAGTTTACTCATTCATGCATGTTGTTGGTTCTAATGAACGTGATCAAATCGAGCGCGCCATGCATTCTCTTTTTCCAAATATTTCGACTATTACATATTACGTAATCTTTTTCTGAAGGAATCAATTCCACGAACAATACAATCGGAACAACAACACGCATTCTTTACTTCACATTTCGCTACTGCGCCACTGAATTCGCGTTCCAAATTGTGTCGCTGGTCTCGTATTCTCTACTTCACATTTTGTTATCTTCTCTAATTTCGGATTCCGAACTACACGAACACTACAAGGTATTACTAAAAAACTTTGTGAAATATACTTAATCTTTATGCAAAATTCTCTAGACATAAATTTACAAATAAATAAATATAGAGCTATGTCGCTAGTTCAATTAGCGACAGGAATATCTCTCCACTGTTTCAATTGGCAATATGAGCCTGTCGCCACTCCAACGGGCGACAAACACATATATTTGTTTTTGTAAAAAATCGACTATTTATTTTTATAATTATTTTTAAAATTAATATTATTTTAAAAAAATCGGAGGGAGGGAGACTTGTTTTCGGAGTATAACTAGTTGGTTCCCTTCCCTTCCATCCGTACACGACATAAAGGCGAAACCCGCAGAAGAGAAGAGAAGAGAAGAGAAGAGGAAGAGGGTTTCGGCCTCTCGAATCGAAGCAGAGAGGGTCGCCGCCGCCGCCGCCGCCGCCGCCATGAGCACCATGAAGTTTTGCCGCGAGTGGTAGGTTCCTTCCTGACACATTCATTGCTTTGCTGCTGCTGCTTCTTCGTCGTCGTCGACTAACTGTCGGCAATGGCAGCAACAACATCCTGTACCCCAGGGAGGAGAGGGACAAGCGCGTCCTCCTCTTCGCCTGCCGCAACTGCGAGCACCAGGTACCCGTACCCTCCCTCCCGGTCCATCCCACCACCAATCTCCTAGCCGCATCGCTCGCCACATCCATATCCGTCCCCGATGCGATGCGATGCCGCTGGGGTAATCTCAAATCAGGGTCAGGGTCGTTCTTCCCCTCCCCCCAAATCTTAGGGTTTTCGATCGGTTGCAACTTCACCACCCTCCTATCCTATGTGGAGGAAGAACAAACCCTAACATTGAAATCCATCGCACACTTGTCTTCTTCTTCACATGTTCGCCGGGTGATTTCGTAAGGCAACGGTGATTAATTAAATAAACAACATATGTCTACTTTGGTAATAAAATCCTTTTTTTTTCTCCCTCCACTTAGTGTGCGAGCCTTGATTATTGCTCTCAAAGATCAATCCAAATATATCCACTCTCTTCCCAGAGAGGGGGTAACTTGAAGAAGATTGCTAGGACCATGACAGGCACCGATTCTTGCTTGATTCAGGAGGTCTCTGCTGACAACAGCTGCGTCTATCGCAACGAGGTGCACCACTCTGCTGGGGAGCGCACGCAGGTTTTGCAGGATGTAGCTTCTGACCCCACTCTTCCCCGAACCAAGACTGTCCGCTGCGCTGCCTGCGGTCACGGCGAGGCGGTTTTCTTCCAGGTTCATTCATGTCGCCTGCCTCCTCGCTTTCGTAACCTATTTGCTCTTGCCTGTCTTTGTGTTTGGCTGAGAATAGCACGGCATGCGTATGGTGAAATGCCGCACCTTGTTAATGTTACCTCCTCCTGCTGCATTCCTAAATTAAATTTGCCCGAGGCTTGCATCTGTATCCCTGGCATTGCCCCATGTCTGCAGTCAGATCCAAAGGAAGCTGCATATCTGTCTGTGGTTCCTGCAAAAGTGCGAACCGATTGATCATAATCAGAACATAGCACTCGGTCTCTTTCTCTACTCTTTGGAACAACGAATTCCTATTAGCCCTTACATATCGGAGCTGTCTGGTAGCTACTTCTTCCGTGTGTTATGGATAGATCCACGATACATCCACCAGTCAAACTCGAATGTCTTGCGCGTTACACGGAGTCCTCCGTGCGTTTTGATCGACAACTCTTAACCCCTTGCTATCTTTATAATGTGCAGGCTACGGCAAGAGGGGAGGAGGGGATGACTCTGTTCTTCGTGTGCTGCAGCCTTGCCTGTGGTCATCGGTGGAGGGAATGAATGACTCGCATCTCCCGCAGAGGCCTCTAACCGATCATGTTGTGGAACTTGGTTTCCGATAAGCCGCCTTGTGAGCCCAACTCGCCAAACATATCTTGTGATTTCAGTAGTTGCTCGGAACCATGTGTTTGCAAGCCCCTGGTCACAATGATAGATTGCATCTAGCCAATCCACTGTTAATTCTTGTACTATGTGCTTGGTTGTTGCATAGCTGCATGTCCCTTGAAGCCACGAGCTAGCTGTATCATATTATTCAATCCAATCCAATCCAATGTGATGTTATCCTAGGAGGAGAACTGAAGCAGGGTCTTTTAAAAAGCAAACAAGTTGATTCCAAAAGAAAAGAGAAAGCAAGCTGGCAGTACTGTCCAAGGAGGTAGCAGCATCTCCAGCTCGAGAGGCAATAGATGGGATCTCTCTCGGTGCCGAGCGTGCCACGGGTGGAGCCGATGTGCTACCAAGGTATCTCCGGCCAGAGGCGGCGGCAGCGGATGCGGTCACCAACGGCGAGGCTCAGATCCCCATCGGTGATCTCACCAAGGTATCTTCCAGTTGGCTGCAGAAGCGAAGAGGCAATCTGTTGGAAGGTTATGGTCAGCTATTTGTTGTCTCGGAGGACCAAAAGATGGACTGGGCTGGCATTCTTTACCTCAACACACAGCCACCTTTGCTTATTTGCAATCGATCGGTGGATGAAGAAAGGCATCAATCATCTCATCCCTGAACTGCACTGCACGGAGGCCTAGTTACATGACGCACGATCCATGGCTGACTTTGAACAAATTTGCGATCGATATATAGATGTGTATATCTATCTAGGTCCCCGGATGAAACCAATTCGGCCAAACCAATTGAGTAGATAAGGAGAGAGAAAAGGGGATTAGGGTGAGAGGTTAAGTGGTGAAGGATTAGGAAATAGGGGTGGAAATTAGTGTGTAAGAAATGGGTAGGTGAATAGAATCTAACGAGAATTACTAGTAATAAATTTAGCAATAAAAATGAGCATGGTTAATATTAAGTGTCATCGCTAGGTAAATATGGGACAAAACAAATGTAGAAGCCGTGTTAGAAATAGTAACTTCTGGAATCCTTACGATCAGTAAGATCGTGAGTCTTAGGAGTTACGACCATGAAGACGTGTGGTCTTTTATTATATATTAAAGTAATATATAGAGATTTTAATCCTCGTCAAAGTGGAACCCTTTACTTATGGGTAATATATAAAGACCAACAAAACTCTCACCCGGATAAGGGGCCGTATTTAAGTGTCAATCATCTTCCTGTTTCGGCAAAAATACTACATTGTTACATGACTATACTCTTCACATCGAGTAAGTAATATAGCGCGAGTATACGATGAAGAGAAGAGATACGAGGCGTTATAGTAGCGCAAGGTGAAGTGTTGGGGGGAAGGTCGTCGACCAACCAACATTACTGGAACTCGGTGAATGACGGTCCGACATCGACGAAAAGTGATGGGTGGAGACTTAATCATGTAACTTGAAAAACGTTATGTACTCTGTACTCGAACCCGCATCAAAGGAAATGCACGGGACCTGGCTCAGAGAGAGATCAGAGTAGCTGTGAGTAAAGTGGCACAAAGCCTGCACAGTGCTAAATAAAATCATGAATTCATGCTTGTCTCCTGGATTGGAGTCTACGGGAACCACCAGAGGTATATCTTCTGTTCGAGTGACAAGTAGTCTTTTCTGAATTAAAATTTGCCACTTAAAAGTTTGACGAGTTATTTATTTTCAGAAAATATATGATCTATAAAATATAATAATGAACAGAGATAAGTCATCCGATGCATATTTTGCTATTAATGATTGCTGGGTACACTAGTACTCAACCTTGCTATTATTCTCCTTTGTTATATCATAGTCTGTCCGAAACTATATCGAGTGGGATGAAGGACACGTAGGTACCGAGGAGGCTGCAGGAGGTGAGGGCGCTGACTACGAGGACCAGGGCGAGGCAGACGCCTTATTCGGCGGGTGGGACGAGTAGACGATCGGTGGTGTAGAGTGGGCAAGCGAGGGGAATTTTATTCCCATTGTAAGTAAATACTTGTAAGAAAGACCTAGCATTGCGTGGCTAACTTCTGTAATAATAATAAAGTGCAGTTTCTATCTTATTGTTCTGTTGTGTTGAATCTGGTAAGACTTACTATTCGTCGAAGCGGTATCCTACCGGGCAGACGAATATTAATCCGTTTTGTTTAAGTGTGATTACCCTCCAGGGTAATGACTCGGGGTGCCACAACACTACACCGCATAACACACACACACTACACTGCACTCAACGCACTCACACCGACACTCCCCTCCCCTCTCTCGGATCCTCTTCTCCTCCCTTTTTTCCTCCATGGCGATTTCCTCCCTTCCCCCACGCGGGCCTGGTGGCCTCGACGCATTCCCCTTCGCCGGGTCCGTGCTGGATCTTGCCGCCGGGGCTCCTGGTCGCCTCTCTTCGCCGGTGTTTCACCTTCGGGTCCATGGCGTCGCCTCGGGCTGGATTGTTGGTGGGCTTTCGGCTGCTCCCAGCCGCTCCCCTTCGCCGACCTACGTCGTCGCCTTGGTGGTCTGTCAGCTCCTACGATGGTTCCTCTCGGTTTTCACTCGCGCTACTCTATTTTCCTACCATGTTGATTTGTACCCATGTTTAGTGGTGGTCTTTTGGGGTGACTTTACTGGTGGGTCTTGGGGGTTCTCGGTGGTGATGGTTCCGGGGATGGCATGCTAGGTGATGGCTTAGGTTTTGGTTTCTTGGCATGGGGGTGATTTTGATGGTGTCATGTTGGGTATGGCTTGGTCTTGTGGCATAGTGAGGGTTGGGTCTATGGCTTCGGTGGTGGTCTGTGGTTCCTGTGGTGGCCTTGGTGATGTTTCGGTCCTTGGCCTTTGTGGTTCTTGCTTGGTAGGCTTCGGCTTGGGGTTTGTAAATATGGTTAGGGTTCAGATGATGGGGTTGGTGGTGTTGGCTTGGTAGGCTTCGGCTTGCGGTGGTGGCATGAGGGCTTTCAGCATGGTGGTTCTTGGTCTCTTGGTCTCAGTTCCTTGCCAGTGGTGGGTTTTGCCATGGTGGCATGGTTTCGTTGGGTATGGTGGGCTTCGGCCTCAAACCCTAACCCAGTGTGCTTCTTCCCCTTTCCTTTTTATGCTTCGCACACCTTTAGCTTTTACTTTGTATTCTTCCTTGTTCTGTTATTACTATGCATGTTGGGGGGAGGGTTAGCTTGTATTAGGGTGGCCGTGACGGGGCTTGGGGTGGGGTTTGTGATGGGGAGCTTATCCTTGCCCTGAGGGCGCACGACGGCGAGCTTGCCACCGGCGGTGTGGTATCGATGCCACTGAGGCACGGTGCACCTTCTTTGGTGGTCATCCTGCTCGGTTTGTTGTGGTAATGTGTGTGCTATGTTTGTATGATGCTTATGCTAATGATGGTATGGTGATGGCTAGCTTACCATACCTGACGGTTTTCGGGTCGAGGATCGTTGGTTGGCTTGCTGTCGGCTTGGTTGGTTCTCTGATGTTCCTGGTGGTGGCAGTCGGCCTGTGGTTCTCTGATGGTCCTGGGCTGCTCTCTGGCCCTTGTCTTCCTCTCCCTTCATAGCTCCTTTTCTCCGGTTCGCTCTCAACTATCCTTTGGTGGTTTGTTGTTGAGGGTGATTGGATGGGTTTGCTATGGTTGGCTCTATGGTTCTTGTTGTGGGAGGTTGATATGTCTGATGGGCTCTCTTCGGTTTGCTAGTTTGCTTCTGCCGTGGTGGCAGTGAGGTGCTCTCTTGGCTTTTGGTTGAGGAATGGTAGTTAGGCTGGTTCTCTTGGCTTTGAGTGATTGTTGCTTTCAGAGGGGGTGCCAAGGGGGATGCGATGGTGGTGAGCTAGGGGTTTTATTTGGGCATTTGGTGTGCTTGGGCATCTCTCTCCTCCTCATGTGCCTTGCCCAGAATGCCCTTGCTTCATCCTTTTCCCTCTTTGTGATTTCTATTTGGCTGGGTAATAGCTATGAACCGAAGGTCCATGATGCATCGTGATTCAGATTTTCCACGGTTAGGGTAAATCGAAAAAATGGGCGTTGGGTTTTTTCTATTGCCGGATGATGACGCCCATCTTAATAGGAGGATGCCGACCGGCCCCGGACGGTCTGGTAACCTCGATGAGCATTCACGCTATCTGGTGGCACTACTTTCTTCCTTCTTCTCCTTTTGCATTTATTTAGGGATTGCTATCGATGTTTGGTTTGCTTACAACGAAATGGAGTATCTGGAGGGTTTTGGGGGTCAGTTGTGGATGACTCTACTTCCGGGCGATACATGGAAAGGGATGCCAAGCATGCAAAATCTTCTATAATATTCAATGTTGTATTTTTTTCTTAGTGGTAATGAATCATTGTAATTAGTTTAAAGTTGTAATCTTTCTTTTGAAATCTTGTAATCAATTTTGAGCTTGTATTAATGTTGTATTGTTACTTTGATATCCAATTGTAATTTCTGGTGATGACTTTGTGTATATTACTGTAATTAGTTTGAATATTATTGTTTATTTATGTTTGAAAGCGCTTAAGTGTTAGGGTCCTTTCATACACGCACCTCGGAATTTATTGCGAGAGCGAGAGCAAATTGCGCGCTGACGACACACTAGTAATCACGGGAGGGAATCGGGCGTAGCATGCATGCATCATGCGGCAGACAAATGATGGGACAAACGACGAGACGCGAAAGACATGTGGCGCGAGTGATTTGACGCTGTGACTCCCTTTTATTCCCTTCCCTTTCCTCACTTGCGAGAGAGCTAGACGAAGAGAGAGAGTCGAACAAACGAGACAAAGAGGGAAAGTGGGTAGAAAGAGATAATATGTCACTGGACAAATGAGAGAGAGTCCTTGAATCTTGATGTTCACATTCTATGTTCTTCTTTCTACTTAATTTTTTTTTTTGTATCTTTATTTCCATTTTCATGATTTTGAATTGCTCTTCAATGCTACTTGTCTTCTATTTAAATTTTGTGAACTACTTCTAGTATGATGCAGTTGCTTTTCCTAGATTTATGTGATCATATTAATTGCTGTTTAGGTTTATTGAGCAATACTAATTTGAAGGTAATTACAATGTGGTGTTGCATTAGTTCTTGATGATACTAAATTGTTGCCTTGAGTGTCTGTGGTACAGATAATCTACTCAGAAAACCTTTCGGAGTCTGTGTAAGACCCGGTTCTTGATCGACTGAGTCACTGTCCCATGATGTAGTGTGGTATAATATTCATTTCAAATGTCTAGTATAGTATAATTTTCTTCAATTCTCGGTTTCTGATATGTGCACTAAGTTGTGCTTTCCGATACTTGTAGCTAATCAGTTTTAAATGATTTGTTATTATGAAACATAAATAGAAATATGTTTCCTACCCACCACAAACTTAGACACCACACCATCCCAGTCGGATTCGTTTCTTAACCATCCACCCATCCCAAATTAGAATTTATGATTCCTTTTAATTGAGCCCATCATGCGAATGCTCATTATGCAAATCGTTAGCGGACCCATTCATCCGTCCCAAGTATAGAGATGACTATCTTTGACGATAGGAAAAGAGATGTGGCGAATCAGCAGCACTGTAGCAGAATGCGGGCTCAGATCTTAGTGACAGCGGCACAGGGTGTGTCAACATGTGGGATTCTATCTCTGCGACGGGCGCAGAAGACACACAGTTACAGACATGCCACAAACTTGTCGACGGGCGTTGGCGGCATGACCACTGAGGTGACGGGGACTATGGCTTGTGAGGTGAAAACGACTGTGGCCTCCGCTTAACTCTTAAGGGAAAAAAGAAGCTCCTCTTGTTTGGCCCACCTACAGGTTATTACTGTGGAGAAGCTACAGCTGTGGCCACATCTGGGTCAAAAAGGGCCTTAAAAATACCTTTAGAGCTTTCTGATTTTGTAATAACTAAAAAGTTCCCTCACGTTCGCTGAAGTTGCATAATTTAATCCTTTATTTTTTGAAACTATCCATCGCAAACATGTTGTTAGCACCATTGTGTTTTTTGTTACAATAATGACAGTCTTGCGTGTGTGTATAGTTGCTTGATTTAATTGTAGGTCCTTATTTAATGAGAATAGGGTTGTGATGGGATCCTGATTTTAGTGATACAAGGTATTTGGTTATTTAAAAATCAAAATTCACTGGCTTCACTAGCAAATACAGGATTAATGTCTGGTTGGTCTGGACCGAGGAATCTTTTTTGCACTCTCCATTAAAGAGTTTATGGTGTGTTTTTTTTGCCCTTTTTTATGGCAGTTGTTGATGTAATTCAGGGACCTGTCATCTATGCGCATAATTTGGCAGTTTCTTGGCTGATTACGAGATGATTATTGCCTTAACGATTCCTGAATATAAGCCTAAATTCTAATTAAGTTCCGAGTCTGGTATATTATTTCTAATATATTTATCTTTCCACCTTTTCAGTTAGTTGACTGTGGTCTGGATGGATGTATTTTGCTGCTTCAAGTCTGTTTGGATGAAGTGTTGCTGAATGCTGGAGAGGCGAAGAACTTCCAGTTGAAACATGATCTTTTATCTGCCATTTTCAGATATTGTCTGGATAAAACATACTTCAGCACCTGTTTTTGTGAGGCGCTGAGGCAGATAACTGCGACCGATGGCCTCCTTGAAACCTTGTCAAATGTCCTGGAACTCACAGCGGCTGAGAAAGTTGGTATTGGACTTGCGCTGTCAGATTCTGAGAATTCAGGCATGAAGCTGAAAGGTAAATAGTTGGTGAAGAAGTTAAACTTTGTGTTCAGTGCGTCATGTTTGCTTATCTTATTTTTAGATGTTCATTAACATCTACTTTCTTTTCTTTTGCAGGGCAACAATTTTCAATTGCACAAATTGAGGAGTTGTGTTCGAATCCTGTTCAGTCGGTATCAAACGACCAAATTCATGAAATTGTTGTTTTCCTTCACCAGACTGATGGCATGTCAAAGCATATGGATACTTTTAGTAACATTATATCTCTACTAAAAGTTGGAGAGAGTCCATTTTTTGCTCCTATCCCAAATAAGAAGTGTGGTGTTCAGCCAACAGATCCTTCAAGGTGTTCTGTCTTTCACTAGCCAAAATCTGTTTTTTTTTGTTTTCCTCATGTTCATTTGCACTTATGCCCCCCCCCCCTATTTTCTGTATTATGCAGACATTTGGAGATGTACTTAGGTAGCACGAATGCCGATCTTGAGTCACTTCTGTCTGAAATCGGGAAAGAAATTAGCATGGCAGACATTGTAACCGAGTTGGGTTATGGATGTACTGTTGACAGCACACACTGTAAGGAAATACTTTCCATTTTTGAGCCTCTTGATGATGTGGCAATATCTAAGTTGCTTGGTGCTGTTATTGGCACTCATAATGGTCTTGGAGAGGCCCATAATACATATGCAACCTTTGTATCTGCTATTCGAAATAGCCACACGAGTGACTCACCTCAATTGACTACATGGAACTCGGATGTCCTCGTGGATTCAATCAATGAACTTGTGAGCTGTTGACCTCTCGCATTTCCATTTCATGCTGTATTTTTTTCCTTTGCTTTGCACTTTTACAGTCTAGCTTGGTTGTTCTTTCCCATGCAGGCCCCAAGTACTAATTGGATGCATGTAATGGAAAATCTTGATCATGAGGGTTTCAGTATTCCTGATGAAGCAGCCTTTTATTTACTGATGTCTATATATGCTCGTGCTTGCAAGGTATATATACAGGTATTTCTATTTCAGGAGACACAACTGCTTGGCTGACAAATTGATTGAATTATACAGGACCCCTTTCCTCTTGATGCTGTTTGTGGGTCATTGTGGACGAATACAGAAGGGCAGATATCATTCTTAAAGCATGCGGTCTCTGCTCCTGCTGATATGTTTACATTTGCACATTGTTCAAGGCAGCTGGTACTTTTTTGACAACATGCGGCCTTACTCATGATAAAACTGTCTGCAATTCATACAACTAAGATTTGTGATTTCTGTCAGACATTTCCAGACTTGGCTAGTCTTAGTCCAGGTAATCATGCTTGGTTCTGCCTTGACCTTCTGGAGGTTTTGTGCCAACTTGCTGAAGTTGGACACACCGTGTCGGTGCGATCGATGCTCGAGTATCCTCTGGGACATTGCCCCGAACTATTACTTGTTGGTCTTGGACACGTCAATGTATGACTTTCTAGTCCTGCTTAACAAGCTATATCCAGTTTCATATCATTTTACTATTGTGAAGCCCCCCTCTTTTATGCAGACTGCTTATAATCTCCTCCAATACGAAGTGCTATCCTGCGTATTTGCTGCTATACTGAAGGACACCGCAAAGAGCAATGTGGTGAACTGTCTCTGGCATATTAATCCATACCTCACTCTTCAAGGATTTGTTGATGCTCATTCTGATCCAAATTGTCTTCTGAGAATTGTTGATGTGTGTCAAGACTTGAAGGTTCGTACAGATACAGTATATTTAGGTTGTCAGTTGTTTAAAACTGAATGACTTTGTTACAGAATCTTCAATATTTCTTTTATTTTTTGGAAGTTGTGGGGGCTAATTTTATGCTCTTTACAACTACAGTAAATATTAAGCCTGTCCTGGAGAAACATCGCTCAATGTTACTGATGCACATTTCACAATGATCACCCCATATGCTTTTAAAATAAAATATTTGATTATTCGCACCATTTGAAACCATGTTCCTAATGTTGTAATGTCTTCTCAATATTTTGCCATCTTTATTTTTTTCAACAGATCCTATCTGCTGTCCTTGATTCTACTCCACTTGCATTCAGCATTAAATTGGCTGCCGCTGCCTCTAGGAAAGATCATAGCCATCTTGAGAAATGGCTGACTGAAAAGTTGTGTGTACACAAAGATAGTTTTGTTGAGGTAATATGCATGATTATGCTCCTAAATTACATCTTAATTATGCAGATTCAGCTATTTTCCACATTTATTGTGGAGTTCAATCCTGCTAATGTATTGTCTAGTAGTTTTCATTGCCATCTCTATGTTTTAGCTTTCCTACTTACGCTTCTTACTCCCAGGAATGTGTTAATTTCTTGAAAGAAACTATGAGCAACACATCTTATGCTGTAGAGGACACGACGCAACAACCTCAAGCTATTGTTATGAATATATATTGGGAGTCTTGTCCTCTCTTTATAAAGGTTTGAACAAATCTTTGGTTCTTGTACTTTTGCAATTAGTTATTGGGTCTTTTTGTGGGTTGCCAATATGTACACATGAGATGCACATTTGCAGGTTCTCCAGTCTCACTCGGGGCAGCTCTTGTCCAACCAACTAGTGGATGAACTAAGGAAATTGTATGCTTTGTATGAATCGAGGAACTATGGTTCTGTAGTAAGGGACTTCCCTACTTCGGAGGGAAGTTCAGATGATGTTGAAGTAGAGGCAAATGCATATTTTCACCAGATGTTTTCTGGACAGATAAGCGTTGATGATATGATACAAATGCTAGCTCGCTTCAAAGAATCTCCAGACAAGAGGTGCATTTCTGAGCTCAGTTGGAATATAATTTCTTCTTAATTTATTTCCTTTCTAACTTACTATGCGGTTCATATATTCACATCAAAACACTGCATAAATTAATTGGAAGATTCACAAGGAGGTTTTTATCAACAGATATGTATAAGATGAAAAGTTGCATATTCAAGAGTATAGCTGACCCAAGTGCAAAAATATAATATCACTATTTCTTTACATTTATTATGTTGTTTTACTGTGTAGGGCATGATTTAGAGATACACCATCAATTTCTGATTGGGCTAGCTGTCTTTCTAGAAGCTCATCATTCCAACTTTTCTTTAACTATGGGTAGACTGCATACACAACATTTATTGTTTTGAGGACAAGTTTAATGATTATCTTACTCACTTAAGTGCTTGCATTGACATTTTTTTTGGCCTCAAAGTTTGTTCTCAAAATTCCATCTCGATATTAAACACCCAAGGGTCTGCTGGTATTCTCTGTTCTTTTTGTATTTTTTTTTGGTGAAGCTTTGTCTTAAGAGTATAGTTTTGCTTGCACTGATCCATGTTCAGCTGCTGACAATTGGATTACCTGAATGTTATGGATTACCAGGGAGCAATCGATTTTTAATTGTATGATCTCGAATCTGTTTGAAGAATACAAGTTCTTTCCGAAGTATCCTGATAAACAGCTTAAACTAGCAGCTGTGCTGTTTGGTAAGTGTATCTTCACTTTGCTACACCTTCATAAGCTAGTTGTTGTATAAAATTGCAAACTGAGTTTACCTTTCTCATTAATCACTATTTCCCAGTTCTATGTCAGGTGAATGTGTATACTAATTGTCAGTCCTGTGCTTAAAAAACTCATGGCTTATGAACTTGTATACAGAGTCTGTTCTGCTTCATTATTATTGCTGAACACATCCACTATCCAGTTTAGGAAACTACAAGTCAAATGAGGTTGATGTGTTTATGTTTTTACTGTGTTGGATTGGGTTAGAACAATGGCACACTTATCCTTTCTATAAAGAAAATGTGTGCTTCCATCAAGACCTATCTTCCTTTCCCATGTGATGCTATCCAAGCAGTACAAATGATATTCTATAGAGTTGTGTTTTTTGCCCTACTATTTTTGTTTCTGGGTTGTATGAACTAGGGAGGTTTGCAATATGTTTTCCGGGAGTTGACATATAAAATTCTGTGACTGCGACATGGCAACATCTTTATTCTATCTTATTTCTCTACAGATGTCTGTTCAGTTGCCCGTAACATACAGTTTTTCATAACAATAGAGATCCATACTATATTCATTTCTGCTACATCAAAAATTGAATTAGGGTTATAGGTCTATGCTTCAAATGAAGTCCTCGGCTCCTTGCATGAAACATGTTCAGCTGAAGTGCAAAGTCATCATATGCTCCAATCAATTGTCCTGTTCTCTTATGCAATTTTATTTTTGAAAATAGGAGCCCTTATTAAACATCAACTTGTGGCTCACCTCGGACTTGGAATCGCTCTACGTGCTGTCCTTGATGCCTTGCGCAAATCTGTTGATTCAAAGGTCAGCTGTAATCTCTTTTATGTTGATGTCTCCATTTGTTGACTGGTCTGTAAAATTTGTAATGTTGATGGTGTTATTGGCTGCAGATGTTTATGTTTGGTACAGCAGCACTAGAACAGTTTATGGATCGTGTAATAGAGTGGCCGCAGTACTGCAATCACATATTGCAGATTTCGCATCTTCGTGGAACACATATTGAAATGGTCTCTGCAATTGAGCGAGCCCTTGCCAGGATTTCATCAAGTCAAAGCGAGCCCAATGTTGGCAACTTGCTTTCTGCCGAGCGGCATGTTTCTGGCTCATCATCTATTGAAACCATGGAGGTAACTCATCACAAAACCTTAAAGAAAAGGGGAACAAATCTTTGGGGGCAAAGTTTGAATTGGAACTGAAGGTGGAATGGTTCTTGCAATTTAGTGTTTGATATTTTGTTAGGACAACAATATTGTGTCACATATTTACTGATTTCATATGGTCTTACTACGACATATGTATTTATGTAGGCTTCTGAACCATCATGGCAGTTGATGGGTACATCCCCACCTCAGCTAGGAAGGACACTTCCTTCTTTTCCGTTGCAGCAAAGGCAGCAGGGTCTTCTTGGGGACAGGTCCACAGTCTCTACAAACATCCCTCAGAATAAGAGCATTTTATCAAATCAACCTTCAGTTGCTTCGGCACCTGCTGATTTGCCTATCAATCCAAAGGTATCAGGGAGTTTCCATATGATTGCCTGTTAGTTTGCTACTTCATATTTCTAAATAGTGAGATGCTTGGATGCAGTGCTGGTTTCTGATCTTCTTTACTTTTCTTTCTGTAATTTTTTAAAAATAATTTAGACACCTGTTTATGTCCGTTCCTTTAACCTACTACAAAATATATTCTACTGTAGGCAACTGTTCCACCCTCTTTGCTAGCTTCTCCCCATCAATCTACCAGCATGTCAACTACTGCTCATACCACTGGTTTTCTGCGCCCTCGAAGTACATCCTCAGGTGACTTGATTGCTCATATTCATGGGAACAATGGCGACTCATTTTTTAATAACCTCTGTACCACTTCTCCTTGAATTTATGGTTACACCCATCTTTTTATAGGCTTGCCTCGGCAGCCATCCTACACTACAGGATTTGGAACTGCTTTAAATATTGAGACACTTGTAGCAGCAGCAGAGCGAAGAGATACACCCATCGAGGTTGGTTTTGCTATTGTTTTCCTTGGTGTGTGCTCTTGTGGGAGAATGCTCAAGTTGTGCTGGGCTAATTGATTTTCCTCTTCACCTAGACTCCTCCATCCGAAGTTCATGACAAGATTTTGTTTATGATTAACAATATATCCATCACAAATATGGAAGCTAAGGCAAAAGAATTTAATGAGGTGCTTCAGGAACAGTATTATCCTTGGTTTGCACAATACATGGTCATGAAAAGGTATCATACTAATTTGTCTCCTTTCTATTTTTGTATAAATTATTCTGACAATGATGGATTATTAAACTACATGTTTATCTTGGCAGGGCAAGCATTGAACCAAATTTTCATGACTTGTATTTAAAGTTCTTTGACAAACTAAATTCAAGATCCTTGAATAAGGAAATACTGAAAGCTACATATGAGAACTGCAAGGTTGTCGTCACTCGTCACTCTAATTTGTCTACCTTTTTTGTCCTTGGGGTAACAATTTTGTTGAACCTTCAAATTTGTTTATGCAGGTCTTGTTAAGATCAGATCTTATAAAATCTAGCTCCGAGGAACGCTCCTTGCTAAAAAATGTAGGTAGCTGGTTGGGAAAATTCACCATTGGAAGGAACCAGGCACTTAGAGCTAAGGAAATTGACCCAAAATCTCTTATTGTGGAGGTACTACTTTTCTGTTAGAATCTATATTTTAGATTTCTGTGACTTTGATTTTTCTGTGCCTCTTCTGCCCAATGTTAATGTTCTCTAACGATTTTAATTTCTGGAGTTCTGAAAGCTTTCTTCTGCAGGCTGTGCTTGACTATTCCGGATCACTAGAATTTACTTCTAAACTTTGCATTTTACCTGTATTTTTGTTGCATGTATCATTGGAGTGATTATGTCAATTGATATTAAGCAAGTCTCTGCCTCCTGTCTGACAGTCTCCTTTTGAAATTGTGTTTTCAGGCATATGAGAAAGGACGAATGATTGCTGTAATTCCATTCACTTCAAAGGTGTGCATTCGCATTAGTCTCATTTCTAAGAAATGTGTTACTTGGGCATGCTTGTTATCATGACCATTGTTAGCTCTGCAGATTCTTGAACCTTGCCAGTCAAGTATAGCATATCGTCCTCCGAATCCCTGGACAATGGGAATTCTTAGTCTACTTGTTGAGATCTATAATCTACCAAACCTCAAGATGAATCTGAAATTTGACATTGAGGTTGTTAACATTTTTATGGTTAGACAATTTTGTTGGACCGGTATGTTTTATTGTTACACTAGCTAACTGCCATTATTTGGGATTTTAGGTCCTGTTTAAGAATCTCAGTGTGGACATGAAAGATGTAAAACCGGCTTCCCTTCTTAAAGATCGAGTGCGCGAAGTTGAGGGAAATCCGGATTTTTCAAACAAAGAAGTTGCTGCATCTCAAACCCCAGTGGTTTCAGAAGTCTCTTCGGGCATCATCCCTCCAATAAACCATGTGGAACTGCATCCTGAGATCAATAGCACTTCCCGTGCTATGAGCCTTCCTAATATACTGAATCAGGTTGGCTTTGAACGTGCTTTGTCAATTACAATGGGGTACATTCTTCCGCTATTATATTTGGAACATTTTTTTGTTTGCAGTATGCTGCTCCTGTTCGTCTTCCTCCAAACAGCACGGTGGAAGATGACAAAATCACTCTAATGATGCCTGAGCAAGTCCCCTCGCACACCTTGACCCAGGTTGCACCATCACAGACACCATCGGTATCACCATCGCCATCTCCATTTTCTCTTAGTCAGGTTTGCCTTGTTGTCATTTTATTTTTTTAATGTATCTTTATCTAGATAACTAGATCTTTTTTATGTAACTGTAATTTTCTTCATGTGTTGTTTGTAGCTTATGGCGGATATTCCGCGTGATGAGATACGCTTCAAAATAAATTCAAAACTTGGGTCTCTTGGCCCACAATTGCAATACAGCAAGTATGTTTGATGTTTCTAAAAATAAATGTGTTTTATGTTATTTGAATTTCTTTTACTCGAGAGCTGATAAACTCCTGATCTTTTATAGGATCATGGATGTGGCATTGGATAAGGCTATCAAAGAGATAATAGCCCCTGTTATTCAAAGAAGTGTGACAATAGCAAGCCGAACTACAAAAGAACTTATTCTGAAGGTTGCCTTTTTGACCTGTATTCGTTAAGAAAGCAATGTTGTTGTAGTGAGATCATTGATACCTTGCTGATAATTTTACTTCCTGAAGGATTATGCAATGGAATCTGATAACAATCCCGTGAATCGTTCTGCACATTTGATGGTCGGGACATTAGCTGGAAGTCTAGCCCATGTTACTTGCAAGGTACTTCTGATCAAGACCTCTAAGCCTTGATGCTCTTCTGCTGCTGTATCTTCCGCTTGTTGGTTTTATTAATATTTTCAATCTTCTTTACAACCTATTATACGATTTCCTTTTCCCCTGTTGTAGGAACCTCTTCGTGTTGCACTATCGTCTCATCTTCGAAGTCTTATTCAAAACCTTACTAGTAATAATGAAGCTATCGAGCAACTAATCCATATTCTAATCAACGACAATCTGGATCTTGGCTGCGCAATTATTGAGTCTGTAGCGACACGCAAGGTAGCTCCTTGACATGTTATCATGTTGCTAATGCTACTCAACAACACACAGTGTTTCTAGTTTGCTGCTGTATGTGTTAATTTGGGCCTATCATCTGCAAAGGAGATTGAAAAAGCCACATCTTAAAAGTTTGGACACATTTTCTTAAATTCCTGTGGAATAGGTGGTCTTCTTTCTTCTATAGTTGCTTCTAGGTCTGTAATTTGCATCCCAACATCTAACAATGATTTACCGATACACTTTGCAAATGTTAAGGGTAATTTTTCGTTTACTCGCTTACCTCTGTTAGTTCTCTTTCCAATCACCATTGGGCATGTACCCTTTAGCATCACGGCCATGCAATGTACTACAATGGAGAAGCTTCTGAATTTATTCTTCAGCCTCATGACATATGTGGCATTTTTGCAGGCTGTTGAGATGATTGATGGAGAAATAACTCAGTCCTTTTCACAACAAAGGAAACAAAGAGAGGCAGCTGGTCCTGCATATTACGATGCTTTTACTTATGCTCAAGGTCCATTTGCACGTGTACCTGAATTACTCCATCCTAAGCCTGGACATATGTCTGTTGCCCAACAACGAGTGTACGAGGTGTAGCATCAGGGCATAAATTTCTCAATTGAAATTAACACATGATATTTCTCTTTTTCTGCATTGTACACGTCATTATGTGCATCTTGTTTTGTTGTTTTCAGGACTTTGTTCATGTATGGCAGAGCCATAGCCAAAATGTCGGTCCTGCAGGTTCTGGTTCCTCTGGTACAGCTTCTGTCTCAAGCAATGTTGGTGTACCTCGAGCTTGCAGTCCAAATTCAGCACCAGCGACCTCCAGTGGTTTTTCGACTGCTCAAATAGGTCCACTTACATCTATAACTCAGCCAACAGAGCTGGTGTCTGAGGAATTGATTCCTGGTACTGCACAACTTCCGAGGTACACTTGCTTTGGCTACCTTTTGGTTTTTGTATGCCTTTTGTCCGAGCTGCTAGCCCTGGATTGATGAATATCTTGTGTCTCGCGTAGTGTTTCTCCTGCTCAAGTTGGGACTAGTGACTCTTCTGCCCTACTTGGTGGAACCATTGGTGCTGCATCCACATTTCCTCCTTCAGTGATTTCTAATGGCCTTCCTGTGGGTGGAACAACGGTCACGACCAGCATAACTTTTAATCTTGACTTCATGTATACATGGCATACCACATAGTCTTCTGAAACCTGTTTTACTCTACCAGGATTTAAGTGCTATGGTGTCACCTCCAGCTACAATTGCTGTCGACCAGCGGGGATCTGTTTTACCTGAACCTTTGAATACTGGTGATGCTTTGGAGAGATACCAACAAGTTTCACAAAAGGTAATGGAATTTGAATTCATGCTAGTCAGCAGGAGCCTTGTAGGAATATTATTGTTTAAATAATTATGTTAACTAATAGTCAGAAATGGAGGAGCTTTTATTTGAAAATCTTTGTAATTTACTCACTGCTATCAAAGGATGATCTTTATGTGTTTGGAAGGGTGTGTTAGTGTCATATTGGCGTGTGAGTCTGTAAATTTGTTGCATTGTAGGTCCTGTGTTATAATGGTTTCTTAAGTTTCAAAATCATTGATGTGATTGTTGGTTTCATATCGGGATAATTACCATGCGGTGTGTCTGAAGGGGATTAGGGTTTCTAGAGGAGAGGGATAGACATAGGTTTGGTTGAGAGAACTTGAGACGGGAGGGACTTAATTCTTTCATTCATAATGGATACATGCTATATTTTTTATTGGGATGACTGAACTTCACCCCTAAGAAAAATATCTATCTTAAAGGAAACTTATCTGTAATACATGGAATATATCTATAAGGAAATATACCTAACTAATAAGGAAACTAGTTATTCTTATCTCTAATTTCCAACTAATGTTGCACCTGTGGGCCACGCAAACAGTACCGCGCGTTAGTACCCCCCCCCCCGTTGGTGGGGCGCACGCGCTACAGAACAGTCATATGCTCTAGGTTAATATTATGCTAAGGAGTTCTTGTTATCCAAGAATTTATCTTATAGGCTTTTTATAAGCATTATGTTTCTTTTGTTTATGTATCTCCAGTGTAAATAATGTGCAACTACTTTTCTCTTTGCACATAATCACCTGTCTGGTTTGCTTGGTAACCTTTTTAATTTGATTAACTCATCTATTCTTACCCTCCAGCTCGAAGCCTTGATTGCCAAGGATGGTAAAGATGTGGAAATTCAGGTCAGCCAATCCTCATTTGTGTTCACATGTTAATATTTCTCTGTAGGAATTCAAGGGCTATTTTCTTAGGCAAAGTGTCGCGTGCCACAGCTACTTTGGGCTGTGGCCCCTATATGGTTCACAGCCTCTTAAGAAGTGTGGTGTGAACCCCTAAAGAAGGTGTGAAAACTGTGGCAAGAGAACCCATAAGTCAACCTCCCATGTATCGTCTAAGAAGTGTATCAACTAGGAAGTGTGGTGCACCAGGCTGCTTCTAGGCAAAGTTTGGACCTGTTTGGTTGTCAGCCAAACAGCTCATCACTCTTTTTCTCTATTACATTTTGTGGAATTATTACATAAATCACTAATTCATTGTTTAATAGGTTAGCTTTTGTCTTATCTAATTGTGACTAACCTATCCTGGTAGCTGTATTCTTGTATTCAGTCTGTTATTGCGGAAGTTCCTGATATCTTACTCAGATGTGTTAGCCGGGATGAAGCTGCGTTAGCTATTGCACAAAAGGTTAACAACCCTTTTTTCTGTTACGGTAATTATATATATTGCTTGGTTGATTGTTGTTTTGACTATTTTTGGTGTCTTTGGTCCCAGGTTTTCAAAAGTTTGTATGATAACGCATCAAATAGTGCTTATGTCATGTGGTTTCTAGCAACTTTAGTTGCAATACGAGATGTCTGCAATCTTGTTGTCAAAGAGTTAACTAGCTGGGTATGTTTCTTTATGGTATTCACGCTATTTCTTGCTATTTTGTTGCCTGCTTTTGTTTTCCTTGCTTTACATTTTTCATGCGTGTTACGCTTCTGGTTGACGTGGTTTTTGGTTGTTAATCTTGAGGTTTTTGTCATACATGCATTCGTCCTCTCAAGTTCTATGCTCTTGTTCTTTGATTGCTGAATTATTTCATCTGAATGTTATGTTTTAATTTGTTTTACTCCTTCCATTCCCAAATAGATGTCGTTTTAGAATGCTTGCAGTAACATTTTAAAACTGACCATTAATTCCTAGAAAATAATATTTAGATTTGTCACAAGAAAATTATATGGGTCGATTTGTCATCGAAAGTACTTGACATCATTATATTTTTTGTATAAATTTTGGTAACATATAGTTAGAAAAAGCAATGGTCAAAGGTGTGTATTGGAGACCATGTCGATGTCCAAAATGATACTTAAAAAAATCTGACGTAGTACTTTCATTACATATTACATCTGCATGCAATATGTCTTCTTAAGCTTCTGCTGCCCCCAAATTGATTTCATTAAAGTTACTATGACCAAGGTTGATGTCTGTTATGTTAGAAGTTTCTTTTCTCAGAGTGAACTAACTTTTTTGCTTGAATGAGTGAGGTAACTTACTGTTGTGCATGAGAGGGAAATAGCCTGTTATATATGGGATGCCACTATGCCAGTAATATTTAATTAAATAAACTTATTCTTTGTAGTGAGGTTTATCAGTTCACTGTCTTCTTGGATCTATTATTTCATAGTTCTCTTGAAGGATTTCGCAGACAAGCATTTTCCTTATTGGCTTGTTAACTTTTTTGTGTGTAGGTGATCTATTCTGACGATGAGAAGAAGTTTAACATTGAAATTATTATTGGCCTTATTCGTTCTGAGTTGCTGAATCTTGGGGAGTACAATGTTCATTTAGCAAAGCTAATTGATGGTGGAAGAAATAGTGCGTTGAATAGTGAAATATTTCTTTTCTAACTTTTATGGCATACTGATACTATATGGCATTGTTGATTTCATGCTCTTCAAGATGGAATAATGATTGTTGTGTTTATAGTATTTGTTGGCAATGCTCTACAAATTATACTTTTGCGAAAGTAATTTTCATGACAAATCCTTCTATGTTAGTTTCATATTGCTGATAAGCATCCAATATGGAAGTTCAGGTCTGTACAGTTTTTAGTCGTTTGTTTAAGTACATGGATAAACCAGCAAAATCACACATGAACATCCTCCTCACCCTTCCTCCAAATGAACTGATTTCTATAAATATGATATGGGAATGACGACGTGAAATTTGCAACTATAAGTTAATATCTTAATAAGCATTGTGAGTCGGATTACGGAGACCTAGACAACTTTCCTCAACATAGCAACATTTTTCAACTGGGTTAACCCAAGCCTTAGACAGTCAGATCTGTTAGGTATCGACTTAACAGTATTTGCCTCACATTTGAGGCTTGTGTAAACTAGATGTCCATCACAAATATTGGAGTGTGCTTTTGTTTTTGTTGTAAAAACAATTGTATCATTTTTCATTAATTAATTTTGATTGTCAACTGTTTTTTGTCCTTCTCAGAGGTTGCAACAGAGTTTGCCATGTCACTTGTCCAGACATTGATTACTCAAGACTCTGTTAGCATCTCAGAGCTTTACAATGTTGTTGATGCGCTATCAAAGGTACGTTTTTTTTAAGCTGGTCTTTATATTCAGTTGTTGGTCTTACTTCCAGGAGCAGGCTCAGTAGCAACAACTGTTGATTTGCAGCTTGCAAGGAGACCAGGTTCACCTGAATTGTTGCAACAGTTGATTGAGATTGCAAGGAATAATGCCAACAATCCTCCTGGTTTTGCTGCTGGGAAGGATGAAAAAGTCAGACAGTCGAAGGATAAAAAGGTTAGGATAACAGTGATGAATGGTCTCAACTTTCAAGTATCATCTGTTGACATTGATGGACGTGTCATAAGACATTTTATTCTCAAAGTCAATAATCTGTGACCCAATTGTATATTGCTCTTCCCTATAGGTTCTGTCTGGTCGAGCAAGCAAAGAGGAAAACAATGCTAATGACATCACTTTGGCCGATTCTGTTGCTTTTCCAGACCAGGTTTCTAAAACACGTTGAAACTTTTTGTTCATTTGCATTAACCTTGAATCCTTTTGCTTTGTTTTGATTTACGAAAATCCTCAAGATAGAATAGTTCCTTTTTTCTTTGTTTTTATTCGTGCTTCGTATGCTTGTTTCTCTTGCTGCTATCCTCTTATTTCCATTTTCCATATTTGGACATGCAAGCTGACTTCCATAGTACCTAACCGTAGAGTCTGTTTCTTTGAGAGGAATTATGGTGAACTAAACATATTTGAATTTGAACACATCGCTTGGCCTGTTGCCCTATTTTGCTTATTAGCCCTTACATTGTTAATTGCTAAGTTATTGCATGTTATAATTGTGGTCATTTGTTAGCAGATTAGTTGAATTCGAAGGAAATATAAAATATTATGAGGTGACCTTACAAGATGCTCCTGCGTGTATTCTTGTGTGATACTAGCTCAAATTGTCTCCCATCTGGGAGTGGTACTGTGGTACCAAGGATCGAAATCCCGGTACTGGCAGAAAAACCGGTCGGCAGCTCCTGTGTGTAGCCGCCGGGATTTTGATCCTTGAGTGGTGCTACTAGTTCCCAGTTCTGCACCCTAAGTAGATCTGGTGGTTATATAATTATTTGCATTTCTGAAATTGCTCTAGATTTCTCAAATGTAACATAATTAATTACTTTCCTGGCATAACTGCTCAAGTATGCTGTATTCTTGTGATATTATTGTGGGCAAGTGTGCAGCTTATGTTTTGTGCCTTCCCAAACATACTTTGAAGCTAACTACATTTCTTGATATATGATACTGTTACTGCTATGCAACAGAAGTAAATCTGGTGCATTGAGGTTTTTTCATAAACAATTTGTGTATAGTTTAGATGATATATCAGATTATCAGTTATCACTTTATCAGGAATGAATTCTATTGCTAGGACATGTTATAATGCATTATGTTGGTTGATGCACAGGTTGCGTTCCTATTTTCTGAGTGGTGTCACTTATGTGATCATCCAAGTGCTGGTGATGCGGCCTATAGTCGTTTTTTTATGCAGTTGCAACAGATTGGCCTTCTGAAGGGAGATGAAATCACTGAGCGCTTCTTCCGAATTCTCACGGTGATTATTCTACCTTTGTAGTTTCTACTAAATTTGAACTCCAACTTTTTTTTATACTTGAACGCTAATTTTGAATCAATCAGGAACTTGCTGTTACACACTCTCTAGTCCCTGAGCAAATTGTTGCTCCTGGTGGTTTGTCTCAGCAGTCATCACAGCAACTGCAAATTTCATATTTCCCAATTGATTCATATTCAAAGCTCGCGGCTATGGTGCTCAAGGTATCTATAAACAATTTTTTGCATCTGTTTCTTGTTGCTTTGGAATGAAGATTTCCGAGTGTTGACGGTTTAGAATTTTAAAATGAACATGTCCAGAAGTCAAAAATCAAAATTGTAAAAAAAATCCAATGAAAACTTTTAGCTGTCAAGGTGTTATGTATGTGAGTACTGGCATGTGAATAATGTTTCTAGAAAGTAAACAAGCCAAGTAGGAACAGGATGCATAGTTTAGTCAGGTATACTGTTGTGCTTGGTTTTATTTCGTTTTCAATGATATCTTATAAGAGTAAAATACTCTGTAGGTCCTTAAACTTGTCTGGAGCGGTCAATTAGATCCCTAAACTCATGAATTGTACATCCCGGGTCCCTAAACTTGTTAAGTGGTTCATCCAAGCTCCGAATTAGATCAGAACCGACATAACAGTTGAGTTGGCATGCTACACAAAAACCAACCGGATGTCTCACGTGATTGGGTTTATGCGGTATGCTGAAACACCAGGGGCTATTCTGCAAATTTCTCCTTCCTGGGCCCTTCATGTGACAATCACGTGAACATAAGACTACGCTGGAATACATCTCTGCGCCACGCGTGCCTTGGACCTTGGGTGAATCACTTAACAAGTTTAGGGATCCGGGATGTACAATTCATGAGTTTAGGGACCTGCTTGACCGCTCCGGACAAGTTTAAGGACCTACAACGTATTTTACTCTATCTTATAGTTTGATATGCAGATATAGTCTCACATGAAATGAATTAGAGATTTATGATGGATAAGTCTCTGTGTCGGCTTTTTGTGTGTCGGCTTCTTTTTGCTTTTGCTTTTGCTTTTGCTTTAGCATCTTAGACTAGCTTTTGCTTTTGCTTTAGCATCTTAGACTAGCTTTTGACTAGCATCTAGGACAACATCTTTGCTTTAGCATCTTAGAGGACATAGAGGACAGAGCATCTAGAATGAGCATCTTAGACTAGCATCGGCATATGCTTCTTTGTTGTGACCTATAAATATGTATCCCCAACCCCTTAGGTTGGCATGGCATTGTGAAGAGAAATATACAAGAAAAATTGCTCCATCTCCAAGTGTCATCCTCTCCATGAGAGTAAGGATCTTGCTATCACCTCAAGCAAGAGTCCAGCGACTAACAAGTGGTATCAGAGCTATACTATCCTCAGTAGCCTTAGCATCTCCCGCTCATCTCCTTCTCGGCCTCAGCAGCGGCTGGCCGTGTGGCAGCGGCTCGGTATCCCACGCCACTCCTCTCGAGACGGCGACTTATCGGGCGGCTCTCTCACGCAACACCACGATGCGCGCCATGTCCGCAGAGCGATCTCGTTCGATGCGCCTCGAGCACGCGGCGTCGGCGACGGCCGAGGCTTCGCATGCAGCGGCAGCAGCGGCGCAGCGCAAAGCGTCGGTAGCGGGCGGGCGGTGAGCGGCAAGGAATGGAAGGAGGCGGCCAGCGGTCGCAGATGCGGCGGCGCGGCGCAGAGGTCAAGGTCTGCGCGGCGGCAGCAGCAGCTCCATCTGCTGATGATGGCGGCCGACGCGGACCTGAGCGCGGAGAGGAGAAGCGGCAGGCGGCGCGCGGCGCGATGGCGCCGCGCGACGCCACGAGCTTGGCGGCGATCGAGACGGCGCGGTCGCTGCGATGGCGCTCGAGGAGGCGCGCCGCGCGGTGGCGCTCTGGAGGAGGCGCTCGGCGGTGGCGCTCTGGAGGCGCGCGCGGCGCGTGGCGCTCTGAAGAGGCGCGCTCGGCGGTGGCGCTCTGAGAGGCGCGCTTGGCGGTGGTGCCCGGAAGAGGCGCGCCGCGACAACGGCGGCGAGACGGGTCGATAGAGAGCGCGCCTCACGAGCGGCGTGGCTCTTCTCCGGGACCGTGCAGTGGTTACCACGGGTTCCAGTGTTGTCGGGATGCCGGCCCGGCGGTGGGTAGCCTACCTCACCAAGGCCAACTTCGTCGAGTGGGCGCGGTGATGAAGGTGAGAGGCTCGGTGCGGCACACGTGGGAGGCGGTCCCACGGCGGCGTCGACTTCGACCAGATCGGCGGCGCTGGATGCTCTCATCGGCTGCAGATCCGCCCGAGATGCGATTCGCTTCCAACAAGCGGCGCCAGGAGGCTTGGGACGCCATCGCTTGCGACGACGCTCGGCGGCAACCGCGCCGCAAGTCCACACTGCGAGCACCGCGCGGAGGGAGACCACGCCTTCAAGCCGGTGAGGCGTTGATGACTTTGCTCTCGTCTCAACACTCTGCTGCGAGGTTGAGTACGATTCGGCGGCGACACCTCTGGCGAGAGAGGCGCCGAAGCTCTTTCGCCGCGTCCCGAGAAGTACAAGCGGATGGCTCGCTCGATCCGGTCTCTGCTGGATCTCTCCACGATGACGATCGAGGAGGCGTTGGTCGCTGAAGGTCGCGGCGATGAGCCACGCAGCGTCTCGGGACCCGTCACCATTGGCGGAAGCTCCTCCTCGCTCGGGAGCGGTGGTCACGCCAAGGTGATGGAAGAAGGGAGCCTTCTTCCACGACAGCGCCGCATGCGTGGCAAGCGCGCAAGCCGCGCAAAGCCGGGCATGGGCGAGGCGTCTTGAGGATGATGGCCGTGGGCGCCCGAGCGCGCGCGCGGCAAGCACAAGCCAAGACGAGAGCGACTCTTGCCACACTGCGGCAAGCTTGGTCGTGGGCGAGTGTCGGCGCCACGACGCGGCCAGCCCACGTCGCGCGGCGGAGGAGGAGGAGCGGCCGGCTTTGTTCATTGCTCATGCGAGCATCGAACTACCTCGAGCGCACCGCCGCAGCGGATCTCCTCCACCTGACGAGCCAAAAGCACACGCCTTCCCGCCACGGCTCAGAACGACAAGATCGGCGGGTGGTGCCTCGACACCGCCGCTACCCATCACATGACCGGTCGACGGAGTTCTTCGCGGAGCTTGACTCTAGCGTTCGAGGCTCCGTCAAGTTTGGGGGCGCCTCGGCGGAAATCAAGGCGTTGGCTCGTCATCTTCACCGCCGTGTCCGCGAGCACGTGTCGCCACCGGCGTCTACTACATCCTCGATCTGCGGAACTCCATCATCGCCTTGGGATACCGGATGAGAACGGCTCGCGTGTCGAGATCGAGCACGGTGCTTTGCGATTTGGGATCTTCGTCGCCGCCTTCTTGCCAAGGTAACGAGGCGCAAATCGCCTCTACATCCTTCATGCGCAGTGGCACAACCCCTCTGTCTCGCCGCTCGTCGGGACGGCGGCGTGGCAATGGCACGGCGCTTTGGGCACCTTTCACCGAGGCCCCCGGCGGCTCGTTGCCACGAGAGATGGTGCGAGGCTGCCGTGCCTCGACCATGTGGGAGCGATTCTGCGGCGTCTGCGTGTTGACGGCGAGGCGACTCCGCTTTCCCAGCGAGGCGAGTTTAGAGCCAAGGAGAGCTCGAGCTCGTGCACGGACTTGTGGCGGTGACACCGGCCCACACCGAGGGCGGCGCTACTTCCTGCGCTCATCGACGACCTCTCCCGCTACATGGGTGATGGTCCTCGCAGCAGCGAGAGGCTGCGGCGCCATCAGCGCACGCAGTCGCTGCTCTGGCGAGCGCGGTCGTAGAGTGCGCGTCTTTGCGCCACGAGACAACGGCGCGAATTCCACGGCGGTCGTCGCGTCGTCATCGACGATGAGGAGCATTCACGCCACTACTCGCACGCATGCCTCGGCCGCAGAACGGCGTCGTCGGCGCGAGCGCGAACGATTGTAGGGATGGCTCGGCTCTCTCGCGAGAGGAGATGCCGTGTCTTACGGGAGAGGCGGTGGTGGCGGCCGTCTACATCCTCAACCGCCGCTGGGCGCTCGGCGGCGGGGCGCGACGAGGCTTGGCATGGCGCAGCCGGCGGTCTCCACTTGCGGGTCTTGGCTCTCGCGCGTTCGCGAGGAGCTTGGCCACATCGGCAAGCTCGGCGGCGAGCACTCGGAGTGTTCATCGGCTCTGCGAGGGGCTCGAAGGCCTCGCATCCTCGACCCTATCACACACCGCGCGTCGCATCTCGCGTGGCGTTGTGTTCGGCGGGCGGCGGGCCGTGGGACAAGGCGGTGGGCGGCGGTTCGACCGACTCGGGGACCGTTGTCGACTACGCCCACGCCGAGAGCCGGGAGCTAGCAGCTCGTCTTCACCGAGCTCGTCCACCCCGACACCTCGCCGCCACCACCTCCGGCGAGTGCTCCGCCACTTCGGCCGAGGCTCACTTCTCTGCACCGCCGCCACACCACCGGGATCGGCCCCAACAGCTTCGGTCCACGATGAGCAGCGCACGGTGGAGTTCGCTACTCCGCTGTCCCACGACGAGGACCGCGTCGACGCCTACCACGACGGCGAGCCTCTGCGCTACCGTACCATGGACAACATCCTCGAGCCGCGCGATCCACGGATCGCGCGCAAAGACGACTTCAGCGAGGCTGCGCTTGGCGTCGGCGACGCGGCGAGCCCCGCCTCTTCCGAGGCGAGGAGACGCGGCGTGGCGTGTCGCGATAAGCGAGAGATGGACGCCGTCGGCGGAACGACGTGGGGTGGCGAATCTTCCTCGCCGGCCGCCGCGCGATCACCCTTAAGTGGGTGTTCAGGCCGCGGGATGGCCGGCGCCATCGTCAAGCACAAGGCTCGCTTGCACGGGATTCATGCGGCGGGAGAGGTCGACCGGCGACGCCGCGCGCGTCGCGCGCATGGAGTCCGTTCGTCTTCTCCTCGCACTTGCGGCCCAGGGAGGTTGGCGCGTCCATCACATGGGCGTCAAGTCCGCCTCCTCAGCCGCGACTTGAAGGAGAGGAGGTTCGTCGTCACCGCGGATTCGTCATCCCCGCAGGGAGGCAAGGTCCTCGCTGCGCGAAGCCCCTCTGCGGCTTGCGGCGAGCACCACGAGCACAGGCGCTAAGCCGACTCCACCTTCGCAAATGGGGTTCCAGCAGAGCGCGCACGAGGTGCGGTCTCACGGCGGGGCAGGCGACAACGCCTGGCGGTGGCGCTCGTCGGCGACGATTTGTGATCACCGGCCCAGGAGGCCGAGGTCGAGCGTTCAAGGCGAGATGAAGACCGCCTTCGGATGAGCGACTTGGGGCTCTCCTCTACTGGGATCGAGGTCCGCGGCCGACACGCCCGGATCTCTTCGCGATCGCCTCGCCAAGCGCATCGTGGGTGGGCGGTCTCACCGACGCAACCCACCACACTCCTGGAGGAGAGGTGGCGAGTCGTGAGTGTACGGCGGAGGAAGTGGGCGACGCGACGCATCTGCGCGTTATGGGCGACCTCGCTACCTTGTCCACACGCGTCCGGTTGGCGTTCGCCGTCGGCCACGTTAGTCCGGTTCATGCGGCGGCAACGACGAGCATCGGCGAGCCATGAAGAGGATCCTCCGCTCGTTGCGGCACCTCCTCGACTACGGCTTGCACTACCCAAGGTGCCCGGCGCGCGCTTCATCGGTGCGGCGGCAATGACCACGCCGGCGACATCGACACGAGCAAGAGCACCACGGACGCTGTTCTTCCTCGGCAAGTGTCCGTCGGTGGCGATCGGTCAACGGCGGTGGTGGCTCGTCTGCTGCGAGGCGAGTACATTGCGACCACTACCGCTTCTCTCGAGCTCTGTGGTCGCACGGTACGCTGGCGATCTCCTGGCGAGGAGGCGGTGGCAGCTCGGGGTGGGCGACAAGTCCGCCTTGGCCTGGCGAAGAACCACATTTTCCATGAGCGCAGCAAGCACATCCGGTAAGGTATCACTTCATCAGGTGCTGGATGAAGGAGTGTCCGCCAACTACATCAACACCCAAGACCATTCATGACTTCGACCAAGTCTCTTGGGCGGATCAAGTTCCAGGAGTTTCGCGCCAGATCGGGATGGCTCAGATTCCTCACAAGGAGACACACAAGACTTAGGGGAGATTGATGGATAAGTCTCTCGTGTCGGCTTCTTTTGCTTTTGCTTTTGCTTTAGCATCTTAGACTAGCTTTTGCTTTTGCTTTAGCATCTTAGACTAGCTTTTGACTAGCATCTAGGACAGCATCTTTGCTTTAGCATCTTAGAGGACATAGAGGATAGAGCATCTAGGACAGAGCATCTTAGACTAGCATCTGGCATATGCTTGCTGTTGACAGCCTATAAATATGTATCCCCAACCCCTTAGGTTGGCATGGCATTGTGAAGAGAAATATACAAGAAAAATTGCTCCATCTCCAAGTGTCATCCTCTCCATGAGAGTAAGGATCTTGCTATCACCTCAAGCAAGAGTCCAGCGACTAACAATTTACAGAATGATTTTATGTATTATGAGTCTGATGTCAAATCTTTGCTGTTTCATTCTGTTCTCCCGCCCCCCACCGGTAAGACCGGTTACCGCCGGTAACCGGCCGGGATTTTTTCCCCTGTTCATAACACTCACAGAACTGCACTTCTATCAATGATTAGCATTTTGTCCACTTTTTCTATATGTAAAAAATGTTGTGCCATCGATGGCCACAAATAATGGAGTTAAATACGAAAGTCACAAATTTGATGCTATGTTAGTGGCATGCGACAAAGGATATTGCAATTCATGCTGGTGATACTAAACTACTTGTTTGTTCTTTGTCTTTAGTACTCTTCAGTGGAGATAGGACCAAATAAAGGCAGCCTTCTTTCCAAGGTTAATTGTGCTCTTCATACATATATGTCATTATGTCTAAGTAGTAGAATGTCCACGAAATAAGTATCCTTCACCTTGTCTTGTCCAGATTCTGTCAGTGACAGTTAGGATCATTCAGAAAGATGCTGAAGAGAAGAAAACTTCATTCAACCCCCGGCCATACTTTCGTCTGTTTATAAATTGGCTATATGACCTTACTACTTCTGACCTCCAACATGAGGGTGCTAATTTTCAGGTACACATCCTTTTAGCTTTTTATAGTTTGTTATACCATCAGTGATAATATAACAAGTTGATTTGGTGTAACAGGTTTTGACTGCATTTGCAAATGCATTCCATGTACTGCAACCCTTGAGAATTCCTGGCTGGAGGTTTGTGCATCACTTTAGGCCCACTTATCAATTTTCTCGTTCTATGCCAATATCTTCATGCTTTGTCATTTGACACTTCCAAATCATCACAGTTTTGGCAGTTGGCACCATATCAGACGATCAGTTCAATTTGCATGCCATTATGTGATTAAGTTCTGAAATGCAATGCCATGGTGCTGATTGCTTTATATTCTATGTAATAGAAGAGAACCATTATTCCCCTGTCAACTCCTTGAGATTTTCGTTGTCCAAGCGCTTTGTTAAATTTACTTTTGTACACACTGTAGCCTTCATCCATGGGATATGCAGCATGACTAGGTCGAGGCAGGGTTAGATGCAATGACCTGATATCCTAATAGAATATATCTTGTAAAAGTAACCTTGTGTTGGTTGATTTGGATTAAGATCATATTGGATGGGGTGAGAATGTGAACTTGTAAGTATATTATAATGGGGTGTGTTTTTTACACCCCAACAACTGCATCGGCCCTACACCTCAAAACTTTGCTGCACACAATGCCCAGCTGATGGGTGTAAATTACTTCATTTATGCCACTTCACCTGCATGCACATGTTGTATATTTTTTGTGGGGGTATATATATCAAAGAGGATTAAGTGGTTCATAATTTTTAGGAAACCAGTTTTTTTAAGAACAGCAGTAGCATTTCATTTCCATGTAAATGAGCACAGGGCCAACTTGTTTGCCCAACTTGCAACTGACTTACCCCACCAAAATCAAGATTGAAATTCACGTGGTTACCTTGATAGCATGGATATTTTGTTCAGAATGATGGCTGTAGTAGAAACAAGATTTAACTACGAAATAGTTTTGACCCCTGTCCTCCCCTTACATTTTTGCATATCCCCTCCTCCTACTCGTAGGGTGAGTAGCGGATGTTGTGTGGAGTGCATAAATATGAGCACATGTACCATACCAGTTACTCCTTTTATTCAATGTCTGGTAATTTTTGCATTAAGCAAATCTTTGGAGATGACTAAGAAAGAATGCGTCTGCTGGCTGCCTCATGGAACAGTGCTTGAAAATGTAGACGGATAATTGTATTTTAGGTTCATTATTAGATTCTACTGTTTGTTCCCAAAGACCAAATAAACCAATCTACTCGGATGCCTTATGTTAATCTCAACCCACAGTCCCGCACCATGAAGTCAAAGTGATTGTCCTTTCCATCTACTTGGTGTATGGCTCATAGCAACTCTCTGGTTCTTGGGTGCAGCTAAAGCTGAAATATTCACTTGTACAGTTGTACTATTTTCATTGTAACACATATTATGTGTAGCTACATCTGAATCTGTAATATTTCGGTATTCTCTGATTAACATTGTTCTATTACAGCTTTGCTTGGCTTGAGCTGGTGAGTCACAGAACATTCATGCCAAGACTGCTGATGTGTAATTTGCAAAAAGGGTGGCCTTTTTTTCAACGGCTGCTTGTTGATCTGTTCAAATTCATGGAGCCATATTTAAGAAATGCTGAACTTGGAGAACCAGTCAGTTTTTTCCCCTTTAACTCGTTATGGCATTTGTCTGATTCAAGCACTGTTGCTCCAGTTCTTATACCCTTTTTTGTTTCTTTTACATAGGTGCACCTTTTGTACAATGGAACTATGAGGGTGCTACTTGTACTACTGCATGACTTTCCTGAATTTCTGTGCGATTATCACTTCAGTTTCTGTGATGTAATTCCTTCCAGTTGCATTCAAATGCGCAATGTCATTCTTAGTGCTTTTCCATGCAACATGAGACTTCCAGATCCATCCACTCCTAATTTGAAGGTAGCCATCTGTGGAAACAAAACATTTCTTCCATTCTCCTTACTTCAACCAGACAATATATGACTAGGTTTTTGTTTCTTGTAACAGATTGATCTGCTAGCTGAAATTTCAATAGCTCCACGGATCATGTCAGATGTTGATGGTGCTCTGAAATCAAAGCAGATGAAGACTGAGGTCGATGAGTATCTTAAGGTGATAAAATTTAAATTTGCTAGTGTTGTTCTTGAATTTAGCCTTTATTTCACATATGTGTTGAATCCTCGTCGTTATTTTGCAGAGACCAGAAGGCTCTTCCTTTCTGAGTGATCTGAAGCAAAAGTTGCTGCTGCCTCAAAATGAAGCTAGTGTTGCTGGGACACGCTACAATGCGCCTCTGATTAATTCGCTTGTTCTCTACGTTGGCATCCAGGTGAGTGTTTTCTTCTTTATTTTGTTTGCCAGATGGGATACACAGCATGAGTAGGTACTACCTAATATACGAGGTGCATAGATGGCATGCCCAATTATTCCCTAAGAAACTATCTAGATTGATAAGACTTACATATTTCTTACACAAAATTTACCCAAATATTGATAATTGATCATAATTTCAAACATGTGAAATCGCCCTCTGATATGGTCTTACACGAAGCAGGATCAAAACCGGTGGTCTTACACGGAAAAACGGAATTTTTCGCTGAAATTCGCTTGTTTGATTAAAACCATTCAAAATTCAAAAACAGAATTTAAATTTTAAAAACCTGAGAAACCTTTCATTTCCGGTACCCAGTCCTTACTCTTTTGTTTCCATGCTAGGTCGGGGCCTAAAGTTCTCTCTAGCTAGTTCTCAGACCCAGTTTGAGAAAAGAATATTTTAGCCTCCTTGGGTAGTTTGGTATGATTTTATAAGTTGCTTTCAGATAAAAAAGTAGACTGCCTAGGCAAGAGTATCTATACGAAGCTATAAGAACCACATTGACCATCCCATACAGGCTTGGGTAAAGGTGCATTTTACATAACCTTTTGTGTCTCCTGAATTATTCTTTTCATACTATTATTATTGCCGACACTGACAAAGGCTGCTCTCCTTCAAAAGAGATACGAGAACATCATTCCACTGGAACTTGCCATTAGAAGATAATGAAAATCTAATTTGCCAGCGCATCTCCACACACCATCTCGTGGGGCCATTGGACCGCACACAATTTTTTATTCTGATTTTTTTGTTTTTTCCCCCTTTTGTTGTTACTTCACTAAACTGGCCCCTTCAATCGTTTTGAAAGTTTCTGAATAGGGGCCACGGAAACTTATGATTGAATATATCTTTGAAATCTTTTCCTTTCTTACGAACACATGCGCACTATATACAGAAATTTGTGTATTGCTAGTGCAAAGTTGCATTTTTCCATATGAAAGATTTCTTGCTGTCAACAAATATCTGGACATCTTATCTCATACAAATGCAAACGTTTTTACATGTACTTGGTTGAAACTTCAAATTTCCCTTATACGCTATGTTGCGCCAGTGGAAAGCTCTATTTTGCCAAGCTGTACAATAAAAGAAACCAAGTACCATGGAAAAGAACCGTTATTCAAACCGTTCGTGAGGTAGTTTGCCCGTTGTTGGTAGAGTTTACACGAGATCCTAATGTGCTTATCTAGTTAATGTAGTTTAGCCACTGAGATATGTATATATATGTTGAGCCAGCGTGTGGGGCCGCTATTCGATCCATTTATTTCCTGAAAATTGCAGTAATCCCCTGCCATTCATTTTTTGTTTAGTTTACTTAGTTTGGCTTCTGATTTACGTTTTTGGTTCTTTGGTGTGCTCTGTGCTATTCTAACCTGGTATTTGAAATAAATATTCAGGCTGTGCAACAACTGCAACACAACAAGGCTAATGCATCTGCATCAGCACAGCAGATTAACCATACTCCTCCGATGGATATTTTCCAGATTGAAACAGCCACTGAGGTTTTCAGAAATCTTATAATAAACTTGGATACAGAGGGGCGCTACCTTGTTTTGAACGCAATCGCCAACCAACTGCGATACCCAAATAACCATACACACTACTTTTCCTTCATCATTCTGTACCTATTTGCCGAGGCTACCCAGGTATTTTGAGATGTGATTCTTATATATGATATATGCTTATATATATTTTAACCCCTTTCTATGTTAGGTTTCATAGGTTGAGTGTTTTATGTTGTCCTTGTAACATCCCCCTAGCTAACGGTGTCAGAAATGGGAATTTGCAGGAAATTATCCAGGAGCAGATAACGAGGGTTCTTTTAGAACGTCTAATAGTGAACCGCCCTCATCCTTGGGGGTTACTCATTACTTTCATTGAGCTGATCAAGGTATGTGTGCTTCACGCGTGATTTTTAAATGAAATCCAGCCTAGAATGGCACTAATGCAGCATTCCTCCTCCTCTGTTAGAACCCTCGCTACAACTTTTGGAGCCGATCCTTCACACGCTGTGCGCCCGAGATTGAGAAGCTGTTTGAGTCTGTCGCGAGGTCCTGTGCCGGAAAAGCTGTGGATGATGTCCCTGATGCCACCCGCTAATCTGACTGAGGTTTTCATTCCTTGCATGGTCTGAGGCCGTTGCTGTTGCTGTAAATGATGGTGATAATAATAATTCCTGCGGCGTACGTTTCTGCTGCAACGACTTGTACATGTACATCTCTTCCCTTCTTTTAACGTCGTTTTACTAGGTGGAAGATCAGTCCTATTTTCTTGGTAGGTACCCTTCACCAGCATTTTTCCACTTATCCAATTCTTTGCAAGAGTATTAGAGTATTAGAGAGAGAGCTATTCTTAGGTCAGTTGCTGAAATACGCTGCAGAAAAAGAGATCCCTTACCCTTTTTCTTTAGAAAATGATGAATACGAAGTCCGGGAGGCTGCGGGTGCTATGGCCCAACTCGCCAATGAAATACTGGATTGAAGTGCGCGTGATTCAACGTCGTTCTCGTCATGTTGGGCGTGATCAAGGAAGAACGAGCTAGCTAGCTAGCTAGCTATGTCCACTGTTACAGCGTCAACCAACCACCCACGATCGCCTTTTGACAATCTCCTCTAGTTGGTGGTCTGGAGTCTGGAGCTCATCTTGTTTTGGTTATTAGTGGCGCCTTTCTATTTATTGTTTGCTGTTTATTACAAGGAATAATGCCAACTTGGCTGGCAGTTCCAGTCGCTTCAGGCATATCCATATTCTGGCGCCTTTCTATACGTTGCCGCAGCACAAACGAAAAACACCACACTTTCACAAGCTTCTCCATTATTGCTAAGGGGCATAAATGAGGAGAGCATATAATATTTACAAGCAGGATCTCTGTCGTATGCTGACAGACGCCATCTTGTGCAATTCTGTAGGTCCCTCCGGAACCAAATCCTCCTCGCCGTTGCTGTTTCTGAGGACAGAGCAACCATCCCCACAAAATTAGGTGACATGGAAAAGCTAGTACGGTTGTCTAAATTTACGGTAATCAGAAACACACCTTTCGATACCGCTACCATTCTAACCACCTAAATAGTCGTCTAAATTCCACAGGCGCTCAAAATCTGCAATGCAAATATAAAATCACTGAAAGTGTACCTCTAAAAGTATGATAACAGCATCATATATATTATCAATTGCTTCAATTTACAGCCTATATTCAATACTTCATCATTAGCTGGGACCAAGGATCAAAATCTTGGAACGGGAGGAAAAACCGCTCGGTGGCCGAAAACGGTAACCGGGAAAAAAACCAGCCGAAATTTGAATTTGCTTAAAAACCAGCCAAAATTGAAAACTGAAATTTGAATTTTCTAAACCGGGCAAGAACCGGCCGGTTTTTGAAATCCCGGTCCCCACCAGGTTTTCCGGTAACTGCCGGGATTTTGAACCTTGGCTGAGACCAATACAAACAAATGGTGCTTCAGTGCCATGGTATTCTCAATATAGATAACGGCATTGACATCCAACCTTCTCGGCGCCTAAACCCTAAAACCCTCTTAACAGCCATATAAGTATTGAACTTCGCCGTGTTTTATTGAACATATTGTTGTGCAGACAACATCTTTATAAAATAATATTTATGTATTTGCATAAAATAAACATGTTGTTTTCCTATTCACCGGTAGCCGGTCAATTCTGACCGGTTCAAAATATGGGTTTGCAGTATACGGCCGGTATAAAATTGGTAACCGTTGGTAACTAGATGGTAACCGATAGTGGCTAGGGTCCGATATTTTTTCCATAACCGGTTTTTGAATCCTTGCTCTCAATACATGGGGAACTTTTCAGCAAACAAATATGTCAATGTTATGCGGGCATCCAGCATAGGTACCCTCATGCTAATAACGAACAAATTACTTTGAAGAATATGCCTACTAAAGGGAAATAATAAATACCTGTCATCTAGGTGCTCTCATGTTAATTGGCTTTCCCCATGCTTGGAACTTTCTGAGCATGCAGCCAGAAGGCCATGCTCGATGCACTGTCGAGGAAAAGATAATAGTCACATATTAAGAAAAATCAAGTGCAGAACCAATGACCATTATATAGTCTTCTTATTTTTTATAAATGCAAGTCTAAAACACTTCACAAAGTATCAAAATTAACCAGGACATATATGGCAACTTGGCAGAGGAGGAAATACCACCGGAAAAATATTAGCGAGCTTATTACCGATTTGAAGGAGCTGGACCTTTCTTATAACAGGGTTCTATATTTAGTGTTAGCACCGTTAAATATGTATAACCATTTTCGTTCAGACATATTAGCGCTTATTTTTACAAGTTATAAACATTAGCATGCAATAGTTAAGAAAAATAGTAGATGGAAGATACAATGGCTGGCAAAATAATACAGCAGGATCTGCCTTTTTTCTTTTCAAGGTACCTGAAGAAGATAGCTATGAAGCCAATCTAATGTTTGAGGAAATGTGTTTGCTGAAATGTCAACAATGGTCAATCCCTGAGTCAGATTTAAACAATGAGTTAGAAACACTAAACTGGATCAGATGGTAATTCAATACGAGAAAGAACATGATACCGGAGTAAAGCAGCTTTCGTTAAAGAAAGATGGCTTGAAATAAAAAATGAGTAGAGCATCTTTCTTACTTATTGGGAAAATACCCCGTTGGGGGATGTATGGCATTTTAAACATGAAGAACTTCGTAGATGACTAAAAACTTTCAAGGAACAGTTTTCATGCTTTTGAGTAATCAAGGAAAAATTACCTGCGCCTCAAAAGAGCAAAGATAATCCTGAATAAGTTTAAGGTTGTTTGTAAGCTTTCGATGATCCTGAATAACACGAGAAGTTAACATAAACTACAAGTCAGATGCTACTCAAATGAGCTAATAAATCTGCAAGTGAGTTTTTAAAAATGCAATACTCAGTAGTCAGTAGACATAACATCACTTAAAAATTCAACCATTGTATTATGCATCAATTCCTTGCTTCACATAATTACCCCCCTAGGCGGACCGAAAACTAAACAGGAATGTCAAGGTGTAGCATGATAGCATCACGTGTCAGTTCACATTTCATTAAGAAAAACAATCTGCAGTATTTTTCATATGGTGTTTCAGTCTCAGGATACCTATGCTTCATAGAATATCTATGATAGAGCTAGACGGTCATTAGTAGTAACGAATCATTTAAATGACAAGTGCTGATAGGATTTCACACAATAGCATAACAGATAATAACCATCGCCTACATACCAATCCATGGTTTCTGGAAAAACTATAGAACATTTGGTTGAAGTTTATAAAGATTAAGCATGCTTACAGGTACAGCATCAAAAGGACCATGGCCTTTTCTTTGTCAGCCAATGGACAGTTTGATATTAGCTGGCAGGTAGACCTCATCATACATCATTCTTTCCATGATAACTAACCATTTAATATCAATTACAACAGGTTGCTTTGAGCTTGTTCTTTATATTGCACGGTTTACAAGCATCCAGATTACAGGACAACTTCCAAGATAAAACAAGAATTTATTTGTGTACTAACTTGCATGAATACCTGAGGAAGGCAACTATCTCTGAAAGCTCTAGTGGCTATCCATTCCTCTAACAATGCCTGGACAAAACAACAAAGCAAATATGAACTAATAAACCAAATAATAAGTGCAGATAATACAGAAAATATGATAGCCAAATATTAACATGAGTCCTGGATATATTATAAGTTCTAGCTGGGAAGATGCGTCTATTCATGGCCACAGGTATAATTTCAGCTCAATAATTTTCAGAGAAGGCACCAATATGGAACAAGAATAGGTGGGTTTTCAACTTGGTGGTTTTCAGAGGTCACCAACACAAAACAAACTTACCATATATGTAGTTTAATGTATTAAAACCAGAAATATGTATTTGAAGTATGCATTTAAATTTATAAGCCAGAGGGAGAACAGACCTTGTGATCAAAATCAGACATCCTCAACACAATTGGGACAACTATCGGTTCGGCGGCAGGTTTGTCTTTCTTGGTGGTGGTGTTCTTCTGTTGGTCCAAATCCTTATGTCCATCGCCTACGAGGCAACAAGAACAGTGATATCCCCACACCAATACAACAGGAACTAACAAAACAAGCTCTGTGTACGGTATTCTGGAAGGCTGGGAACCGTACAGGATTTGATTCTTTACATCCTCATTTGCTTTGTTCTATGGGCATGCTAACTGCTTGTAAGTCAAGATTATATTATCCTTAAACTAGTAACACAACTTACATTTAGTTGAGCATGCTTTAACCTTGTTGTATTATACTGACCTTACACTAAGAACATAACTTAAATTTACTTGTTTTTGACTTACCTTCAGCTTTGGGATTTCTCTCTTTAGAATGTAAAGAATCGGAAGAGTTAATCTCGTGGTTGTTATCGCCAGATAGACCTTCATTGATTCTACTCTTCTCAGGAATGCATTGCTGACTTTGAGCAAAATCTTCCTTTGTAACACTTATTCTGTTCTCAGGTAGTCCATTTTCAGATTGGTGTTCTGTCTTAGTTTCTACAGAGTTGGCTGAACTTTCAGATTCTGCCACCTTTTTCTCCATTCTGGAATTATCATTTGTCTTTTCCTCGTCCATCAGATAAATGCTTGGATCCAAATGTATTCCCTGCAGTGAGGATATGCGTTAAGATGAGATATAATTCAAACATATGGGACACACTATTAAAATATATATAGTACAGATCTTTTGGCTGCCCTCCCACCCTACCCAACAAAACTCATCCTCCGCTGCTTACTAGTCAGGCAGCACCAGGAATCGAAAACCCGGTCCCGGTGCAAATCCCGGCCAGTGGGCGGTATTACCGGAAATCCCGGGAAAAAACCAGACAAAGTTCAAAATCTGAAATTTGAATTGCGGAGTTTGAAAACCGGTTACCAAAAAATCGGCCAGAATTTTGAATTAGAAAGTGTTTAATGAAGTGCATATTTAGCTCATACAATACTTAATCTAGCATATTTAACTTATACAATACGTAATCTAACATATTTAGCTCATATGAAGTGCAAACCGGTCAGAAACAATAATTCAAGCATATTTAGCTCATACAATACGTAATCTAGCACAAAATAGGACTAAACCAACCTAGGAAGTGCACTATGCATTCAAAAAATCAAATTTTCCGATCGGTTACTGTTCACCCGGTCCCCACCGGGAAATCCGGTTACCGCCGGTAACCGGCTGTTTTTCCCCCCGGGCAGCACTAACTAATGCCAAATGCGACGAAGTGCTAACAAGTAAATATAGCAACAAGGACCTATGCAACCGATGTTACTCCAGACCTTTGTAACCATGCCGGACATCAACATGTACCGGATCTGTGTGGTCTGTTGAATTATTGCCATCCAAAAGAAAAGAATTTTAATTACCGACACAATTCTGCCATGCCCCAAACCAGGGTTCCAAAAACCGTTCCCGGGCATTTTCTCGGCCAGGCGGCGGTACCGGTAACCGGTCCGGTTACCGGTCAAACCGTTTTTCAGACGAAATTCGATCAAATTCGCTTAAAATTCGTTCAAAAATCAAATTTTGAATTTTGAATTGGCTAAACCGGACGTTACAGTTCCGGTATTTGATTTTCCGGGTTTTTCTTCCATGCCCCAGACAGACAGCCCAAAAAACAGGAACTGATTGTGCCCTCAAAGAGCATTTTCAGTACAGAATACATATGTAATATACTACGCTGTAGACAATAGTACATATATATGTATGTGCATTTCATTGGTCCATGCAAATCTATGACAGATGAAGCAACAGGAATTAGGTGCAGTCACCATATTGTGCAAATACACAATGGGATGCACTTACAGAGAAGGCTTCTGCAGGCCTATCAATAGATAGCTTCATGTATGTAGCACAAACCTGCCTCTAAGCCTTCATACAGGTTTCAAAAAACAATATTGACAAATCTTCTATACAATAACAACAAAACCTTTGATCCCAAACAAGTTGGGGTAGATTAGGAATGAAACCTCCTCAAGGTCAAAAAGACGAGAGCCTTGCAAATAAAAATTAAAAATATATTATAATAATAATAATACCTACAAGGTTAAAACCCTAAGTTGTACATCCTGCCATCTGAGCCGAGAGCCTAAAACACAGCCCCTAAACCTTCTTATGGTTCCGGTACGTAGATTGCTAACTTCCATACACTCCTATCCAAAACTAATTCTTTAGCTACATTCGAATCCCTCAAATCTCTTTTAACTGCTTCCTCCCACGTTAGTCTTGGTCGACCTCTACCTCTTCTTACGTTTTCAGTACGTCTTAAAATTCCACTACGTACCAGTGCCTCAGAAGGCCTCCGTTAGAGATGTCCAAACCATCTCAAGCGATGTTGGACAAGCTTCTCTTCAATTGATGCTACCCCCACCCTATCACATATATCCTCATTGAGGATTCGATCTCGCCTTGTGTGACCACATATCCACCGCAATATCCTCATCTCGGCTACACTCATCTTCTGTATATGTTGTCTTTTAGTCGCCCAACATATTTTAGTCGCCCAACATATATCCTCATTGAGGATTCGATCTCGCCTTGTCTGATCGCCGTCTTATAGAACTTACCCTTTAACTTTTGAGGAACTTTTTTGTCACACAGGACACCCGATGCTTGGCGCCATTTCACCCACCCCACTCTAATCATGTGGCTCACGTCTTCATCAATCTCTCCGTCTATCGAAAAGTGTCCTTCCTAGGCACTACTTGTCCGTCCAGCCTAACATCTCCATCATCTGCCCCGGTACTGCTGAAATCATACTTCATATATTCAGTTTTAGTCCTACTAAGTCTAAAGCCCTTCGATTCTAGGGTCTTCCTTCACATCTCCAGATTCCTATCGACACACTAACACTACATCATCAGCGAAAAGCATACACCAAGGGATATCTCCTTGTATGTCCCGTGTGACCTCATCCATCACTAGGGCAAAAATGTATGGACTCAACGCTGACCCTTGGTGTAGTCCTATCTTAATAGAGAAATCACTAGTATCACCACCACATGTTCTGACATTAGTCACAACATCATGGTACATATCCTTAATTAGGGTAACATATTTTGTTGGGACTTTTTTCCTTTGAAGCGCCCACCACATGACCCTTTTTGGCACTTTGTCAAAGGCTTTCTCCAAATCGATAAACATCATGTGAAGATCATTCTTTTGCTCCCTATACCTCTCCATCAACTGCCGTGTCAAGAAAATCGCCTCCGTGGTCGACCTCCCAGGCATACAACCAAATTGGTTTGTCGTCACGCTATACTTATGTAAATACATACCAAACCCTAAACCTTCCGTTCATAAATATTATTTCGTGAACAGCACATGTATATACATGCTATGCTACAGATATTTTAGTTTTTAATACATAGCAATGCTGTTGTGTTGGCGTGTTTGGGAAAATATCGCAGTGGTGTACCCATGCAACACTGACAAGGACAAAGGTAGCATCAAGAAGAAAATAGAAGGAATCAAAAAGGTTGGAATCAATTTACTACGTCAGGCCCAAATTACTTATCATTTTGGTTATTGAAACACAAAACAAGATAATGATTAATGTAGCACTGTATGACATGTACACACTCATTAATTAAAGGAAATGGCCATGGATCAATGCCAATTGGCATTGATCCATTGGAAACAATTGAACTGAGGACATATGCAGGTGTTAATACATAATATGCATTGTAGAAAAAGGTTTTCTAGAATATGCAAGTCGTCAGGTATTTCAACACCAAGTTTTAGGAGCTAAAACAACAAGTACTTTGGACCTGAAGTATTATCGCCTGGTTACTTTGACAAATTGACAGCACATATCAATTTATAGCATAACTAACTTGGCAGTACATATCAATTTATAGCATAACTAACTTGGCGGTGCAACCAACAAAGAGGTTTTTCCCTTCTCAGATAGAAGCATGTCCGGAAGACAGCATACCTCTATTATAATTGGCTTCCCGTCTTTCATGGCCTTCTTCAAATCACCAGCCAAACCTAGTAAATGTTAATAGGTAGCAAAAAAAAAACTCAATGAAGTGCCTTCAGCTATTTATCTCCAAAACAAGTAATAATTCCATGTGCACAATACAATACCCTTTTTGCCACAAAATATTGCATACCTTTGCGAACAACTCTGCATTCTCTGCAAAATTCTGTGATAAGCTCTTTAGGTGATTTAAAATCCCGAGCCCACACAGGTACTGAAGTTAGCGGGGCACTGCATGTGTTATTCAGTTTAGTAATTTGTTCATGAATTACAAATCCATGATGTTCAGAAAACAGGGGAACCAAGGACACAGTAAACAAATCATATGGCAGAGGATAATGGAGACCAAAAAAAAATCTAAACCAACTTACTCTGTTGATGTCCGCAGCAACTCATACACCATGTCTGTCTGCATGTTATAATCAGGAAATGTGGTGGTCAAGGTGAAAATGGTAGAAGAACGGCACATAGAACAAGAGAAATGCAACGGCAAAGGGAAATAAACCTGCAAAACATTTGGTAAATTGAGCCTTTGAGCTAGTTGTGTAGCAATTGTTGATTTTCCCGTGCAAGCAGTTCCGCACACTAAAATTACTAGTGGTACTCTTTGATGATGGAATCTGCAGTTGAGGACAAAACCCTTAAACATGCTATCTGAATGCCAAAGTAAAAGTTCTGCAAAGTAGACTTGGCATGAATACGACAATGATATAAGGGCGGCACCCTAAGTAGTTAAGACTATGGAATTTGATCTGTTTAATTAAATACCACGGCAATTTTATTTATCAGTGGGAGCCTATTCTAGTGTGGTCCCAAACATTATATTATATGAAATAGAACAGCCTTTTCCAACAAACCTTGTCATCATTTTATACTGATTAATATAGTCCTCGCCGTATCCCCGTTTCTCCATAAGCTGTAAAAGAACTAACGTTTCTTTAGTTAAGAAATTAACAAGCAGCAATTGATTATACACACACACACACACACACACAAACAATAAAAATAAAGTCAAAGAAAGTCACCTTGAATAGGTTAGCCTCTAAGTCACTCTGCGAACTGCATGATGATCAAATATATGCTGCCATATTAGTCTAAACCCAGGAATTGATGAGATACACATTAGGTTAGTTTAAAAAGCTAGGAACGTAAAGGAAAAGATGATGGGAAGGGCAAGGAGAATGGTAGTCCCAAAACAACATCATTAATGGAATGGCACACTGACAGGTTGCCTTAAGACAAAAAATGGAGAGAGAAAAACTACTTGTTTTTTGACACAATAAGGGGGAATCAGACAAAGAAAATTAGTGTTACTCCAAGACTGCCTTTATAAGTGTATAACCATCTCCCTCCTGTATGCTAGGCAGTTGTGCACCACGGGAGAAGGCATAAAGATGACATAATTGAACCAGAAAAGCGAAAATCAATCTTCCCCACGCCATCTATTCGCTCTAATAAGCTAAACTGAGAATATTATTAAAATCTATGACTGCACTTAAGCGTCTTTAGTCCGGTAACCCTTATCAGTAACTAGAGAAATATCGTATCAGTTCCACCTCAATGATACACAAATTGAATAACCATAGTGCCAGGTGATTCTAATTACATAATGAGAAATGACAAAGAACCACAACTAATTACAACATTCCACTACCCCTTAAATACTAAAAGGATTCCTCTTTGGCAAACCACTTGAACCTACATCCCTAAGTTCCAAACACAATAATCATAAGTACACAGATGTTGAAAGTCCAGCGCGTACACTGAAATTCTTGTGAACAAAAAATCTCTAAACATGATGTATTGGCAGTGTTCAATTTATTATCATGACAACATAATGATTCACCAAGGTTCAGTCTGCAACATTTGCACCGTCAGAAAGCAGAGAGAGAAAGAGAAGAAACAAGAGAAAACTCAGGAAACAACACATGACCACTTGAAGAAATGGTAATAACAAACTGTTTTAGTTAGTTAGCATATGTTTGAAGGCTTCACTATTAATGTGACTTGGTTGACCATTTGTGGCTACATTGACAGATTTTTGTGCTACTAGGAACAAGCCTTATGCGTCTGTGGATGTGTTGCCATTTCAAATGAGCTATAATAAGATAATAGTAGAAATTGAGACGGCGACGTCTGCGCAAAAAAAACTTAACTCAGAAAGCTTGATGAGCCAAATGCAATTTTGTCATGGATTCACTGTCGATATGAGTAATCAGAGAATCGAGAGGGGGAAACAGATTGCTGGAACATATGCATGACTAAGCACAAGGTAAAACAAAGGCCAAAGATGGTAATTGACTATTTTGAGTTGGTGAAGGATGAACATACACATCAAGGAGGCTGTTGTCGACAAGTAACTTCTTGAGCTCAAGGGCAATCTTGATGGCAACATGGTTAGGAATCTGAAAAGACATTACATTACAAAGCAAAACATGACTAGTGCATTCATATCACCCCCAACCCAAGAAAGAAAGAAAGAAAGAAAAAGCATCTAGGTGGCGGAGACATGGATGGGGGGTTGGATTTGTTAGGGAATGGCGTGGCGGGCGGACCTTGGTGACGGTGAGCATCCTGCTGAGGAGGAACCTGGAGAGGACGTAGTAGTGGTCGGCGTTCTCCCCGAGCCAGACCTTGACCTAATAATAATCCCGGAGAAGAAATGAATCAGGCCGGGAGAGTTCCATTATCTTAAAAAAAGGTGGGGTTGGAGGAGAGGGCGAACCTTGACGAAGTCGTACTTGGAGGAGGCGTTACGGGAGGGGAGCCCCGCGGAGGAGGCGCCGTGCTCCGGCGGAGGATAGGGATCGTGCATAGGGTTGAGGGAGCGGGGGTGGGTGGTGGATCGAGATGCCATTTGAGGGAGGAGGAACTAGCAGTAGTAGGCCTAGGCTGCTTCTTGTTGATCATCAGTTCGAGGGGATCCCGATTCATCCCGACCGCTCTTGATTATCCGTTTTATCCGACATCGTATCTATTTGATTTGTTGACACCCCTAGTGCCTCGCATCTATCATGTCACTCATCAATGCCGGTGCGACCGACGCCTGCTACAACTGTTTTGCCGCTTCACCGTTGTCGTTGTGCCCATGCCATAGAGGAATAGCACATCAACTGTGCGTCACCGCCGCCGCACCGAGCCCCGATGTCGGATCATGTTTTTGTCCTCGATCCCCACGTCCCTTTTACCACCATACGTGCTACATCGACACAACATATCACCAGTCGGTGACTCAGTGTTACCACCGATACGTGTGCTTCCAGCATACGAGCTGCCTGCATGTGCATCTTCTAGTCGATAGCGCATGTATTGCTTCTAGCTTGACGGCTTGCCTCCAATGCATGTGTGTATAGTTCATGCAGCGCGAGCGTGTGATTCGGTTTGGGCCAACATCCCAACACCGTAGATGTGAGAGAGAAGGGGCTTGGAGGCTGCATTCTCAGATAGAGAGTGAGGGATTTTGTGGATACAGGTGCGGGTTGTGGGCAATTACAATGCGAATAGAAATTGTGCGAGGATATCATATGGCCCACATGTCGGCGCTTTTTTTCGTGAGGTGGGAAGGACGGATGACCACCGACTCTAATTTTTAAGTAGCAGAGATCTCTTTCGAAACAAAAGATATAATATACATATAATTTCCATGTGCTCGTCTAAATATTTAAAAAGAGATGGATAGGCAAAGTTTTGAAAGTTTGGCTTTCAAAACGATATGTATCCGTGACCAAAGTGGAGTAGCAATGCATGTACCTACCTGGTGAGGTGGATGTCATGATGCTGATGTAGTCTTGGCGAGCTTGCCAAAGGTGGTGCCACTGAGGTCGAAGTGGAAGGTGGCGACCGGGTAGTGGTAGTTCATGTCTGTGATGGCCACCGTCTCCGTCCGACTAGAGCGGAGCAGGCAGGGTGGTTGCTGCGCCTGATCGACGTACAGGGCACATAGGTCATTCCCGTTGGGGTGGATATGGTTCCTAAATGCACCCATGATCTTAGCCCCCACCTAGGGTACCATGTCATATTTTCCATCGGACTTTCGGCGACTGCATTGCCATATTTTCCAGTTGGACCGAGCTGCCTCTACACATATATGTCGGGCTACATCTACTGCTTCTACTCATACGTGTCGGGCTACGTTTACCTACCATGGTGCTACGTCACCAATTGTTGGCCCATAGTGATGGAGACGGGGTGCCCGATCTTTAGATGAGATTGATAACTATCGATTTTGGGTGGAGGTGACTCGCGATCCGAACTACAACCAGTCGACGACGCTTGCGCCTTAGCAATCGTTGAACCAACTCAGACGTTATTGGCCGTGATGGAGCGCGATCAACTCGAACACGAGGTTCAATTCCTGCGAGCAATCGAAGAACTAGCAAGAATAAGATGTATGCAATATGATATTGCGAATAAAATTGTAGTATAGATGGTATTGAAAACAAAGTGGGATCCCGGCGTCGTCTTGACAGTGGTCGTCAAACACAAGCAAGAAACAGTTTGCACAATGGCTAAACCTAAATTCAACGAAATCCGAAGTTCTAGTCGGGGACGGCGGCTCCTATATGGGAAGACGACCGGGGTGGCGGCGAGGAGTGGGCGACGCCCTAGGGTTACAAGGCCCATGGGCCCAAGAGGAGGTGGCGCGACACCTTTTTGACTCGGTAAAAAAGCAGACGTGGATTGTTTTGTTTATTGTGGTCAGCTTCGGTTGGAATTTGAAGCTGAGGTTAGATCCATTGGAAATTAGACTTGATAAGCTTTCAATGAAGTCCAAGAACATCCCAAGCGGAGTTCGTATGAAGAAGTTACGACGTTTGAACTTAATCTTGTCGCATGATCCGAACTCGAATTGAACGAGGCCAACTCGAACTCTTGCTTGGCTCGAACCCAAAGTGACGTGATGTCCTCCATTATGCCTCCTATGCTTGTCCATGACTCCACATACCTCTCCTTGGTCCTTTCCATGTTCCTAAGCACAATTAAATCACTTGCATTAGGTAGCGATCTATTCTCAGTAATATATAACTCTATGAACGAATTCACCTGGTGATTAAGTTGGCGAGCACAAGCTCGAGTAATTGGTCCTTGTAATATTGGTTGTGGATCAGCTGTGTCTGTAGGCGCGGTTGTATCCAAATTAGGGATGTCCTCATCACATAAGTTATGCAACGAATAGACTGATTTGGCCACATTGGCCCACGTGGCCCATATAGCTGCCCCCTAGGGTTTGAAGGTATTGTTCACACATCACTATTTATGCATGAACAGTACCGTCGCCCCCTCCCTCTCCCTCCTATAGATAATGACCGTCGCCCCTTTTGTTCGGTTCGTTTTGTTGATTAAAGTTTAGCTTTGCTATTTTATACTTTGTTCTCTTGGTCGGCGAGATCGACAGCGACATTGTTCTTCGAAACCCCACCTATCAATACATTCACTTCCTATTTGCAATTTCAGATTACTTATTTACCTTGTTCTTGCGTGCTTCTTCGGCGTATGCAGGAATCGATCTTCGTGATCAGGTCAACCGGGTATTCGTGCACGGTTAATAATGACTGGTCGAGCAGTTCAGCGATTGCGTGGTTTCGAGCCTTGCGTGTTCGCAGCCAGGATCGTGAGAGTTGAGCGACGCCTACCGAACTTATCGTTCTCATCGAAAGATTGGGCCTACAATCGGACCTTCGGGTTCATCATGACCTCAAGTCCAGCGTCTCCGGCTTCAGCTTCGACTAGTTCAACACCGGCGAGAGGTGCCGCATGATGCACTTCTTCAGTTGGTTCTTCTTCTTCATCAGCACCGGCTCCCTGCTCGTGCGTCACTGTGCTCGTCTACGTCTAGGACAACCTCGGTCGCCGCTGGGGATACCGCGTATGCATCGTCACCATCCTCGTCGCCCTCATCGTCTTCCTCACCGGCACCACCAGGTACCGCTTCAATAAGATGGTGGGAAGCCCACTGACGCAGATCGCAGCCATCACCACTGTCGGCCTCGTTGTTGAGTCTAGAATACATCTCGGTGATGTTTTCATGAGACAACATTGTAAATGTCTTATATTTAATCCGAAGCCTATACAATTTTGCTTCTTTGACTATGGATGTACTCTCATGAATTTTTGAGAGCGTAGTCCATATCTCATGAGCGGTTTCAAGGTTGCTCACTCGATGGAACTTAATCACGTTCAAGGCTCCAAAAAGAGTGTTCATCGCTTGAGCATTGAGGTGGGAGTTTCGTTCCTCAAGATCCGTAGGATGTGTAAGATCAAGTGCCATAACGAAGCCCTCACTAACAATTCTCTATATGCTTGAGCTTATGACCTTTAAATAAATAGATATTCTTATTTTTCAATAAGTATAATTTGAACCATCAAATATAGGTGCATTTCCTATTGATATCCCCTCGCTAGCCACCATTTCTCTCCTAGACGGTTAAGTCTAAATAATAGAGAGACCAAGCTCTGATACCACTTGTAGGATCAAGGATAACTGACTAAAGAGGGCATGAATAGGAGGTTTTTAAACATTCTTAATCTTTAATTATCAATTTTATCTAATATGCATAAACAAGTGTTCTAGCACAATACAAGAAATGTAAAGTATGCTATTTAGGACAACTTCAAGACTATACAAATATTAAATACAATTCTAGCTAAGCAATTGCAAATAATTAATTGCTAGAAATGTAAATACAGAAAATATTAAAAACAAGAGATAAAGCACAATGAAGACACAATGATGTTTTCTGTGGTATCGAAGACTTGCCGGTCTTCACTAGTCCACGTTGAGGTAAGTCCAAACAAATTGAACCAGCTCTACGAATTAAGCCTTGACACCTCGATTTTACTATAGATGCTCTTCCTCCACTCTAGAGATGGTGATATCCAAATCAATCACAACCGTTGTCGGGCCTCTTCACACTCTTCTTGAAGATATCACCGCGCAAATCTTCTCCAAGCCATCTAGGTGCCGGCAAGCATCAAGAGTAACAAATTGTAGTGCTTGCTTGAAGATTATCAAGTACCAAAGTGATCAACTAATGATGCAATGCACTTGAATGCCCCTCAACCACCTCAAAATGAGAAATGAATGCAAATGAGTAGAGGAGAGTGCACCAAAGCCTCAAGAGTATTCAATATGGCCAAAGGTTGTGAGCTTGATGCAGGTGAGAGGGTATTTATAGCCTACAACCACAAAACTAGTCGTTTGGAACAAATTCTTGAAAAAACCCAGCACTTGCGGTAGTAACGTTGTACAAACCCGGTACTACCGTAGTCACTGTTCAACGGTCGACTGTTGTTCATTAAATGCGCTAGTAATAGTCGTTATGAAAAAGTTACGGTACTAACGCCAAATAGAACCGGTACTACCGCAGGGCTGGAATGTGTTATGAAATCATTGTGATTTTATCGAAAAACTATGTGATGACATTGTGTTGAAAAGTTTTGTAACAACTTTGTGATTTATCGAAAACTATGTGATGGCGTTTTGCTTTAAAATATGTTGTGTTAATACTGTTTTCTTATTACTGTTTGATTATGTTTCTTATTATAACGATGCGTTGTACATTACCTTCTTCCTGAAACCTCCAACATTGACAAATCCTGGTTAACACATTTGGAATGGCTCTGCTTTAAGTTTTTGCAGCTCCAACTCCAACTTCACTCTTGGATCCACTCCTATAAGAAGTTGGAGCGATCTGAGGAGGTGTTTGATTAGAAAGTTGGCTCCAACTCTAGGAATGAGAAGGATCTTTGTAAAAAGACTACGCTACCCTTGTTTTACTTATAACAGTTTAATAAGTTGATTTCAGTCATGTTGTGTTTTTATTTTATTTTATTTTATTTTTGTCATGTTGAGTCATGTTGTACCATCTTTTTCACCCACATTCGAAATTTTTACTCCAAAAAAACGTACATCTTCAATAACCAATTTGTAGGATTTTCACAGAAAACTTTTAGAAAAGTTAATTTTGCATCTAACAATTTGAGCAACATATTAGCATTGAACAATCTGCTTTGCATTGAACTCAACATACATTGAACAATTTTCTCAGAAAACATTCATACAAGTGAATTTTTGCATTCAACCGTTCAAGTTGCTACAAAACAACATTAGCTACACAACAATAGCAGCTCTCCCCAGTAGAAGAAGACGATTAGGACGAGTGAACGCACACAAACCCAGTGTGCCCACTCACCAATAGGTTCTAGCTCCCTGAGAAGTGAGTTCCATTCCCTGAGACCCAACATCATCCTCCACTATCTTGTTGAGGCCAAAGTCTGTAGCTTTTGCAACACCAACCTCATCGAAGAGAACGTTGTTTAGTTGGAGATCATAGTAGATGATCTTTTGAGCCCTCTATTGCAGAAAAGCTAGCATCCTCTCTTTCACTGGGCCCTTTGGTTGCTTGTTGGCAACCTTAGCACCTCCAACATCATGTGTAGTATCATCCTCCGCATCATTGGAGTCATCATCACCAACATCAACGATATTAGCACCCTCATCACCTCCCAACTCAGCACCAAGGATGGCTGAGGATGCACCTGCCATCGTAGCACCATCAGATATTTCCTTCAACAACTCAATGTTCTCGAGGGGTGCATATCGAAACTTGGCACAATCTGGCATGGACTGGAAAGAGACGAAAATAGGTCAGTACAAGGTTAAGGGGTTACAAATATGACAAGAAACAATTTTAACGACGGACTATCACTATCTTTTTAGCCCACCATTCATTGCTCAAAATTGTCCTATTGTTAGGATACCAACCTAGACCAGTCTCACCATTCAACATAGTCTTCCAGTTCTGTCAATCTTTATTCAAAGAGTCCCACCGATCTTGAATTGCTTTCTAGTGCAAGCTCTCTTTGTTCTTGAAGTCAACTTATCACTTAAGTATTTGTAACCAGTGAGACTCAAACATGCTGTTGGTTTGTTCCTATGGTCTCGCACAAACCACTTCTCATGAATCTCACAAAAATTCTTTGTTTTGCTTACCTTTCTCAATCTATTTTACCATGTAAGGGCAATTAGAATAACATAATTCTATTATTAAAAAAACACTACCATACTATGTCCATTACAAGATGTTAGTCTCACAGACCACATCCTTTTTTTCAACCAAATTATTGCAATCTCAAATTGTCGCGAACAAAAATTCCATTTTTTAGTTCATGAAAACAGATCAATCTATTGCACACTGTCAAGTTAAAATGGAACATAGAGCTCTGCCTTTCGTTGATGATCATCAAGCACTATCAAATTTGCTCACCGAACAGCAAGCAATATCATTCATTGATGACCAGAAAGCACAATTGTCCATTGATATTGTCTAATTGCTCGAAGAATTGTAGCTAAATTCTATTGTGAACCCTTTCCAAAGAATAAATGAAATATATCCCAAAAGACATATGACAACGTTCTGCATATATAGTGCCCAAAATTTGTGGTACTAGCACTCATAGATCGCAGAAGTACTAGTCTTGATAAATCTAAAATTCATACAACTACTAGTATAGTACATACCTCGGCATTGGGCGTAGCGGTGGCCGTCACGAGGACTTAGGGCAACGAAGGGTGGGCGTGGGGAGGAGGCTCGCCAGGGAGAGGTGGTGCAGCTCCTGCGGCACAGCAGCAAGACGTCGAGGGTGGACGAGGAGGCCTAGGCGGGCGGTGGCAAACTCATCAAACCAATCTGGCCCAGGGGACGAGGAAGTCGAGGAGGAGGAAGCCAAGGGTGCCAAGGATGAGGAAGCCAATGAAGAAGATGGCGGGAAGAAGTCTTGGGGAGGAAGAAACGGCACGGTGGACCGCGGTGGGGAGGAGGAAGAAGATGTGCTGGGGTGGATGCAGGGAGGAGCAGCCGTCGGGAGGAGTCGCCGCGGGGATGCGCCGGGAAGAGGTCTCGGGCAGTCTCTGGCCGTCTCTGGCGAGGATGAGAGTCTTTGTGAAGAGCTGCGGGTTGAGAGCAGACAACCCTCTCATCCCATTTGGAGGAGGGTTGCAGCAAAGGAGGCGAAGGGTGGGGCTGCGGGTTGGGATGCGTAGGGTAGTTCAATGGCATATGCAGGTAATTACTTTTAACTTCTAGAGGTATTTTGTTTTGTGCATATCGAAACTTGGCACAATCTGGCATGGACTGGAAAGAGACGAAAATAGGTCAGTACAAGGTTAAGGGGTTACAAATATGACAAGAAACAATTTTAACGACGGACTATCACTATCTTTTTAGCCCACCATTCATTGCTCAAAATTGTCCTATTGTTAGGATACCAACCTAGACCAGTCTCACCATTCAACATAGTCTTCCAGTTCTGTCAATCTTTATTCAAAGAGTCCCACCGATCTTGAATTGCTTTCTAGTGCAAGCTCTCTTTGTTCTTGAAGTCAACTTATCACTTAAGTATTTGTAACCAGTGAGACTCAAACATGCTGTTGGTTTGTTCCTAGCAGTCTCGCACAAACCACTTCCTCATGAATCTCACAAAAATTCTTTGTTTTGCTTACCTTTCTCAATCTATTTTACCATGTAAGGGCAATTAGAATAACATAATTCTATTATTTAAAAAAACAGCTACCATACTATGTCTGATTACAAGATGTCAGTCTCATAGACCACATCCTTTTTTTCAACCAAATTATTGCAATCTCAAATTGTCGCGAACAAAAATTCCATTTTTTAGTTCATGAAAACAGATCAATCTATTGCACACTGTCAAGTTAAAATGGAACATAGAGCTCTGCCTTTCGTTGATGATCATCAAGCACTATCAAATTTGCTCACCGAACAGCAAGCAATATCATTCATTGATGACCAGAAAGCACAATTGTCCATTGATATTGTCTAATTGCTCGAAGAATTGTAGCTAAATTCTATTGTGAACCCTTTCCAAAGAATAAATGAAATATATCCCAAAAGACATATGACAACGTTCTGCATATATAGTGCCCAAAATTTGTGGTACTAGCACTCATAGATCAGAGAAGTACTAGTACTGATAAATCTAAAATTCATACAACTACTAGTATAGTACATACCTCGGCATTGGAGGGCGTAGCGCAGTGGGCCGTGCAGGACTTGGGGGCAACGAAGGGTGGACGTGAGAGGGAGGAGGCTCGCACAGGAGAGGTGGTGCTGCTCCTGCGGCAGCAGGTAAGACGTCGGGGGTGGACGAGGAGGCCTAGGGGCAGGCGGTGGCAAACTCATCAAACCAATCTGACGCCGGGGACGAGGAAGTCGAGGAGGAGGAAGCCAAGGGTGCCAAGGATGAGGAAGCCAACGAAGAAGATGAGCCGGGGAAGAAGTCTTCGGGGAGGAAGAACAGCCGGTGGACCGCCAGGTGGGGAGGGAGGAAGAAGATGTGCCGGGGTGGATGCACCGGGGAGGAACAGCCGTCGGGGAGGAGTCGCCCGCCAGGGATGCGCCGGGGAAGAGGTCTCCGGGCAGGTCTCCTGGCCGTCTCCTAGGCGAGGGGATGAGAGGGTGCTGTGAAGGGGCTGCGGGTTGGGGAACGAACCCAACCCTCTCATCCCATTTGGAGGAGGGGTTGCAGGCAAAGGGAGGCGAAGGGGTGGGGGGCTGCGGGTTGGGATGCGTAGGGTAGTTCAATGGCATATTGCAGGTAATTACTTTTAACTTCTAGAGGTATTTTGTTTTATTGGTTCACTGCTCCCCATTTGGAGCGAGGTTCTACCCGTTCCTAAAAATTGTACTACGAACTATTCTGCTTCTAATTGCTTCAACTCTGAAAAATTTGTAGAGTTACCTCATTTGGCATAGCTCCACCTACTCCAACTAAGAATCTGAGAGCAGAGCCATGCCAAACAGGGCACTCCGGCAAGGGAGCCATGCTCTCCGGCGTCAAGTTCATACCTCGCGAGCAAATCCTATCCGTACGTTCACTTCCCCCTTCTCTCTCTGATTTCCCTTCTCAAGCTCCTCACCAAACCTTCCTAACTATTCCAGAAGGGTGGAGGCGGCGAAGGATCGGGCTCCGATGACTCCGACAGAAGGAGGCGGGTGTCGACGATCAAGACGTCGATCTTACGAAAATAAAAGGAGAAAGTGACGTGGGAAATCTCAGGGAATGATGGGACTGCTCTTTATTAATATGAACTGGAATTTACAAGGTATGTACTAAGAACTCTGTTTGCTCTCTTGCTAACTCAGAACTATTACACAAATCTATGACTTGTGCTTTTGTCTTCTTCCTTCTTCCCCTTGATTCGTCCAGATTCCATCTTTAAATAGCCCTCGAAGAGGCGGCAGCATTCTCCGAGAAGACGTCGATGCGGCGTTACGTGCAGTCGAGTCAAATGTCGATTGATACGGAATCAATTGTTCGGCGGTTATATGTCTATGAAACATATAACCGTATGGAAGTTGTTCACTGGTGTGTCTTGGATAAGATATGTCGTATGGTATGGAATATGCACGTGCTCCATTCATCATACGGTAGAGAATATACCTTGATTTATTCCGAGTATCAGTTCATACTTTCTACGAGCAGTTTTCCTGGTCGGAAGCTTGGCTTGGGCCTTCGTCCGATCAGGGTACCCATTATGTAACCTCTGGAATCTCTACGACCAGTGAGGTTGTGTACCTTAGGGGTTATGACCATGAAGACGTATGGTCTTTTATACATTAAAGATAATATATAGAGGTTTTAATCCTCGTCAGCGGGCGAAGTGGAGCAGGAAGGAAGAGAGGAGGAGGCGAAGGCAGCGACGGAGGAGTAGGTACAACTCGGACAACTCGGAGGAGGGGTTGGACAGTGAGGACTCCATCGACAACGACGAGTAGTAGCAAGAAGCATCGGAGGAGGCGGCGCAACTTTTCCGACAACGAGGAGGAGGAATCCAGTGGGGAGTCTGATAAGTGAAGATGCTTTTCTGTAGAATTTTTATGAGCTGTGTGTCTAATTACGTGGTACTGCAGTTAGAGGTAGTGGCAAAGAGCAAGCAGAGAGGCCCTTGCCTCACTCACTCTTCAGAGGCAACGTCTGCATTATCCAAAGTGGCATACACAATTTCCTTGTAAATTTCGTTTCTTTTGGTTCTGATTCCCTTCAAGTTTAAAGATCTATATTGGTTTTCAGATAGAGGCTTAAATAGAAGGTGCTTAGGATTGCTAATTGTTGTTCCTTTGGGCGATCACATTCTTCGTCTCAAGTTTTCCACTAATTTTGTAACGACCGGTGTGCTCTATCAATTCGAGCGTACTCTAATAATGATTATAAGATACCCCGAGGTGAGTTCCACAAAAATCTTATTAAAATCCACTTTTTATAGCAAAATTTATATATATACTTCTTTTATATGTGAAAAAGGGTATATAGCAAAAAAACAAAACAAAATGTTTCAATGAAAATTTTCAATCAAATCACATTAGAGTTACTGAAAGTGATAAAAAAATATATATAATATGTGCATTTAAATGGTATATTGAAAATGAGAATACATACTCCTAACAATACGACACGGACGTTATAATGCGCTCTGTTGTGGAGTATATTAATTTCCTGCATCAATCGATCACTCCTGGACTCTGTTGTGGAGTAGTAGTTCATTTATATTCAGGTGTAACGTGCATGGGAATTATTAATGTTTCGCTCGCAGGGACAAGATGAAACAAATCCAGAGAATCGAATCGCGGATTACTAGTATTTTGCAATCAATTCTTCTTCTGGTCAATGAGTATTGTAGTAGTTAACTCTTAAGGGTATGTACAAATTGTATAGATAATTGATGTCTATAGTACTCATCTATATTATTTATAGACAACGCTAAATACAACTCTTATAATGAATTGTCTATCTCTTCTCATCCATGTCATTTATAGATAGCGCTAAATACAACTCTTATAATGAATTGTCTATCCCTTCTAGGTACAATGTGTATTGTTTCTCGTGTTACAGTCGATGACTGCACGAGAAACGACTCAATTCTCTATGCTCATCCTCTCTCATCCACATCATCTCGTGTTCTACGTGACAAGATTTACTAGCTGACGTCACGCTATTGTACATACTCTAGACTAGAAGTAATTAACTCCATTCTGCTGCGCTGGCTTGCATCATGCATACACTAATTAATTCTGTGCGCGAGGGGAGGTTAGGTTGTTTTTTGCAGCAATTTTATACTGTTATTAGCTCCTAAATCCTAATCATGCACTAATTAAGCGGACTATATTTATTTATGACTAGGAAAACGTGGCGGTGCATATATGTACACACACATGATTGATGAATTATTAATTGCCACATGTCCACAACAATGGTGGTTGCGCGCGATTAAATAATAGAACTACTCCACGATCCATATTCTAGTGGAGTATATGGAAACAACTAATAATGATTTGAGTGTTAAGATGCTAATGTTAATCTTGACCATTGGATCTAGATTGAACAGCCAAGATTAATACGGACTTCCACCTCAATCTACTTAATTATTAATGCACTAGCATTAAACACCCTGTATGCTCCCACCTCCAATGTGCCTTCATTAATGCGTCTTCATTAATGTGTCAGCATTAAACACCCTGCGTGCTCTCAGATCCGATCCAACGGTCAAGATTGGCATTAGCACCCAAATCACCATTAGCACTAGATATGTCAACTTGAGCATACTCTAATAATGATTATAAGATACCTTAAAGTGAGTTCTATGAAAAATCTCATTAAAGTCCACTTTTTATAGCAAAATTTGTATATATGCTTCTTTTATATATGAAAAATGGTATATAGCAAAAATAAAGGACTTCAATGAAAAAAAATTCAATCAAGTCGCATTGAAGTATCTTATAATTGGTATTTAAGTATACTAAAAATGATAAATAAAAATATATAATATATTTATTTAAGTGGTATATTCAGAGTGAAAATATGTACCATATATATCCACGTTGAGAAAGCAATCCGCCGACAAGTAATTTAACGGAAAGTGGTACACAAACGCAGCAGAAAGAAAGAAAGAAAGGACATGCATATCTGTGATTGATTATACGTAAGTGCTCCTGTCCTCCTAGTCACTAATTGAAGCGAGAATTAACAAATACTAGTAGCTACAAGAAAGAAAGAAAGAAATTGTAAAGCCACACACTAATACTAATTGCACTAGAAATGATGAAAATGATGGGCCATTCATCACCGTATGTGCTGTGCATGCCATCCGAGAAGCTCCCTGCAGACGAGGATATTGTATTTTATTAACATCTATCCGGCTATTTTCTGGGAAATAGTCCGTGCCACGACCAATCTATTATTATCTAATTAAAGAGATAGAAAAATAAATAATCATATTCACTCCCGAGGGCTATAAATCCGCATGTTAATCGGTGGAAAAAGACAAAATTCTACAGTATTAATTGTGGTAAGTCAAGATTATAACAGTCTAAACTAAAAGAAATGGCCAATGTAAACATAACTGAAATTCGGAATAAAAACAAAATAAAACTAGCAATTTGATTTCGATACGAATTCATAACTAAAATCCCTAAATAAATATAATTCGAGATAAAAACAAAACAAAAATGAGCAATTGGATATGTGTATGAATTCCAACAAAAAAACTAAAATTCGGAATAAAAAATAAAGTAAAATTACCAATTTGATTTCGATATGAACTCCAAAGTAAAATCCTTATATAATCGCAATTCGAATAAAAATTACAAGAAGGCATTGACCCGCGACAGCGGCTGAGATGAAAGAGTGTAATGGCGCCGATCCATACTACAAGAAGACATTGACCCACCAGGAAGCAAAGAGCCGAGACAGCGGCAGAGATGAAGACAATGTTGCGCTGCTCAACGTATCTAGTGGTGGCAGCTCTGTGGTGCCATTTTTGCCATTGAAGTCGGGAGGAGGATGGATTAGCTATTATGTCGGTCGCCCTTGAAGTGGGAAGGAGGATGGATTTGCTATTATGTCGGTCGGCAGTGTCATTTTAGAAAGGAAAGGAAAAAGAGAATAACTCTCTAGTAAGCTATAGGCTCGCGAAAGGCATGCAGGCAGTTAGGAAAACCAAGAAAAGAGCTGAAAACGGGGGGAAATAATAAGACCTGCGCTGCGATACTTTGGAGAGTAAGCATCACCCGCCCACGTGTGCAGCGGTGTGCTGCGGCAGAGGACGCACAAGACAAGAGAAGAGAGGCATAGGCTCGCTAGTTAGTACGATCGAGTCCGGCTCGACGCGCGGTGTCAGTGTCGCCTCCGCCTCCACCTCCATGGCAGCGATCGATAAATCCATCCATAATAACAGCAAAGTCCACGAAGCAGCTCCTTTTCTTTCGACAATGGCGACGGCGTGGATGCGCTCTCTCAGCTGCAAGTCTAGCGCCGTCGCCGACGACGTGTACCGCCCACCGCCCAAGAAGCACCCGCCGCTCCTGCCCGTCTCCTGCGCCGACAACCACGCCCTCGCATTCCTGCCCGCCAAGGACAGCCCGAGGTCCAGGGAACGGGGCCCGCCTGCTACCACGAAGCCTGCCAGGCCCAGGAAGAAGCCGAGGCCGTCGCAGCTCATGGCGTCGCCCGCCGCGGCTCCGGCGCCGGCGAGCTCCGCGTTCTTGACAATGACAGAGCTGCCGGAGGGCAACTCGTCCCGGCGGGTGGTCGAGATCATCTTCGCGTCCGGGTGGAGGGCTGACGCCGCGGCACCAGCGCCCGAGGTGGAGGCGCTGTTCCGAGTGCACAGCACGCCCCGCGCGGTGGCGCGCTTCGAGGACGCGCGGGCTGCCGCGACAGCGCGGGCTGCAGATGCGCGCTGCGCCGCTGACGGCAACGAGGTGATGCGGTTCCAGTGCCACGCCGCGGCCGCCGGCGAGTTGATCTGCGCGGCCGTCACCACCTGCCGGGCCGGCCCGGCCGAAGCGGCGGTGCGCACTTTCGCCGGCAGCGGAGCGGCCCACTCCAACGCCGGAGGCGGCGCAGGCCGCAGGGCCATGCTGGTTTGCCGCGTCATAGCCGGCCGCGTCCGGCCGCCGAACGAGCCCACGCGCCACGCCAGTGAGTACGACTCGGTGGACGTGGGCGGCGGCGAGCTCGTGGTGCTCGACAGCCGCGCCGTGCTCCCCTGCTTCCTCATCATCTACAAGGTCAAGGCTCTAGAGAGTAGCTAGTTCTACTAGCTGTCTGTCATCCCCGTTGATCCGATCGGCTCGTATGGATTGCATTTACCCCTCCCCTCCCCTCCTGTTAATTACCACGGCGGGCTAATCTAGTTACTAACTGCTAGCTAGCCTCTTCTTCCCCATCTTAGCTTGCTCTTCACCTTCTTGCTCCATTGATTGCGTGATGCATGCAGGTGATACAAGTGGCGCGCGCGCATGTGACTCTGTAAAATACTGGACTGGACTGGAGACTGGACCAGTCCGTTAAAAGCTAGCTTGTTCTTTCCATATTTTTTTACCAGGATTGTTGGAATGGTATAGAAATTCTGCTACTTTAATTCCATCTTGCGTTCTAAGCAACTCGTAGTTAGCATTGTACTGCCTATCGCATTCAGTGCTAACAGATAACTCAATGGAATGGTGTATGCTCCTCTTAGTCCTCTATTTGTTCTCTTCTGCTATATATAATGGAGGCCGTTCGTTTGTTTTTGTGTACTATAGAAAATTACAGATGCGACTGTTTGGACGTCTACATCGTCACCATCAGCAATCAACACGGCACAAAATTCAGAGAGATTTGTCGTCCTAGGTTTGAAGGACCTCTCTTGTCACTGCGCGTTCGTTTTCTTCTTTTGCCCTTCACCTTCCTTCACTGGTCAGTGCCCCTACCTACCTTTCTCACCTCACTGCCTGCTAGCCCGGCCATGATTCGTAGCAGTAGCACCATGGCCTTTTGTGAAGGGAGAGAGATTTGGCAACATTTGCACAAGATACAGGGCAGAGACGAACTTGTTCAGGCAAAAGTTCATACGCCGGACGCCATCTTCTTGTAGCCTTGCTGGGTCGCTTTGTTTGCTTCTGCCTGTCGTCCCTCTTCTTCTTCCTCTACTGTTGAGCACGTCCAATGGATATGCGTTAAGCTAGTATGCGCTCACCACTGTGCAACTGTCTGTGCGCTACCAATGGCAGCTTGCAAGTTCGTGGTCGAATTCAGCTCCAGTTCGAGTTTTACTGCATACCCTCTCGGTTTCAGGCAAATTTCTGAATCAAGTGAAGAGAAAATGCAATTGTTTTCGTGATTGGTATGGTAAGCGGCAACGTGAAGTAAATATCGAAAGGCCTTGTTAAGGGACAGCACATGGGAGCATCATGCGCAGCAACTAACCGTGTAGGACTGCTAGCATATATGGTCCAGCATCTTGGTGCAATGCATGCATCTGAAAGGATCACAGTAACATTGCGTTTTTATCCTTAGTTTCAAGGTATCCTTGAAGATAAATCTTGTTGATCGAATAGCACTTCAGATTAGTACTAATCTGCAGGGAAAAAATCCATTCTGAAACACCAAACACCGCCATACATAGATTCGTTTTGGTTTTCCCCCTACCAGTATAAGATTGAAAAACTCATTCCAAGATTCAGGTTTATTTTCCACAAGATGTGGTATGCTGAGAAAATTGGACTGGCTCTAACCACCACCAGCCTGTTTTAACAGAGGAGGAGAAATCTGTGACGATTTCCACTAGTAGAGTTGCATCAGTTCTTTTTCTTCCTCTTTTTTTTTTTCAAATAGTACTCGTTATTAAAGCCTGCCATGTAATCCTCGTACTAGTATATGTACTCTCCTTGCCTACGATCGACTAGAATAAATAGCTGCATAGTTTGTTGGTTGGGTTTCACCACTTGTTTGGTGTTCGTTCGGTTTACGAACTTATGATTTATGACAAGTGTTTATGCTACTGGCCGTACTCTACTTACTCGGACCATTCATCTGGCTGACAAGAGGGCCCACCTAAATACATAACAGGAGATTTAACTACTCCCTGCCACAGCAGGTGTTGTACTAGTATTGTACAGCCACTGCAAATGAGGGTGAGATTTGGAGTTATTAGCATCATGTTACAGCATGCAGTATCACTCAGTTCTTACAACACATGCAGAGCCCTGAACAAGCAAGCAGAAACTCTGCAGCTTCACTGGACCACCGCCATATGAATCATTTGGTGGGCCTGCATCAGATAAGTAGCATGCCGCCTACAAAATTTATGGAGCGTGACCACCTACTTGCAACTTGCAAGTGCACAGTTCAGGGCTCCAATACTGAATTGTCATCGCCTAAGTTTCATATTCTTACCCTCCTCCCAGTTATCATCTCATTCTGATGAGTTTTTGCTGAAACTATGAAGCCTTCAGAATCTGTCAAACCCCATTATATTTGAGTGGCACCACTGTATTGCATTAGTATCAAACTATCAATCCAAAAGAGAAAGGCAAAGATGTGCAATAAATTGGAGATATCACCATCTCTGCCTGCTGTCTTTATGAATGATGAGAGTTGCATTTAAATACTGCAATACCAGATGCTGACACCCACAGAACTACATTGACTGACGGGGCGGGGCTTATTCAGTGTTCGGACACACATCAAGCCCATCCTTTCCTTGCAATCCCAGCAACACCTCCACTATTTATTCCTTGTTTTGATCTGATTGTACTCCGCCAGCAAGAAGACAGTGTATCTTGATCAATGTCCATCACCATGCATATTGTTATCACACTTCCATTTCATGTATTTTATTTTATTTTATTTTATTTTTGCAACTTGATCAACAATTCACCGTACTCGTAGTAATTCCGGTGTTGGCTGGTTCCGTCATACTTTGTGAGACCATGCAGAGGTCATCCTATGGCTTGTAATGAACATGTTGACTTTGATACAGGAATTGTGGTTGTTGGAGTTTGGTTTTGAGTTTGAGCATATTTCAGTGTTGCTGTCAGGTTGCAAGCGGTCCGACCGGTTTTGCTTTGGTCTCAGTTAGGTGGAGCTGAGGTGGTGTATCGACGGTCAGATCGGCTTGGGAGCCGCGGTTTGATCGGTCATAGGCGGCCAGACCGGTGGTGCAAACTCTTGAAAACAGACACCAAACACTTGTGTAGGTTTATTTTGAGATATGTTTGAACTAGATGTCATTGAAAATGGAAAGTGGATCTGAAACTAGATAGACTTTTACTAAAAAGTCCAGAGAGGGTATTTTCTGGGGAAGTGAAGCGGTCAGACTGGCCACACCATGGTAGTTAGACTGGTGTCATGCTACCGGTGGGCGTGATCAGACTGGCCAATGATTGACGGTCTGACCGGCATGGTGGCTACGGTCATACCGGTCGTGGCGTTTTCAGGGTGTAGTGAGCTGTGCTCTTGAGCTAAAATTTGAGAGTTGTTCCTAGAAGCTTGGGATTGGTGCATATGTTTGCATTATACACATATGGACTAGTGTGGGTCAATTTGTGAAGAATTTGTGCCCGAAAATGGTTGCTTGGTCTATAGTTGTGCAGGTGGTTTGGAGTCAACTATGATCAACGAGGAGGAGGACTGGGACTTGGTTAGAAGAACCAAGGTCCAGAACGGTCATAGATGTCGGTGTGAGATGATTGGACTCAAACAAGGTGCAAGATGGACAAGAACTATGAAAGACAAAGTTTGAGCAAAGACCTTTGAGGTAAAATGGTACACTTGGTGCATTGTGAGCCATGTGATGGCTATGTGGTTTGGTGATGCTTCTGGGGGTAAAGTTTTGAAGGTATGTGTTCTTGACTCATCAATTGTGTCAATTTATGATTTTGTTTGCCGTGCGGTGCTACGTGACAGTTTGGTTGTTAGTGATGGTTGTAGGACTCCGGAGTTACGTTATGGTGAGGTAGACGGGACCGGGACTAAGCTAGGAAAGCATAGAACTTAGGTCCAGAGCGGTTAAGGGATCAGGACTAAGCTAGCGTAGCTTAGGTCCAAAATGATCAAGGTGACGCCAGAAAATGACCGAGGCTTGCGGAGTGGTGGACATGACGGGCAATGGAAAGGTGGACCGAAACTAAGCTTAGGGAGGAGCCGAGGTCCAAAACAGTTAGGGAAGCCGAGTGCGGTCGTGGTGCATGGTAAGGCATGTGGTGTGCTAAGTGACTTGGGCCCGTTTGGAGGTGAGGATTGTTTGGCAGGATTCAGATGCGTGAGAGGATTGGTGGGAAGTCATTGGGGCTACATGGATAATGGCGAAACATGGGTGATGCTTCGATGTGAAGGATTTGGGAAAGGTTGATAGAGGGATATTTTGGTCAATTGCCCAATACCAGAAAAGTGGTGGTGTGCGAAACCACGACGGTGGCTTAAGTGGATTAGGTTAATGATACTCCATGGAGGGCGCAAGGCATGATGGATTTAGGCTATTGGAGCCAAGGATGAAGATGACGTTTTAAAATACGTGCGTGAGTGTGTTGAGTTGAAAACCCCGTTATGTTGTTGGGTTCGCATGTTTTCCCAATAGCTTAGTGGATAGTATCCATTAAGTGGTTGGTGTTAGGGTTTTATGTGAGCCTCCACTATGTAAGAAGTCAAGGCTTGAGAGAGATGGCAATGGGGGATTGAGAGAAGAGAAAGGACTTGAGAGAAATCTCTTGAGAGAGATTAGAGCACTTGTGTGTGCTGCCCTAGTGGCTTTGTCCTCCCAAGGGAGTGGTTGTAAACATTCATCTCTAAGTAAAAAAATCAAATATTTAGCACTTGTGTGTGTGCTGCCCTAGTGGCTTTGTTCCCTGTACCCTGCTTTCTCTTATTCTTTTGGTCAACTTCCCGTGTCCTGTTCTCCTTCTTTCTTCTTTCAATCGCGTCGAGCAGTCGAATCCCTCTTTCTTCTTTTGACCGCGTCGAGCAGTCGTATCCTCCCTACGATCACGTTGAGTAGTTGTATCATTCTTGTATTCCCCCTACGACCACGTTGGGTAGTCGTATCCTCCTTCCAACCAGTCGAGCCCCCTCTCGACCAGGTAGTCGAGCCTCCTTCTGACCACCTGTATTCAAGCCTCCTTCTGACCTTGTGATTTCAGATCTTCTGAGAGCTCGTTCTCCTTCATTCGAGCTTCGATTCGAGTGATTCAAATATCTAACTTCTTCTAAATTCAGTACCTTTCTTTTGATTCTAGTTTGGTAGTTTCTTTGGAGTGGTCTTATTTACTTAGCTCTTTTCGCACATATAGATATCAGCTTCTCTGAAGAATTCCTAGAATCGTCTGCCCAAGCCCCTCAAGCCTTCAACGAAGACAAGTCGTAGACCTTTGATCATGTCGCACCCGATTTATAAAATTATATTGTTTTATATCAACATGCATGGTTAGTTGTATAAAAATAGTTCTGAGAGTAGTTAAATACCTACTTGGTAGTATGACTCTTTGAATAATTATGAACGACATGTTGACATGTACCCTTGGACACCATAGGTTGAGTAATCCTAGTTGGTTATTATTGTGATACCATCATGGGTGCGTATTATGCTTAGTCCTGCTTTAGTTACACGATGCCTCTCGATCATATAATTCAATGATGATAAATTTGACTAAGTGAATATGGAATTGTGGCATGTGTTGCCGCTTTTATTAAAATTTGTTGTACCGTGACAAGGGTTGCCATTTGGTCGGGTTGAACCAAAAATGATTTCATACTCAGGCGAATGATTGTACAGTAAAGGGGGTGCGGGAAGCACATATGGATGAGGATGTTTCGCTTGATTAGTCATTAAGTACTTAACTTTGTGCGCCATTGATCTGTGCTATTTCGTGCAATCACAAGTCCATTTATGGGGTAGATTCGGCTGAATAATTAGCAATATTTTGAGTCGGTTCTGTTTGGGTTGATGAAGTGTGCAAGAGGGGTCAGGAAGGCAAACCTTAGCGAGCAGAACCGAGTCAAAACGGAGCTTTGTAAAGGTCTTGTGATAATCTCTTAGTCGTACATCTCGAAAATGTGTGGGCGGATAGTATAAGATGATTATCTCTTGTGGGTCAAGCTATACAACCTCTATAGAGTGTAAAACTATTCGAATAGCCGTGTCCCCGGTTATGGACAATGACTGATGATTTCACACGAGGGGTAGATTTTCCCAAAAATATTGTCTGGGTTGGCACTAGTAGTTTGGGAAGTGAACAGGGTGTTCACGAGTGGTTTGGAAAGTGAACAGGGTGTTCACGAGTTGTTTCAAAGAAACTTGATTACTAAGTATTAACCTTTCAAAATGTGCTTTACAATCTACCTATTGTATCTAATGTCAATACTGCTTTCTGCAAATTAAACATAAAGCTATCCTTGTCAAGCCTTGCATAAATATTATTTGCATTCTGTTCTCTATGACTTGTTGAGTACTTTATGTACTCACGGCTATACGCCCTTTGTTGATTTGTTGAGTACTTTATGTACTCACGCTATACACCCTTTGAAGACCGAGTCGAAGAAGACCGAGATCTACGAGATCTACGAGAACGACTACTTCGAAGACCTTGCGAGCTAGACCGCGTCCTCTACTCGATTGTCTGTGGGCACGTCGAGAGGCCTCCAAAAGTTGTTTTGGTTTCCATGGCGAGTTGTATGTTGTCGTGAGCCCTGCGTGGCAAATCTTGTAAGACATGACCATAAGGTCCTTTTGCTGTTATGTATTATTAATTTGTCTGTTTGTTTAGTCGTTCTATTGTATGGATATGATTTCATCTATGTTGCAACTGTGCGAGCTAGCTACTAAACTGGAACTAGTTCGAAATGCACAGAGAGTCCCGAGGTTGCATACTCGGGGTCCTGACAATCAGTGATCTCCTGATTGAAGACATTCACATACTGTGCAAGATCAGAACCCTCCTGCATCTTCAGGCCGTACACCCTCTGCTTCAGATACAGCTTGTTCGTCAGGAATTTAGACATAAACTGAGTCTGCAACTTGACCTAGATTTCTTTTGGCGAGGTCATATCCATCACATGATACATGACCTGATCCGAAAAACACAACCGTATGATCGTGGCTGCCTGCTCCTTCAACTCCTCCCAATCATCATCCTCCATAGCCTTTGGTTTTGCTTCGCGCAGCCCTTTGGAACAACCATGTTGCGCCATCAGATCCTTCACCTTTGTCTGCCACAGTCCGAAGTGACCAATCCCATCGAACTTCACCACTTCGAATCCGGTGCCTAGCTTTGTCGAACCTCGTAAACAAATTCTCGTGTCTTTTTTGTGCTTGGTGTGATTGTTCTCTCGCAAAAGGCTGTCGTTGGTTCTAACAATTGGTATTAGAGTGGGTTGAGATGTACGCAAAAGGCTCTCGCTTTCCAGATACAGCCCCTTTCTTTCAACTTGTTATATATAAACCATACACAACACTTAATAATGGTTCGTGACTAGTTGCTACCTGGCCCGAAAGAAAACTGATCTCAAAGAAGAGAAGAGAGAAGAATAGGAGGAGAGGATTGATGTGGTCAACATCAAACCGAATCATAATTAATAAACTTGTGCTCGTTCCAACAGGCCTCCGGAGCCCACGCCAAGTCCTTGCTGTTGTAGCGTTCTGGAGTATATCATCATGATGTTCCTGAGACAGCTTGCAGGCTGCAGGAACTAGCGGAGTACAAAGGTATATCTTGCCTAATCTTCTAGTATATGGCACAGTGCAGTGCAGTACTTTCAGAATGAAATGATGCACAATAAGTCCCCTTGTTCTGATGATCCTGATGAGAGCATGTTCCTGACGTTTTGCGAATATAACAATGATGCAAATGTGCAAGTGCTTTGGCCTGCACCGACCATGCATGTCCATGTCTTCCCTTTTATACCTAGTCAACGAAAGCTCGTAAAGGTGTAAAAAGTGTAGGCTACTAGGTAGAAAAAGAGCTAAAACACGGTGAGATCTTTGGCGTTTGCCAATATCTCATGAGTCATGACATCTTTACAGGACCCTGCGACACATCGCTCTGCACTACATAGTTCAGACACAATCCAGTGGAACCTGTACACACCAAATCTAAACGCAATTTCGTTGCTTCTTTCCTCTCACAGCTCAGAAGTATTGCATGCAGACGTGCATCCGTGAGAGAACTGAAAAGCTGTTGCAGCTTGGAGCTGTACATGGTCATTTGATTTGGTAGCATGCCATCGCTGGCTTCTTCCACTTTCTGCGCTGGCTTCTTCCACTTTCTGCACTTGTCGTGTCGTGGTATCTGGAATGTATTTTTTTCACTTTTCACAAATGAAACCAAAAAAACCAGTGCACACTAATGTAATGTAACAGTGATTGATGTGGCCTTTCCAGGTTGTTACTGTTACATTGACCCGCCAAATTTGGATGTTTTGCACATATATACTACAGCACAGGGCAAATATTTGGGACCACCAATTCACCAGGACTGTAAAATCGCATGGCAAATCGGCAATCACCTGAAAAACTAGAGTAAACACACAGACACCCTTGTTCTATGGAGCCATTCATGGCAGATTCCAGGTTTAGTACACGAGGGGGGAATGGAACAAAAAAGTTAGCTTTACCATCAGTTGCTAAATTTAAATCTGCAGCTGCTAAAGCACAATCTAAAAGTTCTCAACATTGTCTTCAAGCTCGTAGATTGGTGAAAAGGAATCTCTCCAATCGAATGGCTAATGACAGACCGGGTTTTCAGCTAGGCTTAATACACAGAAATACTCACAAAGCCAGTTCGAATTGGCCTTTAAACTCCAATATTCCCGTTTCTTGCCATTGCGCTTGTGAGATGCGATGCAAGTGCCGGTGCTGTCTTGGCGTCACGAGAGAAAAAAACGCTCATCGGTTCCATGCGGTTGAGCAGCGCCTAGGCAGTCTCGTTCGGGTTGAAGGAGGACACTGATCCCCGGAGGTTCTCCTTGACCGAGTTTTCCTGAGTTCATACCCTATAGCATGCAAATCATCACATATCTCGTGCCTCGCCAGAGAGACGAGCCCAGGTAATATTTCCCTTTGGAAATCTCTCAGCCCCCTCCCTCTCTTTAGCTTAATCCCACAGGAAGGCCCATCCTTGTTAGGTGATCTCACTGGGATTGATTCCCGTCATCTTTGATCTCCTCTAGGTGCAATACACCTTCCTCGAAAGAATCCAAAGAAAGCTGAGGTCCACCACTTCCATCCTGAGCATCTGTCTGGTTGTTGCTGCAATGGCTGTCTGCGATCCACGCAGAATAATTTGTGAATATGGAAAGAAGTGTCTCAGCTGCTGTGGATGCAATTTTTTCATCCTCTTCTGTCTCAGCTTGATGCATGCTGATAGTATCCAGAGCATTTGATGATCTCAATCTTGGACAAGCATAGTCACGACCTTGAGGAGTTTCTGGAATCAAAATTGATCTGTTAATTGCAGTCCCAGAATCCGGAGACTGTACACTCTTACCATCCATACTCTCAGCCATGTGATGGTCTCTGATAGTTGGATATTCAACGGAAGCAGTATTTTGCTGACCTTCATTCTGAGTAAAGTAATGGCTGGATAAATTTTCTTCACTTCCATCATTATTTACACGTTTCTCCCTGAAACTGCCGACTATCGTTGATGGCAAATCGATGCTTCCAACTGACACATTTAAGTCAATAACCTCCATTCCATCGTCGGAGATTACTGTCATAGTCTCCTCTTGGTGATCCCTATGTACAACAGCTGGTTCTCCCATTAGAGAAGTGGCATGGTTGTCTTCCAATTTATGTAAACCTGAAGAATTATTATTTCCACCATTGGACCTAACTGAGAATACTTCCCGTGGTATTTCCAAACAGCCCTGAGAACCCAATCCAGAAACCTTATCTAGTGTATGTTGATGCTGGATATTTCCTCTTAGTGCATCATGTTTTCGTGCTTCCACACAGAAAGGTTGGTGGCTCTGAGGGTCATGAAAACCTGCAGCAATCACTTCCCTCGAGCTGTCTGGAGCAGAGAGGGACGTGACAACTGTGATGGAAGATCCTTTCGATGATCCGATGCTAGATTCACTTCCCTTGTGGAATGTTTTGCTTGAGTTATTGCAACAGTCTCCTGATTGTACTGTAGTTGAACTGGGCAAAAGAGAACAGAACGCTTTGGAAGGACCAGGGCAGATATTAAAATCATCTTCTTGAGCTATATTCAGGTCGATAAACGTGCGTCCAGATGCAGCACTCTTTGCTTTGACAGGTGAATGACTGTCTGGAGTATCACTAGATCTACTTGAACCTGAAAGATAGAAGATTTTCTCTCACACTTTTCCAATGGAGTTCTAGAGAGCAATGAATAACATGTAATACAAGAGAAGCAGCTGCAAGACAAGCAACTCACTTAAAGTTAAGAACTACAGTCATACAGTGATGGCATAAGAGTTCTTGAGTTTATGACTGACATGCATGAATAATTCAGTGTGTTAGGGTACATTTAGTTAGGATGGTGTACATGAACATTATGATATGTAATCCCTGATGTCAAAGAAATATGGCACCGGAAGCCATGCCGTACTGCTCAAAATGCTATTTCTCTACCGAAGTCTGAAATGAAAACTTACTCATAAAACACTTGATATTTAGCCAGGGCAATCACCTTACTCATGGAATATGGTGCGGAACAAGGATCAAGTGCAGTGGATGCAATCTCAACCCTTCATCTAATCATATGCACTCTAAAATTCAACAAAGAATACCGTGGTGTATATTTTGCACATACCACAGACTTGATTATGGGCGAGTATATTATGCACTTTCATGTGTGCAAATTGACAAAAACGGAACACACATAATCTGACAGCGCATAAACTTTGCCGATTTACAATTTGATAATACTGCGAAATACAGGATATGAAGTGGACAATCATGAAAGTGTAAAGAGTAACAATATCAGATCTTTGAGACTAACATTGCATTCTTAAAGTGGTTGAAGTGCCTCATGTAAAGATAGGACCAAAGCATTGGTGCCTTTTCACATTCACATATCAACCAACCAAAAAAATATTCCTAATTCATGTGTAGTACAAACATTTTTCGAAAAATAAACCCGGGGCTTTGAAGTTGATTGGAGATTATTATGGACAAGTATAGAAAATTCCATAAAAAGCACTCTCTGTTGATTCTAAAGTCTAAACTAATATGTATGTTTCTACAATACAGCAACCAACAAGATTAACTAAAGTTTCATTGATATAAAAATTACTGGATATGCAAACATATACTTAGAAAAATTGGAGCTAGCATTCCACATAATTTCCTAGAAGTGCTACGTAGATTATTTCGAATATCATGATCTTTAATTATGAAATCTAAAGGTTGGGCATTTAGAGAAAGAATTCAGCATCCTTTCCTAGAAATCATTAATCCTATAATGGTATTGGCATGGTGTAAATCAAGATAAACTTTTTTTTAAAAACATTGTTGACAATGCAAACCTGTAGCACACAAGCTTGAATTCAAAGCACAGCATTGTGTATGTTTATTCTCACGCTACCCACAGTATAGCTTATTCATAGAGCCTACAGTTTTCAATCAAGATTGATTACTCTGTATTTATCAATTTCACTTATGTAATTGCTTCCCTTTAACAGCTCCACCTCCAAGTGAACCAATGTAAACATTCAGATAAATATAAACATAAGATGGTATATCTGGAATTAGCAAGCGTAATAATCTAGGCAGGGCAAGGAGGAATGCTCCTGAACTCACCAGAACTAACATGGGGAGTAATAGTATTCTCCAGCAGAAGACGTTGGAAATTATCTGAAAAACCACCATTATGGTTGGCATAGTCAATGAAGCCAGCGGAAGAAACAATCTCCACATCATCATCCAATGTCGCTGGTTTCTCCAAATCGATCACACCGCGATAACCAGACCTCCCCTGAACACCACCAGGATCAAGTTTTCTCCTAACCGAATCCAAATCCTCTGCAACCTCATCGCCACATCGAAGGGCCTGCTTGCCTAGCTCATAAAAACCACTAGAAATAGCCAGATTCTCTCGGTCATCCAAATCCATCTGTATAACGTCAAAAACCTCATTTAGTAGCACAAATTTGCGACAAGTTAAGGTAATGCTTTAACCTGTATAGCTCACCATGTGAGAGCCATGCAACGAATGCCGAGCATACAACACATCATCGGATTGCTTCCAGAAGGGCACATCCGTGAGATTCTTCTGAGCCCAGTACAGCCTATGCAAGTCTTTCACCTACACCACCACCAACGCAAGCGCAGGGAGGGCATCATAACACAATACAACCACATCGTAAACTAATCTCCCTCTCGCACCGAAATAATAAAGTGAATGCCTAAAAAATCGTAAAGTAACTAACTTTCTCTCTCGCTATTTTTTTTTTACCAAGAATTACATAAGCTAGTAGAAACACAAGAAAAGAGTTTTATCGGAACCTGATCACGGAAGGTGTGTTCTTGGCGGAGCATTGCCCGCTTGAAGTCCTCCTGGGCGGCGGGCTCTGGCGACGGCGGGGAGCAGTTGAGATCCAAGTTCATGAGCGCGGCCATGATCTCTCTGCGGTACCCAATAACCAACAAGAAAGCTAAAGCTAATTCAGATCAAACAAATCAATCAGCAAATAAATGAAACTCAGAAAAAAAAAAAGCACAGAGAAACAGCAAGAAGAAACACAAATAAGAAAAGAAAAAAAATTAGTGGGACTTACAGGAAGGAAATAATTGAAGGCCAGGACTAGGAAACTGGGGCTACTGGTCTCCTCCTTTCTGCACGATTTTCTTGTGATGATTTTCTCTATTTTTCTTTCCCCCTCTCTTTCCCCACATCTGGCTGTTCTTTTCTCCTCTGTTTCTTTTACTAATCGATCTGGGAGGGGGAGGGGGAGGGGGAGGGGGGTATGCTGTGTTGTGGTTGTTCTGGCTGCTGTCTGTCTCAGCTGTCAGCTGCTGGTGCTTCTGCTCACATCTCTCTCCTCTCTTTTTCTCCCCTGTTCTCTTCTTCTACTCTCTCTCTCTCCCCCCCTCCCTACTACTGACTTGCTCATTTCTTTTGGAGTATTTTTCACTGCGCTACATATGGGAGGTACACCAACGCTACGACTGTGGGGAGGAAAAAGACGGGGATTCGACTATCGGAGTTGGGAAATGGGATCGGATTTGATTCCTCCTCCTTTTCTACCACACTTCTACTTCTGCTTGTACCCGTAAACAATATCTTCCCGTGTGTTCAAAGCTCATCGTACATATAGATCAAGAAAATACTAAATTTCAGAGATAGTTAATAATAAATAACCATACATATTCATATTAAATGACATAATACAACCGCTTAATCTCTTTCAAAATATTTAAGTAGGTGTAGAGCGTGAAAAAACGGTAATAACTACATTTTGGATCCTCTCAATGAACAAATATATTGAAACAGATACTGCCGCGACAATGGACAAACATAGCGAAACAAAGAGAGTGTTTTATATGGCTCCCTGCCAATGAATGGATGAACGAGTGAATATAGTTAGTAGCAGTTGTATGACTGCTATGCAAGGGGGTGATAAGGGAAGCAACTAATATCTTCAATTCCAAATGTAACTCGTTTTAAAATCTGTACCGGTCAAATATTTTTTTATTTTGATCATCAATATATAAATAATTACTAAGATTAACAACATTAAATTGATATTGCTATACCCATTATGAAATATAATATATAATTATTTTTACAAGTCCCAAACCTAGCCCAGACCAGGCAGGCCACCCGTGAACACGTCTCAATTTGACCACAGGATAGGAGTAATGCTTTCCCCTACTTTAACATCTAGAATGAGGAAACCTTTGTGAAATTTTGTTTGTTTGTTTTCAGTCTAAATCAATCCACCGCAGTGCAGTGGCCCTTTTTTTTCTCCCTTTTGCTTTTGATTGGTAACTTTGCAAGTCATGGCTGTGTATTAACAGGACCGGTGGAACTAGGAAGATCCTGCCCATAATGTGTGGGGCAAAATATGGGTTACAGGTTTGTTCTCCAGATCCAAGGGTTCAGATTCTACAACATCAGGTTTTGAAACGAGACAAATCGCCCACCTAGGGGCAGGAGTAATGCTTTCCCCTACTTTAACATCTAGAATAAGGAAACCTTTGTGAATTTTTTTTTTTCAGTCTGAATCGGTCCACCGCAGTGCAGTGTCCTTTTTTTTCCCTCCCTTTTGCTGTTGATTGGCAACTTTGCAAGTCATGACTGTGTATTAACAGGACCGGTGGAACTAGGAAGATCCTGCCCATAATGTGTGGGGCAAAATATAGGTTACAGGTTTTTTTTTCTCTAGATCCAAGGGTCCAGATTCTACAACGTCAGATTCTGAAACGAGACAAATCGCCCACCCAGAGACACATGGAGTAATGCTTACCCCTGCTTTAACATCTAGAACAAGGAAACCTTGTGAAATTTTGTTTTTTTTTTTTTTTTCCGGTCTGAATCGGTCCACCGCAGTGCAAGTGTCCCCCTTTTTTTTTTTTTTTGCTTTTGATCCCTAGCTAGTCACTTCTGGTGGCTCCCTGGGTTCTAACGTCCACATTGGGTTTACCATACCATATTCCATAGCAATCTATTGCCCTTTTTCTCATCAGTTTTTTCCCGGCCGGCCTAGTGCTAGTGCTAGTGCTGTTGATGGAGCCATTTGTGTTTGGCCGGTGGATATATTCTTGATTCTCCCGGCCTTTGGATGGTAGAAAGGACATGTGTTTTTCATCGGATGTGATTCATTTTAATTTCTCTGTACTGTACCGTACTGTACTGTACTGTACCCCAGCCCCAGGAGTAGATGCACGTTTCTTAATCCGTTCACTTCACTACGAGGATCTATACTATAAACCTATTTGATCATGAACCTGCCTTTCTTACGCGTGGTCGTCTAGATTGAGCAAATGAGCTAATTGATGGCCACCGCTACCTTCCTTAGATTAAAAGAGAAACTACTAATTAACCATATGCGCTGCAAATCGATGCTTAGGTTCCATTGGTGGTACCTAGGTCAAACGGAGGTTGCATCATGCACCAAGAAAAAAAAGGCACGAGAGGAATTTAACGCAGGAGACAAGTGGTCCCCTCTGCGAATTGAAGCACAAAACAACATTCTCTCCTCTGCGAATTGAAGCTGAGAAGTAAAACATACAACATTCAGAAATCTTAAATTGAAACACCCGGTAAGTTCCTGCATACATAAGGTGGTTCAACAAACCGATATGATCAGATACCACAGAAAACTCAACCATACACACACTACTAAAGAGATAAGAGAGCAACCACATACACAAGATCCCATGGGTTTTTCATCAAAATTTGGTTGTAATATTTATCTCGAGACATATGGAGCAGATCGCAAAGAGAATGTATAACACACGGAGGTGACTTAAAAGTCATAGTACCTAAAAAACCTATCACAAAAAGGTGTTTTTTATGCTAATATTTTTCATGTACATGCATGCCTTTAGTCAATTATTCCCTGAAAAGCCACTTCAACTCTAGCTTGTGGCTGGCCACTGATGGCCTCTAGCTTTATCCCCTATGGTGTTTTGGTAGTAAAGTTGGCATGGCATCTACAAGTACTAGCTAGCTAGTGGGCTGCACATTGGCAAACTGTTACCACTAATTACCAGTGCATCACGCATTGCTTCTTCAGGGCAAAATAATTCAGGTCCTCGCGCGCGGCTACAAAGCCTTAAGTGAATAATATGACACAGGATGTTTCAGACCTTACATACAGATACAGGTACATGTATATTTCTACATTTTTGTTTGGAGATCCACTACTACTCGACATTTTCAGTTTGTTATATTATTATCTTGTTTCTGGGTTCCAAGATGGCCAACTTTAACAAAAAAAAAAAAAAAAAGAAGAAGCAAAGTCGCGCGATGGATCAAGAAGGGAAGAAAAACGTAGATTATGCGTACTTAATTTCTTCATGGACCAATTAAGATGACTTAGTCACATGGTAGAACCATTATTAAGTCCTGATGAACACATAAATATTTCAGATGGGAAACTAGACAATATCTACGAGCGCATCTCTCTCAGCAAGATTGGTGTTTTTTTCTCTTCCCTTTTTTCCGACGCGTCAAAGAAGGAACGAACCAACGAAAGAAAGTGAGTGTAGCTTTCAGAGGAAAAGCATGTTTAGTTTTCTGTATCACGTGTCAGATGTAGAGAGTGCTGCAACTGCCAACAGTGCAGGGAAATTAAGAAAGAATCGAACAAGCAATTAGTCATGCCAAAATTGCCGGCTTCAGATTCATTCATACCACCAACATCGTACAAATTCAGCCGGCCATGCACTTATCTTATACTCCAAGCTAGAGAAGAATTAGTACTGGTATTCAGGATTGATTATATAATTTGCAACGGTAAATACCCAAATTAAGAAGAGGATTGAAGAGAAGAAATATGGCAAGTAGCTACCAACTAATTAGCTCAGTAGCACTCCAACCATTGATATTCAGAGAAATAACATCCAAATCGCGCCCAACTGCAAAATAACACTACGAACAACCAGAAATCTTGAAAATATCACTATCGTCATATTTTCCTTCCATTTTTAACAGCAAGGATATATGATGTGAGATAATACAATTTTAATGTGTGTTTACCCCTTTTGGTGAAGCACCTCTTCTTCCGACTTGGCTACTTGCGTCACGTAGCCTCATGGTTGCTCCGCATTACCAGCGCCGACATCGACTCCGCTGCTGACGTCTCGTCCGACACCGACCACCAGCAGTACTGCTGCCACAGTCACCACAAGCCCTACACCTACATTGGTTGTGCTGATTGCGACCTGGAGGAGCACTCCTCAGCGGTGTGACAGGGAGCCGCTGTCGGAGGGGAACGCGGAGGCCCAGAGACACCGCCAAGGAACGTTGTAGGAGGAGGAAGCGGTGTTAGGTCCAGCGGCACCATCGGAGATGAGGAAGGAGGTGGAGGATGTAAAGAAGACGAAACCAATGTGGCGGCAACGGAGGAGGCGGGAGGACGGATCTAGTGGTGCCGCCGGAGATGAGAAAGGAGGTCGGCGGCCGGTGGGGATGACGGTCAAGGAGTGATGATGCGTGAAGGGTTTCTGTTTTTACGGTAGTTGTTTTCGCACAAATCTTGAAGTGATCTCAGTCCTTAATAAGTGACTACTTTTAGCAAAATTTTGAACAACTAACCCACATATTACCATATTTAACAGCCGAAGAACTTTGCAGCCTCATACTAGTATATATAGTTAATCATTTGCTGGCTGGTCGTGCTAAAGGTTCATGTGGTGCGACACTACGCATCATTGCGGAGTAGCACACCCCGACATGGCACTATAGTATTGTAGCTAGCATACGACCAGTAAGTACTTCACCATGCATGGTCGGGGGTGCAGCACTGAACGAGACTATATATATAATTAACTAGCTAGCTAGTCTAGTATCTGACAAAACAAAGATTAAGTATATAAAGTCGGTACTAGTAGAACGGACATACGTACATGTGCATGTGATCTAATAAACTCGATCGATCGGGTAACAATAATAATAAAAAAGAAGTAATCATCGTATTTGAATCTCGGCACCCACGTACGTACTCGCCATTCAGCTACAGTGGCTATATATATATATAGCAAGTACATGCATGCTGACTGGACTAGTTAACTAGCTAGTAACAGCAGCTAAGTATGTATATTACAAATTAGTCTATACAACATGCGACTGATTTTTTCTTGAAAATCAGTTACTTTTTGAGTCATCAGATGAAGATCCAATGCTCCAGATATCACCCCTCTCCCTATATCCTAACCCAATCTCACTTCTCACTCTCTCTCTTACCAATCACAGAGTGCATTAGTCGCAAGATGTATAGCAGTTACTTACAAATTAAGGTGATTGTGTGAAATTAATGGAGCACGAGATTGCGGACAGCAACACGTGGCAGCAACAGCTAGCAAGCAGACCACGACTGCCCCGTCCCATCCCATGCATGCATGCATGGCCCAAGAAAAGAAAATGGCAGGTCACATGCATGAGTACTATATTATATTAAGTAGCAAGCGCGTTACACTAGGAGATGTTTACACGTGAGTATCTAAAGAAAGAGAATACCAAATACACCATATCATCAGGCACCGACCGATGAGGATTCTCGATCAAGTCAATCTTTTCTATTAAAGTCAGAGTCTCTGTCAAAACAGGCCTACATATGAGTGGCCTACTCTCTAACGGTTATGAATATACGAACAATATTTAAAGGAAGTCTAATCATCTTTACTATGGCTAAACTGGTCGCAGACAAGTTTGAGTTATGAGACAAGTAGTCATTGACACTGTACGATCAACTATTCGGTTTTAGGCCATCCCCGATCAGCAAACTGATCGGAGACATGGCAGTTTCCACATGACCAACGTGAGTGGTTATTATATTAGCACTATAGAGACTTACAATATTTGACTAAGAGATGTGACGGTTCAAGACTCAACAAAGGAACATGCGTGAAGATAAGAGACATCTTTACTGATATTAACTGCCACCCCTTCAATAGCTATAAAGGGGGGTAGCCCACGTATTCTGTAATAACATATTCATCATTCAACATCTTTGCATACTACGATCATTCGATCAACTTTGTAACATCCTCATTGTATTTTTATACATTTATTGTGTCCGCGGTAATAAAGTGCCTTCGTTTATATTGTGATTTCATATTATTTCCCCGAATAAGCTTGATAGGGGATCCCGTGCCCCGATCATTGATAGTCGGCGCTAGAAGGATGACAGAATTCTATCCAACGCTTGGAATATAGAACATCTTTGCGAGTATTATGCGTAACATATTCTATCTTATTAATAAAGTATGCTTTTCATTCATTCCATCCAACGTCGGTGATGTTAACACTAGGATTACTAATCGTAGGTTTTCTCACCAAGACGAGGGGAGCTTCTTCATCCTCCTCAATCCCATCTTCTTCACCCTGAACATATGGGAATAAAAGAATATGACTATATGATTGCTTAGAAACCATAATCTTTCATTTTCTCTTGCACACTTGGGTCACGATCTTGGCAATCTTTGCCAACTTGTCTTAGCGCTGGTCTGCTTAGCAGCAACCAGGAGTGGTCTTAGTCTTCTTTGCTAGCGAGGCTTGGCTGCTAGACCTAGACCGGTTAATACCTCTCTTTTTTTTTCACGCATCTAAAGAGAAATTAACATAAAGCTTATGAGCTACCGTCTGGTGGCAAAAATTCGAGACTAGAATGAAAGGTATACATAACATACCGCATTCGTTCGTTTATAAACTGTGCATATATATGCATTGATTAGGCTAGAAGGCTGGTCAATTGCTGCTCGCCATTCAGCTACAGTGCAGGGAGGAGGAACCTTAATTACCGAGGCACGGCATTATGAGTAGTGCTGTGCTGCTGTTTGTTTGTTGAAGCCGATCGAGAGGAATTGAGGACCTTGCTTAATTCGGGGCTGCGCGCGCATATATATACACGTACAGACGTACTACATCCGATCATCACTGTTTTTTGACTGTGTGTGTGTGTGTGTGCAAGAAAGAACCAAGGAGAGCAGTACCGTCAAAGTACTAGTCAGCAAGGCTGGGCTGGCTGGAGTAATTTGCATCCTGACCAGCTAGCTAGCCAGCTTAGCTTAATTATTTGCAGGCATAGATGGAGATGCTCGGCCTGGTCAGTCAGACTCAGCAGATGCACAGCCGCAATTACCGTGTACATCACATGTCCGGCCCACTTCACGGCCGAGAGCACGTGTGTGTGTGCCTTCAATTCTCCACCATCACGATCCAGTACTTCTGGCTGTATATATGTAGTGAGAGTGAAACTATTCTTCCATCTGTTCTGTGGCTAGGCTAATAATCAACCGCCATGCATCTTTCTTACGATGCTAGCTGCCTGTAATAATATTGGTATTGTCGTTGTAGCAGGGGCCAGGACAGTGCAATCGACGTATAGATCGAGGGACATCCTGGTAGATGATGCGGATCGAATCTCGAGGTGAGATTAAATACATCTTTTCACGGTGAAATAGCGGTAACGATAAGTAGCTCAGCGATGAATTAATCATCTACAATGGAGCGGTGGAATAGCGGTAATGATAAATAGCTCGGCGTTGAATCAATTTACAAGAGAAAGAAGCAATGCCAAACAGCTAGCAGCATCCAACCATACCAATGAGTCAGACACGAATCAGCGAATTGAACCACAAGGATTAATTCTGTACGCAGCCCAGAAACAACGATTCTTGATCTACGAAGCAAATACAAACCCGGACGGGAAACGCCCACGCGGTTTCGATTCATAACTAAAAACCTGAAAATTACATGGCGCAGTACACGCATGGCTTATCTATAGTGTTCATGGAAATCCTGCTGCCTTCGCGTAGAAAGCAAAGGTTTATTTCCTGAATTATCGGATTGAACTCCCTTTCCTTCTCTGATTGGTTTTGCTGCACAACAAACAAACCTTCTCGGGCTGGGCCTCTTGCATGCAAGCTGAACCAACAAAAAATCTGAAACAACATCGCGTAGCAGCAGGTCTCCTAGCTGCACACGGCTCTGAATTCCATGCTCGTGTACTCCTTGTTCCTTCCATCCTAGCTCCGTGCATGGCTGCACACACGCATACACTCTAGGCGCACTGAATTTCAGATTGCAAGACTGAGCACACGTGCTCAGGAAGATGGTGGTCATGCGGTCTTCCAAGACGGCAGTAGGATCAAAGCTTATGCCATCTTGCTAGCTGTTGCTAGCTAGCTGTTGTTGCTACTTGCTGTTGCTACTTGCTGGCTCAAAACAATATTGCGCTAGCTTGTTAATCTTGCTGAAGTTGTTTGTGTGTCGTAGTCTGCTTGCTTGCATCTGTTTGTACCCATCCTGGAGCATGCAGCTACAAGTACAGATTCCCGTTCCTTGGCGATGACAGTGCTATCTATCTCTGTGGACGACAACCGTGTCGGTCCACTGTACAAGCATGTCTTCCCACCACAAGTGGCTGCTCGACATTCCTTCATCGGACTGCCGTTCAAGGTCTATTTTACAATGTACAAATTGTAGCTCCTCCTCCTTGTGGCTGAACTCGATTTTTCCCCCTTCCTTCAGGAATAATAAAGCTGTGAACCTGTGATCAGTCGGTCTTGCAAACCTGAGGCTCTGTTTCACGCGTCCAGGCTCTCCCTTTCCCACTGTTCCAACTCCAAAGCAACTGGGTAGCTGGCGTTCTATCAGGACGAATTGAGCTCCCGTCAAAAGAGGAGATGATGGAAGATGCGAGAACCTTTTACTCGGAACTGGAAGCTCGGCGATGGACCACAAGATACACTCGTGAGTTGGGAAACAATAAGGTGCATGCATGCATGCGCTCTCTACTTATATTTTGAAGATCGTCAGCTGTCACAAGTAAAATTAATGAATTGTTTGAGACTCGACAGTTAATCTGACACATTACCCCAAGCATACCAAGATTTCAGGGAATGCTTGTAGTCATTAATTCTTCGAGCTTGATTGTTCTTCTCCATTCTACCGCTCCTTCCTTGCATTCGAAATCAGCCATGCATGTGTCTGCAGTATGGTGTTTTTTCCTTTATAAAAACAAAAGCGTGGCACTGTTTTTCTCCTCGGCCTGGCATTGTCAATAATGCCACCAGAAATTAACTAACCATTTACAGGGATGATCGAGCAGGTTTCTCTTAACATGTAAAAACTGCGTCCTGTTAATAAAAAAAGAAACATAAAAAAGTTTACGACAAGTTGCTTGTTTTTACTGGGAAAAAAAGTTCATTTTGACACTCTTAAACTTTTGCGAAAGTCTAGAAATCAACCTTAAAATTCAGAACCAGATATTCGACAGCATCATACTCCTAGAACCGTTCACTCACTTTACCCCTAAGACCAAAACCACACCGGTTGTGCTTACGTGGCATCTACATCTCCCCCTCTTCTCTCACTCGCCGTCGCCCATTCCGCGTGCAATTCCATTTCCATCCGCTGGGTCTTCCGGCCACGGTTTGTGTTGTGTTGTGCTCGTCAGCAATAGGAGTGGACAGAGTGCAGCACCTCTCGTCCAATTCCATCCTGTCCTCGTCCAAGCTCGAGGCCAGCATGGCCCGACATCAACCATAGCCGCCGCGCGCTTTCCCACGTCCATCGCGGACGCGGCTAGCTCCCTTCTTCCTTCCCCTTCCTCAGTCGCGCGTAGCCGCACTAAGGACGCCTCACCTCGCTGTCCCCTTCCTCCTAGTGCGCGCCGCCACCGGTCTCGCCTCACCGGAGCCCGAGCCACTCGCAGGCAATACGGAGTCGACGACGGCGAGGCGCATGGGAGTAGATCGGATGCGGCGGTGCACTGGCGACGCGGCGAGGCACATGCGGCCTGTTTGCTACTGACGACGACGGAAAGGGGGAGGAGGGTTCGGCGAGGCCTGGCAGGTGGCAGCCGCTGGCGAGACGAAGTATATTACGAAAAGAAAGCTGCTATAACCTTCTTGACGTTTGTATGGAAATCGACTGGATTATATACATTTCGAAGAAATCAATTAACCCCACAATTATCAACGCATGAATTATACTCCTACTCACTAAAGAAAAGTCGAGTTGCGAGAGGAAGTATACATTGCTAAGTTTTTATTGAGGGTATGCTAGCTTGCATTACTTAGTTAATATAAATTGCACCACTTGGGAGATTAGGAACCTTATATATGTCGGGTTTGCCTGCTAATTTTTTGTCGCCTGAATTTTTTTATTATCGAGTTTGCTAATTCAAGAACACAAGAAGAGGCTTACTCGAAATATTAAGGAAGATATCAACACTGTTGAAAAATCCTTGATGCTAGTTATTGCTGCTATTGATTTCTTGAAACTTTTTTGTTTTCAGTTTTGCTTGCATGGCATTGATACCGCACGTTGGCAATCGGCATCGACGCCATTTTTTCCGTTTCTTAGTTTGCATGGCAAGGGACGGACTGGAGTCATGCGGCTCTGAAGTTCTGCATGGCAAGGAAGTAACGGTAGTTAGTGGCATAGTAAGTATTGCATAGCTAGTGGTTGCATCTTTCTCACGTTGAATAAAAGGAGGAGAAAACAACCAGAAAAGCTGTGCAGTTTTGGGCAACACCAAAACAACTGTCCTGAGTGTTGTTCATCTTCTTCCAATGCTAGCTCCTGTGTTCTTGTGTGTGTGTGTCCATGTTTTCACGTGCCTAGTAGTAGCCGGCGAAGCCAACAAACACCACACCACACGACAGGATGAGACGAGCACCCGCTTCCGTATCCTCCGGAGGCTAATTCTACTACTCTGTGTAGAGCTTCCTTGTGAGTCAGATTATGTAAAGTACTTGCGGAAAAAATAAATAAATAATCAGAAACAAGGTGTTATGGTTTAATTACGTGAACATGATGCGCCGTTCGAGAAATGCGAGCAAATGTTACGGAAATAACGGACAGGCGGCAAGGGAGATGATTGACAAATAGAAATTATGACATTCAATTAGAGATTTGGTAAACATCAATGTATAGCATAACACATACACATGCAATGTAAAAGATGGAAGAACGAACAGCAGAGTGTTAAATCTGTAAAGACAACACACATGGACAACCCAACATGCATGCAAATCTAAGCTAAGCTATTAACCAAACATCACTGCAGACGACAGCACACGCATTCTAACGCTATATACCAGCACATTGCTACACGCAAACGGGAATCTGAAACAAGCAACACCAGCTCCTAAATTTTGTAAAGTACATAGTTTTGCATATGGTACGTACAAATTGAATATGAAATAATTTGAGAGAAGACTTCTCATGGTTGGTTTGAGCTTCATCGTCTACGTTGAGTTTTGTCATGACCGACGGCCTAGGTTGTGCTTCACTCCTGGCACTGAAATGATTAGACCCTTGGATTAGTGAAATAGTACTTTGAGAGCAGTAATATGGTACACATTGATGTTGTACTTGTGTGACCTTTTGGGAGAATCGTCGTCAAGGGGAAGCTGTGTATATTTAGTTGCGGACCACTTAGCAGAAGATATGTTTTCTAGCCTTGTCTGGTCATGAGAAACAGAAGAATTGATGGGCTCGAACATATAAGGGATAAATGTAAAAAGCAGCATGTCTAAACAGGTAGTATTATGTACCTGCTCAATTTCCGTAGTTGGAGTTTGAATAGGCTGCAATTTTGTACAACATTGAAGTGTTGTTATTTGCCAAATGTGACAAAAAAAAATGTAGCTAAATATGTTATGTTTGTGGCATGGGAGGCACGGATATCTGTACCTTATTTGAAGGGGACAACCCGTGTGGTCATGCAGGTGTGTGAGCTGGTGGCACCTCAGTGTGAGCATAAACAGAATTAAAAAAAAACATGTGACTAATTTATTGTACAGTTTTGAGGTCCATAATGGCACATTCTCACACACGAACCATGTGAACTGAGCCGACTGCGGTATCAAAAAGAAGAAGAAGCAAGCATCCAAATCAACATGTGTGTACGGTAAAATCAAATTGCACTAAACCCAAATGGCAAAGCAAACTGCTCTCTGCGATTAGTACCAACAGTTGTTATAGACTAACCAATAATTCGAAACGACACCATGTATTAGTCACTGTTTATCGATGTCATCTCGGAAAAATAAACGGCACTATGTATTGGTCACTATTAATCGATGCCACCTGGGGGAAAAAAAAAGGAGGAACAAGAGAGCCGCTTACCTCTAGCCACATACCATGAAGCACATTGTTGTCGAAAATTCAACCAAACATATGTGTATATGTGTGTGTTGAACCAGCGCAATTAAGTGCAATAATTCAGGGTAATGGAAAAAAGGATTAAAAACACACATATCTCACAAACAGAAAGTAATACATAATCTTTTTTTTTTTTAGAAAAGCAATATTGAATCTGAAATGTGATCCTTGTTGCCTCTATTTCCATGTCACCCATCCGCTAAAAAGATCACCAAAAGGGCACCTCAATGGGAATTACTACCAACAGTTGTTATAGACCAACCAGTAATTCAAAACAACACCACATGCACGTTTCATATTTGTCGCAGTCTTTCCTTTATGGACTCACGAATTTATCATTTTACCTTCTACAGGTACACTTGGAAGGAAGTACCTAGTAGGACTCTGAGAAGATGGTCCATTGAGTTGAGCTATGGCTCCACATCTTGAGGACGTGCACTAGGAGGCCACTCCCTATGGGCCGGCTGTATGAGTAGCCAAAACAGTGCTGCACGCTGCCCTCTTTGGCTCGAAAAAACAAGATGCATGATAGATCGAGCGTGTACGGACGTGCGTGCATGAATAGATGCAAGCCACCGAGCGCAAACGCCAATTAAGCGTTTCACCGTACGTATAACGGCATGTGTAATCTTCAAACTGTGTACGCGTGGCAAATTAACATTAACAAAATGCATCGTCCGGTCTCAAAAAAAAAAAAACTCTAAAATTCTAAACTACAGAGTTATCAGCGGGGAAGCAAGCAGGTACAGAGCTCTACTGGAAATTAACTGGAAAGCACGGAGACTAGCTGCTGCTAGTACACCATCTTTTCAAAGCAGTATAGTATACCGTGACCGTGATGGCATTGCCAATTGCCATGCCACTAGGAAGGCAAGCAAGCATCCAAGCCGCCCCATTGTCTCTCTCCTTCCTTCCCCCGCCAGCTCAAGGCTGCCTCCTCGATCACCCTCCAGTCTCACACGAAGCAAGCTAGGATCGAGTAAGATCTATCTAAGCCTCCTAGCGAAACCCCTTCCGCCCGGTCTTCTCCTATAAAACACCACCCAAGCTCCCTTGCACTGCCTGCCACTGCCACACACAGCTAGCTAGAGAGAGGCTTAATCTGGTTGAGCTATAGCTACAGCTCAAGTGGAGAGAACACTTATTGATGAGTATAATATCTCCCAATCTGCACAAGGAGATAGGACGAGACGTCACGTACTACAGTAGTACGTACGTAGATGATGGGAATAATGGGACAGTGAACCTGAAGCTGACTAGTCGCTCCATATCTCACGCTTTCTGTCGCATCCACACGATCGTGCTCCCTCCGTTTGCTTCAGAGCTGCTGGTCCAACAAGATTTTTTTTGTTGAGCAACGGGTGTGCTGAGCAACAACCACTAGTGCTGGATGATCAGGCTGATCTGCTGCTAATGGACTACAAGGCCAGTGAGAGATGCTATATATATATATATATGCGCCGACGAGAGACTACGTACGTACCTCCACCATCTCATGACTGGCCAGGAGGAGATGGTTATGTACTGTCAACCGCTAGCTGTATTTCCTGCTAAACTCCGAAACGAAGCTTTCAGCACGGACGATTTCAGCCAATGCCAGTTCACCTCACAACAGACAGTGCAAACGCCAAGACAAATACCCTGACAATAATAGTCAGCGTGAGAACCTTACTCCAACAGCCAATATTGCTCTACTGGTGTCATCATTTTGATTGAAGAAACACCACAGCAGGAAGGAAATGAGGTTTTGGACCTTGCCGATGTGGGGCGCGTGGCGGTCGACGCAGGGCTCCGGGTAGGGCGTGCCGGCCGTTGTCCCAGACGAGCTCGTCGTTGACGGGGAGCTGCGATGCGAGGGGGACGGGGGCGCCAAATCAAACGACTTACAGGCAGGCTGGTTGGGGACGATGTGCTTGGCAACGGGGAGGCCAATCCCGGCGCGGTGGCGGAGGGCGGAGGCGCCGCCGGCCATCTTGGCCGGGTACTGTTGACTTGGTTGGTCCATGCGTTTGCATTGCTTTTCTGGGATCGCAGCGCAGGCCGAGGTTGGGCCGGCGCCGCCCCGTCGTGCAGCCATTTTGGGCCTTTTGCGCAACTCGATCCGTAACACTGATGCAAAGATCCTACTAGTGCTCCAAAGGAAGACATCCTCTGCGTTGCGTTGCGTTGCGTTGATGCGGATGATCTGCGCGTGACCGGCGTCGGTCAGGGCATTGTCTTCGTCACCGTATGATCCAAAATGCCCAGAGAACACTAAAATCATCATGGTTCGCGACGAACTGTCTCTCTCTGTCGACAGTGTCGCTGGGCAGCACCGTTTCACAGCGTTCTCTATGGTAACAGCGGAGAATCCGAATCCCTCGTTCTTAGTCGAACTTATTTTTCCAATTTATACTGTATTTTTGTAAGGAAATGGGCTAGGCCTATCCTGGAGATTTGCGTTTGGCAACCGCAATGTAATTACATTTCGGAGGAAAGGAAATTAGATACGATGGCTTCTGCACGGTTTCGTCTGCTCCAAATTAGTATTTGGGAAACACCTTCTCTGATTAGAGTACTAGTTAGTGCTATGGTATCAAGTTCATCTGCATGTAATAAAACAGCGTGACCTAAAGCAGATCATCACATGGAATGGACTTCATCATCATTAACATCTGCTTGACCGTCGTCCCCACGCAACAATTCTCCTGTCATTATCCTCCGCCAATTCTCCAAGCAAAGCATGCCTGCATCTGCCATGTACTAGCTAGCTAGTACTTCAATCCGTCAATTCCCAACCAACAACAAAGCTAAAATATCTGCAAACCTTAGCCCACGTAGCTTAGCTAGATGCAAGGGGCAATTCAAGAATTTTGGACATTATTAGCCCAAGAGACCATCTAAATTTCTAAAGTAGCCCCTCTAGCAGAATTTCAATTTTGACCCGTCTCTCCTCCTGCCACCATTGGGAAGCGCAGTAGGGCACCTGCTGCCCTCCCCCACGACAGCAGGTCCTCTTCCCCGGCGCATGCAAATCCAAGAGGAGAGAGAAAATCCATTTAATAATATTTTTGGAGAAATTTCTAAATATAGAAAATGAGTTTAAAAAAATTTTCCGAAAATCCTTAATTCAGCCGCTGACGTCAGCATACATCATAATCCGGATTTTCCTTTAGGAAAATAAATCGGTAAACTCTGAAAAACCATAATTCTATTATTTTATGTAATTTTCAAACTTCTAAAGCTCATATTTTTTGCATTCGATCTCCGATTTGGGTGATTCAAATTCCTAAAATTATATAAAATTGAGATCTAGCTAACTAAACCAAAATTATTTAATTTGGAGTTCATTTGAATTGTTATTTGAATTTGGCTTATTTTCACGATTAGATTTCGACAACTTCGGAGAGTCAGATTTCAACGCCATTTGAAGAGCACATAAGAGGGTTGATTTTGACTGTATGATCATCGTGATTGTACACTGAGACTACCTGGAGAAAGTACTTGTGAGTACTAGGTGACCTGTTGAGGAAAACAACATCACCTCAGTACGAGGTGATCTGTTAAGGAAAACAATATCACCTCATCAAGCAAGGTGAGTTATACCCTTGATTATATTGATCCTATTATTTCAAATTATTTATATTCTGTTTTGAATTATTACTGCATGCATATGTTTATACAATTATTTTAATTCCCTGTGTTAATTACTTAGCTATTCCAATCTTCCTTGTATAGCCAATTTGAATGTTGAACGTGAATACCTTATCACCATTAGACAAAATGATACTAAAATTAATCATATGCTTAGCCAATGCTTAGATCAAATCTTATATTTGGGAAGTTTTTATCCAAATCTTTCAAATTTTGAATTAAATTGGATCCATAATATTATTTTATCATAGAAGGTTTATAAAATACCTTTACTTGGAAAAAAATGAAAATGGGTTTGGACTTGGGCGAAATGGATGATTGGTGGGTGCAGGTTTATGCACGGTTTAATCTGTTAAGTTAAGTTAAGCCCTGTCGATTTTATTTGCTATGCCTAAGACACCGTAACTTTAGAATGAGACGATTTGACTAAATAATTTGGACCTTAGTGTCTTTGATGTTGTTTGTTTGCTATGTCCTATAATGAGCTATGCCTTATCGGATCGGATTTTCTCTAGTTTGGACAAGTTTGGAATGAGAATACAGATTTCCGGCTAAATAATTTGTGATGTCTTAGTGTCATTTGTGCTATGTTGTTTGTATGGGTGTCTAGAAAAATCACGAAATTCATTGAATTATTTTTAACAATAAAATTAATTCTAGCTTAAAGTTGTTTTTAGTCCCATCTTAAATTAATTAAAATTTCCTTTTCACTTTAAATCAATAATTTCCCTAGCGCAAGAGGAGGCTCCCGGAGGATGGTCAGTCCAAAGAAAGCGAAACCTTAACAGACATAAATACATTGAGACATAGCTTTGTAAAGGCCTCGTGATAATCACTTAGTCGCACACCTACGGAAGTGTGTAAGCGGACAATACAAGTTGATTATCTCTTGTGGTTAAAGTTGTACAACCTCTGCAGAGTGTAAAACTATTCGAATAGTCGTGTCCACGGTTATGGACATGCTGGCAAAGCCACTCAAAGTTAGACTTTGGTTTTGTTTGAAAAAGACTTCTTCAAAACTGGTTTATGCAAATGGGAATTTGGCAGGAAGTCTTGTGATAGGAGGGTATCTTTCACCATCCTTGTGTGAATGTTATCTGACTATAAAACTGAGAATTTATAAAATGATTTGTAGTTATAAAATATCTGATTTTGAACTTAGTACCAGTATTTAAAGAAAATACTGATTTATGCAAATAACCCTATAAACCATCATTTGTTACATCCATGCATGCATGTTATTTTGTTATTTGACGGGTGTAACTTGCGAGCACGGTAGTTGTGCTCATATTTGCTTTATGCAAATAAAATTTCAGAGGAGAAGGACTTTGCTACCAGTGTGGATCTCGACGACTAGGCCGCTTTCCCAGTCGATTGCCTGTGGCAGATTAACTGGACTCTACTACTTCTTCTTCGTCTTCCGCTGTGTTTTTATTGTTGGTTGTAAGTCTCTTTTGTAATAAACTCTGTTGACTATTAATAAAGTTGTGATATGAATTTGTTACCATATTATATTTATTTACTGCGTAAACTAACTACTGATAATAAGATTAGTTCAAAAATACAAAAAAAAATTTGAGACGTTAATCTCGGGTCCTGACAAATCAACAGACAAAACATACCAGTCGAAAGTGTAATGGACATCAAACAGTGAGAAGAGTACGTGCAGGTGCAGGTGCAGGTGCAGGTGCAGTTTGGTCACAATGACGAACCCGGGGTTAATCAGTCGTAAAGACTAGGAAAGCCTTCACGACAATGCAAATCACAATCGACAACTGTTAGAAAACGAGCAAACCAACCAACCGTGGACAGAGAAAGCGATCGATGTAGCTAGCAATAGCATAGCAGCCGGGAAGGAAGAAGCTCTAGTACAACTCGTGGACTAGTACTAGGCCAACACCGAGGTCCAGAGAGAGAGAGAGACATTTGTCATGCTCCTTTTTCATGTTGCACGCTATCATTTCGAGGTCAAGACACGGCCGGACCTGACCGGAGGAGTAAAATAATGGACGACTAGTCGACTCCCCTCGTCTCTGCTCTCCACAGGCACACACAATTAATTGCCAATAGCTGCACGCACAAAGGGCAGGACAGGCGAGGAGCTACCTAGCAGCTAGCTGTTAGCTCAGTTTTGATCTGAGCAAGCTAGCTAGGAAGCCCCCGCCCAGCATCCACGCAAAGGAAGCACTACTTCGTTGTCGTTCACTCGTTCTCGCTGCTGCTGCGAGGTGACGATGATGAGGTAAGTCTGCTCTGCTGCGCGCGTTTGGATGAGAGGGATGCAAGAGGGGAAGGCCGCCCGGGACACTGCTGCTGCTGCAACGACACCTGCTCTGCTACTCGTCCACGGCAAGCACCGCCAGCATCAGCCCCGCTGCGGCTTCGGCTTCGGCTTCTGGGACCCCACCTCGGTGCTCCACCACCGCCCCAGCCCCACCGCCAGCCCGCCCACCTCGGCTTCCACACTGTCTTCGCCTCTGGGCGCGGCCGCCGACGTGGCGGCCCTCGCCGGCGCCAACTCCAAGAACGCCCCCCCGCCCCCGCCAGCATGGGAGGACGCCGCCGGAGGGAAGGACGACTGGGTCCACCAGCTCCCGCCCCTCGACATGGCGCTCGGCGCCGCCGAGAGCTGGGAGCCCCCGGGCGCCGTGCTGCCGGAGGCGGCCCCGCACCCGCTGGGGCTCTCGCACGACAACACCTTCCTCCGCTGGATCATTGGCGGGGACGACGCTTCGCCGGCCGTCATGGACCACCCGGTTCTTGACCTCGACCACATCCCCTCCATGCTCCCGCAGCTGCCCATGGTGGGCCCCAACCTCCCGTTCCCGCCGCTCGTGGAGGACACAAAGCCGGCGCCTTTCGGTCCCCCGCCGGGCCACCACCATCCGCACGACGCGTTCCCGTCCTTCGACACGGCGCCGACGCCACCGAAGCGGCAGCACCCAATGGCTGGCGCGTCGCCTCAAAAGCTGCCTCCTTTCGCCGGCCCCGCCGCGGCTGCAGGTGGTTTCGTGCCCGCCCTGAAGCCTAAGGCGGAGGCGGCGAGCGACGACACTGCCGCGGCGGTGGACCAGCTCGCTGAGGCGGCCAAACGTGCCGAGGCCGGCGACGCCTTCGGCGCCCGCGAGATATTGGCGCGGCTCAATTACCGGCTCCCCGCCGCTCCCACGGCCGGGACGCCACTACTCCGCTCTGCCTTCTATTTCAAGGAGGCTTTGCGCGTTGCCCTCTCCACCACCGGCGACGCCTCCTCGGCGTCCGCGGCGTCCACGCCGGTCGACGTGCTCCTCAAGCTCGGCGCCTACAAGGCCTTCTCCGAGGTCTCCCCGGTGCTCCAGTTCGCGCACTTCACCTGCGTGCAGGCCGTGCTCGACGAGCTCGGTGGCGCCAGCTGCATCCACGTGCTCGATTTCGACATCGGCGTCGGCGAGCAGTGGGCATCGCTGATGCAGGAACTGGCCGAACGCCGCCCTGGCGCAGCGCTCAAGGTCACCGCATTGGTGTCGACGGCGTCGCACCACCCGCTCGAGCTGCAGCTCATCGACGAGAACCTGTCCAACTTCGCCACCGAGCTCGGCGTCCCGTTCCAATTGGCCGTCTTTAACATTGACACCATGGACCCCACGGAGCTTCTCGCCATTGCTGGCCGCGACGCCATTGCCGTGCACCTTCCTGTTGGCTCGGTTCACGCTTCCGCGGTGCCGTCCGTCCTTCACCTGGTCAGGCGGCTTGGTGCCAAGCTTGTGATCTCGGTCGACCGCAGCAGTGACCGCAGTGAACTGCCGTTTGCCGCGCACTTGTTCCAGGCATTCCAGTCATGCGTGTTCCTGCTCGAGTCCCTGGACGCCGTGGGCACGGACTCCGATGTTGCAAGCAAGATCGAGCGCTTCTTGATTCAGCCAAAGGTCGAGAGCTGCGTGGTCAGGAGGCACCGTGCCGCCACCGCGGGCGACAAGATGCTGCCATGGCGGACAATGTTCGCATCGGCTGGGTTCGTGCCGGTGCAAATAAGCAGCTTGGCGGAGGCGCAGGCCGATTCGCTCCTGAAGAAGGTGCCCGTGAGGGGTTTCCGCGTGGAGAAGCGCGCCGGATCGCTCCTCCTACATTGGCAACGCGGAGAGCTGGTGTCGGTGTCGGCATGGAGATGTTGAAGCTCTCCGCCGTCACCAGGAGCAACCACGGAAGCAAGTTAGTAGGTTAGTTAGGACTAATGATCCTAGCAATATTTCTGCTGCAATCGTCAAATTACTCGTTATTATGCATGTCACCTCGCTGCAGGCTGTCGTGATGAACTGTCATCTCACTTGTTTTAAGTAGATTGTTTGGCAGATTGCGAGGTCTGGTACAGTGCCAGTGTATTTTAGTACTACTCATGTTACTCTACTCCTGTGAAATCAATGGCTTTGGTTATGGTGTTTGAATTGTACCATTGAAGCTGCCATTCAAGCATTTATCTATCTTGCTACTGGTTTTCTGTTGCGTATTAGCCGGTTACTGGTAGATGATAAAGTTTTAAAACTTCAGGATCATAACCTTGGTTGCTTTACAGGAGTTTTTTTTTTTTTTAAAAGGAAGCTTTAGAGAATTGTGGTGCCCTTTCTCCATGATCTTCATTCTCTCGAAATGTATGTATATATTGTCGAAAAAGGAAGCCCTTGCATTAATAGACAATTGTTAATAGATTCGGAAACTAAATTTGGTAGAAAACAATGACGAGCTTTGCCGCCGACGGTGTGGACTGTTACTCACAATTATTGTCAATATTTCCATGTGAACCACAATTCTTCCTTTTGAATAGTTTTGAAAAAAAATCTTCGTTTTGAATGAGTTGAGAAGAATAAGAGGCTTAGGCTTTCAATCTTCTAGGGTGTGTCAAATTGTCATCTGAAATGATCAATTTCCGCGGACTTGCATAAAAAGTTTCTTAAAGGTTATAAGCAATGTGAAGGTACTGCCCTATCTCTGCAAACAAGCGGATTGCAAACTATTGGTGCATTGTACTATTTCTCCATTAAATTTACGAAAATTGTTGTTCTAACAGGCTACATGGACTCTTAATCCCACCTTTGCATTCTGTGACCAACACTACTGGTCTCGCTGCATTAGCTATGAAGATATTTTCTAAAAAAAATTCAAAGATGATCAAGTGCGTGATTTTACAATGTGTCCTTTTCTCCCAAACCTAGCTGGATGAACTTCTGAAACAATAGAAGAAACACTTGGTTTTAGCCAAACTTTGTCTTTAGTCCAGATCAATGCAAAAGTTGATCAAACATTTTGGTCAGCTTAACTAATCTAAAATCATTGCAAACCTGGCTAATTGATAGTACATGGACTAAGGTACAAATTTGGTGACCTTTTAGGATGACTTGTGATCAAATCGATGTGCCTATAATTATCAGTTAACTTTTTTACGCGCTTCATAATATTGGGAAAACATTCATATGATCTTATCTAGCGTATGAGCGGCGGGTACAGTGAGAACAAAATATTATACTTCTTAAGTCTCCGCGATCGGATACCTTGAAATGCTTTCTCCTTCACGAACCTTCAAATACCTGGAAAGCAGAATTACATGAGAAATGCATGCTTTGAGAATAATGTTAGCCTTTTTTATATTGTACATTAGGAGAACATTTCCATGTTGACAATTGTGGAATGCAACAGGGATTGGGAATAAAGTGGCGCTGGATGTTAGAGGCAAGCATAAAGCAGCAGAAATTTTTTGTTTGTGAGTGGGATTCTGATTTGCATTATATTTTCACGAGTGTGGCTAGAGAGTTAAGACTGCCATTTAGCTGTTGATGACGGCTTTGACAAAGTTTTGCGTCTGCGTAATTAATTTGTTATCCACTACTAGTCTACTACTGTTCGACCAGATTTGCGAGCTATAGCTTGTATAGTATATGCTATCATTGCTGTTCGATCTCTTAAAGTCGTAGTTCAGCAATTTGGTGTCTGTTACTACCTTAATACTTGCAGCATCTTACCTTTGTTGACCCAGATATCACCAAATTTTTTGTTGCTTCGTATTGTCAGGTGAAAATGAGAAACATCGGTCTTATATGTAGTAAATAAGGATCGATTGGCCCCTAGTAATCAATTTTTGACTAGTTGAGAAGTACCCTACTGCGCTTCAGCTATCTTTCGGTTCTGAAATTCTGAATAGGCGCTACAGTTGATACGGACCACAGGTGTATCGAACAAGCTCAAATTAATATCAGAGCTTAGGTACTAGCTAGTAATCTTTATCTGAGGACAGGAATTCCTCAGGGGGCTACGAAGAAGTAATAAATATCATGTTGGAAATGGAATCTTCTTTTGAGCAGATGAGTGAGCTCGTTCCTGCTGTTGTTTGCACAGGAATAGCTAGTTGTTTATCATGACGGAATTTATCGCTGCAACATGAAGCGAATCGTGTGTTTGTTCTGATGGGGATGCGGTTAAAGATGGCAATCGCAGTGTAAAGTGGCCATGCTTTACCTGACATCAATGGTGGCAGGCATCTCTAGGCTCTAGCTAGCTTGCCATCAGCATTTGTACTGCTAATTGGAGTACCAAATTCGACCACGTTGGCGCTGGGTACAACAGTCCAATATGCTATGCTATGCTGTGCTGTGCTGTGCTGCCCCTGATGCTATCTGCAGGACTGGATGAGTACAGCGAATAAGGCTTAGCTATTTTTCTGAGGTGCAGATGAGCTCCCTCGTTCAGACAAGAATAGCATGCGGTTATAGGAAGGTGCATTCTGATATCTGAGATGAGAAAACACAGGCTTGTTGCCGCCCCAAATGGTAATGGTGAGCGAAAGATTAGATAGAAACAAGCCCAGGCGGCGTAGCAAGCTTGTAGGATTGTTGGTATCCGAGATGAGAAAACATATACAAGCTTGCTTGTACTGTAGCTAGGGTTGATAGAGAACATGGATGATACTATGATAGCATCCCGCGGCACGCGTGTTTGATCACTGCTCGATCGGGCCCGCTGCTTAAATACAGGCTCCTTTTTGTGCAGCGGATCAGCTGACCTGACCTGAACGGACCTGTGGGCTCAGGACCTATAACTTCATCGTCTCGCCTCTCGAGGGGTGAGTTGCGTTGGCTCATTTAGCCTCTTTTTGTTTCCTCTTTCTGAAACAAATGGCAAATGATATGCCGTTGACGCACGCGTGCATGCATTCACAGCAGGATGGATCGCAGATGGAGTCTCGTTTTGAGTGCTTCGTCTGGAGCAGAGGAATCCCGCAAGAATTTCTCCATCTCCCGCGCGCGCCAGAAACATGAGGCGAGCGAGCGAGCGAACGGACGGACGCCAATCCGTACGCACGCACGTGCAATGCGAGTCTTGAAAATTCAGGCAGCCAGTACGTACCGCGACTGCAACGCAACAGCTAATTAGGGTCCCGTTTGATCCAAAATCAAACGGAGGATTCCTCAGTTTTGGCCACTGTTTATGCCGTTTGGAACGTAGGATTGAGCAAACCAATTCCTTTGAAAAGTTTTCCTAACCTGTATTTTTAGAGGGAACTGAAACATTCAGTCCGAACCAAAGCAAAAATTCCCACGAGTGGAAGAAGCCCGCAGGCCGCAGTGGCGATTGGAACATAAGAAAGGGTCCCAAATCAATGAGGCGCCAACAACCTAAAATACCACAGAAGCTCATCAAGACAAGCTTCACTGGGCAACAGATTGGAGCAGAGAAATGACTCTCAGCCTCCACACGAGCACCGCACGAGTATGGAGCAGCGAGTACACCGCCGTCGCTGCCGACAGGAACCAGCCACCGCTCCAATCCCCGTCGCCTCCCAAGCTGTTGATCCCTATTGTTGCCTGAGTTGTCCTTGCTGTCCGGCCGGCCTGCACCTAGCGATCCGGTTAGATTAGCAGAGCTGGTAGAGGACGGACGGAGTAGTAGGCACGTCCTCGAGGAGACTGCGGGCTTGGTTCAGGACCAAAACTAGCCAAATCAAAATTTTGCTAGTGTTTGGTTTCGTTGTAATATTTGATATTGCTCTTAAAATTTGCCGAATTTTTTTTCAATTTAGCTATTTTTTTCGTAAAAAACGCACATTTATACCCCTGCTAGTCTTATTTCCAGTTTTGGACCCAGGAGCTCGTGCCGTGACTCACGGCGCCGAGCTAACTGCAACTTCGGCGCCATGAGTCATGGCGCCGAGGTCCCAACCCTAGCCCGGTGGCCACGTTGGCTGCCCGGTGGCTGGGGTTCGGGACCTCGGCGCCATGACTCACGGCGCCGAGTCATGTTGCTTCGGCGCCGTGAGTCACTGGCACACCTCTCCGGTCCAAAATCGAAATAAACTAGTAGGGTATAAATGTGCGTTTTTTGCGAAAAAAGAGCTAAATTGAAAAAAAAAACTGTAAAATTTGGGTCACGCCTATGTTTTTCTTCCTATTTTGCTGACATCGCACGGGCGGTCAAAACGAGACGAGCGCCAAATTTTGGTTTGGCAGGCAGCAGTTCACTTTGACAGGTGACCGATGGTGATTGGCTATGGCTTAGTGCATTAATTCCATGATTAATTTGATTAACAAGTTTGAAATAATCATATTTTCTAAACCGAGTATCCGATTTGTGATATGTTTGAACCGTTGTGTTACTTGTCATTTTATCAACAAAACAAGACCCATGTTGATATATTTTGGTGCAAAAAAAATAGATATCATGCGAGACTCACGTGATATACTCACAATTTTGGTAAATTTTGGCATGTCTGCAATTCAAACACATCAATTTTGGGATTGCCCGTGAATTGGTATAGCTACGATCCAAATATTATTTTTGTCCAATTTTTGACCTTAGCTAGGTTTAAGTATTATCAAATTTTTAGTGAAGCTACCTGAAATCAGAAACAAAAGAGACTCCCCTGCCCTGCCCTGCCTGCACCCAACTCCCTCCACTCCATCGCATTTCCAAGCCCATCCTTGACCGATTTTTTTTCAATTTAGCCCTTTTTCGTAAAAAAACGCACATTTATACCCCTGCTAGTCTTATTTCCAGTTTTGGACCCAAGGGGTCGGCGCCGTGACTCACGGCGCCAGAAGCTAACACTGACTTCGGCGCCGTGAGTCTTGGCGCCGAGGTCCCAACCCTAGCCACCGGGCGGCCAGCGTGGCGATACCTCGGCGCCATGACTCACGGCGCCGAGGCGTGTTAGCTTCGGCGCCGTGACTCATGGCGCCGACCTCGCGCCACGATCTCGGCGCCAGCTCAGATATATACTGCCGAGCCTTCATCTATTTCTTCCTCTCCTCTCTCGGGTTTCACTCAACCCAACCCGCCAGAACTTTTCGAATCACCAATTTTCACCGTGGAAACTTGAATTGATCCATACAACCGAGAGCAAGGTATCCTCTTTGTCCTCCTCACTTTTTACGCATTGATTTGGTCTATATCATGTGTATTATGCAAAATTAGGTTAGTCATGTCCTAGGGTTTGAAGCAATTAGTCTCACTTGTTTTATTGATTTGTATTGTGTATTATGGAACCTTAGTTATGTCGGTCCCTCTATTTCTCCCACTTTGTTAGGATCTTTGAGGCGTGGTAAAGCTAGTAAACCAAGGTAATCTTTGTCCATCGTATTCTAATTTGTCGGTAATATGTAGTTCATATTATGTAAGGTTCATACAATTTGTTGTATTTCTGGATTAGGCAACAGCTGGTGGGCAATGCGTACGCCCGTTTGCCACTGCCTAGTGGCGTTCCAGTGCCCATGTGCTACTGCGGTGATGCTTGTAGGGTGGCGAGATCTGATGAGGAGAACACGTACAGGCAGAGGTATTGGATGTGTCACAATTATGCCTTTGACCCTACACCTCAACAGATCCGCATTGGATTGTTGGTGAAAAATTAGTGGCTTTTTCTTTGTTCTTGCGATGAATCAATAACATTTCATTACGTTCTTAACAGACCCATGTTTTGCAGGAACCTCCCCCGCTATGTGACTTTGAGCAGTGGATCGACACTGAGATCAAGGAGGAGGACAAGCGACATATGGAGGGATCAAGAAGTGGGATGCGGGCGCGAGGAGCTGTTGGAGAAGACACGCAAAGAGGAGGCAGAGAAAAGGAGCGCGAGGAAGAGGTGAAAATGAGGCGACGACTAAGCATAGGGGAGAGGAGAGGAGGCTTGAGCGTGTTCGTCGTGCTAAGGCTGCAATGGAGGAGAATCCGGATGCTTTGAGGAAGGGAAAGTGGCCTCGTTGCACTCAGTAGTGTGCTAGACTTAGTAGTTATGGTTTAATAATGAACAATGTTATCATTTCTTGGACTTGTTATTTTGTTGTACTTTTGTCATGTACTGCACTTTTTCAGTATGTGCATGTGAGTATATTGTTAAACTTGAACATGTGAGTAGCATGATTTGTTTTTTTTTGTCACTATGCCTATATATTTCGGTAACTTTTGGTCGCCAGCCAACAATAAGCACACGTTCCTTTGGTCCCAGCATATAATCACTACTCTGCATATAATCACGGGAAAAATTCGCCAGAGTTTCCCCTGTTTTCTGACCATCCACATTTAATAATATGACACAAATATATCATACGAGCATATATTCATCAAAATACCACACGAATAGTGGAAACAACAATCCAAAAGTCCAAACAGTCCATAAAAGTCCATACAAGGTACATAAACACAGTCCCTCACTGCCTCCTAGCCTTGCCCTTTCCACCAAGAGCGTCGGTGCCTGGAGTGTAAGGGTCACGCGGACGTCGGTGCCTACGCGGTGGAGGCTGCGAAGGTTGTGTCGAAGGAGCACCCTGGAGCTGAGACGGTCCAATCTCCTCGGCCTCGTCCTCCTCCTCGCCACCAATCTCCTCGACCTCGTCCTCCTCCTCGCCACCAAGTCCCTCAAAAGTATCCCTGGTCGTCTGGGACGAGCTCTGGCCTCCAGAAGCTGTACCTCCGTGTGAAGAAGTGCCCAGGCCTACAGTTTCGGTGCCTGCGTCCGGAAGATGTCTCTGTGGCACGTGGACGTCCATCGGTGCCTGCGTCCTGCAACCACAACGAGCAGCAGCGTTGCGTAGCGTCTCGCAAGTCTCTGCGGTTCATCATCATTTTGTTAGTTCACAAATGTCATATTTGGTTACAAGTTTATATTTTGATTGCCATGTATTGAAAGACTTACTCCAAGAAAGTTGTTGAGTGTCGTCTCATCGACTCCTGTCCTCGGGAAACGATCTAGGTCAAGCACGGATCGCCTCAACGTGTTGCCCTGCACACATTGTTAACATATGGTTACTCGGTTAGTGTGATGCAAATAACATTAGCGCTATGATTGATTGCAAGAAAAAGGTTAGAAGTGACATTACCACTCGATCTAAGATTGGCGCAGCCTCCACCAACGTCCCTCCCCGAGTCACAAGGTCGTAGGAAGTGTCTTCATCACCAGAAGACTCCATGTCAGCGTAGTCCGCTTGGGTCCATTGCACCTTCAACTTTGTCCGTGTCACACCAAGGTACCAAGAAAGGTATGCACGGAAGTTGTAGTTCGTGTGCGGATGCTCATTGGCATAGACGTTCTCATGGAGGAGTTCCCACGTCTATGTGGTCACGGTGCAACGTCACGAAGTGCAGCTGTTTTTTTACGCCGGCGATCGATCACGCAATATATACATCATCGATGCAAATATAGTGAATTAGTAGTTATGTATACAAAGGACAAAAAAAGTAGCGTACGCCACTTAGTTGTGCAACTCCACAGACGTCGAGAATGGCTCCACTGGCCACTCCTGCCTGAGGCCAAATTGGCGTGCAACTCTATGTGGCAGGTGGTACTCAACAGCGTAGAAGCAGATCAGCGGACACCTCATCGTGTAGAGGTCCTCGTCCACGCTGCACATCGTGCTCAGTCCAAGCTGGACCACCTGGCCGTCTCTGTAAGGCTCCCAAGTGACCTGCGTACAAAAGGTGTTTAGGTATTGTAAGAAAGATTGAATCGAAAGACTGAATGAAAATGTGAAATGAAAATGCAATGAACTCACCATCGAAGTCGTAAGTGTGTCAAGCTCGTTGGCGTACTCAACGTACGCGCGCCTCGTCCTGGCAAACGGAACTCGAACCTGGTCCCAAAGGTGGGCAACCGTCGGTCGGTGTCGAGGGTTGGCCACTTCAAACCACGGACGAGGAGGAAGAACTGTCGGCCGACCAACTGGTACACGAGACCACATCCAAAGCTGCAGAAGGTACACACACCGCCCGATCGGCGCGTCTTGAGAAGACCGCAAACAAGCCGAGCACAAGTGGCGGTAGAGGAAGGACAAAACTCCGGAGCCCACCGTAGCCACCCGCCATGTCCCGGTCGGTCAAGCAAGGAGGTACATCCATGACGCGTTGTCTCCGTCGCGTCTGAAAGAGAACACACCCAAACAAGTGTAGGATCCAAGCTCTGCGATAGTAGGTGACTGTCTCCTCAGTTGCATTGTCCGAGCACTGAGCAAACTGCTGCTCGAGCCAAGCGATAAGAACCCACGAGGTGCGGGAAGCGGTGTCTCTGGAGGAAGCTCTCTCCCAAGGAAGGCCTCCACTGGCTCTCAACCGTCGGACATGACTGTCCGTGGCGGGACGACCCCAACACGAGACCAAGAAACTTCGCGCGTCTGAGCGTAATAGTCATCTCACCATAAGGTAGGTGGAAGCGTGAGTTCGGCCTCCACCGCACAAACATAAACGAGTACTAAGGTCACTACATAAATGAACACCAAAACGAAGTGGTAGTGCATGGGTTTGTTAGTCAATGTACACATCAACCAAAGCCGTGATCGCGCGGGGTTGATGACGGGCAACCCACGCGAACTGAAGCGATACAGCGTCGAGCCACCCTCGAAGTAGAGGAGTGTACACGTCGTCAGACGCATGTCCTCAAACCCGTCATGGGTTCGAGGGCGAAGAGGCGATTCTGCAAAGATTACAATTATTTAATATGAATCCATCGAAAAAATGAAATATAGAGACATACAAACATGTGTTGGCATTACCACCCCGGCGGTCGGGCGTCCTCGGTGGTGCTCCTCGTAATCTGGATCCGGAGGTGGAAGCTGCGCCATCCCGCAAACATAAATAGCGGATGTTAGTTCTGATAAAATGTAAAATTGAGTGCAAGAGTGAAATAAATACAAAGTTAGTAATTAATAAACCCTTGATAATTATTTATTTGCACTGACTAAGTGGCGGTGACAAGTACGAGAATTATGGCCAAGTCGCGCATTTGCCACATTGGTTATGCTCGAGTGCGTAAGAAAGGGGTTGCTCTTCCTCGCCTTGTCCTTCCGAAACTTGATCCATAACCATCTTGTGTCTAGTCCTCTTTCTACTCCCACGTTTGTTCCAACGACAACTGGATCGGCTATGTACTTGGACCGAGTAAGGAGGCCACCGTCCCTCGTCCAGGTAAGGCTCAAAACGGGGAGACCATGTAAGAACAAGGGTATCAACGCTGAACTCCCTAGGTATCCTGCTCTCGTACACATAGTTGCGATGATTAGCTGCCGCAACATAGTGAGAACATGGAAAGTGGTACTGTCTTGTTCTCCCACACGTGCAAGAGAAATCAATGAGCACGACAATATGACTCCTTGACGGCCGGACCTCACCATCGGCCATTGTACCACCCCTTTCAATGACCTCATACTTGCCCGTACTATGATCAAAACATGACACCTCATGTGTGCGAGCCCTATCCTTTGCCCTCTCGAGATGCTTTTTGGGTTTAGGTGCCCATGTCTCATTACTACTCTGTCGTGCCATTGCATCCAAGTGCCTCTCGTTGAACCACGCAACAAGCTTGTAGAAGGTGAATGATACGATTGCATTGACGGGCATGGCACGTATACCCTTTAGCAAACTATTAAATGATTCAGCCATGTTGCTAGTCTGAAACTCATACCTCCAGCCACCATGGTCATAGGCCCTAGTCCATTTCTCAGGTTCCCTCAGCAAGCCTCTCAACCACTGTCTACCCTCAGTGTTTGTTCCAGTTTTGAGCTGTTCCAGCTTCTCTTTGAACAACAACACCTCAAGCTGGCGTGCAACCTCCTCGAAAAGAGGAAAGTTATCCTTTGTACCATCCTTACGGAGTAAATTCTCGGTGAGGTGCCGAGTGCACCACCGGTGATGGATAGGTGCGTACCCCGGAATCTGCTCCTGTACAGCACTAAGTATGCCCTGGTGTCTGTCAGATATGACACCAACCTCCCTGCCAGGGCCAACAACATGTATCCGAACAAGCCGCAGGAACCATCCCCAACTATCTTTGTTCTCCCTCTCCACCAAAGCAAACGCAAGAGGGACCAATGTGTTGTCTGCGTCAACGAAATGGCTATCAACAATGTGCCCATGTACTTGCAAGAAGAAAAGTACCATCAATGGAGAAGACGGACGACAATGCAGAATGCCTCGATGCATCATGGAAAACACGGAATGCGCGGAAGAATATCGCCTTCCATCCTTCCATTCATTTGGTTTGGGATGTACTGTAATGCATGCTGGATTAATCGCTTTCATTGCATTGAACAATGCTGGCAACTGCTCGTACCCCTCCTCCCAATCCCCATATATCATCTTCCAAGCTCGCTGCTTTGCCCTCCATGCTTTTCCATACCTTATGTCGTATCCGAACATCTTCTGTGTCATCTCCATAATTGTCCTCACCTTCAAATTGGGCTGCCCCTTCAGTATTGAGTATAGTGATCTCGCAATGAGGGTAGATGTCAACTGGCGATGCTACATTTCAAGTTTGATTCGCACAAGTGTGTGGGCCAACGATTTTTGTGATCTTGAACTTGCCTGTGTCCTTCTGTTTCCTAGCACACACCCTCCAATTACAATCGGCCTTCTCACACACCATTGTGTAACGCCGCTGCACATAGGAATGCCTAACCTTGAAAGGTCTTTTGCGCTTCACATAATACTCCTGTAACCACCTTCTCAATGTAGGCAAGTCCTTGAAGACCAAACCCTTCTTGATTTCCATGCTATCCCCGGCTTCAGGAGCCTCTAACAACTCGTCGTCTCGGCCTTCTGCATAAGCACCTTGGGAATGACTAAAGTCTGCTGAATTCTTCAATAGTGGATCACGATTAGGGCGGTGTATGATGAGCTCAATATCTTGTTGTGTCAATGCTGCAATAGGCCGGTCTTCATGGAATCAACGGCTCTAGCCGTCCCATAAGGCTCCTCATCATCATCAATCCGAACATCAACGCTGTTAGAGGCCCTCTGAAATTGATCCATGTTGCTGAAGGTGCCACAGGAGGGCGACCATCATTTTCAGAACATCTCCGCATCACAACCACACATAGGATGGCAATTGAGACAAAGGAATAGATTAATGAATGGTAAACTAAAGTGGTACTCGACACTTACTTGGATGGTTACGAGTCAAAGGATCTCTGAGGGCGCAGGATGAGAAATTCCAATCTCATTCGGGCCGGATTGAGCATCGGGTACCACAACCGCTCGTTCACATCCGCATCACAATTGGGTAACGGAGGGTCCAAAGGGGAGGACTACCCAAATCGGTGAATGCCCATAAAGGGTGAATGCCCATGAGGGGGTGAGTGCCCATGAGGATTAGGATCAATGGACAACTTCCCCACAAACAAATCCAAACATTGATATTGGGTCCTCATCACCGATCTGACATAATTTTGCCACTGATCCTCAGAGTCAATTGAGACAATCCGCCTAAAAATAGAGTCTTTAGAACCAAGGTGAAGTACACCCTCAACTGAGATGACATCCTCATTACCATGACAACATAGAACCTCACGAGCTCTAGCGACCAATTCACCATAAGACGGACGATCACTAAGCAGCAGGGACACACTTTCCATCCCAACAAATGACACATTTCCATAACCATCTTTCTCAATACTGCCTCCATGGTGCAAGGTTACTAGATTGTCCATCTAATCCATACAAAAGGCAGTGGTTGTTAATGTCTAATAGTAAAGTAGTATACTAACTAATTGCATACGTAACTAATTTAAGTTTATAACTACCCAAGTAGTTTGCTACCTAGCAAACTAAATAACTATGTCTAACTAACTATATGTAACTAAACAAACTAAAATTTCTAACTATGTCTAACTATATCTAAACTCTAACTACATTATATGTTATTAAATTAGCTATGTCTAACTATATATCTAAACCCTAACTACATCATATCTAACTAAAATTGCTATGACTAACTATATATCTCAACCCTAACTACATTAACTATATCTAAACCCTAACTAACTACAATTTCTAACTAAATTTACTAACTACATTTTCTAACTCTAAAAAAAATTTCTAACTACAATTTCTAACTAAATTTCTAACTAAACTTACTAACTACAATTTCTAACCAAATTTACTAACTAAATTTCTAACCAAATTTACTAACTACAATTTCTAATTAAATTACTTACTACCTTTACTTATTAAAAAAAAATTAACCTTCGGCGTCGGCGTCACTGCAGCCTCTTCTTCTTCTTAAGGCGCGCCCGTGCCGCAGCAGGCGGGGACCGGCGCGCTTTGGCTCGGCGCGGCCATGCGAGGCGAGAGCGCGCGGGGACCGCTCGGGCGAGGCGGAGCGCGCGCGGCGCGCGCGCAGGCTCCTCCCGGCCGGCGAGAGAGAGAGAGAGAGAAGGAGGAAGGGCCCGCGGTCATTTTTGAATGCTCGGCGCCGAGATCTGTGGCGCCGAGGTACCGGCCACGCTGGCTGCCCTGGTGGTTAGGGTTCGGGACCTCGGCGCCAAGACTCACGGCGCCGAGTTCTCAGATTCGGCGCCGTGAGTCACGGCGCCCCCTGGTCCAAAACTGAAAATAAGACTAACAAAGGTATAAATGTGTGTTTTTTTTATTAAAAAAAGGCTAAATTGAAAAAAATTCGGCATCCCTGATTGAAGGGCCATTGCCATTCTCCTACGCTGCCTATCTATTAATTCTGGAAATAGATTCGATGCAGAAGATCTTCCGTGCAGGATATCAGTAGCAATCTTTTCAGAGCAATGTTCAGTAACGATCTTTTCAGAGCAATGTTCACACATTCACCTAACACTGTTAATTCTCCGACCGGCAGACTGCCGCACTACCCACCACAGTACTACAAGCTAACTAGTAGTGTAGCATTCTGCTCTTCAGCGTTTCCACGTCATCAGATCAGATGTATATCACGTGCTCTTCACTCCTTGATTGCCACTACGTGCCTGCATTAAATTGTCACTGTTTTCCCGCAAAAAGAAAAACTCGCTGCTCACTAATTAGTAATTAATCTTTGTATCCATGCATTCCAGCCCTTCACTTGAAGCTCCAAAGTAAACTTGAAGCCAGGTTCAGATAATGTTAATTTCACCAGTAAATTAAGGTCTCCCGCAAACGATTGATTATAGTAGGAATAGTATCAACTTGATTAGCCGGTTGATATCTTTAGACGATAGAATGTTATCTCTATCAGTTTCAGTTGGAAGGATATATGTCTCTAGTTGTTGGAAGGTTTTGTTTGTATTTGTTATTAGGGTCGGCTCTGTATAAACATATGACCTAACATTTACCCCAAGGTCATTATCCTAGTCTATACATGGTGTATCCTTTCTCCGAAGACGCATCTCTCCTTCAGTCGAGCTGAGCCGAGCCGAGCCGTGTCGACCTTTATCTGTACGATAGTTACCCTATGATACGAATCGGTGGTACCTAACGTCTCCTTTCTTTATGCACTGTTTCTCAGCCATCCATCCATATGCAACCATTACAAAACAACCTAACCACGTGATTTTGCCCCTACCTATCAATCACTCGCAAAGACAAGCACCTACTTTATTCCCCATCCATCCATCTCCCAACAATATTTAAAATTCTAAGCTGTATGTATGTATGCTTTTGCTTAGTTCACAGATCGATCAGGCTGTTAAAGTGCCATGAATGAATCACTTTGATCACAAAAGGAGGGCAATTTTTATCGGCAACAGGACTTGAAAGTTGAAGACCCAGCTGGGAATCGAATCTCGATCTCATGTGGTCGATCGGTACACTCGATTTAATACAATACGGACCATCTATTCTTTTTATCTAGTGATTCAAATTAGTTAAGATTTAGTTAGTATGAGTAGTAGAACTCCAATGAGATAGAATTATAATTGCTCATGTAAGGGTCACATAGCACAAGGGTAGCACTACGTACTTACTAGTAGGATGTACCGTAAAGTTTCTTACCGATTAAGCTTGCTTATGGGCACCAACACAAGAGTATTTATTCTAGAAGACGAAGAGAAAGGAGAGGAAGAAGAAAAGGCTGGGCAATGCGTGGATCGCATGGCGATGGTGTGAGCCGCAGATGCAGCAACAACCTTGAGCTTGAGGTTGGAACCGAATCGCACTCTCCGAGGAGGCTTCAGCACGACATGTCTCTTCTTTTTTTTTTCCCTTTAGATATCTTAAGGGCACTCAGACCCACAAGTGTTGGTGCCCACAAGCAAAGCTTAATCGGTGCACTAGCTAGCTTAAGACGGAGGTAGAAGCTAGAGGACTCTCTGCAAACGTATTCATCCCGGCCCTGAGCTATTTTTATCCGGTTTCATGCTCTCTGCATGGCACCCAAGTTACTACTGTGAGAGTTTAATGTTTCAACACACAAACTGAAACAGATGAAATGGCTGGTTAAGACTCGAAAGAAAAACGCACACAATTTTTGCTAGCTAAACTCCAGCTTTTCTGAGTGAAAGCCAAGCTACTGTTCGTGGTCATTTGAAGCACGACGCATTAACAGATGGCATTGGTTCTTTGATGGCGATGGAATCATGTTTTTAGGTAACACATCACCTCCTCTCAGGTCAAGAGTCACAGGCAGCTGTCTGTGCACAAACAAAAGTACAACGGTTCCTTAGGCGATTTTACTACATTACCAACTTATCTGGGGATTTTTTTAAAAAAATAATAATATTATTTTAAAAGATAATTACAAAAATAATTAGTCATCCTTAAAAATTACAAAAATAGGTTCCACAGCTTCATGTCGCCAGTTCAACGGGTGACAGGAACCCTAAACCATAAACTGGTTGGTCTGTTTATGATTTTCGTAGATTCTCAATGGTACGAAATCTGTTAGACTCGCAATAACATTTTGTAATCGTCGTATGTTGTTCTAGTATGGTGATTTTCTAAAGAATTTTACGAGGACGATTGATATACAATGATTCATAAGTAGGAAGGTAAGTGATATTGCGATGCGCCAGAGAATTCATACATAATGGAGAACTTTGGAGAAATGACCTCTTGCAAAACATTTCTCATGTACATGCACTGCATATTATGTAAGGAGACAAATGTGAATTTACCATTACTATCAAAACTACGACAAATCACACTGATATTACATAACATTAAGCAAAACGTCATAACACTTAGTTTTTTTTTTTACAAATCAAAATGATAATTCAGAACATTGACAATTACATATTACAACTGTATGTGCTTTCCAGTGGCCGCGACCTCAACGTCCCCCATGTGGACTGCCTCGAGTCGGGCGACCAGATGAGATCCCTACGGCGACGTCCGGAGTGCCGATGTCTCCTTCGTCTTGAGGATTTCTCGTGGGGCATTTCTTGAAGGTGTGCCCAGACTCCCTACAAATGGAGCACTTCTTCGTACGACGTCTGGCTTCTGCTTCATTCATGTCGTTCCTGATGCGTCGTACCTATCGCTAGCCAACCTTTCCCTTCAGCCTATCAATGTCTGCAGCTCAGATTAGTTGGTCCCAGGTCGGATGGTCAGTGGAATGGTCAACCACGGTGTAACCATACATCTCTGTACTCCAGGTTTGCATCACCGTCTCCTTGTTGAAATAGTCAGAGAGGTACTGGCCGGGATGCTGTGCCACCATTGAACATGCGGTCATAACATAGGAGTAGGGTCTATGCAGAAGAAGGGGCTTGTTGCAAGTGCATATGAAACTATCACGACGTAACGTGCACTCGTGGGTGACCATCTCGCGGTTCGTCCTGCGGCGTCCTTTATCTCTGCACATTATCTCGAAGCAAAGCTTCCTTGTGCCCATCTTGAATGCTCGGTGCATCTCACCCTTCTTGCTCTTCTCCTCTATGTACTTGGTGATCATGGTGGAAAAGAGTACTCTGTCATTTGCCATAGCGAGCAACGTGTTGTTGCTTCTGTTAATAAAATAGTTTGTAGTACCGCGGAGAATTGCTTCCATAATACCAACCAAAGGGAGGCACCTTGCTCCGCGCATGATCCAGTTGTACACCTCGGCTAGATTAGTTGTCATGAAACCATATCGAGCACCACCCCTGTCATGCAGCAGCGACCACTTCTCCTTAGGCTCGTGCTCAATCCAATCCGAGAAATATTTCACCTGCGCCCCCGTCCTCCACGTTAATCTGGGAGCATCTATGGGTAGCTGTGGCAATGCTTCGAGAACCTAGTCAGTGCTTGGGGCGACCCTTTTCGCTGCCTCCCTTCTGTGCGTCTGGATCCGCTCATCTAGAATCTTCCAAAGTGCTTCGAACTTCCGTTGTTGGTTCTAGTTGTACATCCACTTGAACAGGTTCATCAAGTCCTTATTGTGGAATTGCTTGTAGAAGTTTGCACCCCAAGTACCTCATGCACTACCTGCTCTGTAGATCTACCCACGGAAGTGGTACGTTCTCTCCCTGTTGTAGCTGAGTTATTACACTCAGTAGGCCCGCATGCCAATCATGTATGATGCATACGTTTGGACGGTCATGTACAATAGAAATCCTCAAATTCTTTAGGAACCACAACCAGTTGTCTGTGTTCTCGCTTTCAACAAAAACAAATGCCACGGGAAGAACTTGATTGTTCACGTCCGTCACTATTGCAGTCAGTATCTAGCTCTTGTAATTTCCGGTCAGGAATATACCATCGACGCACAAGATTGGACGACAGTGCCAGAATGCATTGATGCATGGATCAAAGGCGAAGAATGCTCGCCGTTGTACCCTCTTATCGGCCCACTTCGGATGTGTGACATCTTGAATATCGACATGAGTGCTGGGATTCCTGTCTTGTATGACTCGGAGTAGTCTGGGGAGGTTGTGGTAGGAGTCATCGAACGTACCGAGTCTTGATTCTAATGCCTTCTGTTGGGCACTCCACGTCTCGGTATAGCTGATTGTGTACTGGAATCTTACTTCAACCGTCTGAATGATGGATCGTGGCTCAAAATCTAGATTGTTCACGATCTCACCGTACATGAGGTTGGTGATGAAGCCTGATGATAGGTTCCTGTGGGACTGCACTGACTCAGCGACGACACATGTGTGAGGGACGACTATAGAGCACTTCCAATAGGTGTCCCACTTAGGCTGAAATACGTGCACTCGCCGAGAGTATCCCTCTATGTCGCACTTTACGTCATAGAATCTTAGGTTAGACTTGACGACTTTGAATGTGCACCGCACCGACAAGGCCAGAATTTGATCGCCTCCTGCACAACCTCCTTGCATTTGTATATAGCTCCTTGCCTGACCTCACTTTGGTTGTACTCCTACGGCACACAGGAGCCTTCATTGACGATGAAGTTGTCGAATTGGTATGTGTTTCACTCGGATGGAACCGTCTGCTGGTCCACATCCTCGTCGTCGGACCCTTCATCTTCTGATAATGCCATATAGTCTCGGTCTTCGAGATCCATCCTTTGCACTACGGCTTCCACCTCCTCACCCTCGTCAGCAAGCCCACTAGTTTGCTTGACCGAAGGAACTACTTCCGCAGGGCCTTCATCGACAACATCAGTAACTCTGGGAGTTTCAGCCATGGTGTGCGCCTCGCTGTGGCTGGAGTCCCCAACTTCTTCTTCGACGTCAGCACCCCCTTCTTGTTCAACCGCGGATGAAGCAGCGGGATTGGCATATGCCTGGGCCAAACGGACCAAATCCCACCATCCCTCCCTCGCCATTCGTACATATGACTGCCATGACTTTGTTTTCTTGAGCTGCACTAACTCCCAATATGTGGGCTGTGCTGCTCGAGGGGCAAGGCAACTCAATCTCAGATCATACACATCGCAGTCCACTTGGAATGTGTGGAACAACCAGCGCATCACAGCGCCCCATGTACGCTGCTTTGGTCTTGTTAGGGGCACGGTCGCCGATCGAAAATAATGCAAATCAATTCTCATGTGACCCTCCAGAATAGTCCCCTTACTATAGTAAATTTTGAAATTGGCGACGTCCAACATATTTGACGCACTACACCATAAAGAATATTTTCACGATTAACCACATATCTAAACCTAGACTACCCACTGAAAAGTATTATGTACAACATACTGCACTATGTAACCGTACATCTAAAACTATGTAATTCATTTGGTTAAAAAAATTACAGACAGTGGGCAACTAGCTTCTCTCCTCCCCTCTACTCCTCTCTCTTCCCTCCTTCTTCTCTTTTTTCTAAACAAAAGTGAGTCCTATGCCTAATTTTAGGGTTTCAATGGGTTTTATAGGGACAGTCTCCCTATCACCAGTTGAACTGGTGACAGGTCCCTATCGCCATTTCAACTGACGACAGGAAGATGTCGCCAGTTGAACTGGCGACAGGGAACTAGCCCGACGACAGGCAGGGAACAGGTTTCTATCACCAGTTGAACTGGCAATTGGCATCTGGGACCTATTTTTGTAATTTTTAGGGCGACTATTTATTTTTGTAATTATCTTTTAAAATAATATTATTATTTTTAAAAAATCCTTATCTGGGGTCAACTACAGTCTCATATTAGCCAAGTTTAAGTTGCGCCTGTACTGTACATCCGACGTAAGTCTATCAAAAAACACTTGAAGAAGAGCACAGATGGACGGGTGAAGCCATGCCTAATACATGTCCAATAATTCTATCTCAAGCCTCCAACAAAATGGCTTCTAACCCAACAACCTCTTTTTCTCTTACAGGCACAACACGGGAGATAGAATCAACTCTAGCACACAAGTATCGGGAAAAGACTCCTCTCTTCCTCCTTGGCTCCTCGCCACCAAACAAGCCCCCCTCTCCTCCTCCCTTCCTCCTCGCTTGCTTGGCCGTGGCGTTGGTTTAGCCGATCGTGGCGGCGGGCTCCTTCTTCTTGGTGGTAGCGTCTGATCTGCATCGCGTTCCCGATTTCCAATGGTGTGGACTTTCGTCAGGGTTGGATCTAAGGCCCTTCTCCGTCGGCTCGTCTTCGGGCGTGGCGATCTGGGTCCTTCTCCACCGGTTTCTTCCGGCGGCGCGGCTTCGTTGATGGCATGACGACGGTGGTGGCGCAGTGTAGATCCAAATTTGACGTAGTTGGTAGAGATCGCGCGCTCGGCTTCTCCCCGGACGACGGTTGTTAAACGGCCGACGCGTGCTGCGGTGGACGTCGCCTTCCTTGGTGCTGGCGGCGATTGGCCGTTGGGGATGTTACGGATGTTGTCTTGGCGATCTGGCCTTCATTGGTTGGATCCAGTGACGAGGTATTGATGTGGTGTGGTCTTGGAGCGCTGGTACCTTCGATCCGGGGTGAAAACTCTTGATCTGACCTTCGCTGGTTGGATCTGGCAACGACGTCGACCTGAGCGGTGTTACCTTCTTGAAGGCGTTGCTTTGGAGCATCGGTACCTGAGCTCCGAGGTAAAACTCCTCATCTAACCTTCGCTGGTTGGGTCCGGCGATGACGATGTGAGTCGTATCCCTTCTTGGAGGTGTTGCTACGGACACTGACCCATCATCACTTTTTTACTGCGCAACTGCTGTTCGTTTGTGGACGACCTCCTAGTTGGTCTCGGAGGCGAGGCTAGGTGTTTTTTTCAGCTAGCCTTTGCATGACAATTTGTTTGTCATTGTTGGCTATTGACTATTTTTTGTATTAAGCTTTTAGCTGATAGTGGTGTAATGGTTGTGTGTATCTCTAGTTGATGTAGAGACCAAGTTATACTTCCATTATCTAAAAGACACAACACGGGTGAAACTGCGTGTACTGGCTGGTAATGGTGAGAGAATTGTAGAAGAATCACTTACCAGGACAACAAGTTTAATTGGTCTGGATTGCCAAGTGTCATCGCAGAGAGAAACTTGGCTGCTTTTGTTCCTCAGCCGACAAAAAATGGATGCACGTACCATTTAGAAGAAGCAAAAAGATTTTATGTACCTGCAAAAAATGGGCTGTATGTATCCTCGATGCAGAGATCGAGAGATTTTTCTTTTTATTATCTAAAAAAATGTACCTGCAAAAACAAACTTAGTTAAGCGAATGCAGCTGCAACCTTCCTTAATTGTCATTAATTTCATGCCAAGGAGCAAGAATATTGTTTGTGATCAGATCAATTGCAAGGACCATAACCTACCTTGACATATGACGAAAGGGAACCAGCAACCAACATGATAAAACCGATCACTGTTCAGTGTACAATGGAATCAAAGCTATTGTTCTCAAAGGGCTTCTCTGAGAACAGCAGATTTCTCCACCAGGAAGGCCCGTGTCCGTGTGTGTTTCGATGTTTCTCTCAAATATCATGTCCTGATTAAACCAAACAATCAAATTATTTTTTGTTTCGATGCATAGTGCCATTTTCCTAACCCTAATTTGATGGCGGGAAACCAGCATTGCGATAATAACAAGCATTACAACTCCATAAAGCAGGAATATATCTGTCTTAACAATCTCTAATGTGCCTACACCAAACCACACGTCTTCCGTAAGGCATCTAGCAAATGGAAAGGAGATGCTATTTTACCTTCGCGAAGAAGGTTCCTCCAATTTTAAGAACAATATGTTTTTTTAGAGAATCTTAGACAAGAACTTTATGTAATGGCTAAAGTAAGACATAATGTACCTGGAATGTTTATCTTGTTGAGGATCCAGATATGCTTATTGCTGAAAGAGGCTACAACTGTACAATGGAGAATGGTCGTCAACGGTTGGCTGCAGTATGGCATGCATTCCCTTAAAAGGCTGGTCATGCAGGCTCTTTGGAAAGGCCAGAAATCAGAATACGGAGAATGACTATAGTATCAGGCAAATGTAGTAACAAGGTAGAGGCAAGGTCATAATTTCTTGATAAGTAAAACAGCAGTAGACTATGGAGTGTAGACCAAGGTGGCTCTCTACATTTTTTATCTTGGAAAAATAACACAAATCTTACAGTTAGGAATGGAATAATGAGTATGCAGTGGATAACAGTGGCCTCAGTACGAGGTCTGGCTTCACCAGTGTGTGCAAGTGCACATCACAAATCTTGCAGGAAACAGGCACCAAGACAAAACAGAGTAGGTTCTTCAGAATCTCAAGATATGAAAACCACTAATTGTTGCCCACATCTGAAGACAAACACCAAATAGAAAATATACCCAAAAAAATGATGTAGTACACATTCTATAACACCATATTCGAATTTTAACCTCCCACACACAGAGACTAGATCACTAGACTATTTAGATGTTCCCAGTCAGAAGACACAAGAAGAGGGGTTCTTACCTATTGCTATTAAGACACCATATACTTGTTTCTCTGAAGGAAGGCAGAGAATGCCTTTAACATTCACAACACTGAACTCGCGCTTTTATTCGATGCAACAGTGTGCAAACGCAGCAAGATACATGATTCTCAAAAGAAGAAACGCAGTAAGATACATAATAAGATAGACCAAAGATACATAATAAGATAACAAAACACAGCCACTCAATTAAATGAGCCCAAAGAGCGTGAGATGTTCTTCTTCTCATTTTCTAGAGGTGTTACAGACAGGAGAGATTGCGGTGTGCGCAAACACAGTACGATACATGATCAGGCAACAACACCATATGACTGCACAACTGATACCGTGTTACCAACTGCTACTGCAAGATATATTACCCTTAGACAAGTTCCTCTGCTGCATCACCAAGTCAAACAAAGTCCTGTTTGCAACATGATTTGCCAGTTCGGCATCACATTCCAACACGCCATCAGCTGTGAAGGCCCTGCTTTGCTTGTCAAAGGTCAGGTTAGTGAAGCAAGCAGACCATGGTTTCAAGGGAATTTACCGTCAGTTTTGCATGTTCAAAGCATGTACAGATTTCCAGCTTAATGTGTTCTCAGGACACCTATCAAATTGTTGATGTTTGGTGATTGGGCTATGCAAACCCATTTATGGACCACTTAGCATGCACCGGAGCAAAACACTATAAAAAATGCATATGGGTAATAGTATTCCTCGAAATTACCAATTTGAAGTCACATATTATTATTTTCTAAGGCAACCAAGTATACCCATTGATACAAGTACTCACAAGCGCATAAGTTAATACCCACGACAGTTTATACTTTATACTACAACAATTACTAGGGACAGATCCACATCCAACATGAAGATGACAAGGTCATGGGGGATTTGAAGATAACAAAGACTTTTAGGCAGTACATATTGGAGTATACAACATGTAGCGTTCACTTCAGGAGGGTTTTCCCAATGGATTTCACATTGAGCTTCCTGAGGTCAGTGTAAGACTGGCCACATCCAACGAACATAACTGGAGCTCCAGATATGTAAACCATGGAAAGTGCGGCTCCAACCTACATATTTTATAAAATTGACATCAAAATACTTTAATAGGGAGGTTACAGTAATTAATCAAGTATAAATTTTGTACAAGTTCATACCTTGTCATCAATGGTGTCAAACTTAGTGAGCAGAATACCATCTATCAATCTAGCAGTAGGAACAGAGGAAAGGTATGCTAATTTCTGTTCATCAAATAAAATTGTTCAATGCAGTCAGTAATGAAACATGATTTCCATATTGCTACTGAAATAGGCATTACTCTATGACATCCATCTGCCCTTAAAAAACCATTACCTGGTTAAATTTAGTGAGTAGATCAACAGCATCATTTCCAACCAATGCTTTCCCCAACAAATAAAACTAAATCTGGGTTATTGAGATTGATGAGCTCTCATGAGTGGCTCTCCTGGCAATGTCAATTCACAAGAAAGGGTATCTCAGAGCAGCGTTAGAGCAAGATAATTAAGAAAAATGCATTCCAAGAACAACATAGAAAGATACAAGAGTAGATTGTAGTGAAGACACTCGACCAACCTGCATACGTCCAGCAGTGTCAACAAGAACAACATCTGATTTATTTTGAGTGGCTTCCTGAATAGCTTCCTTCGCTACAACTGCTGGATCCTTTTCATATCCCTTCTCAAAAATAGGTATCTGTAAACAATGTTGCCATGTAAGTATCCAGGTACAAATGGTGGATCTGGGAGGAAAAACACACACATTGTATAACTCAACAGAATAGCATAGGGCAATAATAAGTGAAGCTAAGTAGCTAAACCCTTGGATTTGTCATGAGGTCTGGATCTTGGATTTGTCATGAGGTCACATCCAGACAGGCCACCCAGACTAGAAAAAGAGAAAGTGAGAAACTAAACCCACAGATGGGATCTGGAGATTCAGCAGGTACATTATATTGCTTGAGTGGAATAAAATCATTTGTTCACTAGATGCAAACAAGCTCCAGATAATGCAAACTATTATTATATAAATACTCTTACATGATTAGGAACTTTATCCTAATTCAAACAAATCCAATGGCCTAAAATCATTGTAGCAAAACTGGGTGCCTGCAATTGTTGTGTTATTCAAGAGGAGTTGATCACTACCTGAAGCCTGCGAGCATGAGTGTGCAGCTGCTCAACAGCACCAGATCTAAAGGTATCCCATGTTGCCAGCGTTACAATGAGGTTATGCTGAAGAAACCAATAAGCAACCTGTGAAGTTATAAGACCGGATGAAGTGAGCAAATTCCCAAGGAACTACTGTTTTCTTTTTCATGGACGGCGTTTGAAAAGATACCTTTGCAAGATTGGTAGATTTGCCAACTCCATTCACTCCAACAAAAACAATGACATATGGCTTCCCACGCTCCTTGGCAGCATGTACATCCCTTAATATGTCAATAGATCGCCTTGGAGATAAAATGCGAAGAAGAGCCTCCTCCATAGCTGTCTGCAGTAGTGACCATCAAATGAAGAGTACTAGGAAGCTATATAGAATGTATGCGTGAAGTTAAAATGTGCAGAAGTTCGGAGAGGGATGCGCTACAAACCTGAACAGTAGAGGATATTCTTGTGAAGGATCCTAGCTTTCTGCCCTCAAGGCTAGCTGCTACTGATTCACAAAGCTTTTCTGCAATTTCTTCAGCCTGCATAAACATGGCCAATCTTGTTTACCCGGACAGATAAAGAACCAAAAACAAAGGAGCCCGTCTAGTAAGCTTATCAAATTTCAAATAAGTAATTTGAAGAAATGCATACCACATTCTTTGTCATCAGCCTATCTTTAAGAGCTTTGAGTGCAGGTTGCAGATCAGATTTTTCAAGTACACTGTTACCTGCAATGCTGAGCACAGGATAAACACAAAGTACTGGTATTAAGTGAGATGTTTGTAGATTGAGAAATTGCAAGAGAAATCTACGAAGCTGGCGATTACCAATATTTGAATGCAAGATATTATAAGAAAGCAAAAGCCAGCAATGCACGTGGTGACATGGGAAAAGGTAAAAGAATAAGACAAAACAGATTACAGGCAGCAAAAGACTAGCCACCACCACAAACATCCATCACTGTATCATGGTTAATAAACTCAAGCTGTCATCCACACCGCATCTGTTTTTTAGGTTTTATTTAGGATACGATAATAATTACACAGTACATGAAGAACACAATAAAAATTTTGGAAAATGGTTTTACCGTTTTACTACTGTATCAAGTGAGTAAACGCAGGTGGCTGGTGCCTTGGCGATACTTCAATGAAGTCAGCTAATAGTTTAGCTAAATTTGGGTGAATGCATGTGGTGTGAAATATCTGCATCCTCTGAAGCACGGACTCTTCACTTTGTTGCCGTATCCGTGTCGGACACCGTGTCGGGCACGGACACGTGTCGATCAATTAAACGGGAATTTTTATTTTTAAAATGAAGAGGGGAGAGTCATCTTTGAGAGGTACATATTCCTAGTTTACTTTACACTTTACATTATTTTGGTTTGGTAAGCATGTAGAAAAATGAAAATAATACATATATGTATATTATCCTTATTATTTAAATATATATAGCCATGTCGCCATATCGGTATTTTTGGGGAAAATGACGAATCCCCATGTTGGTATCGTGTCGTATCGACATATCCGTGTCTGTGCATCATAGTCTGCATCTTTTCCCTCAACAAAAACGTGTACTATATAGATACCTGTTTGATCAACCCACTAGTTATGGAGACCCAAACCACCAAAACTAATTTCAGATAATGACCACACAAAGAAATCAAAACTAAAGAGCATTTCTGAAGACAAAAATCTAGTACTATCTTATTTGCTCTCTGCAGTTTGAACCATAAGCCGATTAGGAGAACAGTATGTTCAAGCTCAAATCACCTGAGTGCAATATAAAATGGACAATAGCAAATTGTTGAGCCAAGAAAATTGAATATAGATACCATTAGGCTAATGGTATTACCTCTGAAACATGGAGGAGAACCATCCTTTCTTTTTTTGGCCAGTTTCAGCATTTTCCTCTCCGTCCTCCTCCCCATCGCTGCTCACAGCTTCATCCTTATCCATCATGCTTGCCCCCTGGTTGACAGCCCCTGGTCTATCACCTCATCCCCTCTCTCATCAGCTGGGTCTGTGAAATCCAGCTTCTTGTTGTTGGTAGGCGCATCATCCCAAATCCTCATTTGCTTAACATTCTTCTTTGGTTCAACTCTAGCCACCACCTTCTTAACAACAGCAGCATTCTTCTTCCCACCCTTGTTGCGCAACTTGTGTAACTTATTTACATCAAAGGCCCCATCATTGGGATTGGGGTCTCCATTCTCCTTCCCTTTAATAACAACAGCACGGGCATGGGAATTGTCCCTGAGACCATTCGCCTGCCCCTTGAAGCTGCCGTTTGCCAAACCGGGGAGCTCCTTCCCGGAGTCACCGTCGGAGTCATCCTTCCCAGACCCGCGCTTCTTGTTGCCACCACCCTGGGAGCCGCCGCGAGCACCCGGACCAGGCGTGTTGGCGGCGATTGCTGGCGGGGGACGGGATGCGATGGTTTGTTTAGCCTTCTTCATCTCCTCGGCACGCGCCTCGGCCTCGAGATGGAGCTAGCGGAATATCTCGCTGAATTCATGGTAGGAGGCGCGCTTGCGGTGTTAAATCTGGGAGAACTCCCTGCGGACAGCGGCGAGGAGATGGTCGACGTAGAGGAGATGGAGAATCCGCTGGTAGACGGCGACGAAGACGAGGCCGAGGTCGTTGTGGAAGGCCCACTTGAGAGCGTAGGTGTGGTGGGAGAAGGTGGCGTCGGCGGAGCGGTGCTCGAGGAGGCAGGAGCGGATGAGGGCGTCGATGGGCGAGCCCCTGAGGGGCAGCGGCGCCGAGCGCGCGGCACGAGGACCGCAGGATGAGGCCACCGCGCGTGAAGACGAGCAGCTCCTCTTGTTGAGCAACCTCATCCGATCAAACCCCAAACATGAATGAATCAAATCAAATCAAAACAAAACAAAATAATCCATCGTATAGATAGATGGATTAAGTATATTTCATTTTGGTCCCTCAATTTTTACTCTGGTTTAATTTTCACCAATCATTTATAAAACCAAGTAAAACACGTCATTCAAATATCAAAGCCATCCACGTAACATCACTTAGGAGATATCACGGGCAATTTTGTTCTACGTGTCATCCAACTTGGCTCTTTGTTGATAATGTTCCACCACTTGGCCACGGCCCTACTTGTCAGCCGCTGCCCCATGCTTATTCTTCCCCATGGGTAGCTAAAGAGACAGAGGGAGAGTAGGGCAGTGCCATGGGAGGCAGTGGTGAACTCGGATCGAGGGCTAAAGCTCAAATATGAGTGTGTCGCGAGCATCTACAGGATGAGGGGGAACTCACCATGAGCCTCGCTGGCATCATGCTTGTTTGTCACCGTCGTCCCTAAGTTCGACTCTTGGTTGCCGCCCATGACCACCTCGGGCAATCTGCCCAAACCCCTCTCTTGGTCATTCCTTTCCTCAAATTGGTCACAACATCGCCTTCATGACTTCGTTGAGGTTCCTGCAGTACCGTTCTTCACCGCCAAGACCTGTCGGAGCGCCATCGGCGTTAAGTCGCACCGCCTCCTCCTTCCCTACCTCTATTCATCTGTCGCCTCCAACGTCTTCTTGCCAAGTCGTCCGCGTCATAAGGTGTTTCTCCTCGTTTTGAGTCTATTCCCCACCTCCTTCAACCTCTCTGTCCATTGTAGACCGTTGTCGTCGCCGAGCTCCACTATCTTGCCATGACCACCACCGTCGGTAGCATCCTCAGCACTTCCTCTTCCCTCCACGACCACAAAAAATGAATCCCTGTCCTCGGGAATGCGCCATGCGCGCGCTACCGTCGCGCCCGAGCATCCGCGAGACCGACCTCCTCCCTGATGACATTGTAGCCGACCTGCGCGCTATCGCCTCCCGCATGGTTGCAGCCGGGTACAGCCGTGAGCGCGTCCAGGTGTACCCTTCTGTTCGCAAGCCGGCCGTTGATGCTCCCTCCGCCGGCTCGGTGTTCTCCCCTTCTCTCTCTTCTCTCCCCGTCTCCCCTTCCTCTCAGCCCGAGTTGTCGTATTGCGCCACTGTCGGTGAGCTCCTGCAATCATCAACCCCAACATCGTAATCCTAGTGTCGCGTTCTACCGCTGCCCTGTCGTCGCCGCCGCCGCTGCCGTGCCTTTCCGCCCGCGATAAAGCTACCCATTTGCTTCCCGAGGACGTGCCAATCTATTCTGGCCATCACCCATGCCATCTGTGCCATCTTTCACTGGCATTGCCAGCCTCCATAAGTGTCGCGGCTGTCCCCCGGTTTCCCCTTCTCTCTATTCTCTTCTCTCTCTCTGTTCAATCTCTCTGTCCAGTGAGACCCACTGGTCAGATTGCAAATAAACTGAGCGGTTTATTCCTTTTTAACCTATTATTTTCCTGTCTCATCTGACACGGGGACCACTGCTAGCGTGGACACCTTCGTGGCACAAAACAACCCTCAAACGGACAAAGGGATTGATTTTGTGCGGTATTGACACTGTAAGGATGCATTTAATCCGGTATTGCAGTTCAAGAACGAAAATTAAACTAGGGCAATGGTTGAAGGACCAAAAGTATACTTAATCCTACATAGTTCAGATCAGGACACGGCGCGACAAGATGAGCAAAACAAAGAGAATGCTTGAGGTGGTGAGATCCCATCCAAACTGGAACAGGGATCGGAGCACGGTAGCAGAGAGGATGGTGGTAAGACGGAGATGCCACTTGATCCTAATTAGTGGAAAGAGTGATGCTGGTACGACGGAGACGAAGGAGTTCATGACTCGTGATGTGATATCTTGCATTCAAGGGATGGAGGTCCGGATCAGAGGGTTGGAGTCACTAGAGTGTGGACTGTTGATAAACAGGTTGTAGAGGTAGGAAAACCCACCATTTGTTTGTGTTCATACCCCTCCTTTTCTAATTGAATAAACTATTTCTTGGGCCATAGGTTACCATGTAACTTATAATGGAGAATAAAGCAGTGATAAGAACAATGCCGGTTAATCCTAATAAAAAAAAACTGAAACAAAATTCAGGTAAATGGCGAGACTAAATTGTACTTGGTTCTTCATTTCTTTTGAAAGGTTCTTTCTTGTTACTTGTGTCCAGTTGTTAGTGATGAACGGTAATACGTACTATTTGAAAGTACCATCGGGTGTGCTTCATTTTAGATTTTATAATGCGGTCAACATATGATCATTTGGTCTGGATAACCAACTACTGATAACAATGAACCTTTATAACTGAAAAGAATAAATACTTCTATCAAGCAATCACCGTGCTTCCATTTTTACAGCAGTTGGACCTACTTTTTAATTTGTGGAATGGTGAGTTATTTGGCTTAACTAGATGTGTGATCTAACAAAGTTGCTACTTGCAGGATGCAATCATCTTTCGTCTAAAAAAAGGATGCAGTAATCTTATTGACTACTTAAGTTATAAGTAGTCAAGTAGGAATGTAAATTGGCCTTCAGGCTTGGGTTTATCTTCGCATTGATAATGAGATAGTGTTTTGTACTTAAGTACGAATGTGTCTTGTGTCATGTCTGAGTTCTAGCAAGCATTGTTGCCTGCCTCGTTCATCTATGTAACTGGAAGGGTATACATATATAATGATTCCTTCCCTGTATGATCACAATTGGGTTCTGTTTTGATAACAGTTACCTTGTGTCGTACGTACGTTGCTGAGATGATTATGGTGTTAATATAGGGTGCCAAAGAATCCACAGCAAAGCACGGGCACTCTGCAAGTCGGCCTAGATTCTAGGCGATTGTATCTGTATGTACGCCCGCGCTGGTCTGCTTCCTTATTCTGCACGGGATGGAAATGGAATACAAGAAGACCCAGAAATGAGCTCGGTCGGTAGATCCTAGACTCTTGGACCTCGGTGGTTTACAGAGACAACTAACGACGTAGCTCCAGTAGTAATCATATGATATATTCCCATCCACTTACTATTCCGCAATGAAGTAGTACAATACTGTGAGCGCCCGCGTTTTTAAGACCTAACCTCGTAGCGGTAATCAGGGTTTAGCAGCGTTAAGCTTGTTCTTAGTGGAGAGTTAACGATAGTATTAGGTCGCTCCCAATTAGCTAAAGCGTGTCGTGTCGATCATTCATGCATTCGCTCCACCATTGCAATCGTCATTCAGCACAACAGTTGATCAATAGATAAATAGAATGCACCGTCAATTGCATTAGACAACAAATCATCAATTGCATTAGATTATTCATCAGTAGTTCATTTTACATCCGCAGAATCCAGAATCATCAATCACAACATTTACATTCATACATCAAGCATCGCAGATATCACAAGCACCACGATCCATGTACCACGTTTTTCTCTGCAAACCACAAGGCAATCCTATCCACATTCACAGCCGAAGCCCCTATTTTATCTTGCCCACATTCATTCACCACGCCCATTTCACCTCATTCCCTCCCACCCGAACCACACCATCCAAAGAGAGAAGGCGGCGGGAGCTTAGCGTCGCCAAGGCGCGAGCTCGACATCACCAGTCGGCGGCACCGGCGAGCACCACCACCGTTCATCGCCTGCATTCCCACCTCAAGCATCATCATTCATCAACATCACGTAACCGAACAAGCACCACAAAACCATCCCATTCACTACTTCATCATCGTGTAAAAGTAATGGAACGTATGAACTTGAGGTGAGCATTTGCATACCTCGGTAGCTCCTCCTCCAGATCCATCCTCACTAACTGCATTCATACACACGAGCATTCATCGCTGGCGTATAGCATAGATCCATGAAGTGTAGGAGGAGCGTCGGTTCTTGGTCTTGTGGCGGAAGGCCGAGCCGATGGACCCAAACCTAGCAAGATGAGCGCCAAGGCTTCTCGCGGCGCCCGATTGAGAAGGACCGGAGAGGTAGCTGCATGAAAACCTAGGGTGCGGCGCGGGCCAAATCCGAGTTGGATCTGGGCCGAGTAGGAGCCAAGTGAGGGCGGCGATGGTGGAAGAGAAGGGAGGAGGAGAGGCCAGTCGGGCGGCGGCAGTGCGAGGCGCGGCGCGCGCGGGCCTCGGGCGCGAGGAGGAGAGAGAGAGAGAGTCGAGAAGGGAGGTAACCAACCGGAGTCGAGAGGAGTCGGGCCTAGCGGCGGCGCCACGGGCCGGGCGCGAGAGAGGACCCAAGAGGTGGCGGCGTGGTCTCAGCCGCACCGGCCGAGGGAGCGGCGACCGACCGGCCGGATCTGGCCGAGTGGGCGTCGGCGGCGCCTAGGGTTGGAGAGGAACGAAGAAGGCCGGGAGGAAGAGCAACCGGGCCAGGCGAGAGGCGGCGCCGGTGCCGAGTCGGGTTGAATCGAGGCGGCCGCGCGAGGCTAGCGCGGAGCTCCCGGCGGCGCGTGAGGTTGAAGAAGGGAAGAGGGGATCGGGCAGAGAGGTGTGTGTGCGTGTGTGTTGAGGGCAGAGGGTGCGTGTGTGCTTAGTGTGTGGTGTGCGTGGGTGTGTTTAGGCCGTGTGGTGTGCGTGTGTGTGTAGTAGGCCGGGTGCGTATGTGTGGGCTTAGAGTGGGCCGGCCGAATAGGTTTGGAGAGAGAGAGAGAGAGAGAGAGAGATTAGGGGAAGATTAGGTTTAGGTTAGGATTTGACGATTTTAGTTAAGTTGTAGATTCTAGTTGTTCTGTAGTGTTGGTACTAGAATAGGTGGTTTATCGATTGTCTTCTGCTGCTATTAAACTAGCTGGTGCATATAGGCAAGCGGGCGACTGTCGGAGAGTGCTAACTTCGATTAGACCGCAAAAGCATTTTAGTAATTAAAAATGTGCCAACTTGTAGTCGTCGCTAACTTATGTATCCATATTATCACTCAAATCAACTACGTATTTACTTATACTATTATTCGTTGCCGATCTTCTCTGATGCGAACCGACACCGACAGAGCGGTGACGAACTTCAATGGCGCCAACTTTTCCTACTTCTACGAAGGCAAGCGATCCTTTTGAACATTAATATAGTTACTTTAAAAATATACCCTATCTTGCACTATTATATGTATTGCATCAAAATAGTTTTCCAAAACCTAAAGAAAATGATTGAGATAAGATAAGATGATTAAGGAAAGAATGAGGTTTATTAGGAGGGTAAAAGGGGCCCGGTGAGAAACGCGACGATGATGTTGAGATAAGAGGTGGGCCCTTTACATATGGTTATAATATAAGGACCAACAAACTCTTGCTCGGTCGGATCAGTAATCGGTGCCAACCATTTTCCCGTTTGGCAGGCGAAAAATGCTACCTTGTTACGTGACTATGCTCTCCACATCGGGTAAGTAATAGGTGTGTGTGTGAGTGATATGGAGGAACCCAGACCGGTGGGGATAGTCCGAAGTGGGGATCCAAGGCGCTATATGCGCTAAGGTGGAGTGTTGAGTGCGAGATAGAAATCGCCTCAACCAACCTCACCGAACTCGGTGGATGATGAGGTCAACAGTGACTTAATCTGCCGTGGCGGAAGGTGATGGGTGGAGAAATTAATCACGTAACACGAAAACGTTACGTATTACGATCTCGAACCCGCATCTAAGGTAATGCGGTGGACCTGCTCACAGAGAGTTCGAATAGCTATGGGTAAAGTGGTACAAAGCTCCACGCAGTGCTAAACAAATCATGAATTCATGCCGGTCTCGAGATTGGAGTCTCACGGAACCACAGAGGTTTTTGTCTCTTGAGTGACTAGTAGAGTTTTTCATATTAAAACTTGCCATCTTTTTGTGGAGATTTATTTTCTAAAGTGAGATGGCTTAGAAATTGTGATAAAGAGTAGAGATAGTGCATCCTTTGCATCTTTTGCTATTAATGCTTGCTGAGTACATTCATTTGTACTCAACCTTGTTAGTATTCTCCTTTGTAGACCCTAGTCCAGCAGGGAAGTACCCCGAGTAGGGCGAAGGCTCTGCAGGTACAGATGAGACCACAGGAGGCGAAGACCCTTACTACGAGGCGCGAGGCGAGATGGACTCGATGTTGACTCTGGGACGAATAGGAGGTCGATGGAGTGTGACAGCAAGAAGGGGTTTAGTCTTATTTTGGCTATGTAAATTAGTATGTGTGCAGTAAGACTTTAGCCTGCGTGGCTAATCTTTGAATAAATGGCGATTTCTATCTTATTGTTACGATCGCTCACTCAGTAAGGCTTACTATTCGTTGGAGCGGTGTTCTACCGAGCAAACGAATAGTAATCCGTATGCTTAAGTGTTATTACCCCTGGGGTAATAACACGGGGCGTCACAAATACTATACTAGTAATCGCGCGTCTTGGTCAGTACTTGGATGGCTCCAGCAGTCGCTCGGTGAAGCAATCATCTTGACCACAGCTTTGCAATGAACGATGGACATCTCTTGTTCCCAGCAATCATTCCATTGCTCCCATATTCCCTCTTGATCGCCCACCTACCAAGTCAAAACTGGTCCTGCAGATCTGAAAATATATGATCAAGACCCAAATGCTTCAAAAGTTTAGCACACCTCTCTGACAATAATGAGCGTCGAGAAAATTGTGAGCGTATATAGTCTTGGATTGCACCCGTAGGTTTGAAGTTAACAGAGGAACTATTACATAATAGAGGGCTAATTATTGGATTCAATTCTCCCTAAAATAAGCCAAAGTGTAACATGGTGCTTATGATCCTTCTTATTTTGGTCCTCTCTTGAACTCTTTCTTCACTTTTTCTTTTCTTGATGCACTCCATTCTGTGCTTTAGATTTCCTTCTTAATAGAGTGGTAGCAGGCTAGCAGTTGTCTAGATCCAACTTCAAAAAGAAAATCACTAAATCATACAATGAACAGCGGTATGTACTGCTTATAAGCAACATAATGAACATAGTAAATCTGAACTATTCTGTTTTGTAGCAAGATTAGGGAGAAAATCGATAAGTATTAGATTACCAACCACATATACTTAACCAAACAAAATTAGCAAAGATAGAATCTGAAATGTTCTGTTTTGTATTTTTATCATGAACTATACCTTGCTAGCAAGGCTGTGCGTACCATTGTTAGTCAGCATGCCCTACTTGCAGCTCCATGACATAGCGAATCATCTTTATTAGGCTCTGCAAAAGAAATATACATGGTTGCAGTGGAGCCTCCTGAAGGTCAAGACAAATGCCAACTTAGTTAATCCCCATTTATAACATGTATCTCCGGTATCAAATTGCAGGCTGCTGCCCATGCTATATACATGAAGGATAAACATTGTTATTTCTCTGTGGCAAATCTGATATTTGTGTCAATTGTTAATGAATCATTTAGAGCAGAAAATTCAAAAGAAAATTGAGGCTTGTATTGGCATCTACTTTAGATATACATAAAAAAGGAGAATAATGAACTGTTCAAGGTGTTCAATGTGATCATGACAACACACATCCACACCAGCCCATACTACAAATTGAGTCCTTGGCTTGGCCAGAATCCTGCTCATCTCCCTCCTACACCTCTAGACAATGCAACATAGAATGGACCATGCGAGAACACTGGCTCAGGAAGGTAAATACTGACATTTAGGATTGTTTGTTCTTGTGCTTTGTTGATTGCCATTGCAAAACTAAGGCAAGTGAAAGATCCTCCGAGGGGCACAAAGGGATCCGAGGTATAAAAACCTCTTTCCATCATGTTGACGATCAGCAATCTCTGCGACAATTGCGTTATCTTGAAATGCACTATGCTAAGAGTGACAAAAATGGGGGGAAATATGATAAATCAAAAGGAATAAAGAAAATTACAACTGCTACTTTTCACTGCAAAACTAACCTTTTTTCTTCTAACACATTTTGAATTTGAAGTTGAAATTTCAAAAAGGATGCTAGAACACTCTACAAACTACATTGTCAAACTTTTTTTGGGGGGAGGGGGGGGGGATTTTTCATGTTAATTTGATGCCAAAACCAAAGTTTGTTGCGTGAGTACACCAAGGGGATGATTGCATAGCATATCATATGTTGCCCACATATAATTAATATGAAGTATACGCCAAAACTTGAGTAGATGAAAACATTGCAGTATGGGTTCTCTTTATAAATAGTTGGTCTGTTCATCCGCAGAGTCCAACAGATTTTCCTTCTTGGCTAATCCTCCACAGTCGGTATGGTTGATATCATGAGAACTTGATGCCTTGCAACTCCTAGCCTACCATTGAAACAAACCACTCATATTTCACTGAACATAATTTTTCCTCTCGTGTCTATTCATAGGACAAATATGCTATGCTAAATCGACAAAATGCTATGCTAAATTGACAAATATGCTATGATAAATCTAAATGTCATCCGTCATTTAAAAATTGCAAGAAATCAAATCAAATATTTATCACAATGAATTGGAACATGAGGCATTTGACTAATGTAAGATAGGGAAAAATCATTGCAAATTAACATAAGACAACTTTTCAGTCCCAGTCTTGCCAAGGCTTCCCAACGCCATGGCCTCCTACATAGAGATATCATTGAAGCACAAAAAGGGCATAGTGCACAAGGAAAATGAATCCTTTGCTTCTTATCACACCAACGATGCCATCTTTTACCTAGGAATCAAAAACCACGGTTTGTATCGGCAGCTAAGTGCAAGTTGCTACCATTGAGCATGGTTAGCACTGCTTGCGGAAATTGCCTGAAGGAAAAAAATTCCAGAAATCAATCCATTTATTCATTGCTGTTGGACCAAAGGAAAAAAGTACCTTTATTGCAGAACAAAATCTTTGGACCATCAAGGCATTAACAAAGGGAGCATATAACATAACTACATCCCATGAAGTTAGTAAAGATCTTTTAAGCACATAAGCGTACAACCATCCTAACATTTAGTTACTAGTTCAATTTAGTCATCTATTGATCCAAAAGTGTTTCAAAGGACTAATTATTTACGGACTAGCTGATGGATTGCCTAGGGAGAAAGGGTATGTATGCATTACAATAAAAAAAACACCATCAAATTATATAGAGTACAATGCTTGGAGGACAAGAAGTCTCTCCTAGAGATAAGGCAAGTATCTGGGATTACAATCAATCCTAAACTACCATATCTGGAGATATCCCAATATACTCTAACACTGTGGATCGGCATACATCGAATTGCTAGTGCAAGTAAAATACCGATATACTACCACTTTAAGAATTGTAGCAAAGAAACCATTTCACCTGGAGTAATTTCCATTTCCCACGTTCAAATATTATGGTAGGAGTAACTACATATCTTTTAGATCCAGATCAAATTGGCCACCTGTTTGCTATCAACTCCCAGCAAATGGATCTTCAGCTTCTTTGCCACCTCCAAATGGATGAAGAATTGGATCTACAAGCCATGGATATTGGCTCTTATCACCAATAATGGGTCAAGTTTTTTGAGGTAATTACTACTGACGCTGTAGGGCAATTGAATGAGAAAGTTGCTGCCTTTATGGTATTGTTTGTTAGATGTTAGAAGGTTATATTTTCCTCGGCTACAAAGTTTTATCATTCATAGGTTCAACATATTTTCATTATTTAAGGAACCTGCTTGTTTACCCTCAACAGTCGAGTGCAATTAATAAGATTGTCCACTGCTAAAGTTATGTAATCTTAAAATATTTTCTTATGTGGGTCTTTTTCTTCGTTAAATGTTGTCTATGTTGCATGGAATAAGCTAGCATCCTTCAACCCCCACCCCACACAGAGAGAGAGAGAGAGAGAGAACACAAAAATACGTTAATGTTATTTCGTTATTTTGCCATCGCTTCTGCTGCTTTCTTAATACAGTAGTGCAGCATTCCAAACCCTACCTTCTAGAGCAATGGACAACCCTGATGCTATTTTAACATTGTTATAATATGTTGCTTGAATTTCCTCTGTGAGTGAGCATTAACTTGTTAGGTTATGGCACAAATGGTTGATTAGAAGTGTACTGCTGCTAAAGGAGGGCGAGAGTGGAGTAGAGGGTGCATAGGGAAACTGGTATAGTTTTCCTATTCTTTGGGATTCAGTCAATCATGATAAAATATCAGTGGTATTAATTGGGATGATACGACTGATGTTCAACTTAAAGTGGAAAGAACATGATTAATCTTTAATTCTATGTTCTGACCAATCCACCTGTCATTGCAAATAACTGCTCCTTACTCTTTGATTGTATGTCTATTTTTGCTTGATGTCTGGCTCACCGGATCTGGTACATGAAAAAGCCATTCCTTTTCGCTTTCCTTCAACCACTCAGTATACTTTTTTACTGGAAGAGTCAAGCGAAAGCCATTAGTTTAGAAGGAAGAGGAAGACCTAAGGGGCTTACGTCCTCATTTCACTCTTCTATATGGAAATCTTTATTACGGCAGCATGACATATTTGGAAACAACGGAAAGACAAAGTGTTTAAGAATATCACGCAAAAAAATTTAGTTGGAAAAACCTTTTTAAGAGTGAACTTGCTCTGCATGTGCACTGTGTCAAAGAAGACCATAGACAAACATTTTTTGATTGGCTATAAACAATTGTTTGACGATCATTGCCCCTAGATGGTCTTAAATGTTTATATAACACACACATTGTAGGAGCCTAGTAAAAAAAAAACTAGTATAGTTCGTGTAGCTCAACATCATCACCTAAATTGCTAGAGAAATCGTGCGCACCATCAAGGAAAAAGAATATGAAATTGATAATTGGTTCTCTCTCTCTCTCTCTTTTTTCTTCCTTTGGCGTGTGACATAAGTGGAGTGAATATGACACAACATCTTTTGAAGCAAGATGGTACATAATGGCTTGGCTTAGCTTCTGACCTAGTACTATTGATAATGCAATTAGTTGGAAGTAGTGTGATACTTGTGCTTTTAATTTCATTTATTACTTGATAATGTCTACATTCGTAAAAATGAAGGTAAATCAAATCGCTAGCGTTAACTAAAACTTGAAAATTTAAATAAACTGAACTGTGCGGAATTACGAGTTCAAATAGGAGAATACTCATTTACTGCTTTTGCAGTGCTCATGTACTGTTCTACTCTACTTTGGACAAACTAAATCTAAATCTAAATCTAAAACTAAATCCAAATCTAAATCCAAATGTTTAGCGCCGTCCAATCTAACCGTTAGGGGGTGGTGGGGGGACCACTACCACTACCACTACCACTACCAGGACCAGGCTGGCAGGGCAGCATCGAGAGTCGGAGGAAGCCGAAAATTTCAAAATTCAAATTCCCTCCGAGACTCCGAGTCGAGCAGACGCCGTCAGCCCCGCAACCCCCACCTCCTATAAAACTCAGACGCCCCAAACCCTAACGCTCCACTTAACGCCCCCATCCCACTCTCCTCTCCTCTCCTTCCCCACCCGCCGCCGCCGCCGCCGCCGCAAGCGAGCAAGGAGCCGAAGATGAGGGAGATCCTGCACATCCAGGGCGGCCAATGCGGCAACCAGATCGGCGCCAAGTTCTGGGAGGTGGTCTGCGCCGAGCACGGCATCGACGCCACCGGCCGCTACAGCGGCGACTCCGACCTGCAGCTCGAGCGCGTCAACGTCTACTACAACGAGGCCTCCTGCGGCCGCTTCGTCCCCCGCGCCGTCCTCATGGACCTCGAGCCCGGCACCATGGACTCGGTGCGCTCCGGCCCCTACGGCCACATCTTCCGCCCCGACAACTTCGTCTTCGGCCAGTCCGGCGCCGGCAACAACTGGGCCAAGGGGCACTACACCGAGGGCGCCGAGCTCATCGACTCCGTCCTCGACGTCGTCCGCAAGGAGGCCGAGAACTGCGACTGCCTCCAAGGTCACTACTCCTCCTCCTTTCCCATACATACCAGAGTCACCAGATCCGCTAGATCTGGATCTGAAGCACGAACCAGAGAGACAATAGCTCAGAGATCTGTTTGTCTACTGTGATGTGGTGGCGAGCGCAGGGTTCCAGGTTTGCCACTCGCTGGGTGGCGGCACGGGGTCGGGCATGGGGACGCTGCTCATCTCCAAGATCCGCGAGGAGTACCCGGACCGCATGATGCTCACCTTCTCCGTCTTCCCGTCGCCCAAGGTCTCCGACACCGTCGTCGAGCCCTACAACGCCACCCTCTCCGTCCACCAGCTCGTCGAGAACGCCGACGAGTGCATGGTGCTCGACAACGAGGCCCTCTACGACATCTGCTTCCGCACCCTCAAGCTCACAACGCCAAGCTGTGAGTAGTATTCTACATGGAAGCATTTTTTGCTGTCTTGTTTGTTTGTTCGATTGCTGGCTTGATTGATGGTCGCTCCAACAGTTGGTGACCTGAACCACCTCATCTCGGCCACCATGAGCGGCGTCACCTGCTGCCTCCGCTTCCCGGGGCAGCTCAACTCCGACCTCCGCAAGCTCGCCGTCAACCTCATCCCCTTCCCGCGGCTCCACTTCTTCATGGTCGGCTTCGCGCCGCTCACCTCCCGCGGCTCCCAGGAGTACCGCGCGCTCACCGTGCCCGAGCTCACCCAGCAGATGTGGGACTCCAAGAACATGATGTGCGCGGCTGACCCCCGCCACGGCCGATACCTCACGGCCTCGGCCGTGTTCCGCGGCAAGATGAGCACCAAGGAGGTGGACGAGCAGATGCTCAACGTGCAGAACAAGAATTCGTCCTACTTCGTCGAGTGGATCCCCAACAACGTCAAGTCCACCGTGTGTGACATCCCGCCCACCGGCCTCAAGATGGCGTCCACGTTCATCGGCAACTCCACCTCCATCCAGGAGATGTTCCGCCGTGTCAGCGAGCAGTTCACCGCTATGTTCCGCAGGAAGGCCTTCCTGCACTGGTACACCGGCGAGGGCATGGACGAGATGGAGTTCACCGAGGCCGAGAGCAACATGAACGATCTCGTGTCGGAGTACCAGCAGTACCAGGACGCGACCGCGGACGAGGAGGGCGAATACGAGGACGAGGAGGAAGCTGATCTCCAGGACTGAATGCTGCTGCTGCTGCGTAATGTTTAGTTGTTTTCTTGCTGATTAGGCCGCTATTTGTCTTGTCTTTCTTAACGAGTGGAGTGGAGTGGGTACTAGGAAGCAAGCAGACCGGTGATGACTCGAGTTGTATTTTGGTTGGCACAAATGGTGCAACACCCTGTTGCGTTGCGTTGCGTTCTAGTGGTAGTAATCCCCTCTTCTTCCTTTCCTCGCTGCTATGTGCTCTTCTTCGTGTCCGTCCGACCGATGCTTTCTTTATCTCTATGACTATGACTTGCTTATTAAAGTTTTAGTTGGTTTCCCTGTTGCACGCACGATGCTTGCTTGGTTCATCTGTGATCTGGTATCACTCAACTCTGTTTCCGTTTCCACCCTACGGTGAATCGGAGGCATCCAATCCAATTCAGAATTCCTCCATCACACTGGCAATGGCATAGCTTAGTTTCTTGTGATGTGTTTGTTGGTAACTTGATACTGCCTATTGGTTGAACTCCTGGCTTGCTCTAGTGATTGCAGAGTTGTTGCATAGCATGCTGCAATTTGCAGTGTCGTTGAATTCTGGCTTTAGTACGGCGACTTGGAGACACAGTCTCATCACGCGACACGTGATTGCAGACTACTTCCTTCCACTGGGGAATTTGGATTGCTGGCCAGCCCGCCCGATTGGATCTTCTATTCCCCTACACAATGTTTATAGAGACAAGATGTCAATCGTAACGCCTCCTTCTCGATCCGCTTTCCCTGCTTGAATTGACTAGCTGTCCTGCTTCGGCCTCATCATACGATGATGCATGTGCAGCACAGTTACGCGACAAGATTGCTACACTTACTGGACGGCAAGTTGCTGTCTGCATTCAGCAGTCTTACCTCTAAGGAGAATGAGTAGTTCATGTGCGTTAATTGACCAACTTTTTTTTTTATTAATTTCTTACCTGCCGGCCGCTGATAAACTGTATGATTCTTTATATGTCGCTCATATATGTAGATCCTAAATTCATGTATCAGTGAGACACATATAAAAAAACAAACAAAGTTATTGATTATTGAGATGAACAATTATTGCTCACAAACTCCCTGGGCTTGGGATATATAAATTCGATTATTGCTCCTGCTGCTGCACTGTCGAAAAAAAAAACCATTACATTATCAGCATCCAGCTAGGAGCTGTCCTACGTTTGACTGGTCTTATCTCAAGAGCTGAAAGATTCTAAAGTAGCGCTTCATCATATTGTTTTTTTAACTAGTGTGGCATATGCTGTCTCCTAGAGTCTTAGTTAATTCCATCTGTTTTCTGATTCTCCTTATCCGATGTGCCCTTGGTTTACATCCAAGAGGTAACAATAGTACAATACTTACTGCCTTCAAGGATCATGTAGGCTATCAAGATTCAAGATTCTTCGTGGGGACTGTCAATGTCATTTCTACCTGTCCATCCAATCTGTACTCACCTGCTCAAGATCTTATACTCCGACACACCTTCTCATCCGCCGTAGCTATTGGATTGCCACTCAAAAGAGTACAAAGGATTGTCGCTCTCTCATAACCTTCTCGAACCTTTTAGAACTCTCAAATCCTTGATCTATATAAAAATTTAGTGGTAAAGAATAACCTAATCTCTAATACTCTTGTGTGTCTTCTACTTTGGATAAGTACATCTTGTTTGACTTGCTTCTTAGGTTCCTATGGCCACCCCTTATAGATTTATATATAATCCTAGTCCTCTAAAGTGAAGTAGGAAATATACTCTAAAGAGAAGTACGAGTTCTAGTTCTATTAGGATTTATTTAGTTTTCTTTGTAGCACACATCTCCAAGTCCTAATAGATTAGGATATGTGTCATTATACTCAACAATTTTCACCTTAACTCTTATCCGTTAAAATCATCGTGCACCTCCAAAACTCGCTCCAAGTCGGCTCTGTATTTTTTTTTTTCATTCCACTTTTGGTAGTGCCCCTTCACAGGGGTTCATGTACATCACCGCAATAAGCGTTTCGGTGTCCGGGTTTGGCCGCCCGGACACTCCACCTGAGAGCTCTTTACTAGTGTACTTTGGTTAACCACACCTCATGTTCCTACAACTCTCCATTGCCATACATTTGTATCGCCTATGAGCTCCACCTGCTCATTGGTATCGTGTGGTTGGTCCCACCACGTCTTCATTCCTACAACAGTTCGCACCTTTGCCTTTGCGACTAGGGGTACAGACAGAGCGAATAATTCATGTCCGACCGACCGATCGAAGACTCGCGTGGAGAAATGAGTATCCTACACTATCCATATCCGACTTCGATTCTGGGGAAAAAAATACGAAATATGATACAAAATGAGCGATACCTGTCCGTATGTGTTCATATGCCAGGTGGTATGAGGAAAGTCTATTGTGACTTTACTTAGGAACAAGATAATCGATATGTGTGTTGTTGCATTTGAATAGGTAGGTGATACTGAGTGTTTTTCCTTCGACATCTCAACAGTTAGTGCCTCCGTGTTCACTCTGATTGCACTCCTACTGTCCAATGTCCTATGTAGGGGCGCAAAAGAAGCGGATAATTTCCGTCCGACCGATCGACCGAAGGCTCGTGGAGCGAATACATGATGAGGAAATGGTTATCCGACACCGTGTCCGACCCAAACTCCGAGAAAAAAAAACCCAGAATAGGATACAGGATGAGCGATATCCGTCCGTATCCGCTCCGATTGCATCCCTATTTGCGATTGTTAGAGTTTGCAACCATCTTTACAGTTCCACACACAACTGCAGATGAAACCTTCGTTGGGTTTTCTGCGCAGGGGTAAATCGGAAAAGTGGGTGTTGGGTTTTCTAACGGACGAATGATGAAGTCCACCTTAGCGAGAGGATGCTGACTGGCTCTGGACAGTCTAGGAACCTCGACGAGCTTCACACTTTCTGATGGCATCATTTCTTTCCTCTACTCCATTTTATTGGTTTTGGTTTGCTTTCGGTCTTTTGGCTTCTGCTAACAAATGAATGGAATAGTAGCAGGGCTTTGGGTTGGCGAGGAAATGTCTCTATTTGCTGGCAATACCCGGAAATGAAGATGCAACGGTTTGAGGCTACCAAACATGCAAGTTTCTTTTGTAATTGAATCAATGTTGTGATTTGTAGGTTTTCTTTGATGTAAAGAATTCTTGTAATTAATTCCGAGTTTGTATTAATGTTTATTTTTTGCTGTAAGAAGCCACATTGTAAAATCTGTTGATGAACTCTTGTATATACTGTTTTGCGATGTGTTCAATATTAGTGTGTAATTTACTGCTGATTATTGCTTATTGTCATTTAGATTAATTTAAGTGTTCGGGTTCTTTCATAAATGTATTGCCATCTTTTGTTAGAGTGCGTATAAAGTTCTTTTTTCGTCTTGAGCTTGCTTTGGAGTGAATTTTTTTTGTGTTTGCATCTCCCAGTTTTGTGAGCGTTGTCTCGATTTTAACCGCTCTAAGGCAGCCAAACCGAGGACCCTTGCTTTGAGGCCTGACCTCAACTCCTTTTCTGCCATGGTGAGGTGTCTTTGTCTCCTGAGCTTGGTCCAGCTGAAACACGAGCTCCAGGCAACATGCAATTGCAGTTTTGTGTTTCCAATGCGGGATTTGTTCCAAAATCTCAGTGCCTTTGCCGTCCTTTGCATTTTGGTGATGAAGGTCTTGAACGGGCAAGTTTCGTTGATCGGTTGAGTCCAGTCTTGTTGGACCACCGATTGGTAGCCCGACATGTAGGTCCAGAAATTAGTAATGGACAGTGGTAGTATGAGATCGATGTCGATAGGGGCAGTAGAATCGCGTCCGAAAAGAGAGCATCCCAATCCGAATTGCAAAATGCTCTATCTGTCAATTCGTTCCTGAGTCGGATTCTGTTGCTCATCGGACCAAGTGAATTTTCGGCCATGTAGATGCGGTTCTTTAAGTTGGCAAGCAGTCCTAAACTTGCCCACGAGTCTTGTGTTTAAATTGAGATTGTTTTTGTCACACGTACGCTTTATATATGAGGTTGAAAAAATCTCCCAGAAATAGCCATGGCTTGTCGACAGAGGAGAGGACCGGATGTGCCTGATCTCTTCTATGAAAACCTGTTTCTAAGGATCCTCGTGTGGTCCATAGACTGACTGACTGTTGTGTAGCTTACCTGTCGCTCCTCTGCTGGCTTACTTGTCGCGCCATCTAGCCGACCGCCCGATATCTCTCTTACAACACCTGCGGCAAACTGTTACAGAGGTATCGCCTGCTGAAACTATCCTGCTCTGCTACGCTACGCACCACTACACTGGGGCCAGACGGTTTGGCCACATCCAACATCAAGCAAAATAGGGGATGTAAAATGTTGCCACTAGGTCCTCTGAGCTGAGGCCCAACGCCGGAAGCTCGACCTGCGCTTTGTCCTCCATCCCTGCAAGTGCTTTCAAGGTTCCAGCGCTTCATTGAACAGGGCAGGGCCTCCAACCTTTCTTCGGCTTCGGTGTCGCTCTGGTTGCACTTTTCCAGTCCCGCCAACTTTTGTAGCAGGAGCTGGGAGGCTTGCTGCGCTGCTTTTACCCCCTTCTTTGCCGCCAGTCCGTCACTGCGGCGAACCGCCGGGGGTTCGCTGTCCACGTGAGCCGGGGTGCCAGCAGAGGCTTCTGGCGCGGCTGCGGCTGCGGCTGCGGCTTCAGCAAGGAGTTGATCGACGGGGGCGGGGCTTCCAGCGGCTCCTGACTGTTAGACCATGTGGTCAGATCTAAAATATTTTAGTGATGAATAATTAACAATGTTAGTTACTGATGTTATTGGAGACGTATGGCGTGTGTGAACTTATATCGGTCAAGTTGGGACGAACTTGTGCCGAAAAAAGATGGTGTTTTGGTCTTTGCATGTACAGGGTAACTCGGAGGCGATTATGATCTACGGCGGTGATCGGAAGATGACTTGGTGCGAAGTCATGGTCCAGAGGGTTGAGGATGCTGGAAGAGACGGTCGGGCTCGAGTTGGGGCGCATGAAGATCAAAGATAGATGATATGTGTTGGAGCAACAAAGGTGTGGTCCAGAGGCTAGCTAGTGATGTTCGCCGTCAACGGAGGCTATGTACTAGCAGGTGATGTTCGCCGGTGGAAGATGCATGACCAGGCGCGGGCAATGTTCGTTGTGGCTATGATTTGTGCTATTTGCTGTGGACATGCAGGGCGCCCATGCTGGTGATAGCGACTTCTTGTGAAGCACACCGTCGATTCACATTGAAGGTGAACGCAAGGCCGTGCACGACTTGGGCCGGTGGGCCGGGCTGGGCCTAGAAAACCGGCCCGGCGGGCGGCACGACAAACCGTTGATACTTGCATTAGTATCAAGCTCATTCTCTCTCTTCCACTCACAAAAAAAAGCTAACATGACATAGCTGTACCAAACAAATTTGCTTGTTAGGAGTGCTCTAATCGGAACGGGCACTGCATTCCACAAAGCCTAAGAGTAGGTTAATTGATAGCACTGGTAGTTCCAACGCGCCTTCAGTTCAAAACTTCAAAATGCAGTGTTCATGCTTGCAGCGAACAATATAGCATTCAGAACCGCAATGCAGAATCTGAATAACACTATAATTGAGGAAAACTGAGTTTAAGTGATGTCATATACAGAAGAAGCAATGGCCAACTGTTTTTATTTATATTCTTTCTGTTGGAACATGGAACTGCCTTCTACAAACCACTACAATCTTTCTTCTATTCGGCATTTCAACGAATAACTTATGGCCTTGTTGATTCGCTAAAAGCTAAAGACTAGAAACTACATGCAACTTCCATCTTTATGAACAAGATAAATTTACCCTTTTTATCGCAAAAAAAATATGAACGTGAAGCCAAATCATGACTGACAATGTTACACACAATGAGAACCACAAGGTTTTACTATCTTTTCCCAGGGTTCTTCATCCATCAGTTGTTGGGTCCCTATACTCGTCCCATGGGAGAAAAGGGCGGGTCGAGCACAACAGATGGAGGTGCCTTTTCTCTCTTCGTCTTTGGCTTCTTCTCTTCTGCCGTGACTGCCTCAATAAGGTACCTCACTTCCTCCTCAAGGAGCATCTTGAGTGAGCTGGAGTAGAGCTTGTGCTTGCCCTTCTCAATACTGACGGCCATTGAATCTTCGGAGCAGTGCAAGAGAGAAATGCAGACTGAGAATGCTTGTAACGCTGATAACCGCGCATGGAAATCCACCAATAACTGTCCTTTCCCATTGGCCTTCATGGAAAGGACAGGGAACTCTTCTTTGCTACCCTGTTTGAACAATGGACGCACATGACAACTACTCGTGTTTGGAGTAAGATCAATTCTGGAATAATACAGCTGATTTAAGCAATTGATCTACTGCATAAGCTTAGACGCGTTACTAAAATAAGTTTTAGGGTCAAACATCCAGCTTGCTGCACTTGACCTCCAAAATAAGCTTGCAAGGGCCTAAATCACTGAATTTCTACGCTATAAGGCCAATAAATGAACTTATAAGGTATGCCTACGGCCCTACGCTAGGTCATATGGTTTAGAGAGAGAACTACTACAAAAATCAAGTGGATCTGAGGGTAGTTGCCATGAGGGGAAAAGCTAATTAATTACTGCTACAAAAATCAGTTTTGGGTTATATTTGAGACAATAAACAAGTATAAAACCCAGTATCCTCAAAAACTAGAAACACACATAGTCCTAAGGGCATCTCCAATAGTGTCATCTCTAATTTTGCTATATCAACTCCACGTCACCGAAAAACAGATTTAGAGACAACACCTCTAATAAACAGTCAGTCTCTAGCAAATTGTCACTAACATTCATGCTAAACTTATAATATTCTCATTCTTTTACCTCTCTCTCACATGCATTGGTTGTTTTGTCTTGGTTCATGTGTAGAGATGATTGTTTGAAGAAGAGACGGTTTTTCTTCACTCTCATGCTTGTCTCTTCTATCTAGGATTTTGCTAACATAGAAGGGTTAACCAACGGCTGACATGATACTATTGAAGATGCTCTAAGTAAATAAACAAGTATACATCAAGATAGGGATTGTATGGTGCACCTGAACAAGGAGCTCCATAGGATGCTTGCTTTCTTTTGTTACAGAATCGGCCCAGTTATTATCATATGCATTGCCAAGGACAACAATCGGACAAGACATGTCCCATCCGCCACAATCACAGCCCCCACCATACCTCCATCTATCTAGCAAGGATGATGGGCTGGCTTCATTATCGCTTGGTAACCCATGCAGCCCACTCGGTGTAACCACTTTGATAGTACCAGGAGATGAACCATTCTTCAGTTGTTTGGACTTGTCTTTATTAAATGGAATCTGGATTAAAGTTGCCGCAATCTCCAAATGAGGATAAAGATCTTCTTCGGACCATGGGCAAGATGTTGATACCTCTGAGTTATTTCTTGCATTGTTTTGCTGGTCCGTCAGATTAATCCTCTGTGGAGAGTCACCAGAGATTGATTTATCAGCAACGCGGCACGATGTTGGATGAGTGGTCTCTGCACACTGAGTCTTCTCCTCGACAGCAAAACTCCGTCTTGCATGAGCAATATCATACAAGACAAACTCGGTGATGACTGAGTTATTCAGAATACCATCTTTTCCAACTTCAGAGCATAAATAGGAAGAAACCTGCATCTGGCCTACAATTGGAGGTGAACACCATCGTTCGTCTTTGGAGGCCCTTCCAGCAGCGCTTGCGCGTTTACCACCACTATGGAATGTGTAAATCCAGTTCAGTTCATTCCCAGTTTTCCAAGATCTAGCAGAAATGGATTCATCAGGGCCCTCAACACAGAACTCAAAAACCGGAATACCATTCCTGGAATCCAATTTAAGAATTGCTTGGAGATGAGCAGGTGACAAAGCGGCTGTCATACACTGGATTTCTCCATTTTGCTGGCAATTAGATGCTTGGCTCTGTTCAGTCCTTGATAAATCACCCAGCAACGATTTGCGGGATATGCAATTTTTCCTGCCAACTGGCATACTAATAGATTTGGAGTCTTCCTTTTCCATGAGAGATGGGCCTCTAAGAGACTTGGACTTCATGATAGGGTCCAGAATCTTCATGAAGGGGCTTGATCGAGCTTTAGTGCTGTTCTCTACGCCACGATGAACACTTTCTGATGGACGGGTACCAGCAGAGGCGCTAACCTTTGCTGACATGGACTTAGGCGAATTGCTTACTGAATCCCTCACCCTCTCACCACAATTACTCTCGCTGGGACACACACTGATCTTCTGCTGGCAATTTGCTTGTGTAACTTTACTCAACTCTCCATCTAGCAAGTGGGCAGCTTCATTTCTGCAGGGGCCTTTTGTGATCTCTTCCTCAAGAGAAATCTCCAAGAAATCATCACCTGCATCATTTTTCAACAGGGTGCAGTCCAAGCGTGGTCGGTCAAGCTTAAAATTGTCGTCAGGAAGTTCACGGAATGATAGGTCAAGAAAGTCCCTTGATGCTCGATGAATTCTACGAGTTTCCACAGAAGACTTAGCCTCTGACCGCCGATTCTGGTGGGAAAACAGGTAAGCTCCACTTGTGCTAGGCCGAGAGGACGAGTCGACAATCTCAAAGGACAGAAATGCATCCCCATCAAATGCAGAATCTATTTTCCTCCTGCCTTCCTTGAGTTTTCTTATTCTGCTAATTTCACTAGAGCTCTGGTACATAGAACCACGCTTTCCCACAACACTATCCTCTGCATTTGTCTTGCGGCTTCTTGTAGGCAAGCTCTTACAGTGGAAATCTGGGATGCGGTCCAGGTGTAACTCTCCCAAGTTGCCATCTGAGCATTTCAACTGATGGTATCTTCTGTCCTGACTGTCAGTTTCTCCGCTGATACGGCAAGGTGAATGCAAAATTTCAGGATTTGCTCTCAATCGAGAACGAGACTCGCATTTCAAGCCAACCTCTTGCCCCATAGATGAAACCTGATATGTGGACGGCACAAGATGAAAGATTAGGCTCCACAAAATTTTAACACGATACGGTTACTCCTCCTTTCTCTACAGCATTACCACTAGAGAATTCAAGAGGGATGCATAAAAAAATAGACAGAAAATGAAAGCAAACGAGCAGCATATATCACGCCCTTGCTCTCTCGAAAGACAAAAGGGAAAGAAAGGGCGAACGAAATGATGAGCTCCAAATGCCAAATGCTACCCATGTGCTCCAGATGGAGTGTTTTTCTCCCCTTCTGACGAACAAATCAGGCAATGCTCACCAGATCTCACCAAATAAGCTAAAAAAAAACGACTAGAACTCTTAAAACAACCTGAAAGCCAAATTTTGATGTTCAGAGGAACTCTCCTTTTAATCTCCCAAGGACTTGTACTACAAATATCCCAAATGAATCTCTTCTTTTTTGCAAAACAAAGCACATCGACATTTTGAACCCAAGATGAACTAGCAACATTCAGGAAAAAACGGATCTTTCATACTTAAAAATCCCACCATTCAGCACATCTGCAGCACCTGGCACACACCAAAATCCCACCTTTCCTGCAGAGAAACAGCCCCAAAATCCCATTTCCTGAAATCTCCAACCAAACAATTCGCGCATACCAAAGAAGTTTTTTTTTTTGCAGAAACTAAGGCCACACTGAAACTAGAATCAAGAAACCGCCATTACCTGGGCAGAACTGGCCGAGAACCAGGGAGAACCAGATCAACACGCCAAATGGACAGGGATGAGTCTCTTTCCTCTTTCCGCTCACCTCCCTCGAGGAGCAAAAGGACACTGGGGGCAAAGCGAGTGTGGATGCTCTCACTACCGCTGCTCTTGGCGGCTGCTGAGGTATACTCTCTCAGAGAGAGAGAGAGAGAGAGGAAGCATAAAATACCTGGGGCTAGTAGCATTTGGGAAGATTAATTAGCGGTGATAGGGCCTAGCTTAGCAACCCTTTGTCTCAATTTTTTTAAATGATATTAAGTTAGAAGATAATTACAAAAAAATATCCTTTTTTTATAAAAATATATGCATGTCGCCATTCCGCTCATGTAGCTATTTGAAACGGCGATAGACACCTATTTACTGCTAATCGTCGTTTCAACTGTTTGTCGTCATTTCAACTGGCGATTTGTATTGAAGAGTATGCAAATCGCTAATTAAAATGACGACAGGAACAAATAGAGACATAAACTGGCTATATATACCTTTGAAATTCAATGTAAAAGTTATTTTAATTCTGAAAAAAGAGAAAAGAGATGAGAAGAGATGTAGCGAAGTTCTACCAGGTTCCTAGCGTAGGAGAGAGAGACGAGCAGTAGATCTGGTCACCCATTTTGTAGTTAAATATTTTTGTAATTTTATACACAAATTCGAAACCTTGTAGGTTAGCAAATAAAAATAACGACATAAAATTCAATGGATCAGATAATTTTAGCTGTATTACTATTTGATGTAGTAAATCATTTTAGCTGTGTATAGTTTAGTTTATCGTATATAGATTATTTATGTTGTAGTACTCGAACAATTTAGAATAAATATTAAAAATACTAAGAAAACTTTGTAGGTTTCTATTTTTACACGGTAAATATTTTGTTAATACCGAAAATACTTTTAAACCAGGAAAATAGGAAGACACGCCTTAAAATAACAAGATACCTATTAAAAATCTGTAAAAATTGCAGAGTGTCTAAGTAGGGTACGTAGCGCTTAATCAAAATAATCTAACTTAATTTTGGTTCCATTTATGCACAATAAATATTCTGTTAATATTGAAAATACTTTTGAAACTAGAAAAATAGCAAGACAGCTCTAAAAATTCTCTAAGAAATCCAGAGTAGATACATAGGATATGTAGAGCCGAATTTAAATATTGTGAACTTAATTTTTATTTCCGTTTGCACACGGTAAATATTTCACAAATACTAGAGACACTTTTTAAACAAGAAAAGTAGCAAAATACCTATTAAAAATCTGTAAAAATTGTAGAGTAGCTAAATAGGGTATGTAAAGTTTAATCAAAATAATCCCAACTTAATTTTAGTTTCCATTTATGCATGATAAATATTCTGTTAATGTTGAAAATACTTTTTAAACTAGAAAAATAGTTAGACACCTCTAAAATTTCTTTAAGAAATCCAGAATATGTGCATATGGTATGTAGAGTTGAATTAAAATATTGTAAACTTAATTTTAGTTCTCATTTGTACACAGTAAATATTTCATAAATGCTGGAGACACTTTTTAAACAAGGAAAGTAGCAAAAACAACCTTATAATTTATGAAATCACGTCGAGATCCCTCAATCCACTCTGCAGGCACCTCATAGCGTGCTTATTATCCAAGTTATCTTTAATTGCTAATTTACTATCTACCATTTGAACGGTGATTTGACGCGACACGGAAGATTTACCATTTTACCCTCTTAGGTTGTTTGGGTTACCATGGCTTATAGACAAGACGCGGCATGACCATCGGCCGGAAATCTTTGCCCATTCTCATGGAAATCCGAGATTTTCTTGTTTTGTGCATTCAGGACGATTGTACCCCTGCTGATTAATGAAGGTTACGCTCTTGCTCTAAAAATAATAATATTCGACAACAATATTACTCTGCATCAGAAAATGTAAAATTTGGATTGGCATAGATTATATGCATGTGGCCTGGCAAAAAAAAAAAGATTATATACATTGATAATTTTTCTTGTTGTTCTACCGTGGCAGTAGTTTTATCTACATCTTGCAATCTAAATTGGTAATCTTACGTAGAGAGAACGTTATAGTTTATAGCTTTATCATCTTGAATTGGATTATTTATTTAATAATAATGTCAGGGCACTCGTGTCACTAGTGTGAGATACGGACAGCTACGGATCCAGAACGAAATCGATTAAAAGTTATCATACATGCCACCATATGTATGTGTATGTAGAGTGAATAGATATAAACTATAGAGTATACATCTCTCTTTATATATATATATAAAAGTTTTGATGAGAAAAAACGGTATTGATCTCGGTATCACTTAGATGCGTGCCGTGCCGGGAGACAAGCCAGGCCAGATACGTAGGCCTCAACCAAACTGGACAGATGTGCTGTGAGGGAGGGGGAATGTTGCCTGTTGTGCCTGTCGGGGAGACCTCCCGACACTAATGATTCCACCGTTTACGTATGCCTCAATCAACCTGCCAATTTCCCCCTCTTTTCCCCTGCAGGCTGACCCATCTCCAATCATCATCAGGCCTGCCAAAGTGAAGTGCCATCTCCAAAATACTACTCACCCACTACTGTCTGTCTAATCCTCAGTCCTCACAAGCAAAGCAAAGCGAAGCGATCCTGTTCGCCGGTGCTCCGTTTAACGAAAAGCTCGATCGAGATTGGATTATACGTTCCTTATTTTCGCTCGTGTATTGTGGCGTAAAGGCGTACTTGTTTTGTTAATATATATATAGTTTTCGGTTTCCACGCCTCGATCGCCGCTTTCCACGCCCTTGCCCCCGTCTCCAAAAAAGAGAATTATAAGTTTTCCTGCTCGCTCGCTCGCTCGCTCGTGTATTGTGGCGTGGAACTTGTTTTATATATATATAATGCGGCGGCGTAGAACTTATTAATTTCTAGTATAAGCAAGCAGCTCATGCTTATAATTCTCTCTTCTTATTCTTATACGCGCCGGGTATCGGGTACGTAACACAACACAGTATGTTGATGCGTGTGTTGTGTTTTTGAGTCGTACAGCATCAGCATGCTGATGTTGTTGCTTCCGCTCGGCTGATGAGTTGGGAGCTGCCCGGAACAAGTTCGCTGAGCAATTCCGGCGAGCATTGGACTCCCTCCCTCGTCATCTTTCCGGGCTTGGCGTGCGGCCACAGGAGTCGGGGAGCGCTGCACCGTCCATTAGTGGTTGGTGTGCGTGCTTGCTGTACAGTGTCAGTATATACGTTAGGCGTCGGCCTTTCTTCCTGCTAGCTATAACCATCCACCATCTGCCTGGTACCATACCAATAGGATAGGCTAGGCCAAACAAAACAACCCCCGTTAGAGCGGGGCAGCTTTGCACTTACCATATTATATCCAAGAATGTACGTGCCACCAGGTTAGGTTACATCTGGAACAAAAACAAATACATGCCTTTCGGCTAATCAGCTACTGCATATCTTCCTAATCTCGAATACGCTGCACGGGAAGGGACCGGCAATGCTTGAGGAACGGATTAATAATGATACATCATCATATGTACACGATCGCAAAACAGGGGCAAGGTTCTACACGGAGGCCGCCGTCCCCGTAAGGCCACGATACGATTTCCGCTTTGTTGTACAGCAGCCCCCTCAAAGCCAAGGATTATCTTTCTGACACGCATACAGCAGCGCGATGCTAATGCCCAAAACGCTGGTGCCACCAATTGTGCCCGATCTGGCCTGAAACCGAATCATCCATCCTCACCTTCAAATTGCCCAAATACCTGTACAAGCGTCAGCTGTCATCGTCCAGAGACCCAATGTAGGTCAGTTCTGTCCTCCTCACCCTCACAGCACCCTTGAGCCAGCTGCAAGCTTTTAGGTTAGCATGATCACCAGCGATGCCACTGGTGACATTGCTTCCTGATGCTGTGGAGGGGCAACCCGTACCATCTTCGAGCAAGGTCCAAGGATCTACCTCCATCTCAGCTTCTTGTGAAGGCAATCCTGCCTTGCTTCTGCTCGAGATATTCGTAGGAACCCAACTGAAAGAAGCATTTTTCTGTTGAGGACCTGCAGTAGATGTACTGCTCTGGAGCGGTGATAATGCAGCCAAGGACAACTGAGGAGGTTGGCATGGTATACAAGGGTGGCGAGATGGTGGGAGAATTGGCATAGCAGCTTGGATCCTTCGTCTGATTGTTCCGGGCAACTCCATGTGATCCAATGCAGACTACAAAAGAAATTTAACATGAGCAGAAAAGTCAAAAGCGGAAAAAAAAAAACCATTCTGGAAGTGCATGTCAAACCACTTGTAGCGTAGTCCCTCGGGTCAGCAAAGCTGACGTTTTGGACTAGTTGCGAAAGTACACAAAAGAATGACGCTGGGGCATTTTTAGCATCATTTGGCCACTTATACCCCTATTAATTACATTAGCATGCATGCATAGTGATTAGCTGTCAAACAATGGCGCCAATAAGTCACAATAGCAAAGGTCGCCCATTTGGATTTGGCGCTCAGGTTTGCATTAACATTAGGCATAGTCACAGGAATAACTGCATTTAAGTGCTAGGAGTGTAATTCCAATGAAGAGGATTAAATAGGGGCAATATTGTAACAAACACCACTCATTAACCATACCTTGGTATGTGTAATGACCTCCAAAACGTCAGTCTTTGCCGACTGGAGGGAGTATGATACAGGAAAAAGAACATTTATGCAGATGATGCAAAGGTTCTTTCTTTTTTTAAAAAACAAGTAACTGCGTTTATTAATTTAAGCATTCAACTGACCTGCAAGGCCTCAGCTGCTTCATTGTCAAATGCGGGGATATCTCGAGGAGTTCTACCGGTTGACTTAGAGGCTGACTTTGACTTCAGCCAACTTGGTTTGCAGTTGCCAAGCAGTGCATGGAGAACACATAAAAACCTCTCAAAAATACTTTCACCTGGGCGATCAAGCAGGACATCTAAGGGAGGTTCCAGCAAAGAATCCACTTCCCGCCTTAAAGCAGTTGGATTGGTAGGAGGAAGGGGCAAATCCGCATCTTCATACATTATGCGTGATGAAAGCAGGCCTAGTATTGCAGAAGCAAGCGTATGTCTCATGCTCCTAGAATTTCCATAGTCAGAATATGTAAGTATAAGAGAGTGATATTAATAGGAAAGGAAACTATCACAACTTTCATGATGTAAACACTATTTAAGCATACTAGTAATCTATCTAGTAAATGTAAAAAACGCCACACAAAAAATTAACACTAATCAATGTCACATTCCTTTTTTATAAAGATCTTTAGTCATTTGAAAAATAAAGTTTTGATTTATTTAGCTCGCTCACTTTACAATAAATCAAATTTAATAAGCAGTGCATTGTGCATCTTACCAAAGCACATTTAATAAGTGAATATTTAATACAAAGGCGGGATGCTAGGACCAACTTTTAAGGTAGGCCATTGGATTTGGTCGACCAGAAGGCAGGGGCGGATCCAGGAAAATAAGCTATTGGGGTCATTATAGGCATGAATTAGTAATGATGCTTTGTAATAGCATCATAAGCATTAATTTCTTCATGAGTTTTACTAAATGGCATTGGGGTCACTTGACCCCAACCCTTATACGCCAGATCCGCCCCTGCCAGAAGGTCAAGAATAATGTTTGTGCACAATATGCCGTGGGCATAGTAAAAAATGGAGATTGTGTGCTGTGATACTGGCCTACATAATATAATAACATATGTGCAGATGGCATCTTGCATTCCGACAGGTAGAAAGCAATTTTTTTAGGTAACCATATTGAAGTCGAAATAAGGTTGTGCAAGGGTTCTTGCGGACTGCTAGAACTGTACCACAAATCAGTAGCCACAAAATAGCTCTCGACACCCTATCATTGCATGCTTACATTGGATCGATATACTTCAAAGGTTCCCTAAAATTGCTCAAAATGATGGTTTCTCCTAATTTGGTTACTGCTAAGCCATGTTGATAACAGTGAAATATTTACAGCTGACAGATTGCCCATCACACAATATTTCACATGTGGAACACCAAAGAAAGGTAATTTTGTGCACATTCTAAGTAATGGGAAACAAACAACAATGCCACATGATGGCACGAAACTAAGTATCTAGAATTAACTCAATTAAGTATGATCTATGACAACCAATATGTATAATCATTTGAAAACCAATATTAGGGACCATCACCAAGCTCAATTAACTTCAAACAAACCAATATTGTTTTGGAATTTAACCTCACCTATCTGCCATGATGTCTGGAAGCAACCTAATGATAAATTGGAGGCGTAGCCACACTATTGCCCGCAGAGCAGATGCTGAAGGAGGAGTTGGATCGTTACCAACTGGAGCTCGCCTGCCAATATTTGGACTTCCACTTCGAATTCCTTTACGACCACTGGATTTGTTTGATGAAACTTCATTTCCTGAAGGAACTAAACCAGCCTGTTTAGTACCATTTCGTGCTATTGCTTTGATGTGTTCACTGATAGTCCCCATCTGTTTGATCAAATCACCAGCGAATATGCAGCGGAATTCAGCAGTACTTCTGCCAATGCACGGCAACATTAATTCAGCAAAGGCTTTCTCAGTTAAATATTTATTAATAGATCTAATCCCTTCGAAGCTTCTATCCATGTTATGGGACGTAGTTTTGCTAGGCCTTTTAGCATCAGCAGAGTCATCCACAACTTCTCCTTCCTCGATCGAAGTGACTTCCAATTTCCTCTTGGCACTTTTGTTAGCTATTACATCACTAAGCAAGCTGGACCAACCCCATGGCTTCCAAATCTGTGTCTTTGTTGAAAGTCCTTTTCGTTGAGCAATATGAAGAAGCTGCTGTCTTGTGGACTTGCGCCCCAGAAGAGCGTCTTGCCCTTGTAGGATCCATTTGACATCCATGACAAGCGACTCCTGAAGCTTCCCGAGAAGGCGAACAACTTCTGAGTAGAGAGGAGCAGCATCAGGCCTGCCAAGTAATCTTGACAGGATGATTTCAGTAAACCCTTTCTCACTTTCAGAAAGGGAAAAACTCTCAGCATTAGGGGACAGCGACCGAAGTGCTTCTACAAGTGAGGTCTTACCTGCTGCAACTTTTTCCATAAGAGCCTGTTCATCTAAAAGAAGCCTCAATTCAACCCATTGCCAATGGAACTTAGCAGGTTGGAGGGTATCTAGTACTTGTATAAGCCTCTCAGGGAGTTTTAACTCGTTCTCTTTTGCCTCACCAGGTTCTGAACCATCCCCCTGAATAAATGCTGGTGTTTTACAATCAACGAGAGCATTCAAAAAAAGCCGAGCACGGAGAGGTATAAATGGCATAGCTTTCGAATTCTTGTCTGAGCTTTGTGTTTCAAGCATTGCAGCAAACTCTGAATCACCAACATCAGCTGCCAGAAGATCATACAACTGGTGTGTATTACGGAAGCAGATATCTCGAAAAGGCTGATGCCTGGTGATATCGTTTATTGCGTTTGACAGAGACTGGTAAACCTGCACATCTTCACGGCTAAAAATATACCGTCTCCAAAGGACCATGGCAAAAATTGAATAGGCTGGAGGAAAGACCACACTTAAGGGAAGCATCTGCTGGAACCTTGAGAGTGCAAGAACATAGGACTCACCAAGAATATCTGCAATAAGCCCATCATAGACGGTTCTGCAGTTCCCCAATAGAATCCTAAACCAATGCACCAAAATTTCTGTGGAATTCTCAATCTTGAAGGTTCCAGAAGAGCGGGATACACCATTTGTGCTTGTTCTCACACCTCTTAGGAGCTGCAGAACATCCAAACCATCTTTTATTTTCAGGACAGCAATCATCCGCTCGAGACTAACAGCTCCATGAACAATAGTTCCCACGACGAGTGCAGAAATAGCAGCTACTTTTGCAGTCCTCCCAACAAAACCTTTCCCTGAGTTACTTGGAAGTTCATTTGTATGATTTCCATACACATCATGGGTCTCAGGAGATGGTTGAAACTGATTGCGGTGCATCTTTGGAGAAGCAAAAGCTGCTGTAACAGCTGAAGAAGCTTCAACAGCCAGAGCTATTTCAAATACATGACTGAAGCGATCCCCGAGAGCTTCTTTCAGTAAGCAAAGAGAATCTATGTGCATGTGCAAAGTGTGCTGAACAAAGCTTAATGAATTACCCACAGAAGGAACACCTTGATAGTTACCCCCTACAAAATCCAAATGTTTAGCTATGACATGCCCAGCATTGACAACAATTGCAGAAACAGCAGAAGCAACTATTGAAGGGTCTCCATCTGGACTTGCTCCCCCGTTTTGCCTGATACATTCTACTAAGCGCAAAACAATGTCATGTGCAATTTGATAACTATCTTCCTTCTCGAAAGGGGAGGGGCTCTTGGGTGCTGCAAGAATTTTCTTCTCCTTCAAATTGCGTTGAGCCTCCTCAACTTGCCGCTGCACTATCTCCTTCATATTTGGAATAATTCTTGAATTCCTTCCATTCAACTTTTGACGGACCTGCTCATCAACCTCTTCACCTGCTGAACCCCCCGAAGAAACCAAATCACCATCAATTGACTGCCCATTATCAAGCTCAGCTAGCAGTCGCTGATCACATGTGGTCCTAAAACTCTTTTCCCACCTGGCTACACTAGCAACATCTCTGTATTTCTTCAAGAAATATCGGGTATAAGCAAAAGTTGCAGAAGCAGGATGCCTTGCAGTTGCTAACACAACATTTCTGTTCATTGAAGCACTTAGAACTTCAGGCAAGAGATCAGTTGCAAGAAGTATATTCTCGTACCTGTGTGCATTACATACTAAAGCGATCAAAGAAAAGTCATGACGAAATATAACAAAGATCAAGATGTTAGAAACAGGACGGCAATCATCACAAATGATGGATATTGTACTAAAGGCCTCTGTTAGTCGATGACTAACAGTCTCTCTTCACTACACACTGAACAATACTCATTTTATTAGAAGTAATGCAAAAAAAATTGATGGGAATCTGACGATTGTTTTTTGTTCGAAAACAAAGGTTTAACTAAACAATTACTTAACCAAGTACTTTCAAGATAATCTGTATCAGGAAACATCAAAAAGTAAAGTATATTTACGTCAAAACAGAAATGTCTATGCATAAAACCAGAAACATAAAGCGGATCTGGAAAATTGCAGAACATATCAGCACATACAAAAAAGAATGCAATCGTAGTGCTCTAATTGATAAGAGATAAATGACGAATATTTAAGAGGGCAGACTGCAGAGATCCCACAAATATTGCTCATTTGTTGTAAGCCCTCTTGTCAGGCACAAATGAAGTCATACCAAAATATGCACCACATTTTACATTGAAGCATAGATGCAAAAACAAGAAAACAAAAGGTAGAAATATCTGTTAAGAGTGTTGTATATTCTCTACTCTCTCTCTCTCCCCCTAAAATTTATGATGTTCAATTTGGGATCGTTGAGCTATTTTCTGGGGATTGAGGTTCGTTCTGATAGTGATGGCTACTACCTCTCTCAGCATCGCTATGTTCGAATTTGCTTGCTCGTTGTGGTATGACTAATACCATGGTTATTAAGGCACTAAGGCGAGGTGAGGCGCCAAGGCACCGCCCGACGCCTAAGCGGCGCCTTGGATGCCTAAGGCAACGCCATACGAGCTGCGAGCTGCGAGAGTGAAAAGGAAAAATTAAAGGAGGAGAAGAAAGGTAATAGAAAAAAGAAAAGGCCCAGCCCAGCTCACCCCTAGGCCCCAACTGCCAGCTCACCCCTAGGCCCCAACTGCCAATATCTTCTAACCCTAGCGCCGCCTCTCCTCTCCCAAAGTCCCCATCTCCCACGTCTCTCTCCCCACTACCTCTGCATCCCTCTCTCCCCACCCGGGGAAGGCAGATATGGTGCGTCTTGAAGCACAAAGCCGGCGCGCAGGTGTGCAGCTCAGTGTCGCGCGGCGGTCACGGCGCATGGGTCGTCGTGGAGCAGCGGGGCAGAGATCCGAGGCGCGCTTTGCACGATGGAGGAAGTCGTCGTCGTCGTTCCAAAGGTCCTCGACGATGGGCTTGAGGAAGCGGTCGGCGAGGGCAACAGGTGGCTCCCGCACCTTGTCGACGAACTCCAAGATCCAGGTGAGCTCCTGGCTCCTCTCTTCTCTCCTTCTACCTCCCTCTCCACCGAAGGCTCCGAGCAGAGGAGTTGCGGGCAGGGCACGGGGAACCGCGGGGAGGCGGCACCGAGGAGCCGAGCGACGACGACGGGGAGCCGGAGGAGGAGCCGCGTGGAGAGGAGGCGGAAAGGCGGGGGCGACGCCTAAGCACACCGGCAGTGCCATACCGCCTAAGCGTCGCCTTAATAACCATGACTGATACACACAATGCTGCCACACCCATGGAGCTCCACTACAGCTTCGACCTACAAACGGTGTACCACTGACGGACCCTTCTCGCTATCGTTAGCTCGTTGGGAGCCTTATTTATCTCAATGTCACAAGGCCAGACATTGCTCATGCTATTCATGTGCTCAGCCAATTTGTCAGTGCTCCCACCTCAAGCCACTATGATCATGTCCTTCGTGTGCTGAGATACTTGAAAAGGACTGCATCTAGACGTCTGTTATATGCCAGTTCGAGTCAGCTTCAATTCCACGCTTACTCTAACTCCACTTGGGCGAGTGATCCTGCTGATCGTTGATCTATTACTGGCTATTGTATCTCTCTTGGTACTTCGCTCATTGCCTGGAAGTCCAATAAACAGACTGCGGTATCACGCTCTAGTGTAGAGGCTGAGCTTCGAGCTCTTGCCGCTACCACCTCGTAGATCATTTGGCTTCGATGGCTCTTGATTGATCTTAGTGTCCATTGTGATAATCCTACCCCTCTTTTGTGACAATACAAATGTCATTCAGATTGCTAGTGATCCAGTCAAGCATGAGCTGACAAAGCACATTAGTGTTGATGCATCCTTCACACGATCTCATTGTCAACAGTCGACCATCGCCTTCAAGTATGTTCCCTCAAAGCTTCAAGTTGCGGATTTCTTCACTAAAGCTTAGACTCGAGAACATCATCGGCTTCATCTACTCAAACTCAGTGCATCAGATCCTCCTAATCCATCTTGAGTTTGAAGGGGGGATGTTGAGTGTTGTATACTCTCTCTCTCTCTCTTGATGTTAAGAGTGTTGTATACTCTCTCTCTCTCTAGCCCATGTAACAATGTCTATATATACTCTCTTAATTAATGAATAAGCTATATAGTTATGAATAACAAAAACCCTAATCTCAAATTTCCTAACAATATTATCCCCTAGTGACATTAAAAATATAATTATCTTTTTTAATTCCTTCAACAGTTACCTGCTTCCCATTGTATGAAATCTTTTGAAAAAGAGTACAACATTAGGAGCAACATACCTAAGCAAGGATGAGAACACAAGTGCCTCGCCAACCTGACAAACTTGGTTTTCTCTGTTTTTTGCATGCATAGCACTTCTCCCGATTTGAGCTGAGGTATCCATTCCACCACGAATTTTTGCTAGCAACCATACAAGGAACTTCACACCAGAGACTAAATCACAGCATATGTCCAGTACATAGAGAATTGACAACAGTTCTTCAACGCCTAGCCTCCATTTGGAGGCAGTTTTGTCATCAGACACCGAGGAAATGGAGCTTATGGAATTGCTAGCTTTAGAAGCTGTCATTTCATTTCCTTCAACAAGTTGTCTTACTGATTTCAACAACCACAAAGAAATGGATCGTCTTTCAAGCAATCTAAGTCTCTTCAACGACTTCCCAACTTCAGCCAGATTTGCCATCCTCATGTGATCAACATCTTTGACATTGTCACCATCAGTGCTAGGTTTATGGTGGGGACAGCTCAGCTTGCTCTCACAAACATGACTAGTAGATGCCCCCTGGCTGCCTTCAATTCTAGCAGCTGCAAGCTGTGCAAGACTTTGTGTTTTGCGAACCACTTTTGCCCTACCTCTAGAAGTTTGTTTTATGGACTTCTGTGCCGGTTCAACCTTAAAGGATTCATGTATCTTTGTTCCTTTCCTCACCCACCAAATATCTTCCTCATCTGGTTGAATCAATGGAAACCCTTGGAAAGGAGAGTCTCTTTCATCCAATTTCTGTTTCTTGGTCCTCATACAATCCTCACAGCCATTTTTTGCTTCTCCAGTATCAACATGTGAGAGCATAGAAGTTGACGATCCTTGAAAGTTTGTTTTGATTTGACAATGTTCTGGTTCTACGGAGTGAGGATATGTAAAACGCAACAGGCTCGACACCAGAGCTTTCACATCTTCTACTTGTTCTGGCACCCTGCCATGCTTATCACCTCCTGATGTAACCAAAAGATCACTCTGCTTCCGAAGGCAGGAACTTGAAGTATACTCACCTCTGCTATTTGCATCAAATGACTGACCACTTGAAAGTTCAGAAAGCACAAGGTGACGCTCACTAGAATACGTTGACATCATCTCATACAATTGTTGCTCTTCAGCAATTCTAGCTTCCTCAAGAATATCAAATAAAGAAGGCCCGGGAAGCTGCTTCAAAATTCTATGATGCCTCCTTTTTCTTTCCACATCCAACAGAGTATCATTTTTATCGGTTATTCCACTAATAATTAGCTGCCTGACATAAGCCTGAGGATAAAATATACCACTTCGGATAAGCTCTATGATGAGAACATCCACACGTTTAAAACCTGCAGCACTGCCAACCTCATGCTGATCCAGCCAACACACAATGATGTCGTGTAGTGGGCCAGGACTTTCAAAGGTATCCTTCATTTCCTTCTTCTCATCCACATTCTTTGCACTACTTCTAAATCCAGAAGAATCGTTCACTGTAGTTGCTGCTAAAGTAGCATCATTCAACGAAGAACCTTTAACAATATTATTCATTGCAATGCGACTGCTACTCTTAGAACGAGACAAGTTATTCATCTCATCCATTTTGTTCTTCAAAATAGACACCGCCACATGTATCTGAGATAAATCTCTTCTTCCTGTAAATTTTACATTCTGACAGGGAGATGTACGGCAATCACGATAATCACATGTTGCCCATTCACAAAGGAAAAATACAGAACAGATTAGGGATAACTCAACAGTCCCAATCCACATTAGGGAAGACTGCAAGCAAGGGCTGACTTCTTTAATCCATCTCTCTTCCATTAATGCATCAGATAAATCGTTAAAGAGTGAAGAATATGCCATCGTCAAATTTCCCGTGACAAAAGCCTTGTCCAAAGCTTGTACCACTTTGGCTGCACCACGTGCTTGAAGGTTAGGGTTGGCAACAGGTGCTTGAAGGTTAGGGTTGGCAACAGTTGCAAGATCAGATGCACGTTTCTGAATTGAACAAACAGCATAACCACACGATAAATACCGGAACACATCCCGCCTCTTAGAACTAGCAATTCCACCACCACCAGTTATCTTCAGCAAAGCACCCCTACCATATACATCAGGGGCCACAAACGAAGGAAGAGGAAAGCAATCCAAAGAAACAAATGTATCCGGCACTGCAAGTACCATGTATCGCAGTAACTCAGCTATAACTGAAGAAATAGATGACCTCCTCGGGTTATCAACAACAGGAGCATCACACAGACGTCTAACCAGTATTTCCACAAACATGCGCACATATGTTTGTGAGAGAGTGATGGTGTCAACCAAACCAAGTGCAATAGGAAAAAGAAACTCTAAAGCCTCAACTGAATCTCTCTCCTGAAAAAAAAGGTAGATGCAAATCATTAACAGTGACAAAAATCAATCAAGGGAACTGAGACATCACTAAAATATGATGAGTTACTCAGTTAATGCAACAAAAGTACCTGAAGTTGGTTATATAACCATTCGATAAGTACCGAGGGAACAAGCAATTCTTCTGTGAGATGCCATTGGATAAGACGAACCATATACCGCCATTTGAAGTGCACCAAGGGCTCTTCAGTGTCTCCACCAGCTGGGGATGCTTTGTTTTCAATTTTACTTGAGTGGCTCCAACAATAAGCCCTGGTGATGACTGTTCTCTAAAAGATGGAGGTACCTCTTTTAAACAAAATTCATCCAAAAGTTGTTGTAAATATTCAACAACATCCTTTGTCCACTGATTAGACCGATTATCAGAAGCACCTGTCGAAATACTGTTGGATGTTGGTCGGACCTGTGGCTGTATGAATAGACTTTGTTACAATGATGTAGTGTGTCGTTTGGTAGTAAACATGAGATAGGCTCAAATACATTGCAAACCTGATTGAGGTATGTAACTTTCACAAACCATGTTGCCCTTAGTAGTGGGACATTACATCGCGTTAGAACATCAAAAAGTGACTTCCTACGGTAACCATGAGGAACATGCTCAGATAATGAGCGCAGTCGCTTGTTTGGCTGGGCAAGGGCCTGCAGAGTAACGCCACATGTAAACAAACAAACAAACAAAAAAGAAAGAAGACAAGTTCAAGTGAGCAGGTTCATAACAGCAGCGATGTAACAAAAGTAAAAACGATCACCATAAGCACAATAAATCAAGTATCCGAAGTTATTTGCCTTAGCACCCTTTTGACAGATGCAATCTTCTTGAGATTCAGTAAAGGAGGTCCATAAAGCTAGCCCCTATCCCAAACAACACAATTGACCAACTTTAAACAACAATATACGGTTTGAAATGTCAAAGCAACCCCAAAGTAAAGAAAGATAGTTGGTCATTAACTGGTATGCAAAACCCACAGTTCCACAACAAAATACTCCAACTGAAGCAAAGCAGCTAACCATCATGCAAAGACAAGCCTGAGATAAAGCATTTTGCAAATTTAAATAGCAATTCATAAAAGATTTCCCGACGGTCCCATTGAAAAGAAAATTATAATAACAAATGGCAGGTTAGTGTGATTTACCTCGGCCCATTTTCTGCGGGTCTCCTCGTTGCATGGTCTTTGCTCCGGATAAACTCCAGGTTTTATCAACAGTGGTCCAGAAAGAGGAACTCCATAAACTTGGCCAGCCTGTTAGAACAGGAAAATATCACTGGTTAAGAGAGATCAAAGTTTTACAGGCATCCACACGGGAGCAAATACACCAAATCAAGAGAGATGGCATAAGCACCTTTCTCTTCTGAGCACGAGATTCATTAATAGCCCTCAACCGCTTCTTTAGTGCCTTCAGTAAACAATGAAAAACAACAAACTGTTAACTGTACCCTTAGTTCTGCGTACCATACACCAAAAAAATAAAAATAAAACAAAAGGATGTAACCAAAGATATTGTTAGATGTTATTTAAGGTTCTATCCACCAGCAAGAAAGGCTCAACAATCACGCCCTAAAAAGGACAGAACATATCTACCATCTTCCCCTGAGTGCTTCATATCATCACATCAAAGTCACATCCAGGTTCATATCATCACATCAAAGTCACATCCAGGAGACCATGCAGCTTGTGAATATTGAAACATTACAGAATTTTTTTTAAAAAGAAAAAAAAGAAAAAATCCAAGGAACCTCCAATTCAAAACAAATATAAACGAAAGACATTAGACAACCCATTGTAATTCAATGCCATGCCTCCCTGCATTTACAAATCGCGGTGTCTAAAATTTCAAGCACTTCATCTTTAGCGTACCCACTTGCGATTATGCTAAAAACAAGTGTGCCCCAAAGAGAACACAAACAAACAACCCACATTGCCAAACCTCAGAGTAAAGATTTCCTATCTACATGTTTGTACTAATGATTAGCTGGCACAAGCAAGCAATTTATTATTGATAAAGATTTACTAGCCATTAATTGCTCTAGGGCTGGTGAACTAAAACTAATAAAAAACAGATGGATAATGTTCGGCGACTTAGTCTTCATAGTCATTCACGTTTTACAGCCAGAAAAATATCATTTGAATCGTCTATCAAGACTCAAGAGTACCAAATGGCACAGATGATAAATCAACCGGTTATGCATTGATGTCGATTCATTTACACAAAGGGGAACACAGGTAGATAGATAGGTAGCCCATAAGTTTGTGTTCTGAATAGTTTTTCCTCCTTGTTATGAAAGTTGGTTCATTTCACCCAAAAAAGAAATAATGGCAAAACAAGATTGTCTCACAGGCTAATTCAGCAAATACTGACCAAGTTTTCTTACCTCCTTGCATTTTACAACAATATCTGGCTTGCAGAAGTACGAGATCTGGCTGAGTACAATCTCTCTGGCTTCCTATTAAGACACGGAAAGAAGAATTTCAGTAAATGTACAAGATTGTTGGATTATGTCCAATGTGCCAAAGCTAAGTACAGATAGATACATTAATGAATTTATAATCGTGTCTAAACTCATGACAATATTCAACAAAAAGCAAAAAGAATTGCTACTGCACGAAAAATAGTACGATGGCCATAATCCATTGTATACAACTTCTGTTTCCAAACACACCTCAATTCCTTCCACGGTCTCCTTATATCCAGATTGTACATATTCTTTGGTTAATGTCTCTTCAGGACAGTTTGATGTTTGAGGATAGAAGTCAGGTGGCCCAAGCCTACAAAAGAACCATAGTATAGAGGAAAACTGCATAAGATCAAGTGAAATCATATCATAGGACAAAACAACTAGTATCTGTTGCATAAGAACAATGGCAATGTGTTTCTATACACAAACAGTGCGCCAAAGCTGAAACCAAGGCCACAGTCTAGCTCTCTCAGCGAGCTGACTTTGGTTCAGAAGTTTATACATACTTGTTATTAAGTGGTTCTTTGTCACACTTTAGCCTGAAAGGAGCTAGCTGTTGTTGCCGCCTGAAAAACAGTAGTATTAGGAAGTAAAACAAATCACAGCTTACAACTGGTGATAAGGAAATGCACAAGAGAAATTGAATAAGAGTACCAACTTACTTCAACAGAAATTTGATAATAAGAAAGCGATTGTGGCACTGGCACATTTAGTTCTAGCCTTTAAGAACCCTATACTCTAGTTATTAGATATTACGAATTTACGGTAGATGCGAAAAGCTGATAGAACACGTATTTGTTATTCCTGTTGAGTTCAATTATCTGTTAGGGTTGAGGGTTCATCCACTCCAAATAGAACCAGAAATCTCTATTTCTGCAAAAATGTCATGTGGCAGCCAAATCAGGTCCCATACAAGCTCCTGGCAGTTTATTCATTTGACTATATAACAAACAGAAGATGGCAGTTCCTCTCTCCGACCATACAGACTGAAGTAAAATGCCATACCATACTAATGATAACGACTTGGTGATCTGCAAGACTGCGACATGCTATTCAGATATTTCAAAGCACGATTACACAGATGGTACATCCACAGGTGCTGCATCATGGGATGGTGATAAGAAATAAACAACTAAGATTTGTCACAAGTGTTATGCAAGAAAATTGAACTAATTAGTCAGTCTTGCTAATTAGTGGGATTTCAAAGTACGGACGATGATAGTATAACTCTAATGATTTAAACAGGATGGCTTAGCTTGCACACCATTTAATAAAGATATCTTTTGTTATAAAATTTTTCCATTATTTAGGAACGACATGCTATCGCAGGATGCTTGCTTGAGGCTGCATAACGGTTTGTGTCAAGGTTATCTATTCATTGATTCTGTTGATAGGCTGAAAAATACTTATAGCACGTGGCAAGTTTATTCTTGGAAGTTAGAGCACGCAAATAGCAACGTAAAAGAATAAACGATTATTATGGCTCTAAAGAGATGCCGTTATTACGGTATTCGACGTGTTAATGCCTACCGAGTAATGACACCATCAAAGACTCCTACCTAGTAAACACAAGCAGATTGGTGCAGCTCACTATCACTGCACAATAGTAGTTTACGAGGCGTAAACAAAAAAGGGAACAAGAGTGTGTCACCTCGAGTTCAGGGGGTAATTAGTTGAAGAGTAGGGTGATGCTTCCAACCTCGCGTTCTCTCTACCGCCGGCGCCGCTGTTACTGGCACTCGCGTACCTTTGCATCTCCCCCAGCAAGTCAGCAGCATGCTGCACCCAACATGGACACGGATCAAGCCGCTATGCGACTCGCCAAGCACTTGCAACCGTCCAGCAGCACTCTCCAAGCCAGGCTTTTATCTCCTCTTTTTTTTTTCTCCCACTAAAAGCGATAACTCCGGCAGCTGACGTCGCTGCACCTGCTCCAGACGAAGTCGGTGGTCCAAACTCGATCACTGCACGCCTCACGCTTGACAGATCAGCTAGGAACCCAAAGCGAGCAGCTATTTTTGACAGATCGCGCCCCGTGGAAACCCTAGAACCGGATCCCGGGGGGGCGCCTGCCCGCCGATTCGAGGGGATCCCGATCCGAAATCCGAAGCTAGGGTTTTAGCGGGCGCAAACGAACTGTTTTCAAATCGAGCAAAATGCGACCCAAGCGATCGCGGCGTACCTCGGAGGCGGCGGCCAGGGACGGGGGGGGAGCCCTAGGGCTTGGGGCTCGATTTGAGGAGAGGGGCGTCGGGGTGTGAAAGGTTGTGTGGAAGGAGGGAGTCTCGAGTCTCGAGTCTCGAGTCCGTGTCTGACTCTTGACTCTTTCGATAAGCTTCCCCACCCTTTTATTGCACGTTTGCATCGCCTTTCAACTAGTGCTCTGCTGAAGCATTTCGCAAATCAACAGTGGCATTTTCCTAATATCAAAACATTTTTTTCTCTCATTTGAAGAAACTGGATGGTATTCTCCCGATTGCCATGTTTGTTTCGAGGTGGTATATATCAAATTTTGCTAAAAATAAGATTACCAAGAAACTGTCCTACCAGATTACCTTGTTTGGTAAAACAACTAGGAATCTGAACCGGGAATCTAAGATTACATTGAGAACCAGATTACCATCAATTCCAAGAATCCGTTTTCAATAGAAAAAAAGATGTATATCTTAGATTAACAAAGAAAATGATTCTTTGTTGTTGCGTTTTTATTATTTGCTTTTGATTCATCGTAGTCGGTTTTTGAAGTTTCAGAAATCAAAATTCAAATTTCGGTATCTTGATATCTGAATTATGGAATTTAAAAATCTTTTTTAACATGAAATTCGAAACCAAAACTCAGAAAATTTCAATTTCATTTTTTTCCTTCAAAAATCTATTTTTAAAAACGAATCTTAAAATCCAAAAAAATGAATTCTGGATTTCAGATATTCAAATACCGAAAACATAGATTTTACAAATTCAAGTTTTGAAAGTTTCATTTTTTTGAATTTAGAATTTCAAAAACCGAGAATTTAAAATCCAAGAATCAAAATTTCAGATTCCAAAATCCGAACTTCTGAAACACAAAAAATGAAGTTTGAATTTATAATTCAAATTTTCCGTTTAAAATTTATAAATGACCTTGAAGGTTTGAATTTTCAAATCCTGTAATTTAGATTTGTGGATTTGTTGGTTTGAGTTATGAAATGTTCGAATTACCGAGGTGGCATTTGCTCCCGATTCCTCCAATTCCAATGCATTCCTTCCCATCGCGCACTTCAATTTCTGTTGGAAATTTCGAGCCGATGCGGTATTAATCGAGCAATTAGCGTAATCGGAAGAGCCGGAGATTTCACACTCACAGCAATGGCGATCGTGGGATGCGGACTTGCGCAGAAAGGACACATTTTTCCCTTGGAGAACCATTGGTGAAAAGGACACGGCAATGTGCAAATCTGAAGTGCGAGTTGAGAGAAGAAATTGTAAATGGGCGCCATGTACTAGTGCGCGACACTCTTGGACCTCACGATGCGTAAAAAAATTCAGTGGATCAGATGCTGCTGGGAGCGAGTAGGAGGCAGGCACTCGGTTCTAAGTGCTGCGCCTCGAATGGTCGGCCATTCAGCTCCCATCACTTGGTGCCTGCTCGAGGGAAGCATTATCTTCGGCCTTTTGCTTCGTGGAAACGTCGCGCTTCCCACTCAACTTGCATAAGGTGACACAAGCTTACTTACAGTAGGCTGTAAGAAGAACCATACAAGCCATTCCCTTCGTCCAGTGCCAACCTGTCTTGTGTATGCATCATATCTTCGGGTATAGCTGTCCAAGTGTACTTTTTTGCGCTGAATGTATGCTTCAGCCCGGTTTATTCTGGCAAAATCACGACTTTGTGGCGCCTGTGGTTTTGTAACTTGAGGACCGGTCCGCGTTAATGTCAGAAAGCTGCTCTTACTCGCAGCATCATTTTGAGTCAAATTGTCCGTTCTTTACAATTTAGTCAGGAAATACCACAGGAGTTGAGAACTATAGAAGATTTTTGATTTACCAGTGCGCCATTTTGGACAGTCGCACAACAGTTGGTTACATATCATCCCGACAGGGGGAGAAAATACAGGAAGAAGTTCATTCTACACCCTCAAGTATTGACCACCTAACCCCCTGAACTAAAAAAATCGACCCTTTAACACCTCTAAGTTGTAAAACCGGACAACCTACCCCTAAGTTCCCCTTTCTGGGCGGCGGCGCTGATCTTAGTGGCCTTCGCGCTGCTCATCTGGCTACGGCGGGGGAGGAAGCGAGCCGCGGCGGCAGGGCCAGGGGCGAGGAGGCAGCCCGCACTCGAGCTACGGAGGTTGTCGTACCAGCAGCTGCGGCGCGCAACAGGCAACTTCGCGGTGGGGAGCAAGCTGGGGTAGGGCAGGTTCAGCCCCGTGTTTCACGGCACGCTACCCAGGTCGTGGCAGCCCGTGGCCGTGAAGGTCATGGACGCCGCGGGCTCCCTCCAGGGTGAGCGTGAGTTGCACAATGATCTCTCCCTCGCCTCCCACCTCCTCGGCTGCGACCACGGGACCATGCCCTCCATCCTCCCGCCCTTCGCCTACTCTCTCTTCGCGCCGCCGCCGTATGATGTTGATGTACGAGCTCATGCCCAATGGGTCGCTGCAGGATGCGTTGCTGGGGAAGAGGTGCCCCGAGCTGGTGTCCGAGTGGCCGCGGCCGCTCGCGGTCACCCGCGACATAGCCGCTGCGCTCCATTACCTCCATTCCGCTGTGCATCCGTCGGTGATCCATGGAGACGTCAAGCCGAGCAATGTGTTGCTGGATGGTGAACGTCGGAGGTGGTGGAGGACGACGTCGAAGAAGCGAAGCGCCTAGGTGGGGCGGAGGCGGGAGAGTGCGGCGGTTTAGGCACGGTGGTCGGGAGGAGGCCGTGGCGAAGCATGGAGAGGACGAGAGAGTATGTGAGGTGGGCATTGCTGGAGCGGGTGGTGCCAAAGGCGGCGAGGGAGAGTGAGTTGGAGTCGAGGAGGTTGAGGGCCCCGTGGGCGAAGGCGTTGGAGGAGGCAGTTGTACGCGGCGGTGTTGGGGGCGGCCATGGCGAGGAAGACATCGTACACGGAGTCGGACAAGGCGTCATAGGACTTGAGCGCGCGCGGTTAAGGTGGATGCGGTGGGTGGGAGGCCGATGACAAGGAGGGAGGCAAAGGGGGCGGCGACGCGGCGAGGAAGGAGATGAGGGTTGTCAAGAGGCGCGGTGGGGGGAGGGAGCGAAAGAGGCGGAGCACCTCGACAGGGCGACCCACGCGGAAGTATGAGGACATGAGGGTGTTGTAGGCGGCGGGGGCGGGGGCCACTGAGCCAGTTGGCGGCGAGGGGGGAGGGGGAAGTGGCGAGGGAGGAGAGGAAGGGAGAGAGCTCGCGGTCGTGGGAGCAGCGGCGGGGAAGGGGGGAAGAAGAAAAGTAGCACTAAAAAAACCGCCAGCTCACCTAGCCAAGTCAGCGCTGACATAGCGAAATCGGGCTGAGCAGACACCACATCAGCAAAATCACCGCACGAAACAGCCGGAGGGGGTAGGTTGTCCACTTAAGGGTGTCAAATGGCCGGGTTTTTTGTCCAGGGGGTTAGGTGTCCGTATGTCGATACTTGAGGGGTAGAATAGACTTCTTCCAAAATAAATAATAAATATTGAGATCCATGTGTGTTAAATAAACACGAAGTTTCTAAAATTTATGCAACTAAGTATCTCCATGTACACCACCTTTGATACTTTGCTGCAATCTTTGAAATGGATAAAAAATAGGCTTACAATGTATAGATTAGCCAGCACCAGATCAATCTGAGTAGAGCAGGATGATCTAAGACTAGAGCTAAAGCTTATACACATGCATGCATCAGATGCCAACCCAGCAGTAGGAGTGTAGGACTACTCAAGAAAAACAAATCGTCATCTGAACTAACTGAAAGTATATATTCTTTGATTGGTTATATATGCTAACCACGCCTTGTTTTTAGTCCATTGCACTCATTCTTTAGCTGCTCGTGGGCCAGCAGCATTACGGTTAACTGGGCTCATGTCTCTTCCTCCGCGTAGCATCCTCCCCATTACGCCTTTTTTTGCACCCGTTACTGTGGGCCTCCCCAATCTGGGCCGTCCGGTTCGATATTAGTCCTCTTAATCTCAGGTTTTTACTTTTAACTAGTATAGTGCCGTGCTAACACCACGGTTTCATTTCAGGGATGCACATGAAAACAACCAAACGACGATATTTTTTCATAGTTTAAGTCTCATGCAATTGTATATGACCATGTATATAATCCGGAAAACACTCATGCATAACAAGGCATAATAAAGTCATGTCTCGCATACTACAAATAATAGTATAGTGCTCGTGCTAACGCCACGGCTTCATTTCAGGGATGCACATGAAACTCGTGCTAACGCCACGGCTTCATTTCAGGGATGCGCATGAAAACAACCAAACGACAATATTTTTCCATAGTTTAAGTCTCACGCAATTGTATATGACCATGTATATAATCCGGAAAACACTCATGCATAACAAGGCATAATAAAGTCATGTCTCGCATACTACAAATAATTCATGAATTGCTTAAGTAGATCTTGAAGTTCTCCGTGATAATATCTCAGACATTCATTTGCACTGCTCTTCAAAATGTCCACCAAGAATTCCGTCCTCAGTGAATATGATATCTGTGGATGGCAGATAATAAGTTAACTTATTAATTTGCTATGTAGTCTACAAAATATACATAGAGAATATATATGCTCACAGTGTTGATAAACGACAATCTTTCGCCATTCCACAACTTTAGGAAGTTGTATACAAGGAAGCCTGCCAATTTCCTGGAGAAGAAGAGCAAGTGTTTATTTGTTGTAGATAAATCAAATGACTATTTGATAAGAAAGATGAAACATATTATATGTTTTTACCAGTCTCCAGTTTTTGGAACACCCTTTTTGAATTCACGACGCCAGCCATAAATATTGTCGTTCCATGCAGGATTCGCCAATTTCATGGCGAGATTGAAATGATTGAAAATATTATGTAATGTAGTTATATATGGCATACTTGGATCATTACCCATGGACCACAGATACCACAGATTTGGAGAATGCGGATCCATAATGTAGACAATTTTGTTACCCCTGTCTATTATGAATAAAGTGTAGAACCTATCTCGATAATATGGCAATAGAACTCGTAAACAAACACCTGCACTATAAGTGCAAAATAAAATATGTTTTTAAAGGAGTTTACAAACATATCTTACAAAGGCCGCAATCTTTAATATCGCACTCCATGTCAAGCCAAGATTCAAGCAATTTTGCTAGTTCTTTGTAGTCTATCTTGTCACAACATCGCGATCTCGCCCAAACCGAGTTATGGCTCGTTGATTTTTGCAAAAATTATAATTATTTGATTAATTATACAATTATATACACAAGAAGGGAATAATTATATCAACTTACACAGAACTTGAGGTCCATGAAGTGGTATTTGTCTTCTGTAAACAACCTGGCTACGTTGCACGCAACCGTCCGAACAACCATGTTGAAGCAATCATGATCCATGGGTTTGTTTGCATCTAAAATATCTCTAATTGTTTTGAGACTTATAGAGATTGGGTATGGTCTGGTGCTTTGGACCCATTCTTTGCTAAAAAAAAAACAAGGACCATGAACGTATTAGTTGATAACATCTTTTAGTATTATTATTAGTAGTAGTATATTATGCCATTAATATGAAAAAAAAAATACTTACTCTAAACACTCCATATTGTCTATCGACCATATGTATGTGCTCACCCGATGCAACAGTTCCTTTCTGTCCGTGAATATTCTGGCAGAGGGTTTAGGCGCCAATGTAGTATCGATAATTTCAACATCACTTGACCGCTTCGTCATCATTTGGCCGCTCAAGTTCTTGATATCCGTTCTTTATGTTTAATCTCGAATCCCACAACATAGCAGTAGCTTAAACTGAAATTATTTATATCAACTCAGTAAGTAGTATAAGTTATTATAAAATTTATAATATGTTCGGATGATATATAGCGGTATGCAAGTCCACTATGAATCACCCGAGTTACTTTATCAAAGAGGAAGATCCATCCAATATTCCATGAAGTTTACCATCCACGACCGCATGATGTCCTGTACATTAATAATTAAAAATCTCACAGAGTTGCTAAGTATGTAAAATCAAACATAATCGGTTTTGTAAAATACAAGTCGCATGACATGTACCCATCTGCTTGCATTCGCTCTTGGATCTTCTCAATAAGAGGCCATGTTGAAACATCTAGGTTCTTCCACTTGACTCTGCTTAAGCTCTTTATTATGTTCCAATACAAATTTAATTTGTCTTTCTAGTCCTTTTACCTGTGATAATTATGTATCATTTCAGATTAATAATAAGTTAATAAGAAAATATGTCAAAAAGGCATAATTACTCATCGTAGTTTTGAGGTCCAGACGGTCCCATAGTTCTAGTCCCATTGAATCGAGTACATGTACCTCAAATATTTTAGCATTTACAATCGCCAGTACGGTGGCATTTTTTTATGTTAATTGGAAGGAAAACTCGCAACAAACATTGACATTTTTGAAGTATTGACCATCAATATATATCCGCTATAAAGGAACAAATAAATACTTAATAAATAGCGATTTAAGTTTCACCATGTCACTTGTAAATAGTTCTCCACCCTTTCTTAATGGTGTCTGTCTTATAACTTAATGCCACCTTAGGGTCACCATCACGTTTAAGCGCATCGCAAATAAATGTATTCTTCAAAAGACCTTTCCACCTTCTTTATGAAGTAGATGCTCTTCACCCCGATACATGAATATATGCACTTAACACTGTATAAGAAAAGAATATAGTAAGTAGATCATATAGGCAGTGTTTAAATATCAATAATTTAAAGTATACACATGTACTTACTTCACCATCCAATTGCATGTTATCATGAAACATACATTCCATATCTTTTCTGTTTAGCCATGCACTGTCGATGTTCACCAGAACTCTTTTTTCGGGTGCTGATTTCAGGTATTCAATAATATCAGCATCTTCTTTGGTGCACATGTAATCTACAGCAAGTATTATAGTTTTCATATAAATAACTAAGCAAGACAAAGAGAGGCAATAAAGTAAGAGAAGAAGCACTAATTACCCTGGGGCTCAACTTGAGCTATGTGTGATTTCTTTGGTTTGTTATGTTGTGATATTCTAATCAGTGTCTCCAAATCATTTTCTTGGTTATGGCTTGATGGGTTACCAATTTGTTCCAATATATGTACATCGGAGCATATATCAGTTGATTCATTCTGAACCTCCAAATAGTCCATCGCTGTCACATCTGTATGCATGAGAGGGAAACATAAGTTTATTATCCTCCCCCCTCTATAATTTATTGACAAAAACATTAACAAGCTCTTGTGCAACTTGATCTGTAAACATTTTACTGAAATATGAGTTTTGTTCTTGACACTAACAGTAGTTTGTAATATTGATAACAATGCTTACCCTTTTGTTGTGTGACATCGCCTTCTCGTGGCGCTGAACTGAATCGAAATGCAATCACGCTCGCCACAACTTCGAGCAAAGGATCTTCAGAATTGATAACACTAACCTTTCCTTCCTCCCCTTCTACTTCGAGCAAAGGATCTCCATAATTGACAACACTGACCTTTCCTTCCTCCCCTTCTATTTCCATGGTGATTTGAGTTCTGAGTGTACAAACAATTTTTGCTATATATAAAACCGCGTAGAATCTCAATGGTCGACCTTGGGAGATGAGGCGTCACCTTTGCACTCTTGATGGCGCTGGCTCGAGTTCACGCCATTAATGGTCACGGAGCAGAGGAGTTCGTTTGGAGGTGGATGGATATAAAGTAGTAATCGCCTATATATAAAACCATGTAGAATCTCAATGGTCGACCTTGGGAGATGAGGCATCACCTTTGCACTCTTGATGGCACGCTTCGGGAGGTGGATGGATATCGCTCGAAGTTCACGGTTGGTTTGTGATGACCATTAAAAAGGTCACGGAGCAGAGGAGTTCGTTTGGAGGTGGATGGATATAAGATTAATTTAGCGACATATTAATAAGAAGTTCCATTTGTTTGGAAATAAAGGCATGGAAACCGGATGGAAAATATTACACACTCATCACCGGTTCAATACATCGGTGGTCTTCCTGTATAAGAAAAATTCGTTGTTTGCCTTGAAACTCCTCTTGACAAAGCGACATAAAGTATGTGAGAACACAGTTCGGGAGGTAGATCCCAACATTTGGGATGGTTTGCCCTCGCGCTTTGTTTATGGTCATTGCAAAACTTAGACGAATCGGGAATTGTTTCCTTCTCATCTTGAAAGGCAGTGAAATATCATCTAACGGAGACATTGGAATCCTAGGTAGGAACACCCTCTTACCTGCATGCTGCCCACCAACAATTTTAGCATCAATTGCGTTGTCCTGCAAGGCTATAACCATTAACCTTGTTCCATTACACAATCCCTTGTTTGGATCAAGATTGCGGAGAAGGATCACAGGGCAGTTGATTTTTACTTTGAGCACATGCGGTGGGAGACCATTTGGAGTGATGGAGTTTAGAAAGTCAATAGGGTAGTTGTTTGTTGAATCATCATCGATAGAGTCAAAGCTATGGTAAACTTTTTCCTCACCTGGAAACCTGTCAATCATCTTTTCATTTAGCTGATCCACATGTTCATTTTTGGTAGAAAGAATGGCACGTGTGCTCATATAAGCTGTTGATCTTGCATTGTCCTCAACTGATGGGAACACATCTTGGATTAGTTTGTTTACACAATCCTTTGTATCTGTATAACCAATCACAATATCTTCTGGCAAGTGAACATAATCATCGCCAATTATCTCTTCAGTTCCATTCCCAATTCGAAGGAGGTAATCTGAGAACCATGGGTCAGATTGAGCCCTCATGTTACGTGTCAATCGTAAGCTTTCGATACTATCCCACAAATAAGATCTCGCAATGTAGCATCTCATTATCCGTGCTCTAGTCCCACGTGTTACCACCTAAGAACTGTCTAAAATCTCCACCAAATACCATGACCTTTCCCCCAAATGGCAACTCACAATTCATAATATCTTGCAGCGACCTATCAAGACACTCAACCGCTTGACGATTTGTCATAGCAACCTCATCCCAGATTAGCAACGATGCCCTACGGAGTAACTCTGCAGTCCCACCTTGCTTTGAGAAGTTGCACATGCTATTGCTCGCAATCTTTATTGGGATTTTGAACCTTGAGTGTGCCGTGCGTCCTCCAGGCAGTATCGACGCTGCTATACCAGAGGTTGCGGTTGCAATGGCTATCAATCCCTCAGAACGCACTCTAGCAAGAAGTGCCTTGTATAGGAATGTCTTTCCTGTTCCTCCTGGACCATCAACAAAGAACACTTGGCTTTTTTTATTCAGTACATGATGCATAATCTCATCAAATCCAGCACGTTGTTCCTTGTTAAGACTCCCTGTTATATCCAAATGTTCCTGGTCGACCCCCACCGAAAGTTCTTCTCTGACCTCCCTCATTATGTCATTGGAAAATTCACCTGTTTGACACAAAAAAATTAGATATCAGTATACCTTTTTTGGTCCATGATCAGTAGACAATTTTGTGACAAATTATTACCTGTATCATTAAGCTCTGGAAGATCGTAGTTTTTCATATCTTTTCCCATGGAGTGGAGCAAATCCCTAATATCTCTAAGCACCATTTGTTCTACTGTTTTTGAGTTACAATGGTTTCTAAGGTAATCCTCAGACATTGATTCTTTATGCTTCTCCCACAGTTCACGAATTTTGGTGGACTCACAAAAAACCAGAATAGTAGCAAATAACCTTCTGAGAGCATATGTCATCTGAAAAGTGGCCGACTCACACAAGCAGTCATCAAGTGTCTTATCAGTCTCTATGAGTCCTCTATTCTCGCATGATTCTCTAAAAGTAGGGCATATGATGCATGCAACGGTTTTCAAATCATCATATGAGGTTGGACCTCTAACATGATTTAGAAGCACTCTCAAGAAATACCTCTCGCCTTCAGCAGAGTGCGCATACACTATCCTACCAATCTGTCCTCTTTGCTTTCTTGTTTGCCATACCCTTTTGCCACTTATCCACCCCAGTGTATTCTCAGATCTCTTTGTACAATAATTTCCTTGCAAAATCACAACACGGCTAAGCTTGAAAAATTCACACAGTGTAGTCATAGAAGCAAAGCAGGATCTGTCACTATCTCTTCTAAATTTTTATTCTCATCAATAATAACAGATCGCATGTTAGGCGGATGACACCGAGTCAGAAAAGATGGGTAGACCCCGAAAAGGTGGAAACCGAAAATCCTATGTACAGCTTCCGGCGGTGAGATGTACTAGCATCCCTATATTGACGAATCTCATTTATTACCCCAGCTTCACCATTAGCATCAACGACTGAGAATGATGCACAATCGTGGCCTTTGTACACATATTTAAATAAATACTTATAGGCTTTGATGCTTGAACATGCTTCAACGTTGATGTGACAGTTATATCTCATAAGCAGGCCAGGATTGTACGGGACAACCCACCTGTTGTCCAACTCGGCACCTCTTATTTTGACACGCTGGCCATCATCTCTTCTCCTATACAAATGATATGAATCTTTGCCTTGTTGTGTTGCACGGCAAAATTGCCGAGGATAGCGAAAGCGACACTCTCCATTGATCATACACGGACACTTCCTATTCAAGACACCACATGGTCCATGGAGCATATGCTTAATGACCGTGTTATGCAACACAGGTACTTGTCCTTGTCAGAATCTCTCCGAGATGTATTTGTCATATGCATCCGGGTTGGTTAACTTACATCCTTTTTCCATAATCAATAGCATGTGCTCATGTGGCAAGCCCTCTTCTCAAACTCGGTCACATGCACATATGTCGCAATCTCACCAAAATATTTCTTCTTTATCAATAAATCCTTGATGGAGCGTAATTTGCCTGTATACTCTTGATGAAGCTCAGGTCGATCATGGGGTTTTTTGTCCAGTTCAAGATTGCTGTGACCTCCTCCCAATATGGGTTGCAAGTCATTGTAATGAAGTAATATGGCTTACAGAAACGCTGACAATAGTCATTGCATTAAGAAATCTCACGCATATCATGGTCACCAACCCTAAAAGAATGGCAAAGACAATTCTCTTTCCAACCTCCAAGCTCTAGTCTCTCCAAAGAAAATTACATCGGTCAAGCCCTATGGCACAGATAAGAAAATATTTCCTTAATCAGTCAAATAACTATTATCCGTGTGCATTGAAATTGAAATATAACAAGAGATTATATTCTACTCACTTGGTACAGCTTCACTTCTTATGAGTTTAGGTTTTGTGGTTAGAATACCACTCAAGCCTCATCGACTGATCTTTATATACATGTCGACGGCCCATTGTTGGAAAAGCCTCCTCCAAATAACAAGATGTTAAAAGACTCTTTCTAACTTGCATCATAAAGCAATAGTATTCTCTTGCTATCACAAACCGTAGATTGCCCTCGTTTCTACAACTCTACTTATGTGATCACCTTCATCAGATGTCGTTGTCCGATTCACCATCCTCCGCATTAAGATGGGAATGCATTATTATCGTATATTATATAATAGGATTGCATCTACATGCAGGACACCCATACTTAATTGAGTTTGTGTTGGCATACCCAGAGGTTCTGCATCGATCGCTCAACCGTGGACCGCTATTGTACGGCATGAATTGGTTCCATCCAGCTTCTCTCTAGGATGAAATAATGGATATGCTAATGGGTCATAACAACCATGATATGCTTTGATATAGCGCATCTTCTCTCCTCTAGGGTATACAATAACACTCCTATCAAAACATCTTTGGGAATCATTTCCATCAGTCCAGATAGCAGCAACTTGGGAGGCAGTAGGAGCATTATACCTGAAATAAAATGTTTTGCAGGAATTAAAAAATATAAAAATGTTTATTAGCTGGTTATAAATAAACTTAAAAATTGCTGGGCAATATATAGTATAAAGAAAAGCAAAAGGTTGAGTAATTGAGAAGAGGTTGTACCTTCGATGGTCAGGTGTCACATTAGTGTTGAGCTCAATTACATAGTCATCAAGATTTGGAATAGAGCCAACTCTATTAAAGGTATGTACATAAGGGTTATCTGCTTGTAGTATCCTGAGCACTTTTCTTACGAGGTTTATATCAAGATCAGGAGACCTCTTCACTCTATGTGACAATGTATCATCTTCTTCTTCTGTATCATAAAAGTAGAGTTGAAGTGACGTGACCCTCTTTGATCCTCGAACCAAATGGTCCATCGATGATACATCGCACCTGCATACCTAATGTATATGTGCGATGATCACCGGTCATGTATCTTCGGTCCATGTAACTCCGAGGCTTGTGAAGGAGAAGTGAGAGTTGAAGTACCGTATGTGCTTTCTAAAATATTTTGCATCATTATGCAATTGACTTGTAAACAACCTCTTCAACTCATCGGGCACATCATGAATATGTAATCTTATCTTTCCCTTTGTGTGAGAATCCGTGTGGCTCGCCTTCAAATCTCATCGCTCCACAATACCGGCAATGTGAATCTGCTTCAAAACATGGTGACTGTCCCAAGTTATGGTAGATGAAATCATAAGGATCATCAGCGCTCCATGGCGGTGCAATCATCGATGACACGGTATGACCGAATGCACATTCTGCTTATATATAGAAATATGTGAACATGGTACTCACTTCACATGTTGACAATACAAATTATTAAGCAAGAGTTACCTTCAGCAAGCTTCTGCATGGTCTCAAAATCTTTGATAGTCTCTCCTATGTCACATCCTTCTTCTCCTTCCTCTATGTCATGTAGATGATCATTGCATGACGCTTGAAAATAACACGATGGTTTTAACATAATTCTTACAAAAACTACGATGGTGAACAGATGTGTAAAACCCACCTTCATCACCAGAATCCTGGTTTGTAGGCTCGAATAAAGCACTTTCAAACTCGACGTCAATGTGCTGTATAGGTGGCACAAGCATAAGATCAACATTTTCTTCTTGGGCAAGAGTAGGTACGCTTGTTGCCGCTTTCCATCGCTTTTTCTTCTTATAGTCTCGCCTCAGAGCAAAAATTTTCTTGCTTGGCGATCCATATTCAGTACAGCCTGAATTTGAGTGCTTAGAAGTGCTTGAAGAGGCACACGTCACCAATGTACGAAGAGATATAATATTAGATTCAATCTGCACTTTGAAATGTATACAATGTTTTAGTTAGATTAGATGTATCGACTGTATAATTACGACGCCGTTTGAACTCTCGGTGTGCAAAGAAGACATCAATGGCGTCGTTGTTGCCTCGACGACTCATCATTCCTATGTAGCCAATCAAAGGACTCATTTGGATCACCATTTTCTTTGCCATCATGTCTTGATGCTTGGTAATGGCGAAGGACAATCATTGTGATGATTGTCCTCCTACGACATCTGTCATTTTAACATCTCAGGCAACCGATTCCGGATGTACTTCATATGATGAAAAAATATGATGATAAAAATAAAGGAGTTACTCTTTGTGATGCTTAAACAAAGAATAGTATACAGAACCGATAAGGATTACCATGAGCAAAGCGCCGTTGATGATGTCAATGTTTTATTCCTTACACAGTATTCACGTTGTTTGTATTCCGCTCTTCTCTTTGTTCAACGCTTTCTTGACCTTTTGCGTCTGTATTCACGTTGTTTTCTATTCCTCTCTTCCCTCTTTATGAACTCATCATCTGGTGATGTCTCCATTTGCTATGATATAGAATGTGTGTCACAATTTCGCAAAACAATTCCAGAAACTGACTGGGCACGATGTCAAGGAACATACCCGGACCGATGCTGTTTGATATGTCGCTAAATGCAGCGCGGGTTTCTCTCCTCTCCCCCATGGTAGATCTCACGTAAACTGCAATACAACAACCCTATGTTCAAACAATAGCATGTTCAACCAAAACAGGAAGGGAACTCCTCCAGATACAATTTGACACCTATAATATATACATATTTATAAACATTCTCCAATGTAAACAAACAATCACAAATCAATCAAAGACATTAAAGTTAATCATGACACCTAGACAACTACATTTGTTAGCGTTGGTATTTGAATGAAGTTTATTTGAATGTCATGGCGCTTCGCTCCCATTCACCGAAAGAGTGTAATCAGACAGACTCAACCTTTCAAGTTTCAACTCAAAAGACTCTAGAACCCTTGAATTATGACTTTTGACCAATTAGCATGAATCAGATTTAACCAACTATTGCAAAAAAATGTAATTGGCATATTTGCTTAATGAAGAAGATAGATGGCATGACCTCATGTTTTTGGCAAAGTCAGAAAATCTGTTTGAGCTCCTATAAACTACGTATTGCTTAGTACATTGAATAGCATCTCGATGAAAATGCAAACACCGAATAGTAATTAAATTCTTTACAAAAAGTAGTAATCGCGCTAATTAACCTCACGATCACATGAGGTCTGGCTTGGTGGGCGGCACGGCGGCGACGTAAGGCGGCGACTGAGCGGCGCAGGCGTCAGCGTTAGGTCAAGCGGCGGCGACTGAGCCGTGGGCGGCGGCGACGATCAAGGCGGCGGCCGGGCGGCGCGGCCGGGCGGTGCGGCGGGTCAAGGGCGGCATGCGCGTGTTGGTGGCGGCGGCCCGCGGCCGGCGCGGTTGGTTACGGGCGGCGGCGCGCCGAGATTGTGGGTGGGGAGAGACGAGGAGGAGTCGAGGAGTTGGGGTAGAGGAGGAGTGGAGGAGTTGGGTAGAGGAAGAGGCCATGATTGATGAGGTTTGATCGAAAGAATCTGACCGTTGGATTTGAGTGAGTAAGAGGAATGAGAGGTTAGAGTTGATCCGTGCGTTTGTTTCAAAGGTGTGTTTTATCTGGTGCGCTTTTTTGGTGCATGTAGGAGAACTCATGACTGCGTGGGTGAGAGGTTGGTGTGGTGTAGGAAATTTAGTACTGGTGCCTTTATAGTAGAGATGAGAAATATATTTTATTTTAACATGACAATATGTTTGTACTATTTCTTCTCTAGGCGTATAGTTGGATAACACAACTTGAAAGTTGAGCAAAAGAGAGGTCACGAGATCAAATATATATATATATATATATATATATATATATATATAGGAAATGGTATGGTACTCTTGGGAGTAATGTGACTCCCACCTCATATACCACTTAAACTGTATGATTATACCTCCTTATCAATTTGAGTATACTCCAATAATGATTATAAGATACTCCAAAGTGAGTTTCATGAAATTTTTTATGAAAATCCACTTTTTATACCAAACTCCGTATATATACTTCTTTTATGTACGAAAAATGGTATATAGCAAAATAAATGGCTCCAATGAAAATTTTCGGATCAAGTCACATTGGAGTATCTTATAATTGGTATTCAAGTATATCGAAAGTGATAAAGAAGTATAATATATTCGCTTATGGTATATTAGAAGTGGGAGTACATACTCCTGAGTACGAACGGCATCATATATATATATATATATATATATATATATATATATATATATATATATATATATATATATATATATATATATAGGAAAATACTTTCTACTCCCTATGTAGTTACTCCCACTTTTGATATACCACCTAAAAGAACTTGACATACTCCTTTATCACTTTGGGTATACTCATATACTAATTATAAGATACTTCAATGTGAATCACACAAAAATTGCAAGAGAGTCTATAGTTTTTAGCATATTTTATAAATACCTTCATATTCACACAAAAAAGAGTATGTCTAAAAATTGTACATACCACCCCACAAAATGTGTAAATACCACCTATGTGGTCTTATATACTGTATACTACACATACATACTGCAGGTTGTGCAAGATACTCCCTACGCCAGAGATATGTGAGATACTAATAGGAAGTAACTACTCCCTAAGTAGGAAAAGGCTTTATATATATATATATATATATATATATATATATATATATATATATATATATATATATATATATATATATAAACCTATGAGATTAAATGTATCTTCTCTGCTTTAGAGGTAAGAAAATCTCACGATAATCCTTAAATCAGAAAAAAAAACAAAATTTCTATAAATCATCTCATTAATCAATAGTTATATTTGTGTGTGTGTGTGGGGGGGGGGGTTGTAGCAGTGATGGTAAAGATTAGGCTGTTAAGCAATTATCGGCTGAACGAATGTTAGGGTTGGGTAAATCAGGCATTGTAAAAATTGTATTCAGATCATACTTAATGTTTATATATAATTAGCTGTGCCATTTTCCCAATCGGGCGACTGCTTCACACATGTAGTTGCGAAAACAACTTAATTCTATGGAGTGTTGATGATAACAATTGCTAACATTGGTAAATAAGTTTTAAATATATGTGAACATATTATTAAAATTCATGGCAGGTTATGAACAAAAAATCACTGGACTTATGCAAGAATACAACCTAATTTTCAGAATTTTCGGAGCTACGCTATAAGTAATTGAACCCACTAATTGTGTCGTAATTGTTAATTAGAAATTGATTTGCAAGTATGACTCGCGACCCTGGTGGTTCGGACTAGCATTTAGGCCTACTGGTCCGGCTAGTTGACGCACAGCACCGCACGAGCCATCATGTCCTGTATCCGGTTCGCGGGGACGACACGACTGACTTGAGGGTGGTTCGTATACGTACACCCCGACAGGCTTGGCAACTGGACCCACGTTGGGTAGACAGGTTTGTTCGCAAGATGTGCCACTTCTTTTGTGTCAAATGTTCGCTATGCAGTTACTTCTTCATGCTTTGCAGGTTGAGCCATGCCGGTCTTCTACCTCTCGCGCGGATGGTGGAGGCCACTGAAGAGGATGGCGATCCAGTCGAGGACGACGGGGAGGTCTAGGCCGGTCCGGAGCGGTCACGGCGGTTCCCGTTTGACCGGTCGCTCCTGACAGCCCTGGTGGACAGGTGTCGGCCTAAGACGCACACCTTCCACCTCCCATTTGGGGAGATGGCCCCCACTCTGCAGGATGTCGCACTGCTACTCAACCTGCCTATCGCGGGAGCCCCTGCCTCCTTGCCGAACGCGCTTGCCGACTGGCACGCCGACCTGCTGGGCAGGTTTCAGGGGGTTCTTCCGGCGGAGGCTGTGCCACCGTACTACGACTTCCAGGAGCGACAGTGGCATGGCCCGCCCCTGCGGTGGCTTTCGCAGTTCCGGGTACGTATGCTACCCATTTTTCATGTTTAGCGATGCACTATCTTAGCCATATGACGGGTTTACTAATTATTCGTTTATGCGTAGGTCAAGCGGATGGTCCCGGAGCCCACCGACAACTAGGTGTCGCGACACCTGGAGGCGTACTGCTTGTGGCTCTTCGACTGGGTACTATTTACCAGCAGCCACGGTGACTCCGTCGACACCGCCTCGTAGGGTACGTGAGGGTCATCACCGACGGCGAGGAGCTGCAAATCAGCTGAGGATTAGCCGTACTTGCCACAACGTACCGCGGCATGTGCGAGGCGTGTTGTAGGATGAAGCCGGCCTCTATCCTCACAGGCTGCCCCTCTGCAGCTGTGGTCGTTCAAAGGCTTCTCCTCGGGTGGGTTATGCTGATAGACTCTAGTCCATATCGCGCGGACATGTACCACGGGGACACGGTGGACCGACCGTATGGTCCCTTTGGTGCCGTAGATGGGTATGTACTCCTCTCTATCTTTACTTCATATATTACGGGTCATCCTTTATAACCACTGTTCCGGCTCGCATGCACAGTATACACACGTGTAGGTCACACGTGTGTACGAGCACACGTGAATTGCAGTGGTACATTTCACAAGCATAGTAGGAGGGGTGGCACTAGGACGTAGTGGTCGGCGAAGATGGAGCCGTGGGTGGCGCAGGGGGAGAACGCCCTTGAGGACTGCGTGCAGGAGGACGACCCGTACAACCCCCAGCGCGTACGACGAGTACCTACGCTGGTACGCCCCGCAGACACGCACCAGGCTAGTGCGTGTCGTTGATCCCCCCCATGTACCAGCATTGACCAATGCGTACCCCGTACACTTTGCGCGGAACGTGCAGCTCATGGTACGTACTATCGTGTTTCAAAATGTCTGAGTATGGTTACCTCAATTACAAGTTTGACTCTTTCATGTACTCCTTGTAGACGGGTATCAACGTCGAGATGCCTAGGGACTCCCGGTCAATCCTGGACAGGGTCGCCCATGGTGCGGAGGTGACGCGCGATGAGCTACTACAGTTTGCCCGTCGGGTCTACAGTGGGGTGAGGCGTGCCGTGACCCTGACATCGTGCAGGATGGTCCAGGAGGTGTCCCCGTCGACACATACACATAGGTCGACACGCCCGCAGCCGGTCAGAGGCTCCGGGCACGCCCATGTGCCCGCCAAACGCAGCCAATCGGGAGGCTTCGGGCACGCCCACGCGCCACGCTAGCGCCGGCGCTTACGGAGGGTTCGGTTGGGCACGTGGCTACCCACCTCCCCCGCAGCTAAGCTAGGACAAAGGGTCCGACTGGGCACGTGGCTACGCACCGCCACTGTCGTCGTTCCTGGACCACTACTCAACAGTGCCAGGTCAGCATTCGTTTTCCCGACATTTATGCCCCGACATTTATGGGTCGTACGGCGGGTATGACCCTTGGTCGTGCGGCATGGCCCACACTGAAGGTACGTTTCCTCTCCTCAGGTATGTGAGCACCGATGTATTGCAAGAATAAACAATATTTGTCCCGCAGGTTTCGTGCTCCACCTGGGAGTTGATCTCTCCCCGCAGGATAGCGCCCAGCATGACGTGGATGCCTTCTTCGCGGACGACCTGGGCGAGTTCAGGGGAGCACCTCAGCTCGCACCCATCGAGGTTCTTTCCGGTCACAACTTAGTGCGCACACATACACAGGTGGAGTCAACCCCCGAGGCCTTGGGAGCACGGGATCGCAGGGCCCCGGACCGTCTCTCCCTGTCGGGGCCCTAGCCCCGTCACCCCACGCTGAGGAGGGCCAAGCGGGGCCGTACGGGTGGGCGCGGACCGGGTGTGGGACGTGGCGACGACGGAGGAGGTGCTATAGCGGGTGGCCAGTAGGTGGTCTTCGTTGTGCTTTGTGCACTTGTATTACTTGTTTACGTATTTTACTTTATAGCTACTATAACATGGTTATGTATGCATTCCGTCGTGCATTGTGATATAACTTACCGTACTACTCACCAACCGTTCGTACCTCCGTCCCTCAACCGTTGGATGACCTGGGAGCCAATAGTGGTCGAACGGTTGAGCGAGTACTCCATGTGTCGCTATAACTTATGGTATTACTTACCAATCGTTCGTGCCCTAGTCGCTGAACAGTCTCCATGTGTCGCTATAACTTATGGTTTCTTTCACCATTTCTCTCGGCAAACAACGAGAGTAGATCAGGAAAGGAGAAAAGGGGAGGGATAGAAGGATAGGGGTAGTGAAGAGGGAGAGAATATAGGGAGAGGAAGAAGCAAAGGAGCTCGGGAGAGGGAGAGAAGGGGAGGAGAGGAGCTCAGGAGAGGGGGATAAGGGGAGGAGAGGAGCTCGGGATGTGGAAGAGAAAGACGAAAGAAGCTTGTTGATAAGAAGAGAAGGACTCCAAATGAAGGTAATAGTCTTGGTTGTTCTTGTTCTCGGCTGAATGTAGGCGACGTTTAGCTACTTATTGGTTTAGCACGTATTTGGTGAATGTATGTTGAGAAATCGCTGGTTGCAATGTTTGAAATATTTAAAGTGATAAATCAGTCATGTCAGAGTTCACAAGATTGAAAATGCATTACGGTGTTGGTACGGTTCGTGAAGGTCCATACGATGTTGACCTAAGTGGTTTCCAGCAAATCAGTATGGTACATCCGGACGTGGAGAATGTTCGAATCGGAGATGTCCTACGCTGGCTCACTGGAAGTTTCTCCTTGGACTCCGAGGTGTGCGGTGTCGTCGTACATAGGCTTTGGAGTCGGTCTGCCACGCACATTCGGTGGGAGTTAACCAGACTGATGCGCACAGTTGCATAGAAGGGCTTTCTGGAAGGCTGTCGGCGCCGTGGCTACGAGTGCGTGCTACTCGTGCAAGTATGGCCGATGGGAGTTGTCGGAGGCCCTACCGATGGCTATCGTCGGGTTGGTGGGAGTAGCTCGGGCGCACAACGTGTGGTTCATGAAGAAGACGCGGTGGTCGATGTTGACACGGTGACCGATGTTGCGGAGGTAGTAGAGGAATATCGCACACCGCACGCTTAGCCCAGTGCACAGGCGGATATAGGGGAGCATGTCGATAGCATAGTGCATCAGATGGAGATCGATAATTTGACAGTCTGGGCAGAGGAGGAAGCTTTAGAAGAGAATTGTGATGACTCTTCTGAGGAGAACGAAAGTCCCATCCTGCAGAAGTGGAATATGGTGGACGTAGAGGGCCTTGCTGTGTACGACAAGCATGAATCACCGCGGGAGTACCATGGTATGAAGGTTCGGCTTCATGCAATGTTTGTGATAGCTTTTTTCACAGACAGTCATTGTTTAAAATTGTTTGTGATAGCTTTTTCACAGACGGTTAGTTTACAAGAAAAAAGTGTGCGTAGTTTAGAGGGGAGGGCAGAAGTGCGGTGACAAGAGGGCATTGGTTTGTGTAGAGACATTAAGATGAGTCCGTCCAGGCACTAGAATATATAGTTGCAGCGATGGGGAGTAGATAAGACGCCACTCAACGACGGGGCACACTTGGCTCGTTAACATTTCATAAGTGTAGGAGATCATCTGGATCTGTACCGCGGCTAGGGATTTTCGGTGGGACGATTTTGTTGCGAAACATGAGCTAGCTGCTGGTGAACCGATCAATCAAGCCTGGGCCTGGCAAAGAGGAGAAGAGAAGAGGAGAGTAGAGGGAGTAGGCCGCCGTAGGGACGAGACGATATCCCTGGATCGTGTCGGGCATCGCATCTCAGGTCGCGCTGCTGCTGCATACATGCGGAACGAAGGAATCGACTTGGGACGCACTCTTCCTAATCCTACGTCGCAGGCAGCGATCATATACCGATGCATGTCCGAACTAAATGCTGCTGCGCACAATCAGTGAAAATAACTGCGGCGCTGGGGCGTGCATGATGAATGACAGATCTGGTCTCTGGGCAAAGAAGAAGAAGAAGAAAACAGTGTCTGTGCTGCCTGTGAATGTGATACAGCATGCAGCACACTACTCGTACTAGGACTAGCTAGCCTCTCCCTCAAGGGAAACGGGACATATAACACACAACCTGACCTCAGCCAACACAACAACGCCATACAAAACTACGGGAATCTTAATTTTTATCTCTCCCTTCCTTTCTGTTAAAACACTCTTGAGGAGTCATTAGACCGTTATTACCTTAGGCGAGCACAATGGACTGCGTCTCTCTCCTCCTCCTCTTCCTCGCCCTCCGCAGAATCTGCAGGCCCTCCTCCTCAGTGTCAGTGCCTTCCTTCATCGACTGGCGCCCCTTCGCCTTGTCGGCTGCAGCATACGTACAGAGGAGACAAGTCGCGGTGTTCATAAATCAGTGAGTGGCACAATGAGATAATATCACGAGTAAATGGCACAGTAAGAGCAGGTGCTGCTGTTCATCTATTGGAAAGAACGAACGCCATCTCTCGAGGTCGAGGGGAGAGTGCGCACCAGGAGAAAACACATAAGAATGCGATCTACTGTTGATAGCACCGCCCCGCACCTACCTGTTTCTGTCTCGAGAATCACGCAGGAAGCACGTCCTTCACTGTCATCATCCGAGTCGATGGTTATGCTGACCCTGACCGGTGCCTGCATTTTGCATTCACAAGCAAGCATCATCACACGCTCAACACAAGGCAAGTTGTACGGTCTTCAAGCCTACTGTTACTTGCTTACAAGGGCAATACTACCACTACTTGCTTGCAAGCGCAAACTACAGAGTTACAGCTGCGGCGTGCACGAAGCATGCTCCGGAGTTAATTATACGGTGCCTTGAACCACTAGCAATTTTGCAGGATATCATTGGAAGCATTGGCCCGAAGCAGCAATAGTCAGCGACTTAAGTTTGCACGAGGCAGTCGTATGTCATTTCCATTAAGCTAGGAAGGGGCAATATTGCACGGGTTACCTTGTTAGTCGCCACTTGTGGATTCGCCCCCTCTTCCTGTTTAGGTGCCAGCCTGTAGCTTGAACCGACCAATTCTTGTGGAGCTGCTTTTACCTTTCCCTGCTCTACCTTTGGCTTCGGATCTGCCACCTTTGCAGGATAAACCAAAGGCGCAGGAAGGCTGGTATTAACAAGCAAGCCTCATTAGATTCCAAAATCAAACAAAGACACTACGAGGAAAACAGTGCAGACTTATGCATACTCGGAAACTGGAGTCATGTTAGTAATACAACTGGAAGACACCGATATAATCTTGCTGGAAAAGAGAGAGAACGTTCTAGGAGTATTGTACAAGCATACCCTTTCAAGGTTTGAATTGCCAGCGTTAACAAGATTTGCAACGAAAAAAGAAGCATCTTATCAAAAGATCACGCAAATAAGGATGAAATTTAATCGGCCTTTCGAAAAGCATAACAATGTCTTGCACTTGCTTTCGAGGATTTCAAGATCTAAAACCTCAATTTGCATTTTGATTCCACCAAGATAACTTTCAGTTCAATGTACACACTACAGGAATGGAATGGATAATTATTAGCTAACAATTGAACTTTGTAAGAAACTGGGGCAAGAAGATTACACTTTTGCTACTGGTATTTGCTTCATCGGAGGTCTCCCATTTGCTACTGGTGCTTGCTTCATCTGGGACCTTCCATTTGCTTCTGGTGTTTGCCTCATCAGGGGTCTTCCATTTGCTACTGGTTTTTGGTTCATCTGTGGCCTTCCATTTGCTACTGGTGTTTGGCACATCAGGGGTCTTCCATTTGCTACTGGTGTTTGGCACATCAGGGGTCTTCCATTTGCTACTGGTATTTTGTTCATCTGGGGTCTTCCATTTGCTACTTGTGTATGATTCATCAGGGGTGTTCCATTTGGTACTGGTATTTGGTTCCTCAGGGGTCTTTCATTGGTGGTGCAGTTCTGGTTCTTCAGCCAAGACAAAAATTAGAAGTAAGAGGATGGTAGTGAAAGACTTATGGATTCAATTAGTTGAGTAATGAGTATACATACTGCTAGCATCTGCATTGCAGCAGGCCTACTATTGAGAGATCTGATAGCTCTAACAATCCCCTGCACAAAGAGGCAAAGATCAGCCAATTTTAGACCAAAACTATGGCCCCACATTGGTTGCTTTCAGTGCGCGAAGTGACGAGGCTTGAGCATGCCACATGGTATACAGGATTACAGGATAGTGCATGTTTTTTACGCCATCTCCAAACTTAAAAGTTAAAATTTGAAAAGTAAACACTAGCACACACTGAGATCGTTGAATGTTAGGTATCATGTATATACAAGAAAACGAAGCTTTTCAAAAAAAAAAAGTGAGGAAAAAAACAGAATATATACAAGCACATATGGAGATAACAGAGAACTTCACATACTAGTAAATCAGAATGATAATTACTTGTATGCACATGCGAGCCATCAGAATAAATCCAAAGACAAATGAACCTATGGGAGCTGTAATCATAGTCACAAGGATCGCAGGTCGATGCTGCGTTCCACGTACCAGATTCATCGACCCGGGTACGACTCGTGGGACATGGTATACCATTCATATGTAATTTAGAAGGAAAAGTGGCACCCCTCAACCTGTGATCCCGTTCCTCGACCCGGTCGACCCACGTTCCTGGTGACTATGGTTGTAATGTTGTATCAAAATTAGAGGTGGATCATAGCAGAAGAAACTTAATAATTACCTCCATCTCTTTTGTAAAAGTTCTGAAGATGTCACCCTGCAGTTGCCTTAAATCTGCTTGCACTTGTTTCGGCCAGACTGAAAGGGTCGAGGATATCTCATTCAATTTGCTGGTGTGAGAATTCAAAACACCCAGCTGATCAGGATTGCCTTTTGTGCTGCCTTCAAGCAGCGCTTTGAGATCATCTTGTCCCTTAAGCTGTAATAAAAAATGTTTGAATACATCAAACTTTGTTGTCTGTGCAAACAAAAAATTGTAGGACAAAGGACCGAACCATCAATTATCCTTACAATTTGCTGAAGTGAGTTCTCTAGGAGAACAACCTTGTGCCGTATGCTGCCAGCTGAATATAACAGATACACGCTTTCAGTTATTTGATGCACCAGTTGTCGAATAAGAACAAAATTAGTGCGCAAAAAGTTCATGAACAAAACAGAAGCAGTTGCAATCGCTCTCATGATCGAAGGTACCAATTAGGGGGGCTTACAATCTAGTGATGCCTCCTTCATGGCTCTGTTTAGCTGCATAACATCACTTTGCACTGAGTCTAGTACCATCCCCATCTTATGTACAGAACTTGCCAAATGCTGAAATTTGCGCTCGACATCCTCATTAGGAACCTGACCTGTTGAAATGCTATTTGTCAGGCAGGCACACCAATCAAAATATACCATCACAATGTGAAAGCTTAAAAATGGTGGAGTCTAGATATAGAACGGCTTCAGATGCACTTTCTATAATAGAAGCATGCACCAGTCCAGCTTACATGCTCAGCAAATGAGATTAAAGAAACGAACCTATTCAACACATAAAAAATAACTGTGCTTGAAGTTCATGTGAAACGCTGTGAAGCTGGTATGAACAAAACAAAAAATCTATGAGATGTAGCACAGGGGATTGAGAGTTCACATCTATCCGGAAGAGAGGGGTTCCATCGGTGGATAGGGTTGCTAGATACTTTTGCCAGTTGCAGCTGAGATTCATCTCGCACACAAGAAGTTGAAATGGCAGGTAATGAAGGCATCCTCTTTGATGAGTCATCATGCAAGCCGAATCTCTGGTCACCGATGGAAAGAACATGGACATCACAATTGGGCAAGAGACAAAGACTATACATCATGTATAGCTATTAAGATGTAACTAGAAACACAGGTGCTCTGAATGAAACATTTAGCAGAAACAAAACCGTTAGTTTGGGCGAATTCATATTCATGAATAACACAGTCATTTCTGAATAACAGAAATCAATGTGACGTAATTGCATACTGAGTGTGCCTAGCCTAGAAGGGCGTCAATTTCAAAGTCTCACAGAACGAAATCACGATTTCAAACAGTCTAGCAGAACAAAATCACATGGAGCTCAATTCCCTGATAGTTTCAGTGCATGCGTGCACCAAAGAGAGATACCAACATGGTGCTAACAGAGCCAGCAATTTTTACTAATCAAATTGGATTAGTCGTTAACATAAAGAAGATTGCAGAGACAGCTAATTTGAAACTTGGGTTAGTTTTTTTTTAGACGAAATTGGACTATCTACGCAGTGTGGTTCCGCAGCATACATATTTGTGACCAAATAAAACACCCGATAAATCCTCAAGCGATGCTTAGTCGGTGAATTTGCCAAACAAAATTTCCAGCGCAGCAATTTGAACCATTCGTTCCACGCATAAATAAAGCACAAGGGAATTAACCGGAAGTAACTAACCGACACCGATCAATTAACTGCAACTGTGACCAAACACAAGACTGATGGAATCCCCAACCACTAATTACCCTTCACAAATCCAGTGATCCAACAAAGACACCAAATCCACCGATCCTACAGGCTACAACCCATCCAGTCGAAACGAACGGCTCGCATCACCGATCACCGCACATGAACAAGGGCGAGAGAAGGAGCGATGCATACGAGACCTGATGGCGCGCTGGGGAGGGGAGGTGGAGGCTGAGGAGGTTCTCGTCGAGGGAGGCCTGCGAGAGCTGCGACTGCGAGTGCAGGAGTGAAGCGCCTCCGCCGCCCTGAGAGAACGACTGCTGCGACGCCACCGCCCCGGCCGCGGCCGAAGCAGACGCGCTCATCCCGCCGCCGCCTCCGGTCCTCCTGAATCACCAAAAACACGCCATGAACCAAAACACATGTGAGAAGGGAAGCAGCGAAGTGCGAGCGGGCGCTTTACCGGGGAGGGAGGACGGAGATGGAGCCGAGGTCGCACGCCTTGTTGATCTTAAGCTTCATCCCGCCGAGGAGGAGGAGGAGGAGGCGGCGGCGAGAGAGGAGGAGAGCAACGGAATGGGAGGCTTTGCAGTTGCAAATTTGAATCCCCTGCTTCAATCCTGCTCTCCTTTTAGTCGCCCCCCGTTTCAATGGGAGGCAACAACGTACACAGTGGCTGACATCTGGGGCCCACTTGGCGTGTTCTTCCTCTGTAGCTGGCTGAGAGAGGCCGACACCTGGGGCCCAAAGACCAAAGTTGCCTCAACAGCTGTAGCTGGCTTGCCTTGCATCGTTTCCTGGACCACGTAGCAGCAGCGTATTCATTCAAATTACTGTTTGTTTTGAAACGACAGTGGTACCAACGCGGTCTTCTTATGGTCAGGAACTCAGGACTAAAACAACCTGACCGTAAACAAAACCACTAGGGAGCAAGAACATTTACCTGCAAAATAGACAATCGAATCCGTTGCTCTCTCTTTCTCTCCTCCGCTACGAATAGGCAGGGCTTTCCTACGTCTCTTCTCCCACTTTCCTCCTTTTTCTAAAATTAAAATGACATTTTCACCTATTTTTGGGATTTAAATAGCGATATGATTCTATCACCAGTTGAACTGACGGCAGAAACCCACAGTTTATTGTTGCCATTTCAACACGCGACAGAAACACTGTTCACTGCTACTCGTTAGTTGAAATGACAACAGGAAGGTGGACTGGCGACCGGCAGTAAACAGGATCCCTGTCGCTAATTGGAATGACGACATGCACCTACTTTTGTAATTTTTCTTCTAACTACTAACTACTTAATGTTGTAATTATCTTTTAAATTAATATTATTTTTAAAAAATCTTCCCTATCACATAATGTGATTCAGATTTCAGACAAACGGCGCAAGGTTGCAGCTATTCATCGTGTCGTCTCCAAGGGCTGCAATTGGTTACTTGTGCGAGTATAATTCCACGAATATACACGGTCCATATCTTTTATAGAGGTAGTAAGTGAGCAATCCGAGTCGGTCATCTCAAACTCTCTCATCATTTGATGCTTGAAATGTTGGATGCCTTGACCTTTGAACTGTTATAATGAGGTCATCGATATAGACCCCAACAATCAAGATGTTAGTCCCATCTTTCCTCATGTACGGCATGTTCTTGAGGACATTTTGAGAAAGCCAAGCTGCCTGGACTTCTATCTAGTGCATGATTCCAAGCTCGGGCGCAACGAAAGCCCATACAAAGCCTTAAAGAGGTACACCTTGTGCTCTTCATGCTTCACCACATATCCTACGGTTGAGCAATGTAAACTTCCTCTTGCAATTCTCCATTCAAGAATTCCGTCTTGACATCCATGTGGTGCACTTGCCACTTGCATTGGCAGCTTAGAGCAAGCAATAACCTTACTATCTCAATTCTCGCTACTACAGCAAAACTTCATCGTCGATTCCTTGCCTTCGTACATACCCCTTTGCCACAAGTCTAGCTTTATACTTCACCACCTTTCCTTCAGATCCTTTTTGGTTTATAAAACCATTTCAAGCCAATGGGTTTGTGCCTGCTACTGAATCTGTAGTAGCCATGTCTCATTCCTTTCAATTGGGGTGATCTCATGATTCATAGCCTCAATCCAATGTTTCTCCTTCTGCTTACAGAGAAGTTCTGGCTCCTCCATCACAACTTGCAGTGGCTCTTACGGTGGCATGCTTATTTGTTATGTTTCTTCATATATCTCGGTGAGGACCGAAACTTACTGAATCTCATAGGGCGTAGAATGACTAGCCGCACAATCAACAAAGGTATTTTACTTGCGGGACACAAAGTTTGGTGGAGGCTGGAGAGTTGTTCAAAAGTTTGAGCATAGGCATTTGTGGAGTGTCAAACGAAGCGAGAAGAATTTACATACCAAGATGATGGTTGTACACAATGTCGATACAAGAAAATGAACCTATTTACGAAAATCTACATGTTGATGATGGAGAGTATCATCTTTGAACCAACAAGTTAAGGTGTATATACATTTTACACATATATAGGAACCAGGGCCGTTATACAAAGGCATTGCTCCAGATGCAACACCAAGGAGAACCCTAGCTAGCTTGTCCTTTTCATGCCCCTAACTACTTGATCGACCAATCAGTCCTGCATAACATCGTTCTATATGGTTCTTGGTATCTGGGAGTGGTTACGTGTGAACCACCATGTTAAGGTGTATATATACTTTACACATATATAAGAACCCGGGCCGTTAGATGCAAAGCCCTTGGTTTGGACGGACCGTCGGGAGACCTCACTGCAAATTATGCCTTCACCCCAATTAGAATTTGAAAGAGAAGCCAGTACAACAAGCTAACTGTGTGTGACATAAGCTTGCATATCTATACGGAACGTTTTGCTAGCTGTGCAATATTAGTCGGGTCATATTTTTGCATCGTGTTTTGCACGCACGCATGATTAGACATCTGCGTATCTTTAATTTCCTTTATATCCTTCATCGATTTAGTGACATAAACATCACAAAATAACACCTAGAACATATATAACCGTGCATGACACAAAAGCTGCATATCTATACAGAACATTCTGCTAGCTAAGCAATATTAATTAGGGGGGCACTATATAAAACCATGAGGGGTGGTCATGGAGAACCTAAGACACAAACCAACTCATCCAAAGCAAGAGGCGTACGAAAGGATTAGAGGCTATGTTATTAGATCTTTAGCACTAGATTTTCGTATAGGGCAATGATCTGAGATTCGTAATAGGTTCGATAGGCTTGTGAGAGAGCGACAATCCCTTGCACTAGAAACATGCTACTATACATAGATTTTCTAGAAGTGCATTCGCATCTTTGGCATAATAAACAACACAATTAAAATGAAATAATCCATTTAAATAATTTATAATCTTGATCAATTTTGGTTACGTAAACAAGCCGATTGCCCGTGGGTGGGAGAGCAAACACCTCCTACATTATACACCCCATAAATCTGGATAATTATTATTTACGCGCACGCTCTCTCTATATATAGCATATATATGCGTTCCATGCCATGCAATGCAAGGGCATGTTTAGATGCATGCGGTTTATGATCACGAGCCTAGGTGCCACGGATGGGATGGGATGGGATGGATCACTGGAGCTGGAGGTCCGACTTGTAGACGGCGTCGGGCTTCCAGTCCGCAGGGATGATGTCGTCGGCGACGAGCCTGACGCCGGACTCGGTGGCGAGGCGGATGGAGAAGGGGCCCTTGATCGGCTTGGGGGTGTCGAGCCTCCAGATGGCGCCCCACGACTCCTTGAGGTCGTTCCACTCGTTGGAGCCCTTCTCCTTGAGGGACACCTCCACGATGTCGCCGTCGCCGGCCACGTACTTGACGAGCAGGGCGAAGTAGTTGGGGTTGGAGCCCTTCTCGACGTGGAATGTGATCTTGGTGCCGGCCGGGTACTTGCAGCGGACGCGGCGGAACTGCATGTCGACGATGCCGGCGTGGCGGAGGTCGTCCTCCTTGCCGGGCTTGGCCATGGCGCCGAATGCGTGGCCGGCGAGGTCGAAGTGGTAGGCGGAGATGGGCTCGTAGTTCATGTCGGTGATGTAGACGACGACGGGCTCGTTGGAGCAGGCCTCGGGCTTCTCGCACTTGATCTCGAAGCAGGATCCGCAGCCACGGCCGTCCTTGAAGATGGGGTCGTTGCCGCACGACGTCATGCCGCTGAAGGGCGGCTTGTCGACGTCCTTGTACCCGCAGGCGCCGCCGTTGTCGTCGGGGCCGGCGCCCTTGGGCTTGCCGTACCAGGTGCCCTTGGCTTCCAGCCACTTGCCGTCGTAGCTCGCCGTGATGTTGGGGCCGGGGGGCACCTTGGGGGCGCACGAGACGCCGGTGACGAGCACCGCGAGGACCGCGACGGCGAGCAGGGAGGCCATCGATATTTGTTGCTTTTCTTTGCGTTGCTGTGATGCTCAGCTTGGGGCGATACGGTCGGTGTAGGTAGGTGGTATTTATGGGCGAAAGGGAGCGACCGATGGAGGGCTCGCCGGCGATGTCGCTGCCTGCGTGCATGGCCGCGGCATGCTGAGTAATTCTGCGCTTGTTCATGGATGCATGACATATGCGGCTGGCCGTGATCCGGGCTAACAACATCATTGCATGCCCTGGTCTCAATTTGGGCGTTAATTTCCGGTGCAGGAATAACCTGCATGCGAGCCATCAATTCATGCATATGTTGAGTGAGTATATACATGCCCTCGATCAGTGGTATATACATGCTGATGAAGACGACGATAAAAGAACAACGTCATGTCGGCTGCCCTGCAATGCTGGTTAATTATACTTTTATATTGGAGTACAACAAGAACATAAAAAAATATAGATCACAAGGAAATTAAGAATCACAGCAGTACAGTGAAAACATATGAAAAAAACTAGCATGTACTGTGATTGGGCCAAGGTTTTGCTCATCATGTGATCTATTGAAGTAGTAGCATCTTCTTGGTGCTATTTCTAGAAAAAGCCATCTCTTATGTAATAAATTGCAGTGATGTGTACTCGGGAAATAAATCGCATGCATATTAAGTACTCCCTTTGTGTTCAGTCATACTAGTTGGTATCTAAGAGAACCAGACATGCCAATTGCACATCTACATTTTGGTTGCTTGGTCAGTGTATGATACTGTTGAGTATCTCTTCAGGATCCAACACGCGCCCGCCTCACCGTCTGGACAGAAAAAACCCCGAATGTTACGTTGGAACAGCTCGAACGAAGATTAAAAATCACGCCTTAAGCCGATCCTCTCGGGAGCACAGCACACGCACAGGCTGAAAAACTGATCGACTACAAGATAAATAACACACGCACTGTTGGACCTTTTGTCTTTCTATTGCTTAACTCATATGGCTTCTTCTCTTACAATGCTTGTTCACGTTCTGTTACAAGGTGCTAGACCCAGCTTTATACACGCACAACTCTGTGACATCAAGGACTCGGACTCCATCTAAGAAACCAAAACAACACGTACAACTTTGACTCGATTTCTACTTGAACCGGATTCAGATCGACACGGTAAGCAATAAACAAAGATTGTCTAACATGTTAGAATCAGACCCAGATCACAGGAAGAGATCAAACCAGGATCACAAAAACGCTTCTGTGTTTTGCGCTGCAAACTTGCAGTCTTTTTGTTCTTTTCCCTGTTACTTATAGCTTACAAAACGACACTGTTTCGGATCCGACAGAATCCAGAAAAGGCAGAGTCTGCTACTCTTTCCGATTCTGACTCTGACTCCTATTCCGAACAAAATACAGACTCTTCATGTTATGCAAAACTATCCTAATACGTAATGCAAGACAGTCCGACACTGATTCAGAATCGAAACTGATTCTGAAACTTTCTGAACTTTCCTATTACAGAACGACATAACTCTTCTGTCTTCAAACCAAGTTTCTGATTACTTCCAACAAACTCCCCCCTAATCTAAACTTGGTTGTGCAAGATCTTTAACACCAATTAACTTGCGCATCTCTGAAAATTTCAGCTTAGCAAGTGATTTGGTAAGAACATCTGCACGCTGTTCTTCTCCGGGAATGTTCTGAATATCAATTTCACCTCTTTCAACACATTCTCGAATAAAGTGGAACCTGGTGTTAATATGTTTGCTCCTCCCATGGAACACCGGGTTCTTTATTAAGGCAATTGCTGACTTGTTGTCGATGTATAGCGTGATTGCTACAGGAGGACGCCTTGCCACTTTGCTCAACAATTCCCTCAGCCGCATTGCCTGACATGCAGCTGCTGTTGCAGCCATGAATTTTGCTTCACACGGCGAAAGTGCGACGCTCTTTTGTTTCTGAGATGCCCACGAAATCACATTCTTATTGACATAGAACACCATCCCACTACTACTTCTTCTGTCATCAATATCATCAGCCATGCTGCTATCACTGAACCCGGATAGTGTTCCATCTCCTCCACCTGTGTACTCCAAACCGAATTCAATAGTTCCTTTCGGATATCGAAGTATCTGTTTAACCGCCTTTTGGTGAATTACTATTGGCCTTTCCAAGTATCTACTTACTAACCCAACCGAATATGCAAGGTCAGGTCGAGTGTACAGCAAATACCTCAAACTTCCAATGACACGTCGGTATTCAATTGGATCCACGGATTCTCCTTCAACATCTTTGCCTAACTGCAATTTTGGCTCCATGGGGCATTTACATGAGTTGCAGTCCTCCATACCAAATTGTTGGAGAATCTTTTTTTTTTTTGCATATCCTGACTGTTTGAGAGTGATTCGATCCTCTCCTTGCTCCATTTCAATACCGAGGTAGTAAGTGAGCAATCCGAGGTCGGTCATCTCAAACTCTCTCATCATTTGATGCTTGAAATGTTGGATGCCTTCAGCCTTTGAACCTGTTATAATGAGGTCATCGATATAGACCCCAACAATCAAGATGTTAGTCCCATCTTTCCTCATGTACACGGCATGTTCTTGAGGACATTTTGAGAAGCCAAGCTGCTTCAGACTTCTATCTAGCCGCAGATTCCAAGCTCGAGGCGCTTGACGAAGCCCATACAAAGCCTTAAAGAGCCGGTACACCTTGTGCTCTTCATGCTTCACCACATATCCTTCTGGTTGAGCAATGTAAACTTCCTCTTGCAATTCTCCATTCAAGAATTCCGTCTTGACATCCATGTGGTGCACTTGCCACTTGCATTGAGCAGCTAGAGCAAGCAATAACCTTACTATCTCAATTCTCGCTACCGGAGCAAAAACTTCATCGAAATCGATTCCTTGCCTTCGTACATACCCCTTTGCCACAAGTCTAGCTTTATACTTCACCACCTTTCCTTCTGAATCCTTTTTCAGTTTATAAAACCATTTCAAGCCAATGGGTTTGTGCCCTGCCGCAGATCTGTTAGTAGCCATGTCTCATTCCTTTCAATTGGGGTGATCTCATGATTCATAGCCTCAATCCAATGTTTCTCCTTTACTGCTTCTGAGAAAGTTCCTGGCTCCTCCATCACAACTTGCAGCGGCTCTTCTGGTGGCATGCTTATTTGTTATGTTTCTTCATATATCTCAGTGAGGGACCGAAACTTCTGTGGTGTCTCCTCTGGTGGTGTTGATAATATAGTACCTATCGGCTCTGAAGTGGCTACATCGGTTCTCCAAGCTGAGTTTGATTTGGTCCTGATATCCCTGATAGGTCCATACTCAACTGTCCGGCGGCCCCTGTCGGTGAGGGAGGTGAGACTCCCGTGGATGTAGGAGTAAAGGGGTCCTCTCCAGCCACCCTAGACTCCTCTTCCACTGGTTCTTCTACAGAAAACGTGACCCAATTGTCATCACTATTTGCTGAAGCTTCACTCCAATCCCAGTTCCTGTTTTCTTCAAAAACCACATCTCGACTGATGCAAATCTTGTCATGACATGGATCATAGAGTCTATGTGCTTTGTTCCCTACTTCAACACCAAGATAGATTACAGGAATGCTCCGATCATCAAGCTTCTTAAGATTTTTCGATGGAACCTTCATGTGAGCTATACAGCTGAACACTCTCAAGTGGTCTAGACATGGCTTCCTTTCAGTCTACATCTCATAGGGCGTAGAATCGGGAAGTGCTTTGGTGGCCACATGGTTTAGAATGTATACCGCGTGCTGTATTGCCTCCCCCAAAATCTTCCAGGCATATGCATACTCTTGAGCAGGAGATCCTTTTATTCTAGCCGCACAATCAACAAAGGTATTTTACTTGCAGGACACAAAGTTTGGTGGAGACTGGAGAGTTGTTCAAAAGTTTGAGCATAGGCATTTGTGGAGTGTCACCGAAGCAGAAACTGAGAAGGAATTTACATACCAAGATGATGACTGTACACAATGTCCAGTACAAGAAAATGAACCTATTTCGAAAAATCTACATGTTGATGATGGAGAGTATCATACTGTCCCTGCTAGTGTCGTTGAAAATACTCGCAACCAAGTGGATGATGTCAATTGCGAGTCTGATGAAGATGACGAAACTTACATGCAGTACTGTAGTGATAATGAAGATCGCGCAATTCCTGAGATAGATAGCGACGAGGAGTAGTTTGTGATCTGTTAGTTTGTTGTAATGTGGACATAGATATGTAAGGTTGATGTTAATTTGGCACTTTGTTGTATTTTCTGATGTTAATTTCATCACAACAATTCCACTTGTGAGTCCAGATTCCATGTTTGTGAATCAAGTGAACATTGCACTTGTGAATCCACACACAACATTTCAGAATGTGCAACAACAACATTTTGAATCCATACACAACAAATGTACATTTCAGAATTCACATTTCTATTTTTCAGACAACATTTTATCCATACTTTACGTAAGACTACATCTTACACATTACAGATTGCCAGGAGAGTGGCCAAACTACACCTTACATTACAGAAGACGAACTCAGTTGCCAATCCTACCAATACAAATTCCTACCAGCAAGAAAAAAGTGCAACAACAAGCATTTTGAACTTTTCATCTGTAGAAGTAGATTTCGTGATTGACTTGTTCCTTACACCGTCGTTTCTAGGGCATTTGTAGTACTCTCTTCGTCTATTCTTTGAACTCCCAGAGACGGCCCAGATCATCTTCCGTGGCACTTGGGGCATGGCACGAGAGGTAGGCCACCGCTAGGCGCCGTCGCTGCTGCGGAACACTTGGAGTACGAGACTGCATGGCCCTTCTTCTTCTCCATGGCTCTTAAGGGCGGTGACGCTTCAGGTCACCGGTTTCGGGGAGTGGAGTGCCAAACCCTAGAATCAATTTGGGGGAGTGGAGGCCCAAACCCTAGAATCGATTTGGGGGAGTGGAGGCCCAAACCCTAGAATCGATTTGGGGAGGGGAGCACTGGTGGGAACGCGAAGGAGTTGCACATACCACAATGGGAGGCGGCGAGCCTAGATGACAGTTCTGGCTGATGGGTGGGACAACCTTGGCAGAGGCTCAAGATTTAACCGTTCGATCTTGATCGGACGATCCAAATTGCTATGAACATTCGGACCCCCGAACGGCCAAACTCCATCGGACCATTCAAAATAAATCGAATACCACACTCACTCGGTGATGTTCGATCGTCCAAACACCAAGCTTCATCGGACCGTCCAAGCACGATCGGACGGTGGTTAACGAAGGGGCTGAGTGGATGCGCGTGGCAGAGGCTCAAGATTTAACCGTTCGATCTTGATCGGACGATCCAAATTGCTATGAACATTCGGACCCCCGAACGGCCAAACTCCATCGGACCATTCAAAATAAATCGAACAGCTCACACTACTGGTGATGTTCGGACTATCCGAAACAGCCAAGCTTCATCGAACCGTCCAAGCACGATCGGACGGTGGTTAACGAAGGGGCTGAGTGGATGCGCGTGGAGAGAGGAAAGACGAGGTCGACAGCGGGGACCACATGTCGTTGGAAGGCGATGGCGCACGCAGCGTGGGGTTGCACGCATTGTCGGGCCGTAAGAAAAGGGTTGGGTTTCGGCCCAAGCTATTTATCTGAGATTTTAAATTGGCTTTCTATTTTAGAAAATAGCAGAAATTCAAATAAGCAATAGAAAATAGCAAATGAACTCAGAAAAATTCTAGAAAAATCTAGAAAATATATCTGAGCATATAGAATCTAAATAAAATAGTTTTGACAATTGTTCAAGTTGGGATTATTGTATGCCTACATGGATTAACTTGATCAACACACATGACTTGAAACTAAACCTAGGCCATTGTTTCATGAAAATTGTTGTGTCCTAATGAAAGTAGCAAGACCACATCCAGATCACAGGTTAGAGGATGCTACGATTATTATAAAAACAATGAGGGAGAAAAAGAAAAGAGGTTACTATGCTTGGGCTCGATCCTGGCTGACGTGGGGTCGTCGCTGGGGACGCCGACGGTGGGTGATCGCCTGGAGGGTAGCGGACGCCTGGTGCGCGAGCCAATGGAGGAGTCGTCAGGATCCATCCAAGGTCGCCAAGGCCTCCGCCGCCACGGCCACGGCCAAGGCCTCCGTCGCCATGGCCACGGCCTAGGCCCCCGCCGCTACCTTGATCCATCATCCTAACCCTAGCGGGTAGAGGAGGCGGCGACGTTGGGCTATGGTGGAGGGGGGAGGACGGCGGCGGGAAGGGGACGGACTGCGGCGGGAGGAGGACTACTGGATTTTTTGTTCTGTGGCGCGGGAGGAGGAGGCAAATTCGGGCGCTAGGGCGCGTCTGCCTTGTATGTATAATACCGTCATTAGTATCAGTGTCGGTTCATGATTACCAACCGCTCAAGTATCGATCTTGACTTGTGCCAACAAATGCGATCGTACTCGAGTATCAGTGTCGGTTCGTCCCGGCTCAATCATTGATCGAGTGCGGGATGTTACAAACTGGCAATGATACTTCATTAGTGTCGGCTTTGGCCTAGCCGACACTGATGACCCGGCGCAGATGACCACTTCTGTTGTAGTGCGTGTGCCGTGCATGTGTCGTGTGATGAGGTGTGCTCGTATCGTGCCAAGCACGAATTTTGCTCCATAAAATCGATCCATGGTTCTGGGTCTCTGGGATATCGGTGTCTCTGGGTCTCTGTGATCCTAGTCGATGAACCAACAAGTTAAGGTGTATATATATTTTACACATATATAGGAACCAGAGCCGTTATACAAAGGCATTGCTCCAGATGCAACGCCAAGGAGAACCCTAGATAGCTTGTCCTTTTCATGCCCCTAACTACTTGATCGACCAATTAGTCCTGCATAACATCGTTCTATATGATTCTTGGTCTCTGGGAGCGGTTACGTGTGAACCACCATGTTAAGGTGTATATATACTTTACACATATATAAGAACCCGGACCGTTAGATGCAAAGCCCTTGGTTTGGACGGACCGTCGGGAGACCTCAGTGCAAATTATGAAGTCGGGTACAACAAGCTAAGGGGTGTGTGTGTGTGTGTGTGTGTATATACCGGTACAAATGACCAGATTGCAACGGTCTTGCATAGCATATATATGAACATGGATCTCTGTGTTCTATGGTTCGAAAAGTAATTATGATGGTTTCATTGACTGTAGAAGAGAATTTGCATAAAAGTCGAGATGAGTGCTATATGACATTTAGGTCATTATCTTTTTTGTATATTAAAATGAATTCATTCATAAATTTATATGAATTTTAGCATCACATTTCATATTAAATTACTTTGAAAAATATTATTCACGAGTTTCAAAATTCACTAACTTAATTTTTTTTAGTGAAATATATTGGGCACTAGGGGCAAAACTGCGAACTGCACCCACAATCCCGCCCAAATATTCGTTGTGCGCCACAACCCACCCCTCCAGCCACCCAATTTTTTTTTGTGAAATGTCTCTTTTGTCCAAACAGGTCACTGGACCTCCCCAACCGGGTGGTGGGTATTTTCGTAAACATCATGCGCGCGGCGCAGACCCCTTCATATTCCTGGCCGAATCCCCTCCTCAAATCCTCTCCCCCAAATCCCCTCTCCCCAAACCCTAGTCGATCCATCCCCCACCCTAAATCCCCTCCTCCAGCAAGACGACGACACTCGGTGGGGTGACAACAAGGGCTGGGTGATGGCAATGACAAGGGGATGGGGCGACGGTGACATCCATCTCCCTTCATCCATGCCGAGGCGGAAGGTGCTAGCTGCGATAAAAAACAAGTTGGCCAGTAAGTTCCATCTCCTTTCATCCAATCGGTGAGGGCTCGCGTCGATAGGCCGGACCGGCGGAGGTGGGTGATGCCGAGGCTGGGGAGCACGTCCACAGCCCCGGCAGAGGCACGTTAGGGAGCCAGCGTTAGGGCGGCGAGGGCAGCAGCGGCGGACCCAACTGCCTCACATGCTAAAGTTCTTGTAAATTGGTAACTTCCATTGGGCGTTGCATGCTAGAGTTCCATAGTAATCTTGCCGCAAATTAATTAGTTGCATACTAGTAACTTTGTTGTATCAAAATTCCAATCTTACGCTTATTTTCTTACTCATGTAAAGAAGCACCACTTACCGAATATGACAAAAAGAGGGCTCAAAATTTGATGAGGAACCATCAAGTGTTGCAAGGACTTGGCATCATTGCATTAGCATCAATTCTTACAAATACACGTCTGGACAGCAAGGGTATTAGTCGCGAAGACTCTGGATCTGAGTATGACCCTCAAGAGAACGAGGATGAGGACACTAAACAAGAGGAACTCGATAAGGTGCTCATTCTTGTTTTGTGCCTCTCTCTCTTGTGTTGGGGGTTTGGGGGGGGGGGGCTGGGAGAGGCTGCTCATGTGGTGTCCTTGCACTGTTGTAGTGTTATTTACCATATATTCAGTTTGTAGTTTGATTAATGTGCTACTAATTCTTCTTGTATTCTGCCAATGAGGCCTGATAGGTTTTTTAAGAAGAGATCTAGACAGAGGGAAAACAATTCTGCCAGGATGCCTCCAGAAGTGATCGTACCACCAAAGAGGGTGCTGGCACCTGATGATCAATTCCAACCCGCTAGTTGCACTAGGCAGAAGACAAGTGACCGTATCAGTGTCGGTTCGTCCCGGCTCAATCATTGATCGAGCGCGGGATGTTACAAACTGGCAATGATACTTCATCAGTGCCGGCTTTGGCCTAGCCGACACTGATGACCCGGCGCGGATGACCACTTATGTTGTAGTGCGTGTGCCGTGCATGTGTCGTGTGACGTGCGCCTGTATCGTGCCAAACACGAATTTTGCCCCTGTCTGCCGTGTGCCCGTATGGTGCTGAAGGATCTAGAACCGCCATTATGTGTTAATGGAGTATTTTGGTGATTAATGACAAATACACTTGTGAGACTAACACTCTTATTGCCATATCACGTTTAGTCTCAGCTTGGATATAAAAGCAAAAATCCAAACAGTCTCAGCTTGGAGATAAAAAGGGAAAATCCAAATATGTATGTTCATATTGATAAATCCATTTGTGAGACTAACTCTTCTATATTGCCATATCTCATATTTAGTCTTGTTTGGATATAAAGATATAAATACAAGAGGTATCCATTCCACTTCTTCTTATTATATCTTGTTGTATTCCTCGAATCCAAAATATAGGGTAAACTCCACCAAAAAGGTTAATTTGGATATGTGCATATGTTTTCATTACACATTCGTGTATGCACACATTTAGGGGGAGTTCACTCTATGTTTTGTGGTTTCATTAGTATTGATCCATATTCTTTCGTCCACATATATTTAGGATCTTTACTTTGAAACATATCCTTGAATATATACAACTTGTGTAGTTCGTATATATTCATATGAGCATATGAGACTTGCGTAGTTCATATATGCTCATATATCTCTTGAGTATATATAGCTTGTGTAGTTTATATATACTCATACCAATTATATTCAGTTATCTGTAATTGTGTTGGTTGTCATCAATTACCAAAGAGGGAAAGATTGTGGTATCTTGTCCCACCATTATAAGTTAATGGTATGCTGTGGTAATTAATGACAATCACTTTGTAGACCTAACATTTTTCACGAGTTGGATGAATAGGTTATGTTGTAGGTGGTTGAAGACTTTGGATGATATCATGTGTTGATTGTCATCAAGTCAAGATTCTTGAAGAAGAAGAAATCATCATGTGTTGATGATGTCAAGAGAAGAATATCATCATGTGTTGATAATATTGAAGTGAAGAGCTTGGAGTAAAGGATGCATCATATGTTGATGCATATAAAGACCTTGAAGTGAAGATGATCATGAGTTGATCATCAAGTCTGGAAGATCCATCATGTGTTGATGGAGGTCAAGAGAATAATGTATCATGTGTTGATGCATGTCAAGATCTCGAAGAAGAAATTCATCATAAGTTGATGATGATCGAGATGAGGAGATGATCATGAATTGATAATCAAGTCAAGAACCTAGACTTGAAGTAAAGATGTGCGTCATCAAGCTTCAAGAAGATGTGCAAGGCTAAGGTATGACTAGCTAGGGCTAAAGATTTGTTCCTAGTATTTTACCAGTCTCGGTGTTTGGTTGGGAGACTGGATTGCTAGTATAGGTGGCCGTACTATTAAGAGGGGTCTTTAATTAGTAGCTTGAGTTAGTCCACCGGCGGAGGTGGGTGATGCCGAGGCTGGGGAGCACGTCCACGGCCCCGGCAGAGGCACGTTAGGAGCCACGTTAGAGGCGAGAGGCGTGAGCGGACCCAACTGCCTTGCATGCTAAAGTTCTTGTAAATTGGTAACTTCCATTGGGCGTTGCATGCTAGAGTTCCATAGCAATCTTGCCGCAAATTAATTAGTTGCATACTAGTAACTTTGTAGTATCAAAATTCCAATCTTACGCTTATTTTCTTACTCATGTAAAGAAGCACCACTTACCGAATATGACAAAAAGAGGGCTCAAAATCTGATGAGGAACCATCAAGTGTTGCAAGGACTTGGTATCATTGCATTAGCATCAATTCTTACAAATACACGTATGGACAGCAAGGGTAGTAGTCGTGAAGACTCTGGATCCGAGTATGACCCTCAAGAGAACGAGGACGAGGATACTAAACAAGAGGAACTCGATAAGGTGCTCATTCTTGTTTTGTGCCTCTCTCTCTTGTGTTGGGGGTTGGGGGGCTGGGAGAGGCTGCTCATGTGGTGTCCTTGCACTGTTGTAGTGTTATTTATCATATATTCAGTTTGTAGTTTGATTAATGTGCTACTAATTGTTCTTGTATTCTACCAATGAGGCCTGATAGGTTTCTAAGAAGAGATCTAGACAGAGGGAAAACAATTCTGCCAGGATGCCTCCAGAAGTGACCGTACCACCAAAGAGGGTGCTGGCACCTGATGATCAATTCCAACCTGCTAGTTGCACTAGGCAGAAGACAAGAGAGTCCACATTAACTCAAGAAGTTTCCCTTGGTACGAGTTCAGATAAAAAAGAACAGGCCACTCAAAGCCCTCCTACTGTCACACATGATTCTCTGGTACCTACCCAATCTGAGGAGCACATTCAAATATACTGCGATGAAGGCAAGTGATTGTGCACAACCCTTTAAGAAATGCAATATGCTTTACACTAACTTTATGAAATTCATATTTTGAGATGCACCAGATGTCAGTCAACAATCAAATAAGAGGGGAAGAAACAAGGGTAGAGATCTTGATAGGATATCAAGAGCATTAAGCTGCAATTGCACACTGTTATATTGTTGTAAGTACATAGAGACATGATGTTCTTATAGATTTGTTATGAAACCCTTCCATACCATGTTGGACTGTTTTGAACCCTAAGGAAATTCAAACACTAAGTTTACAATTTGCAATGATTTGAACATTTTTCATTATTTTAGGAAACTCGGTTCATCCTCGTGCTCTAGCGCCCGTCCGAGCACGCACTCGAGACACCCTCGTGCCATCTTCGTGTCCGGAGGTATTATCATCAACTTTGCGTCACCCCTCATGCTTTAGTCCACCGAGGGAAACCCCTAATCTAATTTTGGTAATGCACGGCAGATCTCGGTTGAATCGAGGTTTGCACCATTTCTCGACCGTGAAGCAACTTTTCGTCTCCCACCTTGATCCAGTAAGCCATTGTCCAACTCCTTGCTCCTATGGCTTGCTATTAAGCTCCTTGAGCTAATCTAAGCATTTACTTTGCTTCATTTTGCTCAGATCTTCCTCTCCACGTGCGGCCGTGTTGGCACCACCTTCTTCTCGGCGCCGTTGGTGCTCCAGCCGACTTCTAGCTTCCCGGCGTCCACCTAGCTCGGTAGCCTCCAAGTAGTCTTTAGACACTCGGGCACTCGCTTGTTTGCGTTGCGGGCGACTTTTTGCTGTTTTCGAGTTTGCGTATTGAGCGCGCGCTCAACTCCGGCTAGCCGCCAGACAGCGCCTCCCGCCGTCGAGACCACTCTCATTAGGAGCGCCACACTATTGTGATTCTGTTTATGCCCTTGGTCGGCACCGCCATGGCGGATTCGCCGCGAACCGCCGGCAACCCCGCCGAGTATTTGTAAATTCCAGGCCAGCATCGTAGCTGGAGGTTACGGCAAATGACCCCATTAATTAGCTAATGATTGGGTATCATTTAATTCTTTGTCTTAGTCGCAGTGTTGAGTCGCTACGGTGGGCCCTGCACGTAAATCTGTAGGTTTAAATGAAATCGCAGCCACCGGCAAGTGGGACCACCGGCGTAAGCACCGTGCCGCGCGCATGCCGGTGGACCGAGTCTGTGGACCGTGTCCGGTGGCAAATGGGACCCATCCGGTCGAACGCGAATTAAATCTGAGTTAAATGAAAAATGCACTATTCTCTGGGCCATTGGTCGCGACCGCGCTAGGAGGTACTCGGTAGAAAAAGTAGTAAGTACTTTATGAAAATTCGAAATCTGTTATTTTGAGCATTGAAAAATTTGTATAACTTCTAAAATGCATAACTAATTCGCTTTAACTCCAAAATGAGTGAAACCATTTACTCGTAATTTTCTTATTTAATGAACTTTATATTAAAATATGTTGCAAATATGTCTCTGTGAGAGCATTATTTTGGAAAATGAGCTATTAACACTATTATTGTTACAAAAGAAAACACCGATAACTTTGAAAATTCATAACTAAATCATGAAAACTCCTTTGGAGCAAACCCAACTGTTTTGAACTTATAATAATATTGCCTATTTACCCATGTAATCCATGTACTCACTATTGTTCTACAAAATTTCACTTCATAATTAAATTACATAAATAAAGGCTTATTGAAATCTGAAATTCAAACCACCATAACTTTCACATACTAAATCAAAATGAAATAATTCTTTCACCAAAACCACCTTAAATCATGACTCAGCTACTGTAGAAAAATCATGCATTTTTGAGCATTTTGAATTTTGAGGTATTTCTCGATGTTTATTCAGATTGCATTTATATAGATTCGAGCCTATTGATATCGACTCTCACGCGACCGAGAGTGAGCAATTACTTTTCCAGCAAGGCAAGCATCCTTTGAACTTTCTTTTGCATCATATTTGATCCCAGATTTGTTAGGATAGATGCAATGATAATTGCTTGCATGCTATTTTGATAATGTCGCTATTTTTGTGATGAATAGTTAGACACATCCTATTATCCTGTCATTGTGGCTATCCATGAATTACCCCAGTACTAAATTAATTATGATAGGATGTTTGAAATACTGTTGTTCGAGTTGCTTAGCCATGCAAGTCTAGAACCGGTAGCTCGATTGTCGGGAATATCCCGCCAATTATGGGACAAACATAACTCTCATTATATACTTTTGTTTCAGATCTTCGTATCTGTTTTATAAGTGAGATTTTGTCATTTTCAAATGAGCTTTTGGTCTGGACAAGTGTTGGTTAGTGATGGTGCCTTCGTGCACGAGATTTGGGTATGTGGTTTGGCTTGTCTGGACAATTAAGGACCGAACTTTGGGTTGTTGCGATTCAAGCAAAACTCGTGCTATCACGCGCGGTATATGGGTGCCGTATGGTTAAGTAGGGGGAAGATTTTATTGTGTTGAGTCCCACGGTGGTGAAATTGTAAGGGCATGGGACCGTGAAATCCCGTGTTCCTTTTGGGCCGATAGGATGGGGGCGTTAACGTCTTGTGTTTCCTAGGATATATAGGATGGAGGCGTTAGCGTCTTGTGTTTCCTAGGAGCCATGGGTTGAGGGACTTAGCTCAATGGGATCTTCTTGCTAAAAATGACCGTATCTTGATTTACCCGGCGGCATACCATAGGAAGTATGCTATATTCGGAGGCATCTGGAGGCTTACGGGCTAATCAAGTCGTGTGGGTAAAGTAGTACACCCCTTGCGGGTATAATCTATTCGAATAGCCGTGTCCACGGTTATGGACGATCGCTTGAAACTTGTGGCTGCTTATTGTTAGACTTGGATTTAAAATTGTGGGTGAACTTGGTAATTATCATGAATGGGATGTTCATGTTTGTGTAGTATCAAAGTGGGAAGCCACTTTGCCATTGGTATGCTTTATTTGTTACTCAGTTCATTACTTATTCACATGCTTTATTTCTACTTCAAACCTGATTTTGAAATGGCACATGAAAAACTAGTATGTGTAGGTTGTTCGGTATTGCGTCGTCTTCATAAAACTAAGCCAATATGAGCCCTTCCTTTGAATGACCTTATGCATAATTATTTTTATTTGTGTAAGACTTGCAGTACTCTTTGTACTCACCCGGATGTTTCTTGGCTTTACAGGTGAGGACGATCTTGAAATCGGCGAGCTTGTCGGTGTCGATTTAGCGACACCGATGAGTAGTTTGCTATCATCTAACTCCCGGTTGGTTGCCGATGGGTTATGGGGCATACCATTGCTGGTCTTTTGGTTTATTTATGTGTTTCGCTGCTACTTAATACTCTCTTTTAAATTTGGCGATCGGCCACTTGTATTAATTGTAAACTTGGAACTATGTTGTATGCCTTTTGAAATATTTATGTATGGATGTTGTATGGATGTGATCAACGTTGGATGAGAGTATGCTTATATTGGTCGCTGATCTTGGGAGCCAATATAAGTCATATTCGCTGTTCATGGCTTCCTATTTAACTCACTAAGTGTAGCGCTTGACTTGTTGAGGCAGGCAATCATGTAGTGCTCGCAGAGAGGCGCGCGCATGATCGTGGGGCTCTAGTTTGAGTTAAGTCCCTCATTTAAATGGAGTTAAGTTGGAATCCATTCTCTGGAGATCTAGAGTTATGTTCCTAAGACCTTGATTAGTCTCGGTCTTACGGAGATAACTCCGGGGTCCCCACATGAACATTTCAGAAGAAAGAGAAATATAAAGATATAGAGCCCACTGCAATTGACCTCTTCAAAGAGTGCCATAATAGCAAGAAACTTGGTTTTAGTGAGCCAGTGAAGAAAGCAATTGTTAGTCACCACTTATTCATTTCTTTTGTACATAGGTATACTGTAAATAATAACACTTTTCACGTGTAATCCATCTATTGCTAGGCTGATATGGAAGCCATCGTGGCTCAACCGGTGGAAGATGGACAAGAATCAAAGTCTCCTACTGCAGCTGTTTCTGAAGTGCTCGGTGAGTCAACCAAATTTCTTGAACGTGTGGGCCTTGAAACACCCCGCAGAAAAGCTCGAGATGAGGCGTTTCTTCACGTGTGGAAGAGCTTGATGCTGAACTTCACATTGAGAAGCAAGGAGCATCCCAACTTCGAGACCAACTTGAAGCAAAGCAGCAAGACTTGGATGCCTTGAAGAAGAAGGCAGAAGAATCCAAAGCAGCTAGGGAGAAGAGCTTAGAAGAGATTGGCTTTTTGAATGATAAGATCGCAGAAACTGATGCCCTACTTCGTCGTTTGCTAAATTGCAATCAGGGTCAGGTGACCCTACTCTCTAAACTGATGTAGTTTGTGGTTTGATGGCACTGCGATCTGGGATACTGTTATTTTGTGAACTGTGTTGAAGTTGGGAGTTGTCATGGATGATGTGAACTTGATGATGCTTGTTATTATTATGACATGACATGAACTTATTGTGCTTGATGTTGCTATTATGACATGATATGAACTTATTGTGCTTGATGTTGCTATTATGACATGACATGAACTTATTGTGTATCCTTGAACCGTTTTTGTCTGTATGGATGTGCTGGGCCAAACACAACGGTTTGGTCTGTAGGTGTGAAATTGGAAAATTGATTTGTGAATTGTCAAAGGGCTTGGCCCAGATAAAACTGGGCCAAAATGGTTTTAGCCCAACAATATATTACGCCTTTCAAAACGGCCCAGCTCGAACCCTAACTGGGCAATCAAAATGGGCTACACCCAAAAAATTTCGGCTTGCACTTTGGGCTAACCTAAAATAAGTTGGGCCCACAAAATGGCCTACGACCACAAATTGACTCAGCGGATGGTGGAATCAAAATGGGCCTTGTAGAAATTATGACAAAAATTTACATAGGCCTAACTCACATTATGACAGTAGACATCGTCACAAACCAACAACCACGTCAGATCCCACATGGCTCGACCAGGCTACCAATGACAATGGGCTATACTAACCCTAGTAGCCTACTCTACAATTTTTACAGATATTTTATAGGTATGTTGCGTATTTTGCACGCACGCATGATTAGACATCTGTGTATCTTTAATTTCCTTTATATCCTTCATCGATTTAGTGACATAAACATCACAAAATAACACCTAGAACATATATAACCGTGCATGACACAAAAGCTGCATATCTATACAGAACATTCTGCTAGCTAAGCAATATTAATTAGGGGGGCACTATATAAAACCATGAGGGGTGGTCATGGAGAACCTAAGACACAAACCAACTCATCCAAAGCAAGAGGCGTACGAAAGGATTAGAGGCTATGTTATTAGATCTTTAGCACTAGATTTTCGTATAGGGCAAGGATCTGAGATTCGTAATAGGTTCGATAGGCTTGTGAGAGAGCGACAATCCCTTGCACTAGAAACATGCTACTATACATAGATTTTCTAGAAGTGCATTCGCATCTTTGGCATAATAAACAACACAATTAAAATGAAATAATCCATTTAAATAATTTATAATCTTGATCAATTTTGGTTACGTAAACAAGCCGATTGCCCGTGGGTGGGAGAGCAAACACCTCCTACATTATACACCCCACAAATGTGGACAATTATTATTTACGCGCACGCTCTCTCTCTATATATAGCATATGCGTTCCATGCCATGCAATGCAAGGGCATGGTTAGATGCATGCGGTTTATGATCACGAGCCTAGGTGCCACGGATGGGATGGGATGGGATGGATCACTGGAGCTGGAGGTCCGACTTGTAGACGGCGTCGGGCTTCCAGTCCGCAGGGATGATGTCGTCGGCGACGAGCCTGACGCCGGACTCGGTGGCGAGGCGGATGGAGAAGGGGCCCTTGATCGGCTTGGGGGTGTCGAGCCTCCAGATGGCGCCCCACGACTCCTTGAGGTCGTTCCACTCGTTGGAGCCCTTCTCCTTGAGGGACACCTCCACGATGTCGCCGTCGCCGGCCACGTACTTGACGAGCAGGGCGAAGTAGTTGGGGTTGGAGCCCTTCTCGACGTGGAATGTGATCTTGGTGCCGGCCGGGTACTTGCAGCGGACGCGGCGGAACTGCATGTCGACGATGCCGGCGTGGCGGAGGTCGTCCTCCTTGCCGGGCTTGGCCATGGCGCCGAATGCGTGGCCGGCGAGGTCGAAGTGGTAGGCGGAGATGGGCTCGTAGTTCATGTCGGTGATGTAGACGACGACGGGCTCTTTGGAGCAGGCCTCGGGCTTCGCACTTGATCTCGAAGCAGGATCCGCAGCCACGGCCGTCCTTGAAGATGGGGTCGTTGCCGCACGACGTCATGCCGCTGAAGGGCGGCTTGTCGACGTCCTTGTACCCGCAGGCGCCGCCGTTGTCGTCGGGGCCGGCGCCCTTGGGCTTGCCGTACCAGGTGCCCTTGGCTTCCAGCCACTTGCCGTCGTAGCTCGCCGTGATGTTGGGGCCGGGGGGCACCTTGGGGGCGCACGAGACGCCGGCGACGAGCACCGCGAGGACCGCGACGGCGAGCAGGGAGGCCATCGATATTTGTTGCTTTTCTTTGCGTTGCTGTGATGCTCAGCTTGGGGCGATACGGTCGGTGTAGGTAGGTGGTATTTATGGGCGAAAGGGAGCGACCGATGGAGGGCTCGCCGGCGATGTCGCTGCCTGCGTGCATGGCCGCGGCATGCTGAGTAATTCTGCGCTTGTTCATGGATGCATGACATATGCGGCTGGCCGTGATCCGGGCTAACAACATCATTGCATGCCCTGGTCTCAATTTGCCCTGGTCTCAAGTTGGAGGCGAGGCCGAGCTCCATTCGCTCTTCTAGCGCTAGCCCTCGCAAGCCAAGGGCTTAGAGATTTGCGCGGAGGCTTGTGCACGCGGCCGGTCGGGCGAGCGAGGAGGCGGAGGAGAAGGGAATGCGGCGGCGGCGGTCAATGCCGGGAGGTCAAGCCGCCGGCCGAATATAATAGCGCAAGCGCAATGCGTACACGAACACGACCCTGGTTTAGCCTGTGCTGACTACCTGGTCCCACACCATGGGCGTTGGTGCAGGACCCACCGGTCAGTGGTTCTGGCTACGCGGTCGATTTGCAACGAGTCATCATACCTGGCCACCTGACGTACTGTACCGTAACCAACTGCGCTGCTCCTGTTCACTCGCCGCACTCGCCTGTCCGAAGGAACGCGGTAGGCTATACTAGTTGCGGATCATCTAGCGTTGAAGCCTCGCCGTAACGTCTTTAAGTATCCACACGTATAGGGCAGGAACACCACGCGCTAGAGTGCTGACGCCGGCTGCGCGGTTTTAGACGAAGGAGGTGTGGTAGCTAAGGTTTCGAGAATTCCAAAAATCATGCCTAACCCTATGCCACCTCCCCTCTATATATAGGCATCTATGATGGATCTCGAACTTTGAGGCACATTAGGAACTCGTGGCCCATAAGAATTCGGATCATCATCCAAAAAGTGTCCCAGCCCTTTAAGCGTGTGACCCTATAGATTCATGTACACTTGGACAAGGCCCGAGTACTCCTACTCGTCCACTAATCGGTAGTGGCCCCTAACAGGATATGTCGACTCCCGAGTATACGTAAAGATCACATCGGACGAACCTTAACAAATCTCATATGTATTTCCTTTGCCTCACGATATCGGTCAAACTCAAGGTGAGTACGTGCCATCCTTGTTGGTTAGCTCGACCATTCTTTCTTGATCACATGACTCGAATTCTCCGACTATAGTTAACTCTTTAACCACGAGTAGCATGGCCATGTATTTCTAGAATCCGATCACTCGAGAGGTCTAGAGATATCTCTCCCGTTGCATGGTGGGCAAATCCTATCTTGATCGACCATACCTCGACGCATGTATCATGATAAACCCGAAAGCTACCTTTATAACTACTCAGTTACGGAGTAGCACGGTCTATCAAAATGGTTCTTGTTGGAAAATGAGAGAATGATTTTGTTGTTATTATTTAAGTTGAGTGCTGTGTCTATGGCTGAAAATAAGATGTTGATCGCAATCGATGAGGGTTGCGATTTGTTATTTATTCCAGTACTTACTTGTTGTTCAATATCTATTTAACTACTCTTTAAACGTCCGTTACAAAATACTACATATGGATATTGCAAATAAAATTTCCTTAATGCTGAAAATAACTTGTAGCATAGAACCTCATCCCTTGTTAGACTTGCATTGCGATACACTATAAGTCTTGCTGTGTACGCAATGTACTCAATCTTGCCTAAATTGTTGTTCAGACTTAGAGAATGAGCCAACACTGATCGACACGTTCTTTGCACCCAGTTCCGGATGGTTCGGTGATGGATCTTTCTAGAACTTATTTCTTGTCGGTTGCCTGAGGGTTTGGATGGACATGCCGCTTAAATTTTTGGACTTTATACATATTATGCTTCCGCTGTTTCATTCGCTAATTTTTATACTTGAACTTTTATTTGGCCAATCGGCCCTTATAATGTAAAGTTTGTAATCGCTTAAGCTATATACCATATTTGTTTTATTGTGTATGAATGTATGTATTGATGTGTATGCTATCGTTGTGGATGTGTGTACTAGCCACTGATCATGGCACTAGTACGATACACACACGAGGGCTTCGGGTATTCAAAACCCGGTATCCGACATACATGTTCTGAATTTTCTAAAAAATTCTTCACTGTTTGTGTGCAAAAGCCATAATCGATTTAATGAAATGTCAAAAACATGCTCAAAATATTTTCACATTTATTCTCAATACAATTATCGCAAGTTTTGAATTTTTGAGATATTACATAACAAATTAATGATTGATGCGCAAACTACGAACAATTTTTCATGATGGTGAATGACCCATGATGATTGTGCTATGTATCATCTTTTAAATATAGTTGATGTTCATAACCCGTACCGACTAAAATAAGCGGTGTGACCTTTTTCTTTCTCTTTTTCTCTCAATTAATGAGGGTATTTCTAGTTTTTTTTTAAAAAAAATATTGTGGGAATTTCTAGCCGTCGAAGTGAAGGAAGTGTCTTTAGTCTCGAATGTTGTTTATATTTGATGTACATATATAGATCATCAAATGGTTCCAGATGACCAGTACCGCTTTGGGCCAGGTCAAATGTTCACTCACAATCTACTAATACTGTGATGTACTTAAATCAAAGTTAAAAGAAGCAACCGCCAAGTTTACTCTTTGTGCCTAGAAATTCTCACGTGAATTTATAATAAAGAGAAAGATACACACTGTTTATTTTGGTGGGTCCAAATTATGATGATGATATTAATCAGTATTAGGGGTGGGAATGGGTCAGGTTGGCCCAATGGGGCACCGATCCATACCAAAATTTTCAGCCAAATGGGCCAAGGGTTCAATCCCAAAGATGATTGGGAGCAAAACCCCACTAACCTATAGCTCCATTGGATCGAGCGGGTCGATCTGAGCTCTAAGCCTCCTCGGCTCCTCCCCTAGTCATGTGTCCAGAGTCGAGATGCGCCTCCACCCAGCCACCGCTCGATCCGTCGCATCCACCGTGCCCTCATCTCCATCCCTCCACCTGTGCGCAGACAAGAAGGGGAAGAACAAGCGGACATGAAGCGGCCTGGACAATATAGCGCAGCGGCCGAGCATGAGCAGCGAGAGAGGAAGAGGGTGACGGCCGACGGTTGGGGTGGAGAATCAAGGTGGATCGAAGTTGGGAGCGAGGAGGGCGGCGAAAGAGGTGATTTCGAAGGTGGGAGCGAGGAGGAGGGCAGTGGCAGGGGCGAGATCCAGATACAAGAAGGGCGGCAAGGCTGTTCTTCGTCGTCGCCGGTAGCAAGGGCTACGGTGGTGATGTCTCCAGCGGCAAGGCTCTCGGCCGCGATGAGGTCTCCGACTACACCGATTGCCCTTGTCAGTACTCCTAATGGTGAGACATCACTCCTTCTTTGCTTCTTTACTGTCTAAACGATTTTAGCAACGATTGCGTTCTTTGGAAGCACAAATGCAGTAGCATGTCTCCAAGGCCTTCCTCGTGTACTGTTTTTCGATTTTAGAACTGAACCTTCAAGATAAGATTCCTTGCTTGGCTAGCTACTCCATTTCTGTAGCACAGACATGCAGTGCAACACTGTATTATTAGGTTACCACTTGATCCTCAACATCGATTGTCATGAGAAATCAGAAGAAATGGTATTTTAACACCCTCTCCTTTGATGTTGATCGCCACTAGCTAGAGGTCGATCGTGCAATGGTCCATCTGGCATTCTGGCTGATCATGCCAGTCTAGGCATTTCGGTTCAGTAGCATGTGTGGTGTTTGTTTTTCCCTAGTTTCATGTGAAGAGAATTTGGAGTGTAGCAAACTGACAATTCTGTGGCTTTCCATCTCGTTGTTGTTAGCGATGCTTCTTTCGCTTTGAAGTACAGTAGCTGTGAACAATCTAGGGGTTTACTGGTATTTTGATGACAGAAATATCAGATTTAACAATCAAGTTGATAGGTACCTTTTGAACCATAGGTACCTGTCAACTTAAGATGGATTCGATTTACGACTTCATTGAGAAAGATGATCTTCAACAATAACCATAGGTACCTTCTCTTTGTAATTTGGATGGTAAACGTTTTCAGCTGAAATGTTCATTGATGTTGTACTTGTAATCTTTGTATGATGCATATCATGCCACTTTGTTGTGATCTAGTTCCTTGAGTTCGCTTCATCTCCTAGGCATCAAAACAATCTATGAAGAAAATGGCTGTGAAAAAGAACACACAGTTACAAAGTTGCATGTGTCCATTTATTTAAGCCTTCCAACTGATTCAGGAATTTTTTTGCGAAATAATCTTTTTTTATTCAGAATTATAGAAATAATACCACTTTTTTTTTTTACATAAATGACCTCGTGTCGCCGTACGGTTGGGTGACTTGGTATAGTCACCCAACCAGAGTACGACACCTGTATTAATCGCCTAACAGAATGGCGATTTATTATTGTCGCTCGGTGGTTCGACGATTTTATCCTTGTCGCCCAACCACCGAGGGACTTTGGTAGTCGTTCAACCCGTGGGCGATTTTGAGTTGCTAACTGTAGTTTTCACCAGATTCGATTGGAATAATTGTGTTATAATACGTATCACATTTCGCATATATTACATTTAGCAAATCTTGTGGTATGTTGGTCCTTTTTTAGGAAAGAAAAATGTAGTGTTACGGTTGTTTGGTCAGTTTGTTATTTTCGTAGAATATCAAGGATACGAAATCTGTCAGCCTCGCGATAACATTTTATGATCGTCGTATATCGTTGTAGTGTGCTAATTTTCTGAAGAATTTTATGAGGACGATTGAGATAGTATTGAGTCGCCAGTACGAAGGTAAGTGGTATTGCGATGTGTCAGGAAATTCATACACTGGGGAGAACTTTTGGGGAAATGACGCAACGATAACAACATGACAGTTGATCCAACAGGGGGGTTACATGGCACGCAAGCTAACGAAGCAAGGACGGTACACGCATGCCTTTAGGAAAATAGAAATACATGGGACATGTGGACGAAAAGGGTCGAACTACTGCGTGGAACGTGGCCATTTTCCCTTGCGGCCTAGCTCGGCGTTGTACTCATTGCCTTGCGCCTTAGCTCTCGCCGCGATGGCCCTCTTCGCTCTCTCTCCTCCTCCGTCGCTGGCATGCTCAAGCTCTCGCTCCGCACTGCACTGTCCGCCGTCCTTCGTCTTTCTCGTCGCCTCGCAGAGCAGCGCTTTCACGGTTATCGTAGTCCTCCTTGGCCCAGCCCTTCCGTGTCAGAAGTATCCACATATCATATGGGTGAATCTTGTCGTTGAACCACTAGCTGAAGTCGCATAGGCGCGACGGAGACTACGATGGGAAGAGAGACATGGGTACGACGTAATGGGAAGAAAAATAGTAGTGTGCACTGAAATACGATTTCATTGCTGGCTGCCTGTAGCTCTCCGTGTCAAACCTGTGGTCGGAGTAGTCCGCGCCGTAGTTTACGTAGCACCAATAGCGCTGCCCAATGGTCCACTCGTCAGTTGATTTGACGCACTTGCAAGCATCCCTACACCAGCAAAGGGGTGGCACCACCCCCATGGGGGGCCCTTCCGGAGGGCGTTCAACTGGCATAGGAGGGGGGGCGGCTCAACCCAGAATCATTGGGAGTATTGCGAGGAAGCCTCCTTAGATCCACAAGCTCCGAAAAAGTTTGGTGTGTGTAAGACTACTGACTAAATGCATGATGACGAGCACTGGTCTTGTGGGGGAGACACTCAGTCCTTCAATAGTTTGCGGATTTTCTCCCATTCCTTCTCCTTGTCCATCTTATGTAAGTAGTGTTGTGGAGTTCCTGGCCGAGCAGCTGTAACATCCCAAAGTATTGTTACCAAAATAAAATAAATAAAGTTATTGTTTATTTGGATTTTATGAAATTTGAAAGAGTTCTATTGCTTTATTGAAATTTTTGAAGTTTTAAAAATCAAAATTTACTTGAGGTTCTTGAAGTTTTATTTGGTTGGATCTGAAAACTAAAAAAATAAAATTTTAATTAATTTCTAGAATTTTCTGGAACTTAAAAGCTTTTTCCTAAGTATCTTAACACCAAAACAATTTATCTTGCAAAATTAATAGCCAATTATAAGTTAGAACTATTTTAATTAAGTTCAAAATAACTCTAGCAATTTATGAGATTTTTTTTTTCTAGAATTTTTAGATGTTATTTGGTATTTTCTAAAGCTATTTCGAATTTCTGGAATTAAATCAATTAATAAATCAATTTAAAACTCAACACCCTTTTTGGGCCGAATCTCACCAGCCCATCTCTCCCTCTCTCTCGCGCCGGCCCAAGCCAGCCCGCTCCACTCCCCCCTCACCCACTCCTTTCCCCCACCGTCCAATTGGATCGGACGGCCACCAAATCTCCACGCACCCCACTCTCTCCACGCCGTCGGATCAAATCCAACGGTGCCCGCCCTTTCGTCCCCGCCGCGTCTTCCTCACGCCAGGCCGCACCCCTCCGCCATTACTGCGCCGCTGGAGCTCAATCTCCGCCGCCATCCACGCGCCCTTGAATCACGCGGCCGTGCGCAGCAACTCCCCCGCGCTCCGCCGCCACCAATCTCGGCCCTTCCCCTCTCAACCGCGCGCGAGATCACCGGGACCGCGCCATCGCCGCCACCTTCCCCGCGCCCGATCTCCGCCTCCCGTGCTTCCCCGGCCCCTATAAAGGGAGCACCGGGTAGCCCTCGCTACACCAAAGCCAACGCCACCACCCATTTGGCCTCTCCCTTCCCCACCTCGCCGGAATTCAAGTTTCTTCGCCGCCGGCCGCCACTTCTTCCGCCGCCGATTGCGCCATCGTCACCGCCGTCGCGTCCTCACCGCCACCACCATCGGCTTCACCACATCACCACGCACCCGGTGCTCGCCTCCGTTTCACCGGAGCTCCACCGGAACGCCGCGCCGCCACATCTATACAACGCATACAACAAGAGATTAAAAAAGACATACTGCATAATAGTTAAGGTCTACATCTTATTACATACGGCCGACCGGCCAAATTCAAAGTAAAGTATCAAGTAGCAGCGGAAGCAATTAAATAAAGCAAAAGACCAGTAGTGGTATGCCCATCACCCATCGGCAACCGACTGGGGGTTAAATGATAGCACACTACTCGTTAGTGTCACCCAAGTCAACACTAACAAGATCGTCAAACTCATAATCTTCCTCACCGAAAAGGCCAAAGAAACATCCGGCCGAGTACAAGTGTACTCGCAAGTCTTACACAAATAAAAATAGTTATGCATAAGGGTCATTCAAAGGATGGCTCATATTTGTTTAGTTTTGCGAAAGAGACGCAACAATTAACATCCTACACATACTAGTTTTTCATGTGCCCATTTAAAATCGATTTGAAGTAGAAGTAAAGCATGTAGTGAAGCATTTCAAGAATAAACAATTGAATCAGTAAAGACCAAAGTGGCAGCCCACTTTAATGAACTAAACACATGAACATCCCGCTCATGACGAATACCAAGTTCAACCACAATTTTAATTAAAAGTCTAACAATAAGCGACCACAAATTTCAGCGGTTGTCCATAACCGTGGACACGGCTATTCGAATAGATTAATACCCTGCAGGTGTACTACTTACCCACATGACTTGATTAGCCCGTAAGCCTCCAGAGGCCTCTCGAATAGCACACTTCCTATGGTATGCCGTACGGTAAATCAAGATACGCTATTTTCAGCAAGAAAGCCCTATTGAGCTAAGTCCCCCTTGTGAGATGGTTCCTTGCCAAGTACAAGCGTCTGATAGCACTTGCTAGGGGGCTCACAAGTTATATTGGAAATACCGATACAATCAAAACATAAAGAATTGGTGCTCTCTTGCACACTATAAAGGATTACATCGGCTCCTAAGGAACATAGGATTTCACGGTCGCTATGCCCCTTACACCACCAAGGGACTTAACACAATAAAACCCTCCCCCTACTTAACCATACGGCTCCCAACCCGCGTGTGGCAGCACGAGTGTTGCTTGAACAAACAGTACCCAAAGTTCGGTCCTTAATTGTCCAGACAAGTCCTTCCACTTACCCAATGCTCGTGCACAAAGCACCATCACTAACCAACACTTGTCCAGACCAAAAAGCTCATTTAAAATGACAAAATTTATCTCATAAAACAGCTACAAAGATCTGAAGTAAAAACATAAAGTAAGAGTTGTGTTTATCCCAAAACCGCCGGTTATTCCGACGATCGAACTACCGTGTTCTAGACTTGCATGGCTAAGCAATTCTATGACCCATAATTCACACATCCTATCTTAAGCATATAGGATTTGGCATAATTCAAGATTAACCTCAAGCATAGGGCATAACTAAACTATACATCACAAAAATATTGACATAATCAAAATAGCATGCAAGCAATTATCATTGCACTAACTTAACCAAAACTGGGATCAAATATGATGCAAAAGAAAGTTCAAATGATGCTTGCCTTGCTGGTACAGTAGCTGCTCACTCTCAGTAGCGTAAATGTCGATATCAATATGCTCGGGATCTATATAATTATAACATCAAATAAATACCGAGAAAACAACTCAAAAACCAAAATGCTCAAAAATGCATGATTTTTCTACAGTAGTTAGGTTATGATTTTAGATGGATTTAGGTAAAAGAATTATTCCATTTGGAGTTATGAATTGGAAGTTATGCTATTTTGAATTTCAGGTTTCGATATGCCCATTTTGAGTAATTTAATTATGAAGTGAAAATTTGTAGGGCAGCGGCGAGTACAAGGATTACATGGATAAATAGACAATATTGTCATGAGTTCAAAATAGTTGAGTTTGTCCTATTTGGAGTTTTTATGATTTAGTTATGTATTTTCAAAGTTATCAGCCTTTTATAGTATAACAATAATGGAATTAAAGATTATATTCTCCCAAAATAGTTTCTGTGACAGAGGCAACATGGAGACCATTTTTAGAATTAAGTTCACTGAAAATTAAAATTATCGTATGGTCTCACTGCTTTTGGAGCTTCCAATAATTACTTATGCATTTTTGAAGTTATCACTCATTTTCTATTGTACACATAATGGTTCTAATGGATTAATCTCCAAATAAAGCTCTCTGCTACAGAGACAAGTTTGAGCTAATTTTAATATAAATTTTACTAAAAGTGAAAGTTTTGATGGTATCATGTGATTTGGAGTTAATATGAAATAGTTATGCATTTTAGAAGTTACCACTGTTTTTCTATTGCAAAATAATAGATTTATAGGTCATTTTCTTAAATCTATATTCTCTGCTACTGATATATATTTGAAACCTATTTTAAAATAAAATTCACATAATATGAAAAATACCAAACCGGTTTCATTCATTTTGAAGTTGATTTGAATAAGATATGGATTTTCAAAGTTAAAGAGCAATTTATAGTGTACAATTAAATGTATTCTCGACTTTCTTAAGTACTTAACTCTTTTACACCGAAAGCACCGCGCTAGCCGCAGACATTTACAAAGGGACCGGGTCAAGGATTTCACCCGGTCAACAAGGGCTCGGTCTCGGCGAGACTTGGGTGGACGCGTATTCTAAGGACTACGTCTTGTGCTCTATCAAACGTAAATTCCTTCCTAGTATACTAGAAATACGTGTTTCCTAAATAGAAAACATAATGTACGAACTACACATTCACTTAACAGGACATACGGGCCCACATGTCAAAGACTTATCACCCTTTTTAAACCACCATTACTCAACTAAACCACAATTAGGCTAAACTAATTGCTCTACTGTTTCGGTCGGTAATCCGACAACAGAGCGGCAAAAACCGCGGCGCTTCCACGCTCGTCGGCGGTGAGGGGAGGCCGGAGGGTGCCCGGACCGAACTAAAACGGGAAGGCAATAGGGAGGGCTACCTTCCGGTTGTATCTTTGCCGGTGAAGTGGTACGCAGCTACACGTGCGGCGATGGAGTGGAGAAGTTCGGTGCGGGTGCGAAGATGCTCGATGCAGGGGCTTCTCCAAGGCAAGCTGGCGCCAGGTCTGGTCCTCTAGGCTTAAGCAACACCAAGAAGGGGCACAGGACCAAGAGCCTCGCCTCAAGCTCCGCGCACCCGAGTGTGACGGCCACGAACATGCACGGCGACGGTTCCAAGTTAGGCGAAGAGCTTCAACACTAGATAGTGGAAAATGCTCAGGGGACCTCTAGGAAACTCACCGAGCGCTTGTCGACGGCGGGGAGTGACCGGGGTGCTCCGGCGACGTGAGCCGGTGGTAGCGTGGAGGAGGTCACCGTGGCGGGAACGCCCGGGCGACGGGGAAGCTCCACCCGGGGTTGGGGAAAGACTAGTACGTCGTGGCGACGCTCCTGGTCCTAGGAATTTGACTAAGCTCCACCGCGTCGGACACGGGAAGAAGGGCGTTTCGGTGAGTCGGAGAAGAAAGAGCCGTTCTCCCTGGTGCCGCACCAAAACATGATCAAAACGCGGGTGACTCAGCGGACTCCATGGAACGGCATGACAAGGTGATGCGTGCAAAACTCACCAAGCACGAAAGACCGATGGTGACGCCCGGGCACGCTCCGGAGCAGTAATGGACACTTCGTCGTTCCGAAGTCTACACACAAAACGAAGGTCCGGCATTAGCCAAGATGGACACGGCATAGCAAAATAGAAGTAGGGGAACTTGGTTTCATGGACCTTACCGAAGGACCGAGCAAAAGCGAGCTCCTTCTCCCTCAGCCCCGAGAGGAAGGATAAGGCGAATAGGGGCAACGGAGGGGTATTACCCTCGGGTGAGGACGGGAAAGGAAACGGCGTCACGTGAAGGAGCTCAGTGAGTGGTTGGGAGGGGCGGTGCGGTCACGGCAAAGAAATCATGCGCAGAGACTTCGGCGCGCGGCGTCCGGCTCTGCGCGCCGCTCGAGGTTGAAGACGGGTGCGCGTTGGCGGGTCCACCTGCAGCGACTAAGAGCGAGCAGTGCGTTTGGATCACACGATGGAGAATCCACGGCCTGGATCGCATGTTCGTTAGGATTAATCCGAACGGCTAAGAGATCTGGCCCGTTGAATGCTAATCGGACGGTAGATCTCGGTTGGGTTCGGTGCGGTGCGCTTAGTTGACTCGACTGAGTCAAGAGGCTGGGTCGGACTCGAGTCTAAGTCTGGTCCGAGCCATAGGAACAGTGCCAGTTTGGGTTTAAGTTTGACTGAGATTTAAATCTTTGTCTCCAGTTTGACCGAGGTCTTAAAAATAGAAATAAATTTCATAAAATCATGAAATAATTTGTGGGGGTTCCTGGGAAGATATAGTTCCCATAAAAATTATGAAACCCTACTGTTCATAATACACTTTGTATAGTTTAAATTCAAACATCATGTTGGTCTTTAAATTGTGTTTGAATTCTTATAAGGTTCAAACCAGTCCCACAAATTTGGGAAAAATTATATTAATTCATGATAATTAATATAGTATTTGAATAAATTAGTTTCAGATGATGATCACAACTTTTTATCACTGATTTGAATTGAAAAGTGAATTTTGATGTGTATGTTCACCTCAAATTAGATTTTCCAAGTACAATATATTATGGACATGTTTTGAAATCAATAATGCATGCTAATGAAATACATATTAACCCATTTTAATTGTTGGGGCTGTGACAGCCATCCTCTTTCGGTGGCCTCCACCATCTGCGCGAGAGGTAGAAGGCCGGCACGACTCAGCCTGCAAAGCACGAAGAAGTAAGTACATAGCGGGCATATCACACAAAACAAGTGGCATAGCTCGCGGACAAACCTCTCTACCTAGCGTGGGTCTAGTCTCCAAGCCCGTCGAGGTGTCCGTGTACGAACCACCCCCAAGTCAGCCGCGTCGTCCCCGCGACCAGGAGGCGGGACACGACGGCTCGCGCGGTGCTGCGCATCGACCAACCGGTCCAACAGGCCGAAATGCCAGTCCGAACCACCAGGGTCGTGAGCCCTTAAGCATCATGTCTCCATGGTATTAGTATATTGCAGACGATGGTATCCCTTTTAATTATAACTATGTTTTCACGTACCCATTACTTTGTCTGGATTTTTGCTGTCGATGATTCATCCTTCATTCATCAAAACAATTGGGAAAGATTTGGATTGCACGGCAGAAACAATGTCAACTATTTTTAAAAGATGATACAGAGTACCATCATCCTCGTCGATCATTCACATATAACCGTCACGAAAAATTGTTCGCCATGTTAATCATTAATTTATTGCACATTGGATCGGGCCCAATAGATGAGCGATACTTCACAAAATAACATCTAGAACATATATAACCGTGTGTGACATAAGTTTGCATATCTATACGGAACGTTCTGCTAGCTGTGCAATATTAGTCGGGTCGTATTTTTGCGTCGTGTTTCGCACGCACGCATGATTAGACATCTGTGTATCTTTAATTTCCTTTATATCCTTCATCGATTTAGTGACATAAACATCACAAAATAACACCTAGAACATATATAACCGTGCATGACACAAAAGCTGCATATCTATACAGAACATTCTGCTAGCTAAGCAATATTAATTAGGGGGGCACTATATAAAACCATGAGGGGTGGTCATGGAGAACCTAAGACACAAACCAACTCATCCAAAGCAAGAGGCGTACGAAAGGATTAGAGGCTATGTTATTAGATCTTTAGCACTAGATTTTCGTATAGGGCAAGGATCTGAGATTCGTAATAGGTTCGATAGGCTTGTGAGAGAGCGACAATCCCTTGCACTAGAAACATGCTACTATACATAGATTTTCTAGAAGTGCATTCGCATCTTTGGCATAATAAACAACACAATTAAAATGAAATAATCCATTTAAATAATTTATAATCTTGATCAATTTTGGTTACGTAAACAAGCCGATTGCCCGTGGGTGGGAGAGCAAACACCTCCTACATTATACACCCCACAAATGTGGACAATTATTATTTACGCGCACGCTCTCTATATATATATATATATGCGTTCCATGCCATGCAATGCAAGGGCATGGTTAGATGCATGCGGTTTATGATCACGAGCCTAGGTGCCACGGATGGGATGGGATGGGATGGATCACTGGAGCTGGAGGTCCGACTTGTAGACGGCGTCGGGCTTCCAGTCCGCAGGGATGATGTCGTCGGCGACGAGCCTGACGCCGGACTCGGTGGCGAGGCGGATGGAGAAGGGCCCTTGATCGGCTTGGGGGTGTCGAGCCTCCAGATGGCGCCCCACGACTCCTTGAGGTCGTTCCACTCGTTGGAGCCCTTCTCCTTGAGGGACACCTCCACGATGTCGCCGTCGCCGGCCACGTACTTGACGAGCAGGGCGAAGTAGTTGGGGTTGGAGCCCTTCTCGACGTGGAATGTGATCTTGGTGCCGGCCGGGTACTTGCAGCGGACGCGGCGGAACTGCATGTCGACGATGCCGGCGTGGCGGAGGTCGTCCTCCTTGCCGGGCTTGGCCATGGCGCCGAATGCGTGGCCGGCGAGGTCGAAGTGGTAGGCGGAGATGGGCTCGTAGTTCATGTCGGTGATGTAGACGACGACGGGCTCGTTGGAGCAGGCCTCGGGCTTCTCGCACTTGATCTCGAAGCAGGATCCGCAGCCACGGCCGTCCTTGAAGATGGGGTCGTTGCCGCACGACGTCATGCCGCTGAAGGGCGGCTTGTCGACGTCCTTGTACCCGCAGGCGCCGCCGTTGTCGTCGGGGCCGGCGCCCTTGGGCTTGCCGTACCAGGTGCCCTTGGCTTCCAGCCACTTGCCGTCGTAGCTCGCCGTGATGTTGGGGCCGGGGGGCACCTTGGGGGCGCACGAGACGCCGGTGACGAGCACCGCGAGGACCGCGACGGCGAGCAGGGAGGCCATCGATATTTGTTGCTTTTCTTTGCGTTGCTGTGATGCTCAGCTTGGGGCGATACGGTCGGTGTAGGTAGGTGGTATTTATGGGCGAAAGGGAGCGACCGATGGAGGGCTCGCCGGCGATGTCGCTGCCTGCGTGCATGGCCGCGGCATGCTGAGTAATTCTGCGCTTGTTCATGGATGCATGACATATGCGGCTGGCCGTGATCCGGGCTAACAACATCATTGCATGCCCTGGTCTCAATTTGGGCGTTAATTTCCGGTGCAGGAATAACCTGCATGCGAGCCATCAATTCATGCATATGTTGAGTGAGTATATACATGCCCTCGATCAGTGGTATATACATGCTGATGAAGACGATGATAAAAGAACAACGTCATGTCGGCTGCCCTGCAATGCTGGTTATACTTTTATATTGGAGTACAACAAGAACATAAAAAAATATAGATCACAAGGAAATAGTATATACATGCTGGTTATACTTTTATATTGGAGTTGTATCTGGTCTGCAGCAAGGAATGCATGCACGCGTGTGTTGATCCTGTAGTAATACTAAATTCCATCTCACACTACATTTGGTTTTTGCTACAAACAGGGAAAAAGTTGACCTCAGTCCAAATGGCTGGTAAATGATACCTAGTGAAATGTTTAAGGAACGCAATAAAGCAGCTAACATTTATAAGAGGGAGAGACGACGGCATTGGCAAGTAAAATTGAGGAACCAACCTCCATAAACCAGCATTCCCAAGGAAAAAAAAAAGAACAACAAGAACATAAAAAAAAAAATATAGATCACAAGGAAATTAAGAATCACAGCAGTACAGTGAAAACATATGAAAAAACTAGTACATGAAGCATGTACTGTGATTGGGCAAAGGTTTTGCTCATCATGTTCTATTCAAGTAGTAGCATCTTCTTGGTGCTATTTCTAGAAAAAGCCATCTCTTATGTAATGTGAGATGGAAAACTGTTTTATCAAGAATTATTGAGCCTTTGCATAAATCAAATAGCGAAATCACATGCAAATATCAACTTGTAGGAATTTTTTACAAAAACACAAAGTAGATCAAATCCTGAAAAATTTACACAAGAAGCTATACTGGGACATGGATCCTTGTAAAAAAATTATAAATGTTGGACTCCATTTGCTCAGTACAAAAATTTGAGAATCATTCAGCCAGGTTTGGAAAAATTCAAAAGGCAAAATTGAATTCCTGCTCGCCCATCGGGCCGAATGCCAGCTGGCCCATTTCTACACGCCCGCTCCAGCTCACACCTGAGCCCCCGCTCCTGTGCACACTGACAGCGCGGCCCCACTTGTCAGGCGCCTTCGTCCACCTCGCACCCACCTCCACTCGCCAGCGCGCTAGTGTGTCTCGCCTGCTTCGCCACTGTTTTCCCTTCGCCGCCCACCGTTTTCGACACTCACCAACCTCCATCACCTCCACCTGGCATCACCCATGCTAACCATCCCCTTAATGGCACCCAACCCGTGCACTGACGGAGACGCCGAAGCTGGAGCGCGAGTTTCTCGTCGCTGCCTCATCTTCTCGCCATTCATCTCGCTCAATTCTCACAGCTACTTAAGCTTCCGAGTGCATCACAAACTCTCAAGCTCACCCATTGTTCCATCTCGTGCCTTCTCCGAGCTCCTAGCTCCTTGAATCACCGAGAACGAGAGCGTCATTCTTGACGCCGATGAGCTGTCCTTACAACGTTATCTTCTCTGATGAGCTTCCTTACCCTTGCCAACCGCGTCACCATATGCCCCTTACCTCACTGATGCTTCTTATATGCTTGATGTAGCTCCGGGAAACCCGTAGCGAGGACAAGTTGTCATCTTCTTCACCTCCGGCGCACACCCTGTTCTGGACCTCCGTGTTCCTGACGTTCTAGTGAGCTTGAACCTTACCTGAACGCATCATTTTGTGTCCTATACTTCACTGATGCTTCCCCCCCCCCTCAATTGATGGTGATACACACGCAGGGAATCCCCCGAATCAACCTTCTTCCTTATTTCCGGCCGAAGCAACCCTTTTCTAGTTAGTCGTTATCTTGGTGAATCTTTGGTCGATTCCTTCTATCTCTACCATCCTCCGAGTGCCTGTGAGCTAATGCGCACCTCCTTGTAGCTACTCCATCACCACAGCACGTTGTCATCAAGAGCCTCCTTTGCGCCGCTAGCTGCTCAACGTCGCCAAGCCACTCCAGTCATCCCCCGACGTCTTCAAGGACCTTAGTGAGCTTCTAGTAGTCTCTTAGTGCTTTTGCGCATATTAGATCGGAGGATTAGCCAGTATAACTTGCACTTCGTCATAGTCGGTCATGGCACCATCGCGGGAAGCTTTGTTTCCGCCGCTGCGGTGACCATTGGTCCCTGAGCTCTGCCTATAGCTTCGTAGTCACCCCCTAGAGCTAGTGTGCACCATCTTTCATCATTGATTGGCCCCAAACGCAAAAACCATTTCGGACCCGAGGAGCTCCATGACATGTGGGACCAGCTGAAAAGTTAACAAAAATCTAATTTCAAATGTTTTTAGTAAATGTGTCACTGACATGTGGGACCATGCACTATTCTCAATTTTATAACACATTTTAAAAACTCGAGAGGCTAACATGTGGGCCCCATTTGTCAGATAATTAAAATCAAAAACAGGTTTAGTCATTTAGTTAATAATAATGAGTGTATGGCATGTGGAACCCTCTGGTTTATAAATAAAATCAATAAAGTGAAAATATAAGTCACTAACAAGGAGGCCTTACATGTAAGTTAATAAAAATTCGGAAAAGGAGAAAGTCGTTTTCAATTCAGAGGAGAATACGCTTTCGCTGTTGGAAAGTATAAACATCAATAGAACTCAGAGAAAAATACGCTTTCTCTGTTGAAAAGTGTAAACCTCAGATAATATGCTTTTGACGTCACATCTTTTTAATTTCTGAAATTTTCAAACCAAAGCAAATTAAAACGTTAATAACTTTTGCATACAAACTCCAAATCAAATGAATCTTTTTTCTAAATTCATCTAAAATCATGATCTACCTGAATAAACAAAAATACTTTGGTTTTTTTTTGTTGTTGAAATTATTTATCTATATTTAATTTGCTTCAGGCTTATTTGAATAGACATCGATTGTTCAAGCGAATTTTACAACGATTCTCCATGCTCTTATTCAGAGCAACGAGCAATGCAGGCACCCATTTGACCATGTTGATCCTACTATTTTAATTATTATACTTCTTTTTACAAAATATATTATGCATACGTATATGTTTGCTTAAAATTACTATATTGGGGATAATGGTAGTTATAGTCCTTTTCGATGCATTAGCTTCCTTAAAATATTGATAGTCTTATTGTTGTAGAAATTAGGATATGGTTTAGACAATGAATGATATCGAATAGGGTTTTTTCGAGTGCGAATATTGTACGAATACTTAGTCGGACTTTAGATTTACAAAACTTGGAAAATGGAAGAAATATTGAACATGAATTTGAGATATTTTGAAATGATAGTCCAGAGGGGTTTACCTCTGTTATTTTGTATAAAAATAAAAATAAAAAACTTAGTTACACGGGCGAGTTACATTATATTTGGAGAAGTGTGAGGGGCGTATCTCACAAGTAGATAGAAAGAGATCCTCGCCAGGATCAATTAAGGACCGAACACTGGTGCTCCCAATCTAAAGCCTAAGCATACAACCACATGTGCCGATATGAGACGGCATTAGCTAATTAAGTCATTGAAAACTAGTCTTATACGTTGGTAGACCGTAGTAGTGCGATGATGACCGGTGTAGGTATATTCAAAGGGGCCTCCTTCACCACAGTGTCAGGCACAAAGCTTGCTGACATAACGGTGAGTGCCTCATCACTGAGACAGGGGTGTACCCGGGTGAAGTGAGGGTGTTCATTCGCCGAGCTAGTATAAACTTAGGATTAGATGATGTAAAGGTTTAAGGGTTTTGACCAGTGCTCTAGAGTGCTTACCAAAGGATAGTGAGCGGTGGTATCGACGGATGTCAAACAAATTAGAGAATTCGTGTTGTGGGTAAAGTTGTACACCTCCACAAAGTGTAAATTCATTTAAATAGCCGTACTCGAGACATAAGCATGCTTAATGCGGTCCATCAGATATAGTCTTAGTTTTTTTATCAAAATGGTTCTTGTTGAAAAATAAATGAATGATTTTGTTGTTATTATTTGAGTTGAATGTCGTGTCTATGACTGAAAATAAAATATTGATCACAGCTGAGGAGGATTACGATTTGTTATTTATTCCAGTACTTATTTGTTATCAATATCTATTTAACTGCTCTTTAAATATCTGTTACAAAATACTACATATTGATATTACAAATAAAATTTACTTAATACTGAAAATAACCCGTAGACTGTTGCGTGTTGAGCACCTCGCGATACCAACCGGATAAGCCATATACAGGTACAGGCACAGGCACAGGCAGGCAGATCTCAGAACCAAACACCAGCTCCATCATTTTCATGTGCGATGCGACATACAAATTGATCAACGGAATTTCTTTCACAACAGTTATATCATCTGTTACAATTGCAACTGTCATCACCACACTCGCTCTATTCGGGAAAATTGGCAACACAGCAAAGAAAAAACCGAGTCAACAGCCCTTCAACGCTCCCGAACAAATAACAGCACTGAAAAATTCCCTGTTCCTTGATCTAAACCTCGCTATGCTTCATCCAACCTAGATGAGCCCCTGCACCAAAAATGGCCAGGGGAAACAGATGCACATTGTCTGCATGCTTGGTTCCGAGTTGAATTAGCAAGGCTTTTGCGGCAAGCAGTCACTCAACAGGTGGCCAGTTTGGTCTCTAGCTCTCTTCGAAGCTGTATGTGCACAAAATTCATGTGCTTCTGCTTGTTGATCCTGCTGCTTAGCAGTCACCTGTGATTGAACCCTGCGCAAATGCAAACCGCGCGAGAATTAATGGATAGAATAGAACACATAACTCCATGAGTGTCTTACCGGTCTATCCTTAGAATCACAGCAGGCATGTTTTTAACAGGGTATTGCTAACATACCACAGAAGAGGGCAGATTTGAAAGAACAAAGGTAAACAGCAGTTTGGCACAGAAAATGGCTTTAGGCTGCAGGTTCGTGTTCGCAGTGGAAATTAGAAGAAAAAGTGGTGAGCTGTGAACCCGAATCCCGTACCGTGACTCGGACGAACCGCGTTTCTGGTAACTATAGGCTTAACTACTATGGCTATTTGGTTCTTAGGGATACACCTAATGTTAGACCAGGTTCATCCACAAAACAAATGTAGTGAAATGGGCAATCACGTTCCTAATTTCACCCAGTGATGGAATGAGCTGGTGCTAGAATGAGGTCATTCTGTTCGACTAGTTGAACAAGATTCTTTAGGGTCAAGTGATTCTAGAGTAGGGGCATTACCTGAAAACAAGAATATTTAAGGAAAAATATTTTTATTCTAAAACTACATCCAATAGAATTTTCCCAAAAATGTTTTATCTTGTTAATATATTAGTATTAGGAAAGATTTAAGGAATACGTTGTTTGGTAAGAGGAGCTAGATGAAAAACAAGCTGTGTGACATAGGATACACCAGTCAAAATGTAAACAATACCATTCAGGTGCAACACAATCATTAATACAGAGGATGCAGTCCCAAAGCCAAAATGTGCCCAACAATCAACATTCTGTATAAGGAACTAGCAGCACTAAGTCTCAAACACTATAGCATAATTTTGATTTTGAAGAGCAGAGTAAATGCAAATCTCTGAACAGAACCATTGTTGTGTACAATGTTTACCACATGGCCTAAAGAAAAAATAATTATTTTGCGTGAAATTCTTCACTCCCTACTGTTTAATTTAATATATTCCATATGGAAAAACTTACCAGAAAATCTCTGCAGAGAACCATTACCACCAATCATATGTGACTCAATCCTCCTTTCTTGGCCCAAATGCCTTCTTTCAGGCCAAACAGAATTCAACCTCCTTGCAAAGTCCTCCACTTCTCTGCATGTTAAAAAATGAAACTTGTCACTATTTCAGACCAGGGCTTTGGTCCAGGCATGTCAGTAGCAATTGGTTTTAATAGCTTTTCTGTACACATAAAGGAGATAATAAATGAACATAAACAGCAGCAAGCCCAAGTACTAGTATCAATTGAGCTTGATGATGCATATTACAATCAAATTATTTTATGTTATTTTTCAATTGTGAATTTTGAAGTAAAAAATGATCAGCTCATCATCACAATTCACAAACACCCTTAAAGATTAGGTATTTCAGGTGCAAGACCATCTATGTTTAACTAAGAAACAGCAAAGCCAAAACTAAGCTAATCGCCTGCATACATGCACAAAATAGAGATCTGATATCCTCACCTATCAAGCTCTTCCTGCATTGCAGGATCAAGTCCATCATCAAGGTCAGCATCTTCAAAGGGGTACTCAACATCATCTTGGACATCTGAACTTTGGCAAGGAACTCTAGAAATATTACCACTACCCACACTGCATGGAACCGTACAAGCAGCTTCCTCCTAAACTCAACAGATAGATCATGTAAGAATTAGAATGTTCTTTACATAACAACACTGCAAAAAACAGTTAGGAGACCCTAACCTTATTCACAGGTTCAGGGTTAGCTTTTGGGGGATTCTTAGCATGATCCTTCCTCCTCTTGTTCTTTTTCTTATTCTTAGCAGCTTTCCCACATCCAGAACATCCAGAACCTGTTAAATGGACAAATGGTTACATGACATCGATAAGGTTTTCTATTAAAAAAACTACTGGAGCAAGTTTTTATGTTGCATGCATGCATCCTAATGGGTATTTGTTTAACTTGAAACAGTGACAAAGCTAATTCAAGTTGTCAATATTACAACAGTATATAATCTTAGACTCTGTCTGTGCAGCTGAATGTTCTAAAATGGTATTCCTGGAACTGTCTGTGCAGCTGTACTAAAGCCCTCCCACGAAACTTCTGGACTTAGCATTCCTCACGCCCCAATACCTATTTGTTTTCTTTTGGTTTTTGGCAGCCTATCATCCGGATTTTTCAATCCTTTACTGTACCCAGATTTCCAAATGTCCACCTGGAACAATATAATGTAGGTCAACTTCAAATTCTCAACAGACAAAGGTCTACACTCTACAGGCCAATTAAGAAAAATTGGCCACTATTCCAGTCTGCCCTTAGATCCATAAGATATTAAATTTGATGAGCAATCCATGACAGACGAAATCCTGAACCCTAAGCTATGGAAGTTCATGAAAGACGAATGGCTGAATGTTCAATTCTTCTAAACCCACAAAGAATATGGGTGTTATGTGGGGCATTACGTATACACGGCGTAGATCAAAGGAGCAGACTGCTGGACATGACTTAGCAGTTGGATAGGATGCGGCAAGCAAAGAAACCGAATAAGATAATGATTCGGAAGTTGAGTCCTAGAGATAAGTTAATGTTTAAAGTTAGTAAGTCTTTAATTGAGTCAGAGTCGAATACGAGTTGTATTAGGAAGTTATGTTTTAGTCTGTAACTCCAGCCTCTATTTAAAGAGGATTGGCACCATGTTAAAGAAGTAAGAAAGATCTATAGCCTCAACCCAGATTTCTGTCTTTTCTACCCTGATGTTCTGACGCCCGTCTTCTGCGTCTTTCTGCTATCGCTGCAACGGAAGCCTTTGGACCAAACCAGGGCACTGCCGATCAACCAACAATTGCTCACGAGTACAATCTGCGGTCTCGCTCCCGAGCCCGTGACAATGGCATATGAATTCAATTCAATAATGTCTTAATCACAGAAATGTAGTTAGAACTTAGAACTACCTAACAAGGTTATCCATAGTAGGCAAATGCATTGGTTCATGACAACAGCTTTTTAGTAATTTTATGATTGCTTAGAATTAACCAGCACCACAGTGGAATGGGAAAAGGGAGAACATAAGAAGTTATATAGTCAATATAACTCACTGTAATTATACCTCCATCCCCATTTATAAAACATAGTATCTCGTCCAAAGATCGCTCATCTTTTTGCTCTTCTTGTACTTGAACATCCTGAAACAAAGCCAACCTCAGAATCTAACAAACGTAACACTCAAACATGAGCATGCTCCACTAATATTATAAAATGTAGAATCGAATATAACTACCTTCAGTTTCTGGCGATCCTGTAGTTCTTTCCGCTTCTTCGCGTATAATCGATTCAATAAGCGAATCCTAGGATCATCATTTATATTTTTTAGGGGCTCCAATTTCTCTTCCTGGATGCATGTAAGTTGATAATAAGTATTGAACATGCTAACATCCAAAACTATAAATGCTACCCGTACCTCCGTTAAGTCATCTGGTAAATGAAAAATATCACGAATTTCCTCAGGTGTCTTTCCTTCAATGATTCGAGCAAGTGCTCGACTGGTAAGATCAACCAATGGCTTTAATTGAAGACTGTCAGCTGCAGATGTCAGCTCACATAGTCTTTCTGTGTCTATCCTAACAAATTTTTCATCAAACGACTTTCGCTCCTGCATAATAAAGGAAAACCCTAATAAGGGACAAATGTGAACTCATCGAATGATTATTGCTCAATCATAATAAGTAAAAGCCTAACAAAACATAACATCCTATCCAGTGATCCTTTTTTTCTTCTGAAGTACAAAAGTCGAGCCAATAAGGAAATCATCCTTATGATAAACTAAGCAATACCCAAGAGATCAAAAGGCTATTACACAAAACAAAAATAATATAATTATCTATACTTACAACACGTGCATTGCCCGAACATACAGAAGGAAAGGAATAAAAAAAGGGGTACCATGAACAGGCCAAAAAGATATCTACAAGCAAAGTGTAAATTGCAACTGACCTTGTTTGAGCGCCCTGGGACTTGATGAAACCGACAATAGTCAAGAATCAAACTCAAACTCGCCGGATTAACTCTTTCCGGGAGAGTAATAGCATGATTTTTGGATGATCCTGTGCCATTTTTCACTATTTCTCGACATATCATAGGGCAGAACATGGCAACCTCCTCCTCCACTTGCTGTATGGAACCATCAAAGCACTGAAGCCAAATATAACTCTTCAATGCCTGTGAGTTCATAATAAGCTTAAGTTAAACCTAAATGAACAGCTAATAAAAATAGAAAGCAGTTTTTCCCTCCAACTAACAACAAAAGGAGTTCTAATTAAGAAATGCACAGGGGTCATACCTCTGGTTTTATTACTGCTAACTCACTTTCTGACATTATTGCCAACGCCAGAGAAATAACGATGGCAAGAGTTGATATACACCAGAAAATTTACAAGAAACTCCTTTCTAGGTATACCACCAGTACCACCGAGTATCCCTTAACTCAGTGAACTTTATCCTGTACAACAAATCAGGGTATCCCTTATTTGCTCTTCAGATCGGAGAATGGACTAATTTCTCCTTGGATTAGACAATGGCCTTGTTTGCAACTAATGGAATGAATGTTGCGAATGAATGTTGCCTTCAGCAACACAGTTCAATATACTCACTTTATTGGTTAACCTACAGTAGAGAAAGAACAATGCAAGAAGATGCATGAGTAATGCGATTTTGTCAACTACAAGGGGGTGAATGATAAAATAGAAATGAAACATGGCACGAGAGCAAATCTGCAACAAGCAACAAAAGCAGAGAATAACCAACTTTTAATAGAGATTTTATATCTGAAGGCCTTCTACTCAAGGTGGTGAGCAATCAAAATCACCAGAAGAAGAGAAAGACTGTTGTCCCTAGAAATATACTGCTATGCTCCTAGGATCAGTTTTTACATTATATACATACATCCCCAGCCCAATGGGTACGCATTCAACACCTCAGTACCAATCGCCCGTACATTTCTAAGGACATCACTAACTCGTCATCACTACCAGTATTCGAAGCCCATTGGTTCACTTCATTCAAAGAACTATTTTTTTCTGGATTAAATACAAAAGGAGAAAGAAGTGATATTTGCACATTATCGTGACATATGACCCCAAACATGCATGGCCAATTAAACAGACATCCAGCAATGAAATATACAAATTTTCTATCCCATAGCACGCCCCCTAATCGTCAGAAATTGCTCTGCAAGGTGTCCATTTGATTCAGTAACCTAGATACCCGAACCCTGACCACCTAAACGCACGGACGGCTTCGTCCACACATCCATATCCAGCCCCGGAAGGAAACACAAGAAGCGATGAACCCTAAACAACGTGAGCATAATACGAAACACAAGCGCACGCGAATCACAACCCAGGGGCGCGAAATGGGGGTTAAACCCTAACCAAAGTCTGAAGCCGCGGAGGCAAAGCCTAGCCGTAGCCGGATTGCGAAGCCCGCCAACCCGAGGACCCCACTGCGACGCGGAAGCCGACTCCCATCCCGACCAAAACCCTAACTAACCCCGACACCCCACGCACGCAAACGCAGGAACGGATTGGGCGCGGCGGCGGGGCGTACCTCAGGCCGAAGCGAAGGGGGTGCGAGTACCGGGGCTCCCGGAGGGAGACGAGAGGTGTGGTTGTTTGGTTGGTGGGGGTGCGCCTGCGGTGTGGTGTGGTGTGGTGTGGGTTGGGTTGGGTTGGGTTGGGGGAAATGGAAAGGAAGCGAGGCGAGGCGAGGCGAGGCGACGGAGGAGGAGGAGGAGGAGGAAGCCAGGCGACGCCGACGCGAGGAGGCGCCGCGCCACCCAACCAGCCCACTGGGCCTCACGCCATCACTTGTTGGGCCTGATTCTATTGGCCCAGCTGGGTTAGAGCTCTTGCGTTCTTTCTTTTCGAACCAAATTGGTCACTCGTTTATGCTTCGTTAGAATTCGGGGTATCTCTAATAATAATTATAATAATAGTAACACTTTGAGGGTGATACACCTACCTATGATGCTACGACTCTTGGAGTATATGTTATAATATGGCTTCCGAGAAGTACTGTATTGCTACCTGCTAGAGCTCAATACGGTAAGTATCCGATTTCCCTTCTCAAAAGTCAAAAGGGTAGCTGAGAAAGCTCCTCCTGTTTGTCAGTACTACGGACGGAAGCTTGTTGTGGAGTCCGCTGGAGGCCAAAGCAGAGAGTCAAATGTGTCCTGTGTGTGGCCAAGGGACTGCTGCTGTAATCACAACTGGTTGGCCGTCATGCATCTCATCTTAGAGAGGGAATCATTCATGGTGGCTGGCTGCTTGTGCTTTTCCCTGATACCTGTTTGTGCTTTTCTTCTTCCAGAGGTCTTTATGCCGTTGATTGCTGGGATTGCTATGATGGCAATGCCTGTTGCCCTCTACCTGGCATTGCTAGCCGAGGAACCGTGGCAGTTGAAGATCTGGCTATAGCATGATGGATGTCATGTGATGCTCTTCAACGTGTAATAAACCCTGTTTTGCCCGGGACAAGATTGCAAATGGTGTCGCTGAACCAGTTGATACAGCTATTCTAAGCCTCTTGGATGATCCAGAACAGGTTCCTTTTCTCTTACTATGTTGCCTTTTTAATCCCTGTCTACTTATTTTCAATAAACTTAACAGGCATATCGATTTTGCAGGCAAGGGCCGGTATTCAGGTCTTGGAGCACCATGCCCGTTTATTTGCTCGTTGCACTCAAGCTGGTGTTCCTAACCACATACATTGGTATTCAAAGGGGATCCTGCGAAGGCAAGTCACTTTTTCAATGTCAAACATACCAACACACACAGAGACAAGCGCATAAGTCGCACCATCACCACACATACATTTGCACTTTTTTGTGTTAGTACAGGCTTGTTTATTAGTCTTCTTTTGTTTTCTTCGTGCTACGCGATACCGGTACGATACGCAATTTCCTAAAAACAAGGATATGTCAATACAGCGAGTATATATGTATTTAAAAATTAGAAAAATATATAGAGGCTACGAGAGATTGAGACAATGAGATTCCCTTGGTGAAAACAATGTATTCCTTACCGATAGCCATTTTTTTGGCCGGTCGAGCTCTTCAATTCCTTCTCAGTCCATGCAAATAAGTCATGTTGACAATATTGTTATTAATCATTAAATTGCAGATTTGCAGTTGCAGGCTATATGAGAAATTCTGAATGAAAGAAAGAATGACTTACCCAACAAACTGTCAAAATGTGACTTGACCTCATATCCTTGAATGAATCCTCGATGAGTACACACTACATAATAACCTTCAACACAACATTACCACTAAGAAATAAAATAACAGATTTGCTCGGTGAAGGTGTCGGGCAAGTGTGGATCGAGAGAAATGCTTTGCTCGGTGAATGCTCTTCCCACACAATAACCTTCAACACAACATGCTCTTCCTTGTTGACAGCCTGACATACCTGGATCGAGAGGAATGCTTTGCTCGGTGAAGGCGTCATGCGAGTGAGGCGGCAGCGGCGGAGAGGGCTTCGGCGGCGTCGGGAAGGAGGAGGAGCTCCTGCCTCCTGGTGGTTACCTCATGTCGGGCGAGGGCTCCGCGCGGCGGGAGGAAGGAGGGGCGTCGGGCGACGGCAGCGGCAGGGAGGAAGAGGAGCGGCGCAGGGAGGAGGGGGGCGGAGAGGGAGGAGCGGCACCGGGCAGCGCAGGCAAGAGGGGCGGCGGGAGGACACCTGGTGGCGCTGCGCAGCAGAGCATGTGTGGAGGCGGCGGCGGCCAGTAGAGGGGTTAGGGTTCTGTTACTTCAGAACGGATGTCGGGCTGGGCTTTTGGAATGAGTTTTTCTTTGGGCTTTCAAATGAATAGCTTTGGTCGTGTGTATCGGAAACATATCGGAGTATTTATTTATTAACCTAAATTTAACCGATACTTCGCGATACCGTATCGTATACAGGAACGGCAGATTTCAGAAGTATCGGGGTATCCGACTCCTCACAGGTGATTCAGCTGTTCAGCCGTCTAGTTGCTGACATTTCAGCTATTGCCATTTTCTCTAATACACGGTTCTTCATCAAATGATATTTTGCTCTCTCTCCTCAGAAAGCCATTGTCGACTACAAAGGAAGTATGTGGAAAGCTTGGAAAACTAGGCATCAATGTGTTACCTGCCCATTCAGTATTTGAGTTAATTCGTAAATCGTAATAACAAAGAGGTCCACTTAAACATCAATGGGATTTCCGATCTCTTTCCAGGTCCATCCTTATCTTCCGAGTGATGCACATTCTTCATGCCTTTTCTGTCCCTCCAGGCAAAGGAAATCTTTGCAAGAAGTTTTTGTTTACCATTTGAGTCATGCTTCTATGCTCTCAAAAAAAAAGTGAAAAGTGCAGATTTTAAAGAACATTAAGGATCTGATTTGCAAACACGAGCTACTCCACTACTAAGAATGCTACTTTAGGATCTGTGCAATTTAGCTCTTTTAAAATTTTAAAAAAATGGAAAGGACAGTAGCACTACTCTTACCGTTTTGCTATATTGATTTGTTAGTGCAGAGGACAACAGTGATATAGTAAGAAGACTAAGAAATTTCGGATGTCGTTGTGCAATGGTTGGGTATGATTTTCTTAATCATGATGCCATATTGGAATTTCTGTAGCTGATGCCACTGATTACACCAAAAGTGAATCCGATCTTGTTGACAAAGCCTGCCCTGATACCTGTTTCTTCAGCTGTGAGAATCAGCAGGGAGATTTGTCAGATGATGAAGGGCTAAACAGTAAGTCACTCTGATGCATTTAAAGGTTTGGTTGCTGGCAAGGTATTTGGTGTCTAGACCATGATAAATGGGTAATCACTTGGAATATATTGTTTTTGTTGCAGATCTACACTGTGTCATCAACTGTTCATCTTGTAAGTACATTTTTTTATTATGTTTTAATATTTTGTACAAACTACGCCATTGGGCGATGCTAACTTTAATCATTAATTTTAATAAAGTTTGGCGTCCGTGTCATTTTACTTTCATGGAATTTCGACTTGTCAAGTTTCCTGGCTTTGGTGATTGCTGCTTTTAATTACTGTGAGTTTCAGCTGCAAAAAGGCACAGCCTTACTGTATGATACATATTGTTTGTGTCCTTGTTTCTTTTTCTCTTCTTTTTGCCTTTTATTTTATTTCCAGGTACATCCTTTGCAATGTTATTTGAAAGGATGAAACTGAGTAAGTCACCAGATATATATGGAGAGTTAAGAAAATCATTTCAAGCGGTGCTGCTTTTGGTAGCTACGTAGTTCTGAGTACGGCCATTTTTTCAGGGCTGCAACAATGACAGGCTTATTTTCAGTGAGCGCCTTTTCTTCTGATTATAGATAACTTCTTTTGGTTTGAAGTTTTATTAAGCTGATTATTTAGTACTTGGACAGTATAAATTCAAAGGTAGATCACTGATGGGCTCCGATGAGGAAATTAGAGCTGCTTTGTTCCTTCAGATGAGCATAGTGAACCATGCTGTTGCACTCTATGGCCTATGCACATTCTGATGAGCGCTGCCTTATCAGATGTCCTGGGCCTTTTGTCGCATTTACTTTTATTTTTACACAGATGGTGAGATCATTTCCTTTTCTATTTCTGTTTTTTTCTGAAGTCCTTCTTTTGCTGCATATTAATTTCATTGAACTTCTACCTTCTGACAGCACCATAATTTAGCACAGGATCACTGTGTTTGTAGCTAGGAATGATTGTCTAACAATTATCCATATTCAGAGCTAAACCATTTGTATGAACTAAAGCTATTGCTATTAATAAATTGTTCAGGTAGGCTGCCTACCTACTGAAGTTTCCTAAAAACAATAAATCAGAGTTGTATTCATCCTGTCAGGAATGTTGAAGTTTTTTAATACTTGGTGTTTATATGCTCAATACCCAATATATCGACTGTTTTTTCAATTCAAAAAAAATATATCAACTGTTTTATGTCAGGTGGCAACCCGTAAAGCTGTGTACGGTGACTTGGATTTTGCACTAGCAAAGGGTGTTGGTTGGGTTAGGACTGGATTGATATGGTTGTACAACTTTGTCCTGCTCTTGACCCCTGTTTTGATTTGTAAGTTGCTACATTGAGAATTGGAGTTTGTATACTACTAAATTTTCTTTCCTTCACTCCCCTTTTGTAACAGTTATAAAATTTCTGCTCTTTGGCAGGCCACAGATGGAGGCGTGGGAAGATGACTCGGGAAAAACTGTTGAAAATATGCATGCGCTCATCCATTCTACATATAATTCTGTTCTGGTCACGGTATGCAACACTTGATTTCAGGTTACAGCAGCCGGTTTCCAGTTAGATAAATTAAAAATAATTTTGTAGCCCGTCATTTCACAGCATATCACCTGTAAATCCCTTGTAGTCTTCTGACATCGTGTTTAAGGAATTTATCGTCGTCTTCGCCAAACCTCTCTTTGTGGTTACTTCGTTGCTGTTATTTCGGTTATCTCTACGGAATTCATCTACTTTGTTCTTGATATTATGCACACTCGTGTTCTATCTTACAAACTCTGATCCGGTCCAAGGGCTACTGTGCATAAGGAGGGGTGTCAGAGTATAACATACTCTTTTTTATGTTTTATATTTTCAACCTGTGAATATATTACAATATTTTTTGTTTTCTTATTCTTTTCTTAAAAATCAATTTATGGATTGTAAGCCCTTTCTTCTTTTTTTTTTTTTTTTTTGTCCTTTACTGTCAATTGAAAAGAGTTCAACGCCAACATTGCATCGTATTGACAGTGCTAGGCTGGAAAAGTCAACCCTGCTGAGTGTAGATGGATAAAAGTTGGACTAATCCGTATCCTTTCTCTTTTTGATCGGTTTCTTATCCGGAGAGTATAGAAAAAATCAGTATAAACTATAGGTCAACCCACGCCATTTGGCGTGGCTGTGGCTGTTGCACGTGAGTGACAAGCTTGCAACCGAACCTATTTCGTTTTGAACATTAAGATTTGACGTAGCATAACGCATAAGCCATGTATGTGCAAAACAAAAGGTGAATAACAAATAGCAATCCGTATTTATGCGAAAACTCATCGTCTTCCATTCTAACTTGTACACATCGCTAAGTATAGTATAGCCAAAACACTAAGAGTTGAGAACACGAATGTGTAAACTCTGGATCTCGTCTATAGGTAGCTAGTTTGATAAAATACTTTACATGAGTCCCGATCTAAAACTAAGAATCAACTGATAATCTGAGAGGTGGTTTCATGTCAAGAAAACCGAAATTAAATTAACAATCCGACTACGTTGTTTCTTGTGTATCTCTGGCATGTTCGTACGTGGTGGTTTCATCTTAACACATCACTAAATATGAGGTTATTGATAGGCACAACAAAATGTCCAACGACATGATGTTTTTCAATATTCAGTACGTATCTATGAAAGCATAAACCCTAAATCTAAGTAATCTCTAGATAAGGGGTGTTCAAACCAAAATAGACAATTAGTGAGCATTAGTTTAAAAAATCCTCACTTGTAAGCGATCAATGTATTGCAGTAGGATTGTAAGCAGTTAATGTATTGCAGTAGGAAAGTATGTAGTCTGTTAGTGCTGAAATTCGAAGAGGAATCATTAACACAGCATGTAAGCATATATTGCGAACAGGTGATCTACAACACTTACAATTAGTATGTCTCTTATCTGATATCTGATTGCAATGAGAGGATCCATGTATTTTTTATGAAATATAAATAAGGTATCATAAATGAATATGTCAAAGACATAATATTTACCAATAACATATTGGTGTGTGTGTGTATGATTACCTTCTACTCCCGAGAGTAGTTACCCCACCTCTGATATATCACCTAAAAGAACTTGGCATACTCCTTTATCACTTTGGATATACTCATATATTAATTATAAGATACTCCAATGCGAACCACATAAAAAATTGCAAGAGAATCTATAGTTTTTAGCATATTTTGTAAAGAAAGAAGTTCATTCTACCCCCTCAAGTATCGACATGCGGACACCTAACTCTCTGAACTAAAAAACCGGCCCTTTGACACCCCGAAGTTATAAAACCGGACAACCTACCCCCTCCGACTGTTTCGTGTGGTGGTTTTGCTGATGTGGCGTAATTACTAATGATCTCCTGTAAAATGCCTTGAAAATAGTACGTATCCCGTCCTATAAAAGGATACACTTCATTGCCCTCTGAATTGTCATTAAGCTACCTGCATGTACCCACTATTAGGATTGTGACACAATCTTCCTGAGCCCTCTATGGATACTTTCGACTTTCAAGTGATGCTTATAGTATAGATAACTTATCTTGGTAGATTATGAGTTAATTTAGTGATTACATTGACAATTGTGCAGGTCATGCATGACCTCGGTGGCTGGGGAGACTCTCCAAGCCAGCATCCGCATATGCATCAATTGGTGTTTGCCTCAATAGTTTTATGGTGGTGCAGTTGGCATGTCTGATGATGGCAGTTGGCAGGTGAGCTTCCAGCGTCATTCTTAGAAATGTTATTATGCAGATATTTATACTGTGGCAAAATGTGTTGTCGGATGCACAAGGCTGGTACTGCAGTAGCATGTCTGCATGCATCATCCTTAAAATGTCATACGAATTTAAAACTATGATGCAAATATTTATGCAGTGGAGAAATATGTTGTCAGATGCACAGGAAGTCCATTGCAATAGGAAGGTTGCACCATCCTTAAAAATATTGCACGAATTTTAAAATGTGTTGTCGGATGGCCATTGGAGTAGAAAGTAGCAAGCTTTGCATCATCCTGTGAATTATAGAAGAGGGGTAGTTAGGAAGATATCAAGTTATACAGGAGAAAGTAGCAAGCTTTGCATCATCCTGTGAATTATAGAAGAGGGGTAGTTAGGAAGATATCAAGTTATATAGGAGAAACTATCTTAGGATTGGCTAGCCATTTCCTTGTCGAGAAAGGTTGTTAATTAAATGTTGCTTTTTCATAACATTTTTCCTTAAGAGTAATGCCAGTGAGAAGCATATGCTCATGAGCAGGATCAAAACCCGCTCCGGGAAATCCTTCACGCGTCAACGGATTTTTCGTGGACAAATTTTGATTGAATTTGCTTAAAAACCATCCAAAATTCAAAATTTGGAATTTGGCTTTGCAAAATCCGGAAAAACCGACCGGTTTAGGGTTTCCCCACCAAAATCCGTAAGACTTCCGGTTTTTGATCCCTGCTCATGAGACATTTTGTCATGTGTTGTGCACCTTTTCTTTTAAAATGCCCAGTTATGAAAAATATAAGACTTCTGAATAACAAGTATCAAGCAGGTGCGGATCTACTGTAACACATCAAGGTGCACAGTACACCGGTCTAAAAATTATTTTCCTTTGGATATAACTATGTATATGTAATATGAGCACCCCTAGCCTAACATGAGGAGACACCTCAAGCCACAGCTCAGCCGAACGTGGTCCATCTTGCCTCAGGGATCCCCGATCATTTTCGTTCTGGATCCGTCACTGGTATCAAGACTAAAAGCGTAGACTAAAGCTCAAAATATTTTTCTCACCGGCTATATACACTTGTCATTACATATTATCCAAAGACGTCAAGTTTGAGCTCATGAATTCGAGGGTCAGAACACACTTTAATTTTATTTAAGGATTTTTGTATTAACCTTAATTTAACCACTTTGACGTCTGTTCTTCTCAACCTGAATCCTGCTTGGAACACAAAAAAAAATTTGAGGTGGAAAAATAAAGGTTTAGAACATCGCCGATGTTCTTTTCCTTAGGGAAAAAAAAGGAATTGCTTTCCGAAATATCTGTTTAGAACATCGCCGCTGTTCTTTTCCGAAGTATCTATTGGAGAACCTATTCTTATTAATTTGAACTGACCATCATCAACATTCACATAAACATATTATCCCATACATAGTCTGATTAGGTTGAACTTTTAGGAGAGACTTGATTCACAAGTACATGGGAAATACTACCGTCTTATGTGAGTCCAAGTAGGAAACTAACCCGCTAATATGGTAACTAATCCGGACACTTCCATATTAGAAATTCGGATCACATTATATCCCTAATTAACAATCTCCACCTTGAGACAAATTTCCTCTTGTAGCATAATGAAGAATCATCAATCATCAAATATCTCCACGATAAGATAAAAATCACCGTCGCCAACTAGTCTCTAGGACTAGATCAGTAACACCAACTAAGCTTGAGCAAAGCTCAAACTTAGCAAACGAGGACTAGTTTTGTCATCATGTCATTGGATTATCATGAGTACTTATCTTGCACACTTTGACATCACCTTGAACAATAACATCTCGAATAAAGTGATATCTCACATCAATGTGCTTTGTTCTCTCATGGAACATCCGATCCTTTGTAAGGCATATAACACTCGACTATCACAAAATATAGTAGTGCAAGAATTATCTCCACAAAGCTCGGTGTACAAACCTCTCAACCAAATAGCTTCTTTACAAGCTTGAAATAGCCATATATTCTGCTTTCATGGTAGATAAGGCAACATGATGATTGCAAAGCTGGCTTTCCAACTATGACAACCACCAATGGTGAAAACATAACTTTGAGAGACCTCATCTTGTCCAAATCACCAACATAATCGTAATCAACATAACCAACAAGTCCATCTCTAGAATTCCCAAAGCGCAAACAAGCATTAGAAGTGCCACGCAAATATCCGAATATCCACCGAATCGCTTTCCAATGCTCTTTTCGGGATTAGCCATGTATCTACTAACAACACTCGATGCATGAGATAAATCGGGACGATAACATACCATGGCATACATAAGAGAACCAATCTGACCGGAATATGGAACTCTAGACATGTACTTAATATCATAATCGACTTAGGACATAAAGTGAAGATAATCTGAAATGCGAAGCTAATGGAGTACTCACTGGTTTTGCATCATGCATATTAAAACGACGAAGAACCTTCTCAATATAACCTTTTTGGCTAAGGTATAACTTGCCAGATTTCCTCTCTCTAATAATCTCCATGCCAAGAATTTTCTTTGCTGCACCTAGGTCCTTCATCTCAAATTCATTACTCAATTGTGCTTTCAGTTTTGCTATTTCTGACTTATCTTTTGCAACAATCAACATATCATCAACATAGAGAAGCAAATAAATAGCTGAACCATTAACGATCTTTAAATAGACACAATTTGTCATAATCGGACACTTAAAATCATGAGAGAGCATAAAGGAGTCAAATATCTTGTACCACCGCCTAGAGACTGCTTCAAACCATAAAGAGATTTATTTAATCTACAAACAAGGTGTTCTTTTCAGAATAACAAAACCCTCGAGGTTGGTCCATATAAATGTCTTCTTCCAACTCCCCATGTAAGAATGCGCTTTAACATCTAATTGCTCAAGTTCATAATCATGCATAGCAACAATCTTGAGTAAAGTGCGAATAGAACTATGCTTCACAACCGGGAAAAGACATCATTAAAATCAATACACTGAATTTGACTATAGCCTTTAGCAACCAATCTTGCTTTATACCTTGCTGGTTCAATAGAAGAAATACCTTCCTTTCTTTTGAAAATCCACTTACAACGAACAGGCTTCTTCTCATTTGGCAATTTCACTAATTCCCAAGTGTTATTCTTTTCAAATGACTCCATCTCATCATGCATAGCAGTTATCCACTTCTTACAATCAGTGGAGCTAATAGCCTCAGAGTATGATGAAGTTTCTGCATTACCTTCAATTTCTTCTGCTACACTCAGAGCATAAGCAACAATGTTAGCTTCTTCAATCAACCTCCTGGGTGGATTAATCTCCCTCCTAGGCCTGTTAACTGCAATAGACTGTTGTGGTTGCTGCTCGACAATAGGTGCATCATGAACAATGGTATTTTCCTTATCTGATGTGTTACCTGAACTAACAGAGTGCTCCACCTGAACACTTGAATTCTGCTCACTCTCAACAGGAACGTTAGTAGGCAGTTTATCAGGTAGCATAGTAGATTCATTAAAGATAACATTTCTGCTAATCACAACCTTCCTTGTTTCAGGATTCCACAACTTATATCCTTTAACACCATATTTATAACCAAGAAAGATGCACTTAATAGCTCTAGGCTCTAATTTTCCATTATCAACATGAGCATAAGCAGTACAACCAAAAACTCTCAATTCTGAGTAATTTGCTGGGGAACCAGACCATACCTCAATTGGAGTTTTTTTCAATGCAATATTGGGTGACCGATTAATAAGATAGCAAGCGATGGAAGCGGCTTGACCAAAACGCCTATGCAAACTCCATTAGACAACATGCAACGGCCTTAGAAATGATGGTTCTGTTCATATGCTCGGCTACACCGTTTTGTTGAGGAGTACCAGGAACGGTGTAATGCCTAACAATGCCTTCAGTCTTGCAATATGATTCAAATTCATCAGAACAAAATTCCATCCCATTATCGGTCGAAGTTTCTTTACCTTCTTTTGGTTTGCCTTTCAATCATAGTCTTCCACTCTTTAAATGCTGAAAATGCTTACATCTTATACTTCAAGAAATAAGGCCACACTCTTCTAGAATAATCATCAATAATTGTTAACATATAACGAGCACCTCCTAGAGATGTCTTACGAGATGGCCCCATAAATCGAATGCACATAATCCAAAATACCTTCAGTAGTATGAACCGAGGTATTAAATCTCACCCTCTTGTGTTTGCCAAACACGCAATGCTCACAAAATTTAAGCTTGCGATGCTATGTCCATCAAGAAGTCTCTCTTACTCAATTCACTAAACCAAGTTCACTCATATGCCCAAAACGCATATGCCAAAGATTAGTTGCATCGAATCGGATAATGAACTTGAAATTACAGCAACATTACGATATTGTAGTACCTCGCAGATGGTACAAATTTGCGATTTAATATCAGCTTTCATCACAATAAGAGAGCCTTTTGATACCTTTAAAACTCCACCTTCACCAGAATACTTGTACCCTTTAGTATCAAGAGTACTCAAAGAGATGAGGTTCCTTTTTAAATCTGGAATGTGCCTCACATCTGTCAAAGTTCTGACAATGCCATCAAACATCTTGATCTGAATTGAACCAATTCCTGCAACCTTACAAGATGAGTTATCACCCATCAACACAGCACCACCTTCAACATGTTCATAGGTGACAAACCAATCCCTATTCGGGCACATATGAAAGGTACAGGCAGAATCAAGAATCCATTCATCATTGGTCTTAGCACATCCAGCAAAGGCAACAAGGTTTTCTCCATTAGGACTATCATCAACAGCAATAGAGGCTTTACCTTCATCATCTGGTTTACCTTTTGGCTTATAATGACCGGTTCTCTTTTCTTTATTTTGCAGCTTCCAGCATTTAGAAATGTCGTGCCCACTTTTCTTGCAATATTTGCACGACTTGTATTGGCCTCTAGATTTTGACCGGTTCTTGTAGCCGTTCGGACTTTTGCCTCGAAATCCATTATTTGAGTTCTTCTCCTTTTGTCTGTCACGAACAAACAAGTTTTCTCCTTTTGAGCTTGAATTTTCAGAAGGTACCGTCTGTTTCATCTTTTCCTTAGCATGCAAAGCTTCATAAACTTCATTAAAAGTGAGAATATCTCTACTATATAATATGGTATCTCTGAAATTTGAAAATGAACTAGGCAGGGAACACAAAAGAATAACACCCAAATCCTCATCCTCATATTTTACCTCCATCGACTCTAGGTCGGCAACGATCTCCTTAAACGTCGAAAGATGATCAAGCACAGATTCTCCTTCTTGCAATTTATGAGAGTACAACTTTTGCTTGAGATGCATCTTGCTGGTGAGATCTTTTGTCATGCAAATTTGTTCCAGCTTCAGCCATAATGCAGCAGTTGTCTTCTCCTTCAATACATCCTGTAAAATATTATTTGATAGATGAAGGTGAATCTGAGATAAAGCCTTACGGTCTTTACGCTTGTCATCTGCGGTCCATACGGTAGGTTCTTTTGCAAAACCTTCCAATGCATCATCCAAATCCATTTGTGCCAACACAGCTCTCATCTTGACTTGCCACAGCGAAAATCTTGTGTCACGATCCAGGAGTGGAAGATCATACTTCAAAGTCGCCATGAGGAATACAACCTAAAAATTACTGGTATTGATCTGTGTAAACCTAGTAAAATTCACGACCTGTTTTAGTACTCCTTTTGTGTACACGAATCAAAATCTTCAAATCTCCTGGTATGGTTCTCGTGTGCACTAAGCAAAGGTGGCTGAAATTTTTAATCTCCAAGTGAAACAATAGCAACACGAGATATCCTGCTCTGTGATTCCTCACGTGAAGTGATGATGATCAAAAGCTTGCTGGTGAATAAAACCACGGGCGCCAACCGGCAATGATCACTATACGTAGAGCGATTACATAACGCCGGGGATTACAATGAGGCGTCAGGCGTCAACTCTCCCCGTGCGGCTTACAAGAGATATATAAAGGGGTAAAAGGACTTAGAGTCCAAGTAGGAAACTAATCCGCTAATATGGTAACTAATCCGGACTTATGTCTACCATTGCGCGTCATAATCGAATATTTGCATCATCTGCAAGCTGCTTAAATGGAGGGGTATCCATCCGTATGACTGGAAGGCAAGATCTAGTCTGTGGACTCACCTGATCTCTTTGGTCTAACTTCTAAGTCTTTAAATACAAAAATCTAATGTCAGTTGTACTTGTACATATGGAGCGATGATCTAACTCAGTTCAGAACCCCAAGCCCATAATTAGTAATTAGTCGGTTATCGGACAAATATACAAGTATGTAGATCCTCTCTGTGATCTGAAGAAATACTTATAAGAGCCCAGAAGTATATATTAGAGCCATTTTAAGACAAGCGGCATGAACTTATATTAGTAATCAGCGATGCATCTCCTGGCGGGATGTAGACTATTTAGGCGAATATGGAATGCAGTGGGAAACTGGCTGCATTGCGACCTCTCTTGCAAGAAAATACTTGGAATGCATGCGGATGCGGGACAATCTCTGAGTGGTGGAACTACATTGGCAACAACACCAGGGTACCGAAGAAACCTATTCGGTCCATAGTTATGACATATATAGGAACTCTGGAAGGAAAGGAATGTGAGATTTTTTCAGAAAATAGCGATTACGCACACCATGCTCCTCGCAAAAATCAAGGAGGAGGCCAGGACCTGGTGCCTAGTGGGAGCAAAAAAAAGCTAGAGGATTTCATATCGGGAGAGTAGCTGCGTCTTAAGCTCTGGTTTTGCTTCTATTCCCCCTCTCATTTCCTTTGTTTTGGCCGCTTGTGCCTACTTTATTAATATAATAGACAAATTATATTAGTTTACATTCAGAAAAATGTTAGATTGATTGCTCCTTAAATAATTAAAGGGAAGTGAGATTTGCCTTTGGAAAGAGACACACTTATCAATAATCATTTGTTAAGAGGGCAGAGGACCTGATTCCCTGTTTGTGGGAGTCAAACTCCAACTGCCTCCAGTACTTCAATTTATTCGATGAATGCCAACAAGTAGCAGTACAATATTAAAAACTACTACATCTATACAAGCATATGAAACGATAGGGAACAAACAAATTAATACACCAAGAGAGAGACGTACAGAAGCCAACAAGAGATTTTTCAACCAGCTACAAGATAATATTTGATAATTATCTCTCGGCGATCACACATGCAGCACATATATGCTCTTGAAGCAAATTAATTCAAGCTGCGGACTGCGAGTGCACTGCTTAGTACACTTCATGTCTAACTCGATCCCTCTCCTCAATTAATTCTCTCTCTCTAATTTCCCTCCTCCCACTTCCCTCCTCCCACGTCAAGTAACAGACAAGAATAGTCTTAGATCCAGCAGAGGCCAAACTCCTATATATTTATATGAAGTCAATTTACCCAGTAACACTACAACAATCTTATAAGTTGAAAAATAACGTCGATGACATATAGCCTTATGGCCTATCTGTCATTCTCACCTTAGATGTTATTTTTCTTTGCAATGTTACTAAGAAAATTTTCCCTATTATATACACCAACACATAAGCGGAACAAATTAAAGCATGTATACGTACAAGTACTCGTATGCGTATACGAAACATGCATACATACACGGGCTTAATGATACAAATTACTAGTTCGATCTGGCACGCGCATGCGTGTCCGGCCAGGTCGATCAGCTAGTTGATCATGCACGGCGGGCGGCCGGCGGGACGGCCGGTCTAGACGTTGATCTTTCCTATGAGCGGTATGCCGATGGCGGTGACGATGAGCGTGGACGGGACGCCGAAGACGATGTGCTGCCAGAAGGTGAGGTCGTAGGCGTTGCGCGGCGCCCGGCGCGCCTGCTCGCACACGATCAGGTTCGCCGCCGACCCCAGCAGCGACAGGTTCCCCGCCACCGTGCTCACCCACGCCAGCAGCAGCCACGACCGGGTCACCGCCTCCGGGGATATCAACGCCGCTGCAGCGGCCACCTCGCCGCCCATCAGAAGCACTGCACGCACCGACAGATCGATCATTATGCACGCACGTATATGCGACTTGTTCACGAGACCGCGCCTCCGGTTCAGAAAAAACAAGTCGTTTTGCAATGTGTACAGTCAGATTTTAAAAACTTTGATTATCTGTCTTTTGAATATTTAAATTAAATACATAAAAAATATATGCATACATTCAGCTCGAAAAGTGAATTTAAAATATTGTAATTTTATTGAGTTTTACAAATATATAATAATTAATTATCAAAGATGTATTTTGGAGACCACGTACATGTTTTGAACCGGAGCGGTAGTATATTATAGTATCTTGTCAGAGCGAAATTAACGCCTATACGGAGTATCTAATATACAGGCACAGCTAGTGAGCCATGACTAGATATCTTTTGTCCATACGTGTCAACTGCTCAATCTGCTTTAATTAGTTTCTGCATCCCATGAATGAATTGTTTGTTACTGCAGCAGCTGCTGCTGCTGCTCCAGGTTGTTGCAAGAAATTCTCCAGATTATTATAGAAGAACTGTGCTAATTAATTGCAGTAGTATGAGCACTAATGTAGCGTATATATATAGGGAGTGTCTATTCAACATGCGACTGTTTTTTTCTACCAAAACAGTCAAATTTTTTATGTTGCAATCATTGTCCGGACATGTTGCAAGCATTGTCCGGGGATGTTGTAACCATTGTCTGGGGATGTTGTAACCATTGTCCTGGTTGCAACATCCCCGGACAACAGTTGCAACATCTCCGGACAATGGTTGCAACATTTTAGAACAACGGTTGCAACATCCCTGGACAATGGTTACAACATCTCCGGACAATGGTTGCAACATAAAAAATTTGACTGTTTTTCCTAAAAAAAAAACATGCAACTGTTTTTTAGCAATTCCCGTATATATATATATATATATATAAGTCGTCTTTTAAAATTCTTAGTGTCAATATGGTACTAGATGCATGCATGCGTTTGTGTGGATGGAGTATATAATACTAAGGATTGAGCAGGGCAGGTACGTGCCTGTTGGGACGTTGGAGGCGAGGTTGGAGAGGAGGAGGATGATGACGGAGAGGACGGAGACGCCGCCGGCGCTGTTGACCTTGGAGTAGGGCGCCATGAAGTCCCAGATGGCCCCCGGGAGCCCCGTCTTGTTGAACCCGCTCACCGTGATGAACATGCCCGAGAAGAAGACCAGCAGGGAGTAGGACACCTTGTCCAGGCACGGCTCCGCGTCGCGGAAGTCGACGACGACCAGCGCGATGGCGGTGGTGATGGCGGTCCACGACATGTTGAGCCCGACCATGTAGGCGATCACCATGCCCACCGTGACGATGTAGGCGAAGCTCTTGAGGAAGAGCCTCCTGCGCTGCTCGGTGCACTGCATGAACCAGCGGTGCTTGGTGGGGATGCTCTCCGTCATCATCGAGTCCACCGCCAGGGCGCCGTTGGCCGGCTGCTGCGGGCTCTTGAGCGAGGCCACGGACGGCGAGCGGCCCTCCTCGACGGCCTCCATCTGCTTGCCGGCGGTGACGAGGTCGGGGCTGGTGCCCTCGAGGTCCTTCCAGTACATGCAGAGGAGCATGACCATGTTGACGGCCATGCCGGCGAGCATGGCGGGCAGGATGCCCAGGAGGAACTTGGGGAAGGGGATCTTGCTGCCGAAGGCGATGACCAGGTTCTGCGGGTTGCCGATGGGCGTGGCGCTGGAGCCGATGTTGGCGCTGGAGGCGAGCGCGAGGAGGAAGGGCTTGGCGGGGAGGTTGCGGTCGGCGGCGAGCTCGAGCACGAACTCGGTGAGCACGACGCAGCAGGTGTCGTTGGTGAAGAGCGCGCTGGCGAGCGCGGTGACGACGCAGACCCGGCAGAGCAGGTCGCGGCCTCCCTGGCTCCGCCACGCGAGCAGCCGGCCCAGGTGCTTGAACATGCCGGCGCTCTTGAGGTAGCCGCCGACGACCATGGTGGCGAAGAGCAGGCCCAGGATGGGCAGGTCGATGGAGGCGTAGGCGTCGTCGGGGCTGATCACGTGGAAGATGATCATGAGCACGGCGCTGAGCAGCGACCCCGCCGTCCGGCCGATCGGAAGGAAGGGCACTGACGGGAACACCGCCATCATCCAAAACACGCCGAAGGCCACCGAGCCGAGCACCACCTTGGAAAGAGATGCCAGAGCCATCTCTTCTAGCTAGCTAGCTTTGTCAGACAACACCAGCTGATCAGCTTGCTCTAATTAGATCTCACTGCCTCTCGCTCAGTGATCGATCACTATTCACTAGCTAGCTAAACACACCTCGCTTTAACTGAATAATTGTACGTTTATAAGTGGTGATGAGCGAGCTAGCTAGCTTCTGCTAGTAACATTAACATGCACTGGCACTGGCACTGGCTATAGTGCTTGCTTGTGCTGCGCCCGGGACAGGCGTTCTCTTCTCGCGGCTATAAGTAGCAGCATCGATCCATCGGCAATTAAGCCAACCTCCTGTGGTCATATGTCTCAGCCAACGTACAATGCCCAAGAGTCAAACGCCATGAGATCAAATTAAAGGGTAATGTAAACTAAGCTGCTCATGCCGTCACTGGGATATTATTGGGCCAAAAGCACCTAGGAAAATGGTTATGTACTCCCGCTTCCCGTGCACTACTTAAATCGTGTCTTGATATCTCTTTATGTATTCAAGTATACTCCAATAATGATTTATAAGATGTCTCAGAGTGAGTTCCGCGAAAAGTTTCGACTTTTTACAACAAAAAAAAAACCGTGTATATACTTCTTTTATATATGAAAAGAATATATAGCAAAAATAAAAGGGTTCTAATAAAAAAAGTTCAATCAAATCGTGTTGGAGTATCTTATAATTAATATTTAAATATACTGAAAGTGATAAATAAGTATAATATGGTGACCGTAGAGCTTTTTTATTTTTTTTAATCTATTTTTAAAAAATATTTTAAAGATAACATTTTCCTAACTTTATTTCTAGTTCTGACTCCTTTGGTCACGCCATGACCCATGACGTGACCAAACTGTACTGCCACGCTACCGACCGCGGCGTGGCCAGACCTGCTACGATAACACTTCAAGCCAATGTTTTTGAGCTAAGTCTTGTCACGCCAAGAGGAGTAACGTGACATCACTCGTTTACCACACCGAGACCTGTGGCGTGACAATGTGCCTTTGTCACGTCACGTCGTGTGTTGTGGCGTGGCCGGAGGGGTCAGAATTAGAAATAAAGTTAGAGAGATGTTACCATTAATCTATTTATTAAAAATAGATTAAATAAAAAAGTTCGTGACGGTACGCACATGGAACGATCATCGACCGCTCAAATTAAGAAGCGTGCGTGCATAGGGGGAAGGCTGACCACGTATGCATCTGCATGCAAAAAGCCTCGTTGCTACAGGGAAGGGAAGGTCAAGCTTAAAATTAATTAACCGCTGAACTGTATCGTTCCTTTTCCCAAAGTATGATCAGCGCAGGGGTTTAAAGCATGAGCACCAGTGAGAAACGTCTGCCGGTGTTAATCGCGGACGCTGATTAGTTGGTTAATGAGATGGACGGGTCGATCCAGCTCACCGTTACGCAGTTAAGCTCGGCGTTAATTAACTAATTAAAGCCAGCACTCTGCTTGCACTGCCACTCTCGATCGGGTCAACTCTTTGCACGTATTAGGAAACCGGGCCCGGCCAGGAGTCCGGGTCCGGGTGGGCACCTCATCCACCGTAGACTATATATAGGAGGGGGACCCCCCAATCAATGTACACAATTCATTATTGAAAGAGCAATAAAGAGAAGCTCGCAGATCCTCTCATATCTGTGTTTTCATCTATTGTTGTGTTCTTGTGTTCTTGCATCGTTCTTACGATTCGATCTTGTATACGAGGTAATCGCCGATCGACTCGCCAATGACGGTTCCTCAATACGTTATCGCGACGATCGACTCTCCTCGCATCGAAAGGTAACCGCCGATGAACGACACTCGTATATTGAATCGTTTTCTAGATTGCTTTCAATTCTGCAAATTTAGCTTTCTAGATTTGTTTCTACGGTGCAAATTTGCTCTAATCTGTTGCGAGCCGACTTGAAGTCGCCGACACAATGCCGATCAACAGATTGCATGAAAGAGCGAATGTTGATTGTACCGTAGATTGAAAATTGCAAATCCGTTCTAACCTACCGCAAGCTGACTTGAAGTCTCCGGAAAATCCGATCGGGGGTTGCGTGAAAGAACCGATGTCGATTGCATTGTTTTACATCGCATGGCATTGCATACAATCATTGATGAACAGTACTGCATGCATGAACAGTAATTGTGTTGGAAAAAAAAAGGGCTTGAAGCCGTCGGCACCGCCATGGCCGGCCTGGAGCCACCCTACACGGCCGAGCCGCGGCCGCCGCTTGAAGGCCTCGCACCGCCGCTCACGGCCGGTTACGCCGCGCAGCCGGCAGCCGCGCCCAGCCGTCGCCCCGCCGCATACGCCGGTGCCGCTTCGCCGAGCCGCTACGCTCGAGCCGCCGCCGTTACCACCGTAGTGGTGCCGCCGCCAGCACCGCCACCGCCGCCGGCATTTACCTCGCACCGCGCGCCGGTGGCCACCGCGCCGCGCCAGAGCCCGCGCCCGGAGCCGCCATCGATGCCGCACCATGCGCCCGCAACGCCACGGCCGCCGCCGCCGCAGCCGAGGGCACCGCAACGGACGAGGGCACCGCCACGGCGCGGTGCCGCCGCAGCGCAGCGCAGCGCGCGCGCGCCGCGCCATGCGCTGGTGCCGCCGCCGCTCCGCCAGCTGCGCGCGCGCGAATGGTCACCGCCGCGCGCGCCCGGCCGCACTCGCCGGGCGCTGCATTGCGCAAGGCCACGCCGCATAGTCGGCGCCGCCACGCCTCCTAAGAAACGGCAGAAACCCTAAGGGTTCCCTACCCTTTGCTCCTTAAAACCGCCGACGGCCCTAGGAAGCTGACCATGAAGGCCGCCATTTCCTTTCCCGAGAAAAAAAGGGGAGGGGTTCAGCCGAAAATCGAATTTTGCAGAAAAGACCTTGAAATTTTTCATAATTACGCGCAAGTTTTCGCGTATAATGAAATTTTGCAGAAAACCCCTCAAAAATATGAAATTTACGCAAATTTCTAACTGAGATTTCGCTTTAACCCCGAAACTTGCGCTACGTAAAAGTAACTTTTCCAAAGAGAAAAGGCATCGGAATCAATTTTTGCATATTTTTGAAATTTGAAGCATATTTATTCTTGCTATTGTTATTTCTATGCAATTTATTTTCTGTATTTACTGTTTTGATTATTTGTAATTATTTATATTGCTTTTAATCATTGAAAATAGCAGTAAATCTTGAAAAATGCGTAGAAAAATACGGGAATATTATAGGAATTCTTGCAACCTTTTATGTACATTACCAGCAGTAATCTTATGCATTCCTTGCATGAATATGCAGATGACTGGAATTACGAACCGGGAGTTCGAGGAGCTGGCCCAGCATGGCCAGAATTATTTGACTTGGGCATCAGATGTCGAGATTGTACTGGGAGCCAAGAAGCTCCGTGCTGCTATTGGACTCGGCGCCTTGCAGGATGTCGTTCCAACCGCTGAGGAAAATGATCAGGCACTTCATTTCCTCAGACATCATCTTTGTCTAACTCTCAAGAATGAGTATATGGCAGAGAAGAGCGCACTGGCTTTATGGACCGCCCTGAAGAAGCGGTTCGAGAAATTGAAGTACACCATCCTGCCCCGGGCAGAGCAGGAATGGACTGAAGAAGAGTATGGTAAGGAATACCTGCTCATTACAAAGCGTGAAGAGAATGGGAAAAGAGTATTAGAACGACTTCCTTCATATGAATCTGGGCTATACTACACTCATATTAGGGCACCTGCAGCCTATACTGTCCTGAAAACATCTTTTAGAAGCTCAACTTTTCTCTCTCGCATGATAGATTAGGCCACCCGGTCTTAGAATGATGAGAAATATAATTAACAATTCTCGTGGACATAATATTAATGTAAAGAATTTCCAATCCGTAAGATTTCGTGTGCCCTGCATGTGCCACCGAAAATTAATTACTAGACCTTCTCCTCCGAAAGTGAAGGATGAAATCTCGCATTCTGGACCGAATTCAGGAGATATTTATGCGGTCCTATTCAGCCCACCGTGGCCATTTAGGTACTTTATGGTGCTCATCGATGCTTCCTCGAAATGGTCGCATGTATGCTCATATCTACAAGAAATCATGCTTTTGCAAAGTTGATCTCGCAGATAATTAAAATAAAGAATAATTTCCGATCATCATGTAAAGTCCATCGAATGGACAACGCCGAGAATTTACTTCAAAGGCTTTTGATGATTATTGTATGGCAATGGGAATTACCGCTGAGCACTCGGCACCACATGTCCACACCCGAATGGACTAGCGTACATTGATTAAAAGAATTAAATTCATTGCCCGACCGCTTTACAGAATTGTAATTTACCAACTACGTGTTGGGGACACGCAGCCTCGCACGCAGCAACTCTCATCAATTTTAGACCACAAAGATACAACATCCATTCACCTATGCAACTAGCGCAAGGGTCACCACCGAAAATCTCTCATCTTCAAGGTTTGGTTGCAAGGTTTATGTACCTATACCACCACCGCAATAACCGCAATGGGCCCTCTCCAAAATCGGGATATACGTTGGTTATGAGATCGCATCCATAATCGTGCATTCGACCCAATAATCGAGATTTGCATACAAATCCGCTTACGACAAAGATATTTGATGAGGATAGTTTCCGTCATTAGGGGACGAAATCAACCTCTTGATGAAAAATGTCGGAAATAACGTGGCAAGCCACGGAATTAATGCACGTGACCCACGCACTGATGAAGCGATAGAGAAGTCCGAAGATAATTGATTTGCAAGCATTAGCAATCAACCGCTCGACCACTTTAGTGATTTGAAGAGCGTGGCCAAGTCGCATGTGCTCGCACGCAATGCACCGAGAGGGTTGAAATACCAAAGAAAATAGAAGGTATCCTAATCCCGCCCGAGGCCTCGTAATAAAAGGACGAGAACTCCGGTCCTCGAATCCCAAGCAACCGGGACGCTCGCGAAAAGGATAAGAAGGACTTGTCACAACCGATCACCAAGTTCCCACAAATGTAAGGGAGCCGCTTGAGACTGCACGGTATGGAACTTTCAGCAAAAGGCATACCGATTTGAATATTCCACGGAGGGAGATATCGATGGATGTGTGCGCACACATCGAGCCGAAAACTAAAGGGACTTGCCCCGCAATTGAAAGCGGCGGTGAACAAGTAGAAGCATTAGCGAATCGCCCCATGAAGAAATAGCTATAAATTATGTGACCACGGAGAATCTATGAATAGAGCAACGCTAATGTCGACATTTATTTTGCAAAGAAAATTGCCACAATCATTGATCTTGACCCGAGCTCGCATCGCTCATTGCAAGAAAAGATCGATCCGAAAGATTGGAAGAAGGCAATAGAAGCGACTAATATCTCCGAATAAAAGAGAGGTGTTTGGGTTCGTGAAGTCGTACACCTCCCCATGTGCACCCTGTAGGGCATAAATGGGTATTTGTTCGAAAGAGAAATGAAAACAATGAAGTTGTAAGATATAAAGCAAGGCTTGTTGCACAAGGTTTCACTCAAAGACCAGGAGTCGATTATGAAGAAACCTATTCCCCGGTCATGGGCGGAACTACCTTTAGATACTTAATCTCAATGGCAGTAAATCTGAATTTAGAAATGAAATTGATGGATGTGGTAACTGCATATCTTTATGGGAACTTGGATTCGGAAATTTATATGAAGGTACCAAGGTATCCTCAGACGAACCAAGATAGAGCAAAGTAAATCTATACAGCAGCAACTCGTAAAGTCACCGTATGGATCAAGCAATCAGCAGATGTGGTATAATCGCTAAGCGACTTTCTCTCAGAAGAAAGGCTACACGAACAAGTGAGGATCGTCCTGTGTTTTTATACGACGATCCTGTGATGGATTCTGATAATCTCAAGATATGTAGATGATCCAATATCATCGAGACTTTGGAAGATATTGAAAAAGCAAGCTCTTACTTGGAGCCGAGTTCGAAATGAAAGATTTGGGTAAAACCAAATATTGCTTAGGCTTGCGACTTGAGCATACCTCAAGGAATTTTAGTACATCACCAACCTACACTCGTAAGGTGTTGGAAAGGTTCGGCTTTGAAAAGGCATATCCTTCAAAAGTGCCAATGATCTAAGATCCTGCAAGAAGATAAGGACCTGCTCGACCTAAAGAAGAGGGGAGGAAGTCCGGGACTGAATTCCATACTTGAGCGCAGCTTGGAGCACTCATGTATTTAGCAAACCGCACTAGACCGGACATTGCTTTCGCAGTGAATCTTTTAGCAAGGTATAGTGCGTAACCTACCAAAAGGCATTGGCGGGGATAAAGGACGCCTTCCGATACCTCCAAGGAAGTAAAGATCTTGGCCTGTTCTACGTAAAGAACCAGACCTTACAATGATCGGCTATGCAGATGCCGGTACTGCTGACCCGCATACAACTAAGTCACAAACAAAGCTATGTATTTTCGTGTGGTGGAACGCAATTTCATGGAAATCATCTAAGCAGAGTTTGGTATCAACTTCGACGAACCATTCAGAAATTATAGCACTGTACGAGGCCGCACGAGAATGCTCTTGGCTTCGGCGGATGATTCACCACATCCAGCAGTCATGTGGATTGAATACCGCACAAATCCCCACTATTATCTATGAAGATAATCCAGCTTGTGTTGCACAAGTACAGATGGGTTATGTGAAGAGTCCTCTCACAAAGCATATCAACCCCAAATTCTTCTATGCTCATGAAATGCAAAAGATGGACGAAATTAAGGTATCGTGATACTAAGTCATGTGAAAATCTTGCAGATTTGTTCACTAAGTCACTTCCAGCATCTAGCTTTGAAAGGTGCGTACGTGGAATTGGAATGATAAGACTTAGAGAAGTGCAGAATTCAGGGGGAGAACCTTCACAAACTCATTACTAAAGCTTGATTACGAAGATCGAGTACCCAAAGAGTAAATCCTGGAGATTAAATAAATTGGGTGAATTGTACTCTTTTTCCCTTGACGAGTTTTTCCTGAAGTTTCTCGGTTAAGGTTTTTAATGAGGCAATTCGTGCGACATAGCAGAACGTGATACATGTACTCTTTCTCCAAATTTTTCCCACTGGGTTTTTATGGAGTTTTAGCGAGGCATGGACATGAAGGATGAGAGCCCAAGGGGGAGTATTAGGAAACCGGGCCCGGCCAGGAGTCCGGGTCCGAGTGGGCACCTCATCCACCGTAGACTATATATAGGAGGGGGGACCCCCCAAGCAATGTACACAATTCATTATTGAAAGAGCAATAAAGAGAAGCCTGCAGTCCCCTCTCATATCTGTGTTTTTCATCTATTGTTGTGTTCTTGTGTTCTTGCATCGTTCTTACGATTCTGATCTTGTATACGAGGTAATCGCTCGGACTGGACTCGCCAGCGACGGTTCCTCAATAGTACGTACTTGAAGGAAGCATCAACTTCACAGGTTCAACATTTCTTCCATTCCATTCCAGTTAAACCACTAAGTTAATCGCATGATTTGACGACCATCCTATCTATGGGCTCTCAGGCAATTGACCCAGGCCAGTATTAATTATACTAGAGGGAATAGCGCGCTACACCGCGCTCGTCCGTTGAATATACGATGTTTGTATGGTACTCGCTATGGAGTAATGTAATATGCCACACAACATATGAGACAGCAAGGGCATGGTTCATTGAATGTTTTTTTCCCTATGTTTGATGGATTAGAAGCAATTTTTTGAAGACATTTGTTGTGGTATAAACCAAAAGAGAGATCTCTATCGGCTGAAAGATCTGAGCTCCTTGTACTCATCCTGTGATTGAATTGTATAAAAACTAAAATTGTTCTGAGAATATTTTAATTAAGCTCAAAATACCCTATTTAACAACTCTGAAATTTTTAGAGAATTTTTAGAGCTATCTTGCTTTTTTATATAGTTTAAAAAGTATTTTCAGCTTTTAAAAATAAAACAATACTTAGTTTGATAATATTTTAGTTACATTTAAAATACCCTATTTAACTACTCTGAAAATTTTATAGCTATCTTGCTATTTTTCTAGTTTAAAAAGTATTTTCAGCTTTTAAAAATCATTCACTGTGTAAAAATGAAAACTAAATTTAATTTTAAAATAATTTTATAAGTGCAAAATATCTGAGGGAATTTGTGTGAATTTTTTTAGCTTTGTTTGGTATTTTTGTGGATTTAATCTGTGTTTTTTTTGAACTATTCTCTGCAAGGGGTAATATTGGTATTTCTGATTTTTTTGGTAATATTGGTATTTCTGAATTTTTTCTCTCTCTAAGAAAGGCTCTAATGGCTGTTTTGGATGGAAAACATGATGACAATAGTATTTTTTTTTAGAGTTTTTGTGTTTGCGATAGTATTCTCCAGCCGACCTTATTCGCGATGGTATTTTACAACTCGCGAATAGTTGCTATCGTGCACTGAACAAATTTACTCAATACCATTTCATGTGAAACATTTCAGTTTCTAGTTGCTATACTAAATCAAAGGTAAACTAAGCATGATTCTTTGCTGTTTAACATTCTTGTATTCATATTGCACACATTGAAATACAAAATACACAATTACTAAAAAGATATACAAAAAATGCTCCAAGAATCTGGTGTCAATACCAATAGGTTGTAACTTGTAACACAACAAAAAACGTAGTTGACAAATAAGTATATACTGGTAATCTGAAGAAAGAAGGGTAAACAATGCTGAAATCAAATATAGAGAGCATCATGTATTTTAGTTAGATCAGTAATACAAGAGAATAGTAAAGGGACAAATTTACCACGTAAACAATTCTTCAAGTTTATTAACTACAGTTAAGTTTATTAATTATAGTTCAAAGGCAGGAATGGCAAACAGAGCTCCCCTCTAAAAATCAATATTCCAACTACTAATCTAAGCGATCACTGCAATAATCAAAGTGTAATTGTGAATAAATTTTTGGAACAGAAAATATACCAACAATCGAAGAAACTAAGCAAGTAGGGAAGTTCTAACGAAATTAAGAATAATTATAGCATCATCAAGATTGTGCGAACCCATTTTTGGTCCATTCAAAGTATCTGAGCAACCAATACAAGAACTACGGGAAGATGGTCTCTGTTGTCAATACTTGCTACCTGAGGCACCTCTGTTCCATCACAACAAACATTAATTGAACTATTGGGTTGTGATCTAGCCATGTACTTCGATAGTTCACTGTAGTTAGTTCATAACACAACAAAGTAAAACAAATCGAGAGAACTATGGTGAATCACTGAAAAACAACACACAAAACGTAACTATAAGCACTGCTGCCTGGCACCAAAGAAATCATTAGGTACCCAACACAGCCCCAAAAAATTGTAAGAAGGCATGCAGAATACCTGAACAGCTGAACCTGATTACAACATAAGAATCTGGATGCGATAGGCCATGCTTACCGTCTCTGACACTTGGCGTCTGGATGTGATAGGCCATGCAGAAGAAGCAGATGCAATCTTTCGAGTATGCGTAGCTTTGAAAATGGAGTAACACAATTGTTGTGATTGTGTATCTATGTCTGTCAATATTGTTCTCTGAATTTTATCTACATTCATTAAAAATAAACTTGTTTGGTCAATACGGTTTTGATTTACACCCATAAAGTGAAGGCCTATGTGGGCGTGCACCGGCGGTAGTCATCAGTGGAGTTAGAGGCAGTGGCGGTGGTGGCGGCCTGAGGCATGAGCGACGAAGGTCAGCGTCGCCGGGGAGCGTAGCCTCTAGGAGCGCGGAGAAGAGCTCATTGCGCTCGAGTCGCTCGACGCGGTGGCTTCCGCCTCGGTGAAACACGCACGGAGGGAGGTGGCCTCGTCGTTGGCGGCCGTGGCGTGCGCGAGGAGGCATCGCTCGGCCTCCATCTAGGAGGCGGGGGGGGGATCCGAAGCTGTTACCTGGTGGAGAGGAAAGGGATGGCAAGAGAGGGGGGGTGTTACCTGAAAAGAGGGAGGTGACGACGGGGACAAGCTAAGGACCTCTCCAATCCATAGTGACGGACTCATGGGAAGTGGTGTGTGCTGGAGAGTGCTTTAAAGTGTGAGAAGAGACATAGGAGATGACTTTAATCAGCATGGGATGGGGAATTTTAGCGTTGTAACACACCGAGGAGCATGGCGCTCATTTTCTTCGTCACACTTGCGGCGAAAATTTAAGTGACGATAGCTCTTTGACTCACCTAGCAAACTGTGGCAAGCCTAAACGTAATAGGAAATCAAACGCTTGCCTAAGCCATTGTGACACGCCAAAACTTAGACGTGACAACCTTAGGCTAACAACCAAACAGGCCTCGACTCTTGTGAGCTACCTAGGTAGGTTGGTGCAGCTAGCGGTGCGTGCGTTCTCCAATTTGCCTGTGTTGCCTAACATCAGGGCATGTACGTGCAGGGGCAGAGACAAGGGGAGTTGGTAGGGGTCTGGCCCCTCACGATTTTTTAACCTCCCTCGTGATTTTTTTCTACCTTTCATTAGCATGTAGGAGTCTTGGAACTTTACTAGGATTAAACCCTTACTAGTTTAATTTATGTGATTAAGTAACAATTATGATAAAACTAAAAAGCTTAGGAGTTGATTTGTGACGTATGAGCTCATCTTATATAGCATCTAGATTCTATTTTATTCCTAAATTTTTAAGCTAGTATCGAGTCTAATTTGTTCCGTACAAGTGTATGATATTTCATCTCTCTGCATGTTTAGAATTTGATCAAGCACTTCTTACTTGTATCTAGTTTCTATCATACCTTTCATGGCTCGGTGAAGCGTGCATATGCACCAAACTCCACCAAGTTCACCTTATTATCCATCATGATCATTATTTGTTCTCTATTGTTTTTTTTTATGTATATATAAAAGTTTCTCACAGGAAGATTTCTGTTTTTTTTATATGAAGAACTGAAAATTTGCCACTCCTTGATTTAGGATTGAAAGGTCCAGCTTAATTGATCGCTGGTTGAATGCAATCATACGATAATCTGTTGCTAAAAGCAGCTGATTAATTAAATCGAAGCAGCCTTGCGGTTGCTGCAGGGGCCGGCAGGAATTACATCACCATCGAGACTCGAAAGGAATCAAGCCTTTTCAGATCTCTCACCCTTTTTCTGTTCGTCGGAAGAAATGCCGAAGCAGAAAGGGAGGGAGGAGGAGAGGATGCCTTTTAGCCACAGCCTTTCGCAAGCGTAATTTTATTAATATTCAAAGGGAGATTACAACGTTGACAGTTCATGATAACACTGTTGTCCCGGCCCCGTAAACGCAGAGGGACAACGCCCGCAAATGGAGTGGAGTCACCCTCGCGACGCACAAAGGCAAAGCTGCTGCTTAATCAGCGACCCAACCGAGATAATAGCACTGCTTAATCAGTAGTAGTAGTAGTAGTGTGCTTCTCTTGCAAGATTCCCCAGACGGGACGGAACCTCCTCCTCCTCCCCCTCCCCCTCCCGTAATGGTTTCTCCCGTACCGCGCTCAGGAGGAGCAGCTTCCCCCAATCTGAATCTGGGGTCGTCTGCTTGACCATCAGGAGCAACAGGATTTGGGGGATTCCGGCGCCGGCGCCGGGGACAGGATGCTCAAGCTGCACCGCCCCCGCTCCTCGGGCCGCGTCGGCGACCGCTTCGACTTCAGGTTCTCCGATTTCCGCGCCCTCCAGGTCAGATTTCTCCTCCTCCTTTCCCCCCCTCAGCCTATACTAGTACTGCTTTCTGCAGCGCATGCTTTTGGTTTCCGCGTGCGACGACGCGACTAGTCGATTTCCGCGTTTCCTCGTTGCATTCACCGGGGGCTTCCGTTCACGGGACGGGAGTAAGGCACACATCGATCGCCACACGTTCTGCATACATTAACATTACCGCGAGAGGTACTGGTACCCCGGGAGTTAATGTTAAGAGGGAGGACCCCTTCCCAGTTGCCACACGCTGGAGGCGCCGTGATTCGGTAAAAAGAGAGAAACCTGTGCGAGTTTAGTGCGCCGTTATACGCAATCGCAGCACTCGTTTTGTCATACGGTGGTGAGATTTAGGGGTGCTGTCACATGAATGGCCAGTTTCTGCGATTCCAGGGAGCAATGTCTGTGCTCATTTTATCGGCGGAAATAGCATGTAAGCGCACCCAGATACATGGAAATACCACGCTACTCAAAGTCTGCAACCAGCTGTTCTCCTTGAGTAAATGGAAAAACAGGTCCAGTGTTCCTGCCATGTTAGCTCGGTGTACCTTCTTTTCTCTTCCTGTTCAATACGTTCCCATTTCATTCTCAGGTGCATTTCCTGCGCTACACATGGTACATGTATTCGCTGATCCTATTGTTTTGTGTTCGACAGGTCCCTGCAGTGTCGGACAGGCTGTTTTTTTCAATAGTCTCAGCGGATACTGGCAAGACAGTTGCCAAGTCCAGTAAAGCAGCTGCCCGCAGTGGGATTTGTCAATGGCCCGACTCCATATTGGAACCGATATGGTTTTCTCAAGATCAAGTGTCAAAAGAATTTGACGAGTGCCAGTACAAGATCGTTGTTTCTGTGGTATGGATATTGCTAACATAATTATGCTTTGCTGCGGAGTTTCCTTTTCAATCTCAAGACCTCTGTTCAGCCATATGTGAACTAATCTATGCTATTTCTGCTGCTGAGCTATACCACTGTGTCACTACCAACAACTCTTGTGTTGCAGGGATCATCAAAAACCGGTATTCTTGGGGAAATTTTCCTAAATCTGGCTAATTTTCTGAATTTGGTGGACCCAACTGCTATCTCTTTGCCATTGAAGAGATGTAATTCTGGAACAGTTTTACAGGTAATCATGCAATTGTGCGCTAAAACGTTTTGTCCCGCCCGCAAAATGATATTGACTCACTCAATTCTTGGTGTTGAAATTGCTTTCCCATTTATTATGGTTATGGTGACATTCGTTGTTTCTCCTCTGCAGCTTAAGGTTCAATGTCTTGGCACAAAGTCTAAGATGAGGTGACTAAACTGGCGCTTGAGCCTTTTATTCTTTGTTTACATTTATAACTCTAGTGGCGCACACACACACACACACCGTTTTGCGAAATCTTGTCTGGCTGCCATATTCTTGTTATATTGTTCTCCCATTGTTTTTGCTGCATGTTAGTCTTGATATTCTTTGATCATCTTGGCATTTATATGCAGTGGTGTGAGATCTTGGAAGGACACGTCTCCCCGTCTTGATGACCGCAGCCCAACCAATGATGATATGGACAACAAGTCAGATGGCTCTGATGGTATGTTCAACAGGAGTGTCCGCTCTTCATCAGGAAATCCTTTAGGTGGCACTTATCAAGATGAACCTGGAAACAGGGTATGACACTTTCTAACAGTTTGCTCCATCCTAAGTTCATTTTTCCTCCTCCAAAATGTAGAAATATGTTGGGTTATATGTCATGGGCTCTTAATTGATTTACAACTTATTTTGACAGTCAACCAGACAACCACCCGATCTTCAATCACTTGCACACATGTTTTCATGATCTGTTTCCGATGTAAATGGCATATGTGTGCATATAGTGATACACACTCGGTGCCTTGTGATTACTGATTAAAATGAGCTTTCCAGAGCTATAATGCATACTGCAAGGAAAATAAGCTCACCATTTTGATTGCCACCTGGCTATATTGTATGGCGGACAGTCCTGATTTCTGATAGTTGGCAGGCTGAGCCGAAGCAGGTGACAGCTTGTTGCATTAGTTGGCTGCGGGAGCTTGAAAAAATCTATTGTAGCTTATGCGCCCGCCTATGCATTACTGCCCTCTTAGTTCAGATCTTGGAAATGGAAGCAGACCCTCCATAAGTCATTTATAATGTCGGCATATAGAGCTGACCTAGTTGCAGTACTCCAGCAGTCTTGGTGAATTACTCTTGTTTCTGCACCAAACTATGAACTACTGGAGACAGTATGATGATTTCTTCCTGTGCTAAAGAATGACAACTTAGTCCAAATATATCTGTCATGAAGTTGTACACTAGTGCTCATCAAACCACTCGACTACTCGTTGAGGGCTTGTCATTTGATTGTTTCTAATGGCTAAAGATATATCAATTTTCTCTCGAATTGTTAATTAGATGGATTACATCAGAATACCTGGGCTCTTTCCCATGCTACCTCTGTACAATCTAGCCACTTCAATACCCACCTCTGTATCCTGGAAAGAAATGAAAGAAAGATCCAATCCACTGATATTTTCTTTTTTCTTCTGGAAGCCAATTCCTGACTGGAATCCTTTGCCTGTGGTCATCACCACATTTTTTTTTCAATTATTGTTTGTGTGCTAAATATTCGTCTATCCTGCATGGGAACTCTGGCTTCATGAATTGAATATGTATGTATTTTGTTTTGCATGGGTTACAAATTCACAATCAATTAATAACAATTACTTTTTATATATATATCTGATGCTCTATCAGAATAGTATTATGTGCACATGCCAATTCCTTTTCCTTTCTTCTTTCAGGAAATGAGTTTCTCAGCATCAGGGTCCCACCGGAGTTCTAATTCTGGAGATAGCACTGCGGACAGAACAAACTTCTCTCCTAGAGACAACACTAATGGGGGAGTGTACGTGGGAAGGCAAGATTCCGCTAGTTCATATGTTAGTTATGTTGGCGCTGGCCGTGGTGATGACGGATTTAGATCAAACAATTCATCTTTCAGTTCCCGGGCTTCAGGTCCAAATGTGCTGCAAGGGAATACTCCAAAATCATTTGCAAATGGGATTGCTCAGTTATCGTTGGGGACATCTGATTCATCTAAAGACCTTCTTGAAGCTGCTGAAGAAACAATTGAGGAACTCCGAGATGAAGCAAAAATGTGGGAACGACACTCTCGCAAGTTGAAGGCTGATCTAGAGATGCTGAAGAAGGAATGCTCTGAGAAATCCAAGCAACAGGCTGAGCTAGCTGTTGAACTATCTGCTGCACATGCTGAACGCGATTCCTATAGGCAAGAAATTGAAGAATTAAAGTCATCTCTGCAAGGGGCAATAACACGGCAAACAACTTCAGGAACCTCCAAATGTGGGGACTGGATAGACCTACAGAAGGAACTCGAAGACGAAGTGAAGTTTCTGAAAGAATCAAATGCAAACTTAACAGTACAACTGAAGAAGACTCAAGAGGCAAACATAGAGCTCGTTTCCATTCTTCAGGAACTGGAAGAGACCATAGAAGAACAGAGAGTGGAAATATCTAAAATTTCTAAGGTCAAGGATGCCACTTATCCCGATGTCTTAAAAAACGGGTTAGTCAAAGAAGACAGGGAATGGGCTAGGAAACTGTCAATGAAAGAGGATGAAATCACAATGTTGAGGGAGAAATTGGATCGTGCACTCAATAGTAAAAATGCAGGTATTGGTTCTGATGCCGTTTATCTTGAACTGGAGAAAGAAAATGAAAATTTAAGGGTCAAAATACAAGAGCTTGAGATGGATTGTTCTGAACTAACAGATGAAAATTTGGAGCTTATATATAAGCTGAAAGAAAGTGGGGTGACAATAGGACAGGGACCTCGTATTTCAAACAACAGTAAATTGCAAATTGAAAAGCTTACATCACGAATACATCAACTGGAAGAGGAACTTAGAAATAAGGAAGTGTTGCAGATTGGCAGTTTTGCTGAGGCATCATTTGCATCAATGTCTAACACAAAAGAATTACAGGTAAAATGTGCGGACCTTGAGCTGAAGCTGCTTAATTTTAGGTCTCAAGCCTGTGAGCTAGAAGAAAAATTCCAAAAAAGCCAAAAGGAGCTAGAGCAAAGAAATCTTGAGCTATCTGAGCTGAGACAGAAGCCTGATGGTTTCCATTCTACAGAACTGGAAGGTGGTGAAACAGGTCGCACAAGAGGATACCAATTTAGAAGAGAAGATTTGGAGGATAGTGAACCTGAGACAGATATGCTGAAGACTAGAATTCAGCTACAACAGGAAAATAATGACTTGCTGCACTCTAAAGTTGAAATGGAAAATTTTATTTCTGAAATCCAGGCAGAGAAGAGTCAGTTAGAGGAACGCTTGGTAGCATCACTTAAAGAAAGTAGCATCACTTCAAAATGCTTGGATGAAGTGCGGCAAGATAACCTTGTGCTTTCTAGCAACATAGATTCCCATGTTTTGTCCAATAAGGTTCTTGAAAGAAAGATAATTGAACTAGAGAGCTGCAAAGCTGAACTGGAGTTACATATATCGGAGCTGGAACAAGAAAATATAGAGTTGTCAGAACGCATATCTGGACTGGAAGCTCAGTTGACTTACATGACAAATGAAAAGGAGTCAAACGAGCTGCAGATGCATGACTCTAAATCACTTATCATCAATCTCAAAGAAAAAGTAGAGCGGCAGCAAGCAGAGATGGAAACTCAAAGGCTTGAGTTTAAGCAAAAACAACAAGAAGCTCAAAGAAAATTGTTGGAAGCACAGGATGATTCAGAAGTTCTGAGAAGATCTAATTCTAAACTACAATCTACAGTTGAGAACCTTATTGAAGAGTGCAGTTCTCTTCAAAATCTAACTGCAGATCTGAAGAGGCAGAAGTTGGAATTGCATGGCCGTCTTACACAACAAGAGCAGGAATTGGATGACTCGAAAAAAAGGAACTTCGATTTTTGCAAAACAGTGGAATTCCTAGAGGCAAAGCTTTCTTCACTTCAGAAGGACATATCTTCCAAAGAGCAATCTTTACTGTCAGAACTGGAGAGTATATTCCAGGAGCACATGGAGCAAGAAGAAAGAATAAACCGTGCACATTTCATGCTAAATAGGATTGAGAAAGAAAAGATTGTTGAAGTAGAGAATCTCGAGAGGGAGGTCATGAGCCTCACTGCACAGGCCTCCTCCACGCATGAGGAGCGAGAAAATGCTACAGTGGACGCCATTCGTGAGGTCTCTATCCTGCGAGCAGACAAGGCTAAACTTCAGGCCAATCTCCTAGATGTCAGTGCACAATTGAGACATTGCGAGTCTCAGTTGGAAGACCTTCGCAAGGAGTCTAAAAGCAAGGTTAAAGGTTTGGTTGATTCCCTTAACACGTCCAAACAGAGCGAGGAAATGTTGACAGCAGATGCTGAACATATGAAAAAGTTGATGGAAGCTGCTAAATCCAATGAAGATAAGTTAAGGAAGACTTCTGGTGAACTAGAATTGAAGCTTAAATCCAGTGAATATGAGAAACAGCAAATGATGGAAGAAATATCTGGTCTGAAACTTCAGGTCCAGAAAATAATGAGTCTTCAAGATGAAGTTTTCAAACTTAAAAGTTCTCTTGATGAAGCTAAGTTTGAAAAAGGAAAATTGGAGGAGCTACTGCATTCGGTGACTGAGGAGTGTGAAGAACTGAAGGCACAGAAGGCTATGCTAACTGATAGAGTTTCCGATATGCAGGAGACTTTGAACAACGGTGAAGAAGAAAAACGAAGCAGAAAAGCTATGCAGGCAAAGCTTGTGAGGTTGGAGAGTGATCTATCAGCATTTGAAGCATCACATGTACATGAAGCAGAGTTAAAGAACGGCCTTAGTAGGATCAAGAGATCAAATAGTGAGTACCAGAGGAAGATACACTCTCTTGAGCAGGAAAATGAGGATCTCACTAGGAGAACTCAACTTATGGAAAAGGGACTCGTGCAGATTTCTCACATCAAAGAAGAGAACCTTCGAATGCAGGTTAGCCATATAAAGTACTTATTGTGACGATTTCAACTTTTCACTCTATTGATGTTCCTAATGTCTGGTTGTGCCATGTATTCCTTATATTTTAGGAGATTGGAGGTTCTCCGGTTAATGAGGAAGCTAGCATTCAGTCAAAGATTCAATTACTGGAAACTAAGCTTGCAGAGGCTTTGGAGGAAAATAATATGTACAGGGCTCAACAAAAGAGGTATCCATTCCAAACCTAAAATGCTTTCCTACGAGAGATAGGGGTGAAAACGGATCGGATAGTTTCCGACCGATCCGGACGGAAACGGATTCGGATTGTCTCGGATCGGAAATGGATTTTTTTTTTTTTTGTCAGAAACGGATACAACATGCATGCTATCCGGTAGATACGGATACGGATTATCCGGATAAGACGAAGGCCGGATTTCAGCCCAAAAGAGAATTTCGGCCCAAAAGAGAAAAGGAGATTTTAATTGATTTCTGAATTTTAGAAAATGCAACAAATCAAATAGCCTTTTAGAAAATAGCAAATAGAGCTAAAAAAATCGAGAAAAAATCATAAAAATTTCTTGAATTATTCTGAACTTAATAAAATTAATTTCAACTTAAATTTGTTTTTTATTTTTGCACATAAAATATTTTTTATTTCTAAAAAATAGTAAAAACCTCTTTAAAATCCAGAAAATTCAAGAAATTAATTATTTTTTCCACTTTAAATCCAATAAAATTCCAAAAAACTCAATAAATATTATTTTTGACATTAAAAATTAGGAAATTAAATAATTGACTTTATTTATTATTTTTTCTTTTTAACCAAGAAAACTCTTTTAAATCTCAGAAAATCCAATAAAATAATAACTTTATCAATTTATTTTTGGTAACATACTTTGGGATGTTACAATCATTTGCATATAGATTAACCATCCAGCCTGATCGATGTTAGCGTGAATTAAGTTTTATGTATGTGATGAACTAAGTATGAATGCGTGATGACTTATGACTTTGTGTGTTATAACTTATGAGCTAAATATGGTAAACTAAGTGTTATTTTTGTGATGAACTAGTTAATGCAGCTTGCTAGTGCCAATCTTATGTGTGGTTGCTAAAAATATGAACAATTCATGAATGTTTGCATCAAATAAACTAGTTATATGTTTTTGTTAATTTCTAGCATACAATTTAAGGGGTTTTTATGTTCCGAAAAATATCTGCGATCGTATTCGTTCGATTCGTATTCGATATTATTTGTATCCGTATTTTTATCCGGGGTATTCGTATTCGAATCCGGGGAAAAAAAACGAAAACAAATATGGCAGAGCCATTATCCGTCCGTATTCGATCCGTTTTCACCCTTAACGAGAGATACATAGAAATGGCATAAGTATGCTATTCTGTTTTGTTTTGTTTTGTTTTTGTTACGAGTAATGAGTCAGACTAGAATCAACCAAACCATTGGCAAGTAATAGACCTCCAGAAAGTATGCATTTTCTTTGTAATGGAATATCCATTTAACCTTTGAATCGATTTTTTGACGATCCTGCAAATGCGAAACAACTGCAGTCTGCAGTATATATCAGCTCATTAGTACTCAATCGTCACAATATTCATTTTTCTTCTTCTTCTGTACAGTCCCATGCCTGTGGGGCAATCTGCTGGTGGGGATGGCAAGGAGAGTAATAGCGACAGGATTTTGCAACTGGAAGGGGAGCTAAGAGATATGAAGGAGCGTTTACTCAACATGAGCTTGCAGTATGCAGAGGTGGAGGCTCAGCGGGAACGATTAGTGATGGAGCTGAAAGCTGTCAAGAAAGGACGATGGTTCTAGAATGACGGAGAACTATTGCCAGCCCTAAACATAAGACTGACAACACAGGTACCTGCGTATATTTTCGTGCCACACTGGTTGCAACCAATTATTAATATAATGATTTGGACGCATACGCGCCAACGTTTGTCGTGAAACTGTTTTAGATTTGCTGTCAATGTGATCCTATCGTGTGCTTTTGTGCACAAAATGCTCTTTTTATTCCGGTCGTCATGGCTTGTCTAAATCCCTTGTGGTTTTTATAGATGGACATCATCAACCAGTGTCATGTCTGCACCATGACAATATGGCCAAGCATGTCCCTGACGTATGTGCGCTGAACTTGCTAGTTGGTACCGGAGGATGTGCACCAAGAGACTGAAGGTCTCCCTGATGAGGCGAACTGTGAGCATGTTACTTTCTCCTGGAAGGAAAGGCCACATATATAAGCCTCACTATGATAATCCCCGTTTAACCGATTGATTGTTATCATGTAATACCATGTTTTTTTAAATCCAGCATACCGGTTTGTCAATTGACTGGGAGGGTGAACGTTATTTGTTCATACGGTTACTCGGATCACCCGCCATCGACATGATTACATCCACGCAGCAGAGTCAACCTAACTGTTGATAAATGTAGTTCAATTTTTTCTTTGGTGAGATCAGTGTGAAGAGGCTGAGTTAGTAGTACAGCAGTCCCTATACTCTCCTACATTATTGTAACGCGATATGTACAATATCAAGGGGCGTGTCCCTTTCTTTCATGTCATGCATACGCTGCCCCCGTCTTTTGTCCCTGTAACTATTTGTACAGCGAACTCAATCCGCAAGCATGTATAATGAGGGAGTGGTTGACTAGTTGTGTGTTTTATGAGATGTCCTCGAGGCACGGATTCGTTTCAGTATAGCAGCATGATCTGAACCTTTCTCATCAAGTAAAGACTGGTCCGTTTGTGTCAAGGAGGAGGAGCACTGAATAGTGAGTGATCTCTTATCTTGCTTTTAACAGGTGATCCAGTGAGCCATTCGCATCTCCCAGGCCGCTTGCTTTCAGCCTGTAGTGTCGTGTAAGCAGTAGCATTATCCTCCCGATTACGTCCACTTGTAACAGGTGCCTCACCCGCAACTAGGCATTTGCGCAGCTATACTGTCATACTGCTTCTTGACATGTGGCCAGCTTCTTTACCACACGATTACACGACTAGAAAACTTACCATCATTGCCTGGATGTTAGAGGTGTTCAAATGAATCGTGCCTGCTGGATCAGCTCACAACACGATTGGCCGATATAGCACTATAGTTAGGTTGGACTGGCACTATAGTTGGGTTGGACTGGCATTGCACGTATAGTGTCACCCCGTGACACCATGGCCGGTGAGGAAGGAGATCGAGGCAGAGGAGGTAGAGGAGGAGGCAGCAGCGGCGGTGGCGCCATGGCCGGTGAGGAAGGAGGTTGAGGCGGCGACGAGTGGCTCCCTCGGAGGCGGCGGCGGCCCCCGCGGTGGCGGCGGCCGGTGGTGGCTGAGGCATCGCGCGGTGGCAGGGGCTACACGGGTTAAACCTGGCAGTCACTCGAGCTGACAAGACATACCTGACGTGTCGTACCTGGGTCGGCGGCCGAGTCCACGGACCGTGTTCATGTTCCCAATGGCCAACTCCCAATGGTGGTCCAGAACTGAACCAGAAGAGCTCTGCTCTGCTGCATCTCTTGGATCATATTAGCGTATTTACTTGTATTCTGTCTCCATCCAAGCAAAGATAATTTCATTTGGGAATGGGGGCATACGTACGTACATCCATGAGAACAAGCCAACGTAAATCTCGAATACTATGTATGTTGCTAAGAATGGTTAATTCGGAGCTAGCAAAGCACATCATCATCGTCCCAGTTCCATGTTCTCGACCTCTAGATTTATCAGCTTATCTCGTGCGCACGAGAAACCGGCTGGCCTCTGTGAATTCAGTCGTTAAAACAAAAGCATGCATGCACACAATCGGCTGAGCCCTGAAGGGGCAACCAGAGCGTGACCCATCGATCAACATGATTGCCATGGCTGGCTGTGCTGTCTATAGACGGATGGATCTCCAGGAATGCAGCCATTGGCGGTGAGGAACAAGCAGGCAGCGGCTCTTGAGATTCCTCGTGGGTTTGGCAGATAGAGCTCACAAGCTAGCGCACTCACCGATCCTTATTGTTAGGAGCTAGCAGTAGCTGGGGGACATGAGATGTGCTGCGCATGCTGATGGATAGCATCCGGGCCGGCCATCGCTAGGTAGCTCAGGAATCAAGCTCGCTCGCAGCAGACATGCGTGCGACTGATTTGTTGTGGACGCGTTTGTGGGTCAAACTTATCAACGACGCCGTCGATCCAACGTTTCTCACGCAGCGTCCGTTCTTCATGCAGCGCCAGACGTTGATTCCGAATCGGCAGTGGTGAGTTGATTCTGTCGGCAACATGTGATGGGCTACAATATACAGCATGGCTGGAGTCCGGTTCGGTGATAGCAACAGCAGAGACCGTAATGTATTCTATAGCGTATCGTATTAGCGTATTGTATTCTATAGCTAGTTTGGCAGTTGTAATTCCAAACATAGAATCTTTGTTAGGTGAGTTCCCAATATATAAGGGACTGTCGGTTTGGGTTGAGAGGAAAATAAAGAATTGATTTCCAGTAAGTTTCATCGTTTCAGAGCCTCTACGCCAGGGACTAACCTGTCGACGTGAGGGCGAATCGATTTATCTCGTGTATCCAACGCAAGCCACAACATCTTTGGTATCAGAGCCTTTCTTCTCGTCGTCGCCTGCCATGGACGATCACGTGAAGAATCAATTGGATACTATGCTTCGTATGCTGCAGGACCTCACGGCATCTAAGGAAGCCATGGACAGTAGGATCGCGGCACTGGAGGCTTCTGGCCGAGACGACATCTCCGGCACAAGAAAAAGAACCAGTCACGCTCGACTGAAGGACGACGACGAAGATGGCACTTCTGGAAGCCGCGGCGCACCACGGTTCCATAAGTTGATGTTTCCAACTTACGATGGAAAAGAAGATCCGTTAGCGTGGCTAAATCGTTGCGAGCAATTTTTTCAAGGCCAACGAACAATGGAGGAAGAAAAAGTGTGGTTAGCCTCGTACCATATGACAGGAGTCGCACAACAATGGTATTATCGACTCGAGAGAAATCAAGGCGTTCCTTCCTGGCCACGCTTTGTAGATCATGTGAATCTCCGTTTTGGACCACCAATCCGGAGCAACGCCTTGGGCGAGCTCATTCAACTTCGGCGCACGGGCACAGTCGGCTATTATCAAGAACGGTTCTTGGCCCTTTTGTGTCGTTGCGATGACATGACAGAGAAACAACAGATACAAATTTTCACTAACGGATTGCGCAATCCTTTGCGTACCGATGTTGAATTGCATAATCCTATCACCCTGGAGACAGCCATGAGTTTGGCCCGAGCATATGAAAAACGTCTGGAACTCGATGATGACGACGAAGTCCGGCCAACGACCAAACTAACAGGAGCTAACCGGCCAGCCAATGCCAACCGCGGCTCCCTCTTGGGGTTCAGCACGGCTCCCACGGCACCAAAGACACCCCCGGTCGGTTCAGGCACATCTACGGCAGCACCAACATTGCTTGGCAGCAAACAGCCAAATTCCAAATTCCGGCGGTTGACAACTGATGAGATGGCAGAACGTCGACTGAAGGGATTGTGTTTCAACTGTCCTGAAAAATTCTCTAGAGATCATGCAAGTAAGTGTTCAATGAAAGGAATTTATTTGCTAGAAATTTCTGATGAAGAAACTGGCGAGGACTCGCCTGACGAGGACGTGGAAATTTCTCTACACGCACTCACGGGAATACGAATGAGCAAGACCATGCAACTTCCAGTGGCTGTCAATGGTGAGCATATGCACGCTCTGGTTGACTCCGGGTCTACACATAATTTTATCGCTGCAGAAACAGCACAGCGGCTCGGCCTCAAACCAACTAGCGGCAACTCTATTAAAGTAGCAGTTGCTAACGGAGACAAGGTGGCTAGTTCTGGAATTTTTCATGGGGTGCGGCTTCGAATTGATCATGAGGATTTCTTTCTCGATTGTTATGTTATCCCTCTTGCCGGATTTGATATTGTACTCGGCGTCCAATGGTTGCGGACATTGGGGCCTATTATGTGGGATTTCGAGCAGCTTACCATGTCCTTTTGGCGGCATGATCATAAAGTGATTTGGCGCGGGTTGCAATCCCCGACACGACACGCCCAAGTTGCAGCAGTAACTAATGACACCTTGATGACTACACTGCTGGCTGAGTTCGCGGATATCTTCAAGAGCCTCACGGCTTGCCACCCCAAACGCCGCATTGCGACCACCACATACATCTGTTTCCCAAGACGCCTCCCGTGGCGTCGCTTCTATCGCTACCCTCAATTGTTGAAAGATGAAATTGAGAGTCAGTGTGAGACGATGCTGAAACAAGGTATCATCAGGGATAGCACATCCGCATTTTCGTCGCCAGTGTTATTGGTCCGTAAGAAGGACAACTCGTGGCGCTTTTGTGTTGACTATCGACAACTCAATAACAAAACGGCGAAAGACAAATTTCCTATTCCAGGTGGTCGATGAACTCCTCGATGAGCTTAAGGGCGCTGCTTTCTTCACCAAACTTGACTTGCGAGTGGGTATCATCAAGTGCGTATGCATGACACCGACATTGAGAAGACAATTTTCAACTCATCATGGCCATTATGAGTTCCTTGTCATGCCCTTTGGTTTAACCAACGCTCCTGCTACATTTCAAGCCTTGATGAATGATGTTCTCAAACCGTATATTCGTCGATTTGTGCTAGTCTTTTTTGATGATATTTTGATTTACAAATGCCTCTTGGTCGAACATCCGCAACACGTCCGCGCGTCTTTCAATTGATGCGCCACAATCGCTAGCTCTCAAACATTCTAAGTGTTCCTTTGGGGCTGAATCGATCGCATACTTGGGTCATGTTATTTCAGGCCAAGGAGTCTCCATGGATTTTAGTAAAATCGAAGCTGTTTCTACATGGCCTACACCTACTACAGTCCGAGCATTGAGAGGGTTCCTCGGCCTTACAGGATATTATCGCAAATTCATTCAATCCTATGGCGAGGTGGCGGCTCCATTGACTAGATTACTTAAAAAGGAAGCCTTTGCATGGACCGCGCAAGCCGAAACAGCCTTTCTAGCTCTCATGGCAGCCCTCGTCTCCGGGCCGATCCTGCAACTTCCAGATTTTACCAAGTCTTTCTTCGCCGACAGACGCCTCGCACGGATTTGGGGTCGTCTTACATCAAGGTATGGGACCAATTGCATTCTTCAGCAGGGCAGTGGCTCCTCATCACCTCAAATTGGCGGCCTATGAACGTGAATTGATTGGTCTTGTTAAAGCAGTACGACATTGGCGACCGTATTTGTGGGGACGCGCATTCACGGTACGTACGGACCACTATAGCTTGAAATATATTCTGGATCAGCGTCTCTCTACGATTCCACAACATACTTGGGTTAGTAAATTATTCGGCTATGATTTTGCGGTTGAATTCCGGCCGGGTCGTCAAAACGCAGTAGCCGATGCCCTGTCACGGCGCCATGAACCGTCGGCCACTATCAGTCCAGTTCCGACCGCTACTATATTGGCAATTTCCTCACCAACGTTCGCTTTCTTTGATGCCTTACGTACTGAAATGTCCAGTAATGCCTCCTTCCAATTGCTTCGTGAGCAAGTACTAGCAGGAACAGCAAAGCCGGCTTGGTCATTAGTGGATGGGTTGTTGCTACATGAGGGGCGTGTGTTTATTCCCACCGACTCGTTATTATGGCCTCAGTTGCTTGCGGAAGTTCATGGCAGTGGGCATGAAGGGGTTCAGAAAACTCTTCATCGTTTACGCTCCACCTTTTATCATCCTCAAGCCAATCGCAAGGTACGTGAATTTGTTAAAGGATGTGCTGTGTGTCAGCGTAATAAGACAGAGCATCTCCACCCTGCTGGTCTGTTACAACCCTTAGTCGTTCCCAGTTCTATCTGGCAAGACATTTCGATGGATTTTGTGGAAGGCCTTCCTAAAGTAGGTGGTCGATCTGTTATTCTCTCAGTGATTGATCGTTTTTCGAAGTATGCACATTTCATTCCTTTGGGTCATCCCTACACTGCTAGTACTGTGGCCAGGGCATTCTTTGATGAGATTGTTCGCTTACATGGTATTCCATCTTCTATTGTTAGTGATCGTGATCCGATCTTCACTAGCAATTTCTGGACTGAACTTTTTCGTCTTGCTGGTGTTAAGTTGCAATTAAGTTAGGCCTTTCATCCTCAAAGTGACGGTCAGACAGAAGTAGTCAACCGCATTATTGTTATGTACCTTCGTTGTCTGTCGTGTGATCGACCCAAACAGTGGCTCCAATGGCTGCCGTGGGCAGAATATTGTTACAATTCATCATTTCAGACCGCATTGAAGACTACTCCTTTTCAGGTGGTTTATGGTCGCGATCCTCCTACTCTTTTGTCCTATGAGCCCGGAACCGCCCGCGTGGCCGCTGTGGATAAACAGCTTCGTGATCGTGATGAGTTCTTGGATGACATTCGGGAACGTTTATTGCAAGCGCAAGATTACATGAAACAACAACATGACAAATTGCGGCGTGATGTGACTTATGAGGTTGGTGATTGGGTTTGGCTTCGCCTTCACCATCGCACTGCTTCGGCTATAAAAGAAGGGTCCTCTAAATTATCTCCACGTTATTATGGGCCTTTTAAGGTGATAGACAAGATTGGGTTGGTTGCTTATCGTCTTCAGCTTCCTGCTCGGGCTCGTATTCATGATGTTTTTCATGTTGCATTGCTTAAGAAGTTTGAAGGCACACCTCCTAATGATATTGTGAGTCTTCCTGATTTTCTTCATGGTCGTGTGGTTCCGACCCCGAACAGCATTGTGCGTGCACGTCTTAATCGTGGCAATTGGGAATTATTAGTACAATGGACGGGCTGTGCTGCGGCCGATGCTACTTGGGTGACATTAACGTCATTCAAGGATCGTTATCCTACATTTCAGCTCGAGGACGAGCTGTTTCGCAATGAGGGTGGAAGTGTTGTGGACGCGTTTGTGGGTCAAACTTATCAACGACGCCGTCGATCCAACGTTTCTCACGCAGCGTCCGTTCTTCATGCAGCGCCAGACGTTGATTCCGAATCGGCAGTGGTGAGTTGATTCTGTCGGCAACATGTGATGGGCTACAATATACAGCATGGCTGGAGTCCGGTTCGGTGATAGCAACAGCAGAGACCGTAATGTATTCTATAGCGTATCGTATTAGCGTATTGTATTCTATAGCTAGTTTGGCAGTTGTAATTCCAAACATAGAATCTTTGTTAGGTGAGTTCCCAATATATAAGGGACTGTCGGTTTGGGTTGAGAGGAAAATAAAGAATTGATTTCCAGTAAGTTTCATCGTTTCAGAGCCTCTACGCCAGGGACTAACCTGTCGACGTGAGGGCGAATCGATTTATCTCGTGTATCCAACGCAAGCCACAACAGATTTGCCTCGATCCCATGCAGTGCAGTGCAGACAAGCATATGCATGGTGATGGCGGCCAACGGCAAGCCTGCAGAACACGCACTATTCTCCGGCCCCTTGGTCCATGAAAGCGGCCATGCAGACGCATGTCTGCTACGATCCAGCCAAGCACAAGCATAGTACTGCATGTCGTACTGCCATGCGATGCGACCGATGATGCCTTACATCCGACTCCATTATCCAGTACTAGTCGATTCATTGCTCATGGTACAAGTTGTAGTGAACAAGTGAGGTCAATTCAGAATTCTTTGCTCGATCGGAGTACTTTGCCATCTCTTACAAAGGAAGGGGGAAAAAGCATTCATCCTACCTATATATTATGCACTACTTACTTACTTACTAGTATACATTACCAGCTTAGTGGTGGCATATAATTAGTTGGTTTAACGAAACGAACATTCCATGCATGTGTGGTAAACTTAATTAACTGGATCGGTAGTAGTATAGAAATTCTCGTCGAGAATTCAGAATTGCTAGCATCATGTGCGAAGGAGAACAAATCAGTACGTACAGCATGTAGAGCAAATTGCACTTGTAAACTACAGAAGTGGAGTACTGATCATATAGCCTGTTATTTGGAAACACCAAAAAATTATGAGCTTAACTATGAACTATTCAGAAAAAAGAAAAATGTATCGCTGGCGTTGAACTAAATAAGGGCACGAACCAGTAGTGATTGCTAACTACATTTTCTAGGATTAAGGGTGTAGCAGCCACATGCATGCCGAAATGATTGTGAATGATGTCGATGGGAAGGTGGCAAATCCTAATCATAGTAAGCTCTCCACGCTGATCATGATTTTCCAGGAGAAAACGTCTTAAGCTCCATTTGAAACAAAACAAAAAAAAAAGATATTCATATTTGCTTGTTTATTTATTTCTCCCCTAGCCACGAGGATAGCCTTTTTCTACTATTTTTGTTGGGAGGAGACGAGTACACGTGGAATCCCCTCACTTGTTTCCAATTTGAAAGAACGAATCCCCACGTATGCTTCCTTGGGGTTTTTTCTTTGTCAGTAGGAAACAATTGGCTAGTGGAGTCATCTTGCTACCCACAGTCCATAAGTAACAGGCTTAAATAAAAAATATAAGAGCCAATATGTCACACCGCCTGTCTAAAAAAAGATGTCGCACCTCTAGCCTTTTGTTGTGGTTGTCATCTTCCTTCGATATACATGTAAGGATTTGTACTTTTGTAAAATATCTATAAATTTCATGTAAGATTCCTATGTTATAAATAGGCCCTCGTCATTTTTCAGGACTTAGAGAATCACCATATTGATTGAGGAGAGGTGCTTCTATGTTCTCCTTAAGGGTAGCAAAGAATAATCTAGTTCAACGGTGAATTGAGGACTGGTTTCTTAGAAGTATGATCACTAAAGATCATGATCAGACGGTTGAAGACCGTATTAAATAGTATTCGTCGGTCCTCTGTCGTCCCAGTCTCCCTCTAAGTTTGGAAGTTCCGGTGAACCTTTTACCCTAAGCTTTCACCCCTAAGGACCTAACCCAGTGGCAGCGGGAGACGACGATGGAGAGGGGGAGGACGAGCGCTCACCGTAGCACGAATCTCCGAGTCAATCCAAAGGTTAGAAATTAGAGTGATTTTGCAACAACAAAAAAACGAGTAATGGATAGCAAAAAAAAAAAAAAAGAGAGTGGCATCCATCCAGACCATCAGCATCCCATAATTACATCTCACCGTTGCCATCAGAAACTGCCCTTCTATTAGTAGTCGTCTTACTCACAAACCGCTCCCTCCCTCTCTCCTTGTTCTCCGTCTTCCTCCCGCCTCCGCCTCCGCCTCGGGATTTGCTCTCTCTCGCACTCACTCCCACGCGCGCCGCCCAACTCCTCCTCCTCTGCTCTCCCGCCCGCTGAAAATGCCATCTCCATCTCCCCTTCCACTCCTCTACTTATACCCGCCCTAGCACCGCGCAGCGATCCACTGGCATTTCGTCGAGCACCTTCACCATGGAGGACCTCCGTGCCAAGGGCAGACCGTGCGCCGGCGAGACGTCGGCCGCGGCGTCCAGGATCATCGCCCACAGGGCCGCGCGCCGCCGCCAGGCGTGCGAGCAGATGGTGCTCACCACGCTCGACCTCGGCCGCCGCGACCGCGAGTCCGAGCTCCTCGCGCTTGCGCGCCTCCACGCCGTCTCCACGCTCGACGCCTCCTTCCTCCGCGCAGACGGCGACGCTGCCCATGAAGGTGGCAGGCTCGCGCGGTCGCCGGAGCGTGCGCTCGTGCGGCGGATCGCGCGGGAGTGGACGGCGCCGCAGAGCTCCTCGCGCGCCGGCGGCGAGGGCGCGCGGGGCGAGGAGTGGCTGGGAGAGATGGAGCGCGAGCGGGTGCGCTCGGTGCGGGAGCGCATCCGCATGGCCAGCCAGGGCGACGGCGACGCGCGTACGGAGCAGGGAGCCACGCGCGTGCGAGAGCCTCCCAGGCTGCGCGGCCGGCAGGCGCGGGCGGACGTTGTGACGCACATGGCCATGGAGCGGCAGCGCGAGCTGCAGGGCCTCTCCGAGCACCGCGCCGTCTCCGCCTTCACTCACCGCGGCCGCATTCAGGTCAAGACCAAAACCTCCACTTCATCTGCTTCTCTTCTTTCTTTGTCCCCAAAAGAAATCCGATAAAATTGGCACAAGGGGGTTGCTTTTTGGGGATGTTCGTTTGTCATACCGCTAGGTGCAGTTGCATTTCAGGTGGGAGAAATCAATGCGCGCCTTTAGTCCTCACCTACACCTACTACCACCACTACTAGTTAGCACCAAACTAGGGATGAGATGATGTTGTTGCATTTTGGTGGACGAATTGAATGCCATGCTTGGACACTGGTCTTGTCGAGCTTGCTGCTACCTGCAAGTGCAACAAGTATGAGTATCGAGTGAAGTGTGAGAAAAAAAGAGTTTCTTCTTGAACTTTTGATGAATCAGTTTACGTTTTACTTTTGTCATGTATATCACGAGCTGTGGTCCTCTCCTCTGCGCATTGCTGCTCTACCTGGTAACAGCTGAAAAGTTTGCCTGGGCATCTTTCTGACCGAATCCCCACTTGTACTTGCTTCATGCCTGTGGTACCTAGAGTTCTCACTCTGGAAACATGAGTGAATCCTTTAGCCAAGAAGTTGAACATTGTGCTGTACTTGCTTCGTTACACAGTAGCTTGTACCTTGTGCTGCATATATACCCAACTTTCTCAATAATAGGACACAGTAGCTTGTGCCTGATTTATGATGGTCGGCAGATGGCTCACGAAAAAAATGCAGTGTAGTTTTTTTGTACTGCATCATGTGCACCCAGGTATAGTAATGAGAGACTGAAGGCTACGCAGCCAAGGTAACAAAGCATAAGTTACCTGTAAATTCAGAAGCACTTTGTGCTAGAAATGATGTGCTGCTAGTGATTGGCACCATTATCTGAAACTGTCTTCTGATTTCTGCTAGAGTAAACAATCAAGTTTAAGTATAAACCTTCATTTTCCAAATCTTATCTGCTGATTAAAAAAAAAACCACCACTGTTGTTGACCCTCATTATTGTTTCAGTATATACCTTTTTTAGGGATGACATTAGCTACTACCACCACTAAATTTTCTGAATAGCCTTGTCTAAATTGTCTTCTACTAGAGTAAATAAACCATTTGAAGTTTTAATGGTAAAAATTTGTGTTTAGAATAATCGATAACATGATGTTATCTTTCATGGGATTGATAGTTATTGTTTTCCAGTCCTTTCTCCGAGGTAGATTCTTTCGTAGTGGAAGGCCTATGCATGATGAGAGACAATTTTCTATGGCAACCAGAGAATTAGGACAGCTTAGACAGAATCATCCTGTCTCTAGATTGAGGTATGGCTTCCTTTTCCTAGTATGATCTGCTCTACTGTTACTGATCTTGGCTGTCACTGGTTGGATCTTGCTTAATAGGGATCCTATGATAGTATGATTTGTGTGTTTCAGTAGTACTTTTTGTTCACTACGTCACTATATCTACTTGTAACTTCAGCATCCAGTGGGGAATAAGCACCAATTCTAATGAAATTGCCAAATGAACATACTTTTTAGTAGTCCTTTTGAAAATCCAAATCCTTCATCATATACATCGATTTTCACTTCCAGCATCATCGAGAAGCATAGGAGATTAACTTTCTGCATGCTGACAATATATTGTTCTTGGCTAGGGAAGAAGTTCGCTCTAGAACAGAAAGTATCACCAATGATCAAGCAACTAACCACTCTGGGCTCAGGGGTACTCAGAATAGTTCTGCCAATAACGAGCATCATAGTTTTATAGACCAGGTCTTAAATGAAGATAATCGTTACCTAGAGAATGCTACTCACAATCATGAGATCCAGACACCTCAATCAATGGAAGATGAATATGTAGATATCGAAACGAATGTACCAAACAGTAATGAAATTCTCCCGAATGATTTTGATCAAGAACAAATGCATCAATATGAAGAGTATTCAGATTCAGGGTCCTCAGAACAGGACGTTGAGCCATCAGGTTCTTCCTCTTCTAGTCCATCTGACAACAGCGTGCGACAAGAAGCTGAAACTTATGGGCAACAAACTGATTTGCAATGGTCAACGGAGATATCTAGTAGCGAGGATGGAGAAGACGGTCTCTTCCTACATAGAGATGAGGAATGGCATGTGCTTGATTCTCAAGAAGCTGAACCACGATGGCAATCAGGTCAAAGTTTCTCTTCTATCAGAAACACTAATAGGTTTAGTCCACCGGATGATGATGTCTATGGAGTGGAGCTTAGAGAACTCTTAAGCAGGTACTTCTTTTACAAAATCATGAATGCAATTTACCCCCTTTTCTGAATCCTGCTTAAGTAGATTACATTTTGTAGGCGTCACGTCTCTAATCTTCTTAGCAGTGGCTTCCGTGAAAGTCTGGACCAGCTCATACAATCATATGTTCGAAGACAAGAGCATGATCATCTTGACTGGGATTATGAAAGGCAGAGACCAACCACTGGTTCACTCAATGAAGATCGTGTTGAACGCATGATCAATGAACTAAATCAGGCTGAGCGTGACACCACACCGCAGCCTTCAGTTGTGTTATCAGGTCAAGCACTTTTTCCACAGCAGAGGCATTGGCAGATTGAATTGCCTCATCATAACTGGAGTCAACAAACCATGCATCGCACTGAATTTGTGAGTCCCGTATTCCTTAAAAAAATTGCCCTCTATTGCGCATGACTTGTTGTGTTCTCGAAAAAAATGTGCACAACTTGTTCATCACAGGCCAATATTGAAAGTTTCAGCATGGTTCAGGATGTCCATACGTTATCTTCTCTCACTGAAATATGTTTGGCAGGACTGGGATGCCATCCATGTTTTGCGAGATGACTTGACCGGACTACAGCGAGGAATGACCAACATGCAGCGGATGCTTGAAGCATGCATGGAAATGCAGATAGAGTTACAGCGATCCATCAAACAAGAAGTTTCTGCTGCTCTGAACTGCTCTTTAACCGTTCGAAGTCGGTTAATTAATCTTTCCCTTCTTTCTGGCCTCTATGGTATGGCTGATTAATTCACTGTGTCTGACAAAAGACTCCTTGAACTTAGAAACAGCTGAAGGGATGTTAGAGGATGGATCACAATGGAAGCTAGCAAGGAAAGGAACCTGCTGCATCTGTTGCGGCAACCAAATTGACTCACTTCTTTACAGGTTTGTGATTTGTCATCTACGCACTTGATTCATATTTGTACAGAAATTTGTAGTTGCGAGACTGTTTCAGAAACATGATGAGCTATCTAGGCATGACAGTAACATCTTCCACCATTACTACTTACCATCAGGTGTGGGCATATGTGCACCTGCTCAAAGTGCGCAAGCGAGCTGCTCCACGGGGTTGGCAAATGCCCACTGTGCCGTGCGCCTATCATTGAGGTAATCCGAGCTTACTGCATAATGTAACAGGTGTAGCTAGATAGAAGAGTCGCTAGAGGAGTGGTTTTGCTAGCTCTGAAACCACTGTTCTCCATTCTAATGTGCTATCGTAGAAACCTTTAATCCAGCAGGCAGCCTTGTAATGAAATAAGTGATCCATGAGATCACTAGCAGCATTGATTATTCGTTGTATTATTCCATCTGTTAGATAAGGAATTGTTTCTCTCTGGTCTCATTGAAACAAAAGTTCACATGTTATGTAATCCAAAAGTTGAGATATGCAATATACCAAAGCAGCTACCTGACTCCATCTAGTATGTCTAGCAAGCTCATCCTAAAACAGAACAATTGAGATGCAATTAAACCTGAGTTAGAATCATCCTCTCGTTCCGTTTAGTCAGCTGCTGACAGTCTGACACGGTCACTGTCAGCACCAGCAGAGCAGCGCAGTCTCAGCTGCTCTGCACTGCACATCTGATCTCTGCATCTCATCGTCATCACCTCCTCTCGTGGTCTTCGGCCTTCTTCCCGTGTGGCCGCGATCACCACGACCACGATCTCCTGCAGATGGCCACTCACCTGACAGTGCACCGGCACACGGGGCAGGAGTTGCGTCGGCCGATCCACCGGTCGATGCAATGCGAGTGGAACAAATGGACCGCCTTGACGTCACGTCGCCTCCGCCGTGTAAGGCCGCGAGGCACACGGGGCAGTCCCCGGAGAAGGCCGGCTGCTGCTGCCGTCGCTCGACCACGATCTCCTCTGCAAGTGCAAGGTCATGGTTGCTGCTTCGTCGCCGCACAACACCGTGCACCGGCACAAGGGGCACAAGTCCCGCTGAGCGAGCCACAGGTCGATGCACGGCGCGTGGAACACGTGGCCGCACGCGTGCGCCGCCTTGACGTCGTCACCGGAGTTGGCGCGCCGCACGGCAGGGAACGGCGGTAGGGCGGGCTGACCCAGCTGGGCTATGATTGGCGCGCGGCACATTTTGTGTTGAAAGTAGAAATTTCTTGATGAAAGGTTTGATTTGTATGTGGTTAAAGGTGAAATTTTGTGTTGAAATATTTGATTTGTTTCGGTTGAAAGCAGAAATATGAAATTGGAACTTTCTGAGTTATCGGTTTGAAAGTTTTTTTATATGCCTACGCACGTAGAGTTACAGGGGTGCACGGGACACTGGGTCCAAAGTCGTTTTACCTCATCAAAATCTATATACGCATAGATGTGTACTCTGCAATTTAAACCTAGTGACTCTGTACATATATAGTAATATGTATGATAACCCCGATCAATTTCGTTCTAGATCCACCGATGTGCCTGTTAAGAGTATTAGTGGTATTTCCTATTGTTAGGGTTTAGTTTTGTGTGTGTCCATTTGTGTCTTGTACTATATATATGTCCTATGGGCTATTACAATAGATAAGTTCCTTTCATATTAACATGGTATCAGAGCACTAGGTTCTTACCTAGCTTCCAACCCAGTTCAGCCGTCTTCCGCTGCTGCCCCTGGGATGGTGCTCTCTACTCCTGGGGCGGCCACATCGCCGACCGCCATGCGCGCCAACACGCTCACCGCCGCAACTTCCTCTACCTTGAGCAGCTCCTCCACAAGCACGACCAGGCCACGTTCGCGCTCCGTGTCGCCTCGGCGCCCGGCGGCCTTGACTTCTTCTTCGACCAGCGCGTCCCGCACCGCCTCCTCCCGACGGCGTTGCCTCCTGGCCGCTACACCACACCGCGCCCGTGGCCGCCGCCAGGCTGCCGTGCACGCGCCCGCCCCATCCGGCCGTCTCCACCGCTGGCAAGCCCGGATCAGACCTCTCCACCATCGGATCCGGCTTCCCCGCCGCCGGATTCGGCGCCCTCCTCACCACCACTGCGTCTCCCCCACCTTAGATCTAGCCGTCGGGCTCTTCCCGCCGCTGGATCCGGCTCCACGCGTCGGATCCCGCCACCACTCGGTCCTCTTGGCCTCTCCTTTCGGCCACCGCTGCCAGATCCTACTGCGCCAGCGCCCTCCGTCGCGGGCTCGCGCTTCTCCCCTCGCCTCAGCTTCCTCCCCTTTCAACCGCCGCCGCTGGATCCTGCCACTGCCGCTCCCGTGGTCGCCGCCGAATCCCGCCGCTGCTGCCACTGCAAATCAACGCCCGGCCGCACGCGCCCGCACCGGCCTCTACTCCCGGCTCCTCTTCGTCGCCTCAGTGGAGGAGTGAGATGGGAGGAGAAGACGCAGGGAGGAAGAAATGGCGGAAGAAATGGCAGGGAAATCTTGAGGGAGGATGGCAGGATATGTTGCATGTTTTGGTTGGGGTGGTGGTGGAACTGAGAACATGTTGGAGCAAGCTTGGTGTTGGTGTGGCTGCTGCTATAATCTGCTTCCTTTGAGTCTTTTCTTTTGAGTCTTCCGTTTGCGTCCATCCAACTCCATAGTATCTCTCTTTTTGAGTTCGTCAAAGTCGTACAAGTCCACAGATCTTTTGTCGATCAGTCGATTGCTTCTTTTTTTTGGGTTGTCGCGGTCTGTCCATTGGATCGAGTGTGGTCACCCTATCATCGTCATTGTTGATGCGACATTGCCCTCTTGGTCCTCCCGTAGCCTTCTTGCGACTTGACATGTGTCGTCGCCATCTTGCTACACATCTTCGCATTTGTTGTGACTCTTGACCAATGGCCTTCTTTATCGTCATTATCAAGACACTTTCTTCGTCTTGCTTTGTAGCAGGTGTGATCTTATCTCTCTTCTTCGGCTTAATCTGACAGCTCTCTCTGTATTTGTGTCGGCTCCATCATCTTCTTCGTCGTGTTGCCGCAGTTGATTTTGCTCCCTCTTACCTCTACTTTCTTAGCCCATGCACTTTGTGTTTGTGGGCTGCAGCATGATTCCGGAGGGGAGGAGATCCTTTGATACCGGTACAATTTTCCAAGAGCAGCACGCTACGACAACATTATCAAGACTTGGACTTTGGAATTCCTTATTGTAGTATTAACCCTTTTCAAATGTAATGCTATTGCATACGCTTTGCATTTGAGGGGGTGTTAAGGGTATTAGTGGTATTTCCTATTGTTAGGGTTTAGTCTTGCGTGTGTCCCTTTGTGTCTTGTACTATATATATGTCCTATAAGCTATTGCAATAGATAAACTCTTTTCATATTAACAGTGCCAACGTCGGGCCAGAGGTTGGTAGAGTGGAGATTTCCTCGCAGATGCATCGGACAGGCAGCAGTGGGAAGGACAGAGGGCATAGCGTCCGCTGGTACGAAAACAAGTGGACATCCGTTTATTAGCAACTCTAGCATGAATAATCCAGAACCATTTGGGGGGACATTGCTTGATAAAATTGGAACAACAGGCTCATGCTGTCCATCCCCAAAGAAAAATGTCTAAACTCTCATGGTCTTTGTCGCAGGCAACACAAAATCAATCAAAATGTATGGTAAAATGCAAATGAACAACACTCATCGGCAAGTGGCAATAAATGGATGATGAATTGTTTTGATGTTTTTGACATAGGATCCCGACGAGGGGTGGTTGGTTTATGACGTCTGCGTGAAAAGAACACGGAGAGTACTTTGACGTCGTTGTCGTCTTCTTCCAGACCTGGCCAAACGGGTGGCCCAGCCCGACACGGCACGACCCATTCCGGTCTGGCTACTATTCGTGTGGGCTAGGCCAGCCCACAGACGAGGGTAGTGGCCCAGGCATGGCCCGTCGAGCATTCATGTCGGGCCGGCCCAGCCTGAGCCCGTCGGGCCAAGTGTGGCCCGTTTGGCCCATCAGAATGAAAAAAAAACCAAAAAAAAATAGAAAAATGTGTAGATTCAGAAGTAGACATAAAAAATTGAAAAAATGAGACAATCATATTGAAAATATAATAAAAGCTTTATTAATGTCTAACTGGCTGCCTCGTTCAAACCTTCGCCAAGTAAAAACTCAAAATGAGAAAACTTTGTCAAAGGAAAAAGAGTACAGTCTATAGCTCTACAATTCTACATACATGGTATATTCTTGTTCTATGTGTCGGTGTCATTGTCTAAGTACAGATTTTTGAACACCTCCGATAACTCTGGATTTTTCACATAGTGTTGTGTTCGTGAATCAGCTTGTTCCCAGTCCTTTATAGTTAGAAGGATCTCCACCATCTCACTTGTGAGACTTATTCTTCTCTCCTCCAATATTTTTCCAAAAAGACTGAAAGCAGACTCGTAGGAAACCGTACAGACAGGAACAGTTAACACATCACGTGCAAGTATGGATAACACGAGATATGTTAACTTATGGGGCTTGCCACCATTGCAAGATGTCGAAACCTTCTGAGTTGAAATTCACCGTATTGCTGTCTAGATGGGTAGATAGTTCTCCGCTCCTTGTGGGTCTTGGCTGAGCAGGCATTGGTGTAGAAAAAGAAGAAGAAGGCCTGGACCTGGACATGGAGGAAGAGGTACCGAAGATCGTGCCCCACATATTTGTCTTCCCACTTGAGGTAGGGGCTACTGGAGGTTATTGCGAGCGGACTCCCCGGAACTTATTTTCATACCTTTGGTAAACCTCGTATAACCGATAACGAACTTCTATAAAATAGTCAGTATAGTCTAACCCCGTAGCATCACTAAGAAGATCAAGTACAGTACCAAATGCAACAATCTTAGCCCTAGGATATAAAAGAAATACAAATGCATATAGGTAAGGGATTTCTCTATAATATTTAAGGTATTTAGATTTGATGGAAATAAACAGCATCGTGTAAAACTAATTCATTTTCATACATTTTCAATTGAGTAGCAATCCGTAAAATAGTATGCACAATGATAGAAGATGTTGGATAGTAGACAGCGGACAAAGCAACAGTTGCCTCATAAAAAATGTCTAAAAACGATAGTATCCTCTCAGCAACGAACCAATGTTGCTCAGTTAATAGTATAGTACCGTCAGTGCTAGGATAATGCGTTTGAATAAAAACAGAAAACGTGCTCTTGCATAGTAAAAGATTCTTAAGCATGAGGTAATTAGAGTTCCACCTTACCTCCATATCCAAACCGATCTTTCTTGGACGTACACCCATCGTCCAACAGAAGTTCTTATATTGTACTATTTTTACGTTAGAATTATTCAAGAAAGAAATCGTATCGCGAAAAGCTTTAATATACGGACTCAACCTCTTCAAACCACATTTAACTATAAGGTTGATAATATGACAAGCGCATCATTGATGTAGCAAGAACGAATCGGCATATGTACTTAACACTGGAGTAAGAATGTCTATGGCCCTAGAGTTTGAAGCGGCATTGTTTAAAGTAATTGCGAATATTTTGTCTGTAAGACCAAAGTCTTCCATAACTTTGATAATAAAGTTCGCAATATTCTCTCCCGTGTGTGCTACATCAATTAATTCTAAAGCTATAATCTTTTTCTCCATTACCCAGTCGTCATTAACATAATGTGCAACTACACTAAGGTAATCCTCCCTAGCCCGACCACTCCATATGTCCGAGGTCAGAACCACCGAAAATATGCACATACTAAATAGTTCCTTTATTTTATTACGATGTTCATTATAGTATTTCACTAGATCCTAGTTGTTGTTTGTCTAAAAACAGAAGAAAATCTAGGATTATGCGCAGTCCTAATATAATTTTAGAAAGAAGCAGACTCGCCAAAGCCTAACGGTAAATCCTCAGAAGCAATTAAACGACAGAGAGATTGGCGGGCTACCTGAGGATTGTAGTCCCAGCTAGATACCATACCGTCGGGGTTGTATTGTAGCTGTGTCTGTCTCATCACCAATCCTTGCTTGATTCGACATCTTGTAGTATGTCTAAGCAAGTGCCCTGTTCCATCGGTAGACTTTGCAGACAATTCATGACGATAAATTTTACAAATAGCATATGGTACCTCATTTCCCACTGCATCTTTCTTGGTTTTCTTGTCGAAATTCTCCCACACTCCCGATGTAGACGGTCTCGACCTCTTTGCTCCGGTTGCCGTGGAGCCTGATAACAGAACTCCACCTTGCTCCTCTGGTGAAACCTCCGGTTGGTTCGAGGCAACACAACCACCTCCATGGATGCAATTTACTTCGGTGAAAGTTCGTATTCACTAAGAGCAAAGCTGTTATAAAGATTGTCCATAACGAAAACTGCAAAATCGAAACTAACACTATTACTACTTTCATCTTAGCATAATAAGAACTAACAATAAAAGTATTAAAAAAAAGTAGTATTGTACCTCTTTCGCTGACTTGCTGTCGAAAATTGAAATTTTCAAATTTTGGGATATTTTTTTTGAATTTTACCAAATTAGCTCAACACGAATTTGAATTTGCACAACACAATTTCGAAGAGAGAATGGAGAATGAAGGGGTGTTGAATGAGGGAGGGGTATGGTGGCTATTTATAGAAAAAAATTTGGGATTTTTTGATTTTTTTTTTTTTTGCTATTTTTAAAGACTCCAACGGTAAAAAACGGCTAAATTCCCCCAACAGCTGAATTTTTCGTGCCGTGCTGTGCCTAGGCACGGCCTGGCTGCCCCTCCCCCGCCCGGCCTGCATGCGCCTGTTCCTTCTTCTCCCCCATCCCCATGCCTCTCTCGCGTGTGCCGCCGTGCGTGCGGCAATGCCGCACCCGCACGGCTCGTCGCCCCGCCGCCTCCTTTCCTCGGTCCACGCAGCTCCATGCGCCACGTCGCCGCCTCCTCGCCTCCTCTCCTTGGTCCGCGCAGCACTGTGCACCGCGCTGCCTCCTCTCCTCCGCACCTCCTCCTTTCCTCTACTCGGTCCTCCTTCCACCACTGCGTCGGCGAACGGAATGGAGGAGGCGGCCGTCTACGCAGTAGGGGCGAAGCTCGCCCGTGCTCTTCGTCGTCTTCGAGCTCAAGGGTTGCTGGACTGGCTTCTCCTAGTCCTTCCTCGGCGCCGGCGGCACCCCGCCTTTCTCCTCCCTCCGCTCTGGCGGTCCGGCCTCCTCCCTCCTCAGCTCCTCCTTGGCTGTTGGCTCCCTCCCTCGCCATCGCTGCCTCGTCGACCTCCCTCGGTGCCGGCGCCTCCGCCTTGATGGCTCCCCGCAGTTGGGCCGTGCTGGGCTATACAAGCCGTGCGTGGGTCGTGCCGTGCTTGGCACGGCTTGGCACTGTTCACCACTAGCACTCAGTAAGCAGATGGTTCCAACACAAGGACACAGGCCGGGTAAAGCACACCAGAAAAGAGAAGGCGCGCGCCGACAATGCCCAGGTACACGCCGTGGTATCTGTGGGGCTCGAGTGGCCACCGCAGTCGCTGCCGTTACTGCATCCACCAGTGGTGACAACCACAACTCCAGAATGGCTGCAGCCATGGCATCAGCCACTGAGCTACTATTGAAGTTGAAGAGCAAACACATTGGAGGTGCACTATCGAAAAACAACAGAAGTAGGTTCTAAAATCTAACAGATAAGCTATTTTAAATATCAACAGTTAACACCAGACGATGCTTCCTGAATCTCAATACTGACCTGATGCTTGAAAATAGCTACAGGTGTGGTTTATGGTGTATACAGCGAGTTCACAAAATGGACTGAGCCAGGGAAAGGTTCGTCAGAGGAGAAACGCTGCTTTGGCATGAGTACTGCAAAAGGCCTGAATAAGTTTGAGTGCGACAGCAGCACCAATAAACAGAACTGATTTGTTGGTGTGCAGAACCTGCTTCAGCAAGTTGATGTAGCTGATCAAGCAGCACGAAGGCTAGAATCATTAAAATTCAATTGGTGCAGTTAATATGCAAATCAAAATTTTGCAGGAGAGAGGGTGTTTTAAGACATGTGCTTGCCATTATCAATGTATGTGGTAAATATCTTTTATATTCTTGGCAGGTACTTTTATGCTTACCAGGAGGAATGACCAGTTGGATCAATAATATACAGGCTCTGTCTGTTTAGTTTTTTTATCTGGTTTATAAGTAAAAAAAAAAGTTAAATTCTAAACAAAGAGGTGCTTTTTCATGTAACTTATAAAAAGTTTAAGCTATTTTAAGACCCTGTTTGTTAAAGTTTAGGTTTTTTGACTTATAGCTTAAAGCCAGTTTTTAGCTTAATTAGCTTATAAGCCCATGAGCTTTTAAGTCAAACTTTGGCATTTGGTAATCTGGCTTTTCATAGGAGTTGTGTGTGAAGGATAAAAAGTCTGAATTGTCCTTGAGGGTTTGAAGGACTTTGTTAAGCATGTATTTAAACTTATTTTTGTATGGGATTTGAAAATATGATGATGTGTGCAAACGTACATATGAAACAAAATAGATTTCACTCGTATGTGCATGCGTGTGTACCACGGCCTATCCAAATAATTTGTAAATCTCGATATCTATCGGAGATGTACATCTCGAGTACTTGTTCAATCTCAAATAGTGACAAGTGACAACTTAAAAATATGACTAGACATATTTAAATCCACTCTTCCAGTGTGCCTAAAAAGAGATGTTCCGGTACAATGTGCCTCCAACGGTTATGTTGTTGTGTACAGAATGCATTAATAGCGTCATATTACTGCTACAAGGTCGATTCTTCAAGGTTTGTATCAGACGGCAGTAAGCATGAACATTTTTTCCAATGACCTTTTGCACAAGCATGCCACTGGGCATTCATTTCAGCAATAAGCTCGAATTATAACACCGCAAGAAACATCACGGTTAGCTGCTGATGCCATTGAAAATACAAGACTACAGGAGAAAGTCGGTTGGGTGTGGGAGGAGGGGAGATGTCGGTTGAGAAAGAAACGGGGATTATATGTGAGAGTGACGCTGATATTTGGAGATGGGAACTTTAACCGGTGTAAGTTAACCCTCCCTGGAACCAAAGGCACGACGATTAGATTGGACTGCCTCTGTGGTCGCTGCGGTCTCCACTCTTGACGACGGACACACCTCCACCTCCACCTCGCCGGCGGCCCCCCGACCATCCGCCATCTCAGCTCGAAATCTCACAGGAGAATCCGCCACCCACGGCGCGTCAGATTCGCCTCCGCCCTCCTCCCTTCTGATTCGCCCTTCCACTCGTTCTAGGTACGACGCACCACCTGTTTTACTATACTCCATTCGTTTCCACCCCCTTGTCCGTAAATCTCACAAGTCTCACGACTTGAAGAATAGGTTGCTCTAAAACCTGTCATCTCTGCAAATTTCTTTTTTGTGTGCGCGCCGCGTAGCAGCGACAGAGTAGTCCACTAGCCCGCCCATGAGACCAAAACGAATGAGCCCAATGCATCGACAGAGGTAGCAGATTTGCTATTAGCCGCACTTGTAGCATGAGAAATGTTACAGGAGGCTGGTATTCTCAGAATTTAGAGTGGAAGTAATTCCATGGCCAATTTAATTAGCCATCAAGCCGCAAAATCTGTAGCCCATATCTGTCAGCCAAAACACGACACACAAGCCCGAAACATCATTTGTTTGTAATGCCTCTGATTTGTAGTGTGTCAAGTCGGAATCAAAGCTCATTTGTTTTGGGCATTTTTCAGATCTGCACCCAACGCCATGTGTTCAGGAGAGCACCGTTTTCAGATATTTATGGCATGCAGAATGAATATATCTGCGACCAGCCAAGACTTGTTCTTATCACCTTATTATTGCCCTCACAGCCTCAGGAAAAGGCGTTGCAACAAGAATCCATGGCATGGGGAGGTGTCTTCCTGAGCTTCAGCCGCCCCTCGCAGGAGCAGCACAAGTCCTGCCTTGCGGCTGCTGGTGGCTTCAACTACGACACAGCTCTACACGGTGCAACACGCCCAAAACCAGCGGCTACGTTAACCGCTGAAGCTGCTGAAACAGGCGACAGAGCACTTGTGGAGCGCGGCTTCTTTGTGAACCGCTCGCGTGTTCTGATTGGCTCCGGCGCCGCCACCTTCCTCCATGCCAAATCCGCCCTACTCTCCTGGAAGTAAAGCCTGAGCCAGGGATCTGGCCTGTCCACTATAAAATTCTGTTTCTCTGCTAAGCATTTCAGCGAACTGTTTTTTCAGGCACTTAGCACTAGGTTGGGCAACCGTGCAACCAGACACGCCGGTGAAGGTTGGGACAAGGTTCTGCATCTGTTACAAGGAGTTGATCCCATGGGTCATGTTCCCGCTCCAGATTGCCTATGTGACCGATGGCAATGGCAGCTCCGCAGGCCATAGGAAAGGCGGCATGTTTGCATTCGGCAGCGGCACTCTACAAGGCCATCTGCTGGTACACTCTCACGCGACAGTTGACAACAAACATTCCAGCAGTTTGCGTGTGCAGATTCGGAAAGTAGTTTAGGGGTTCGCGTACAGTGTGGCGTGGCATCGCAAATTGATTTTCCTGCTTGAGTTCGTTGAGATCTCACCAGGGGTACGATTTGTTGGTGCGCAGGCAGGAGAGGAGAGGTTTTCGGTGCAGCTGGACGAAGACGACCAGGTGTGGTATGAAGTGTTGTCCTTCTCCAAGCCGGCCCATATCTTGTCAACTCTTTGCTACCCCTACGTGCAGTTGAGGCAGAGGCATTTCGCGCAGCAGTCAGGGCAGGCGCTCCTGCGACATGTAGCTGCTAGCTGCTCAAGGAACTAACCAAGGCCGGCCTACATCAGTGGAGCCATGGCTCTACCATCAAACCTGTAAGGGAGGCTCCTCGTGTGTGGACGAACTGCACCTACTCATTTATCAATTTGGGTATCAATTCGTGTGTGTGGACGAACAGATTCGCCCGTGCGGCGCGCATCCGGTGCCGGATTAAGGAAGGAATCTTTAATAATCGATTGATTGAACGAATGAACAGAGGATAGACGAATTGGAACGGGAATCCATCCCACGCAGATGCGGGCACAGAGAATCTCGGGTCGGTTTGATTTACTGTATTCTAGGAGTGTTATTATAAGATTAAGAGGTGGTGGTGGTGGTGGTGGTGTCCTACGCGGCTATGCGTATGGTTTTCGGCTAAGGCACCCATCTCATCTCATCTCTTGATACCATTGCAATGGCGTGGATTCATAATAGCCATCTCTTAAACGTGCTTCACGCATCTCCTACCACTCCACTACAAGGCAAAGGCACCCACCCAAGCATACATGCATGCATTGTGCCGATAGCCTGGTTGATACAGATGGAGAGAGGGGCCCACCCATGGTTGTGCTGATCTTGATCCCTTCGAATCTCAGCCCTAGAGCTTATCCGACAGGAAGCTGGAGCCTAGCACTAACGGGGAACAGTGACATACATTACATTAGGGTATTATCTCCGACTTACGATCCAAGATAAATGGTCCAGAGCAAGCACCATGGCACCAAACGGCACAGCAAAGTCAATACTTCATTTTTTTGGGAGGGGGGCTGTTGTCTGTTTCTACAGTGTTTGCTGTGAGATTGCTGTAAACACCTCTGTTTCTACAGTGATTGCTGCGAGATTGTTGCCGGAACTGTCCGCACAGTATGGGTCCGGATCCTTATAAAAAAGAAGATGGAGCCCAGCACCAGCAGCCAAGCTAAGAAAGAAGAGAAAGGAAGCAAGCAAAACCTCCCTTCCTCTCTCCTTCCTGCCTGAGCTTCCATTCCTTCCCCTGCACTGCACTGCGCCGTCTCCGTTTCACACACACCACACGCCTGCTTGCTCCTACACTACATATACGCACCTCAGCCTCGAGGGCTCGCACACGCATCAACAAGATTACACCACTCGGAAGTTTCCCTTCTTCTAATAGCGGCCACCATGTCCGCGTCTCCCGAGTTCTACAAGCCCTCCACGCCGCCGGCCTTCTCGCCGTGCGGCTCGCCTCTCCTCGCCGACGCGTGGGACGAGGGTGAGGAGGAGGGCTACTACTGCCGGACGCCCACGGGCGCGGCTATAAAGGAGCCCGCCACCTGCCCGCCGGCGCCCAGGAAGGCCCGCCCGCCGCCCGCCGCCTGCAGGAAGCGCCTCTTCGATGTCCAGGTCCTCAGCCTGCACCTCGACGACCTCCAGCGCCTCTTCCGGCCGCAGTGCGACAAGCGCCGCCGCTCGCCGGACAAGAGGGCGCGCGCGACCTAGCCTTGAGCAGCAAGCTTAGCCTAGCTCGCACACGTGCGATCCAAGTGGCTGTCGTCCGTTCTCGTTTACTTGTGCTACTTAGGAGGAATTAGCTTTGCTCCTGCAGCTCTAGTGGTAGTAGTTGTACATTAATTGAGTACTAGTACTTAGCGCCAGTTGATGCTACATTAATCTGTACCTACTCGTGTCGTGTGTGGATGTACCATTCTACTCACCAATACTCTCTGCTTACACGCAGCCTCTGTAACCACAATTAGTAGGCTTATTTAATTTGCTGTCAATTTTCTGAATGCTACTCTACTGGCCAGTGTTCTCCCTTGCGCGGTTGTGCCTCAGGCAGAGGAGGATCAATCAATACACACATCGTTCCATTCGAATGGGTTCCACCGTGAAATGAAAGGTCGGTTTGGGTCAAACAGCTAAAGCAGCCGGCTTTGACTCTCAACGGCCGGGGTCATAGGACCCTGATCAGCCAGCTACTCCAAGACCAGAGCCGTCCGTCGACTTTGACGGTTGACCTCACCCAGATTTCTTCTGCATTTGGCTTTCCCCTTCGTTTTGGTGCTCTGCAAGTGCAACCAGACCATACAAGAGAAGCCGTCCGTGTTCGATACTGCTTCAGTTGTGAGCTGTGTTGCAGGGGGTGGGGTCATGAAACATTGGGAAAATTGCTCGGTAACATTGCAATAACATTATTGGAATTGTAAGTGTACAACCATTACTGTTATGTTTTTTTTCATACAGCTACAGTGGTATTGGCAAGGTCACGAACCAACCACTTACAGGGGAGGATCGTAATTAATCATGAGCCAGCCACTTACAGGGTTAATTAAGCTACTACTGACGCGGCGAGCCAAGCACAGCGTTTCGAATCACCATAGTCTATTCATCAGCAGGTGTTCCATGTTCCAAAGCGAAGCTAATCACACCCACGCGCTTCGAGTAACTGAAGTTCTGCAATTTATGTCATGCTTAGTACCGTCTAATCCGAATGATTTGTTTGCGCACTACAGCGTATAAGCAAAAGAAAAAAGAAAATTGCAGCATAAAAGTCTGAATGATTTGAACTAACCTCTTATCGCTCACTATACTGTTCTAGGTACTCTCTAATCATCAGCCTTTCCTCTTTTGTAAGATCAGGATTTTGACCAGTCAATCGCTCCCTTATCTCTCTCTTCAACACTCGTGCCATCCCTGGAGACCTGCAAAGAAGATGTAAGCTATGCTACCCTATTCAACACGGCCACAGGTTTAGGGAAGTATCTCACTTGGATGTAGTTATTCACATGGCCATCAGCATTTAGCTTGGTCTTCTTCTCGTGTTCATTGCACACCCACTTGCCATCCACTATATATTTGTATTCATACCGTCCTTCCTTTGGGAAACACAAACGCAAAAGGTGTAAGATGCAAATCGTGAAGTTAGCCACAATCAAGTGTTAAGTGTGTAACAGACACGACAAATCAACATTTGTGAAAGGACAACAGTGACTGCCTTCAGTATCACTTGGACACATTAGATGGCCACAAGCCCACAACTATGGTTCAAATTAAGATTATCCCGTGACAATCTTTCAGGATCTTCAGGACCCTTAAATCCTAAGGACGTTGTTGCAATGTAAATATTTACGGGTGATCAAACTGGATGTTACACACTGATGGTGTCCACATCTACCATAGAAGACATACAAGGAATATAACAATGAAAAATGAAAAAAAAAAATAAAGTTTAGACGATGGACAGTATAATAGTTAATTCGGTACTCACAGGTAGTTCCCTCTCAAGAAACCAAGCTCTTTTCTCCTTATCATATGTCAGAGGAATTCTCTGAATAAGCACAGGAATGTAAGAGATGAACATAAATCAGTTAAGAGTGCCTTCTATGGAACAAAACGAGCTAACATCATAGTTTCTATACTAGAAAGCAGCTTGGAGAAAGGTTTTCTTCACTCATCAAATGGACATTCTTTCAACACTCAGCCATGATTGGAGAATAAACATACCTGTCCCCAGCCGATGTCAAGCCCGGAAATTTCAACAGAAGAACAACTACCATTTTCCCACTTCAAAGTGATGTAATTTTTTGATAAGCCCGTCAGCTAAATAATAAGACAGTCATCACTTAGCACAAAGATTTGTGATGCACAACGATATAGCAGGACTATTTTATCTTCTCCATCATAACTACAAACTGAGAAAAACAATATAGTGTTTCACTTACAATGTCAGCAGTTGCCAATTTAATGGCCTCCAACTTTGGAAAGCAAGCCCTTTTACTCTACAAATAAACAAGAAAAATAACAAAGCAAGATAATTAGCCATTTGGTAACAGCACAAGCCCGCCGACAAAAATCTACTATAGAAGACAGTTGAGAGAGATGTGCACACAAAGCAGCTGGTTGGTAGGCATTGGTATCAACAGTGCACACATATTATATAAACAAAATTATTTCCCCACCAACACTGCTGTATATTCTACAAAGGTAAATCAAGAAGTGTTCAACTGCCATAAGACTGACTACCTGTAGTAGCTGATGTCCTTCGTTAAGACTGTAGCCAAGAATCCAGAACATACATGCCAACTGAAATTTTACAAAATGTTCGCAGATTCAGAAAAACTATCACCGCTCAAGATTATGGACAGCATCAAATCGTAGTGAAGCCCGTTTTGATATTGTAGGTTATTAAAGCACTGTAACATTGTGCACACAGTACATTTTACCGACTCCAGATGCGTTGATTATGTTATTGTCTAGGGATCATGACTTTCAATAAGATAATAGCATATGTTATTTGGGTGGATGGCACTCCACGCAATTGGGCGTATACATGTGTTTTTCCATATGTATTCTTTTTGTTTGGTGGGTGGGGGATAAAGCTAACTGAAACGAGAAAGAAGAGAAAAGACTATGTAAACCTAGCCAAAGCAGGAGCTCTTGGGAAACAATAAGGGAAAGACTATGTAAACCTACTGCAACAGCAGGAGCTCTTCCAAGTCCAGCAGTACAATGTATATATGTTACACCACCATTACGGTTGATAAGCTTGTGCAATTTGCTAACCACAGCAGGAAGCCTCAATCGCAAATCAAAAGCATCAAAATCCCTGGTGTAATTAAACATTAGACCAGTTTAGAACTTCCAAATCTGCATAACGCATAATATTGAGAGAGAAAAACATTTTCGTCAATGCAGGAAAAAAAACTACATTGACATATAAATGCTGGTTGGTGGAAATATGGATCATATAGCTCCAGGTATTGAAAAGTGAAAGATTCGTGATTGAAAATTGAAGCACAAAAAAGAAGAAGATATTGTCCATAGGAGTTTACTCTTCATGAGATTACGCATCTTGTAGACTTTATTGATGACACTAAGGATTTTTTTAAGGAAACAGTAGGGAAGGACCCTACTACTGAAATAAAGAAAGAGACAAACCCCTTTGGAACAAAAAAAACAGCTGAATTAACACTAAAAGTTGATCAATTCCAAGCCCAAAGAGTAGTAATGCCATCTTCTCCGATTTAACTGCTTCTCTTTGGAGCAATAAGGAAGTGCTTAATTGCATTGATATGGATTATGCAAAAATTCTTAGCTCCGATTTAAAATGAAGTCATATGAAACAGAACTTTGGATACCTAATTTCTGCACGGCAGTGCTCCATATCTTTGCATTGTAGACAGTAGTCTTGAATGGCACGGATGTCAACTCCAAAATATCTTAACAAAGTGGTGAAGGATAGAACACATATATTCACTGAAGAAAGCATTGCATAGCAGTGTGGAAGCAACAGATGATTATGGCATTAGGATATCATTAGGATAAGAACTAAATCGTTTAGAAGATGTCTTATATACATTGTACAGACTAAAATAGCTGCAGAAACAATGTTGTTCGGACAAAAAGTTGTGACTTGAATTCTATAATGTTTTTCTTACGCCTAGTCATCGAAAGGCTCTAATTTCCTAAAGAAGCCAGCTTAATTAGTAATAGTAAAGCTATTTCTTCAATTCTACAACAAAGAGGACAAAACCAACGTCAATAATAAGGATACTCAAGGTCTGGATCTTGCTGCAGACAGAACACAGTTTTTACACCAATCTTCCGAAGCTTATCAACATCAAGAGGGCTCTGCACATGAAAGCAGATAATCAGATGGAATCAAAGGATTTTTTTTCTATCTAAAAGGTTGACGTGTGAACCTGTAAGCAGGAGCCTACGATCAAGTCCGGGCGTATAAAATTGTAGTTCATGCCAAGATCATGTCTGTACGTCAACACTAAAAATGATTTTTGGAAGAAAAAAAAAGGAAAAGATTTCAGGAATGAGTGTTCGTAGACAAAACTTACTCAACTAAAACGGAGCGTAAGCATGCAACCTATTCCAGAAATTTGTGCTTAAGTTGTGGTCTGAAGGTACTCAAATTTTGACTGCTTGGTATCAAATTTCTACCAAAAATCTAGACAATATAATTTAAAAAATGAGATGGGCAAACGCAACGTAATAGCAGCAAATGGGAATACTTCCAGTTGAGGAACAACACTACATGTAATGGAGCTAGCACCTTCCACAAAGCCGGTTGTTGACACCCAGAGAAGGGTTACGTAAGAAATGCAGAAAGTTTAGATGAATGAATTGTGGCTACAAGTCCATAAAGAGGAATGAAGAAAAATTTCATAAAAAATGTCAAACTAGTACGGAGAATAAGAGGAATAAGAATAAGAGCTCGGCTCAACACTTTGATGGTGACATCTGTATGAGATTAGGCCATTTTTAAGAGACAGGTTAGGCCATTTTTCATTTTCCAGATATCCAGGGATTCGTTATGTCAGCGACTAGTCCATCCACCTCAACCCACCCAACAAGTACTCATTACAGCTAACATCAATCCTTACAAGTAAAACTGAATCAGTCCAGCAAGCTGACGAGTCTCTTTACCTGCCCCCATAGCTTGTGTCATGTTGGTGCTGTACGATTCGGACTTCTCTGTGCCCGCCTCCACCGCGCTGCTCTCCGCGCTAGAAGTGGATGCCCCAGATGCCTGAAACGGCCCAGCCCACAACCTTCACTAGAGTGGCAAGGAAGTGATACTGACACACACACACACACAGGCACAGGATTCGAACAGCAAAACAAATGCGGCTAAAATCTACAACAATTAACGGGAATTTCAGCCATTACAATCTCTACCAAATCCGCCCAGAATAAATATTACAACCGAAATCGCATCGCAAAGGACACAAGTGGTGTTAATGCTTACAGTTTTCACGGTATTCGATCGGCGACTCCCGCCACGAACCATCGCCTAGCCATGGACAACCAAAACGAACAGCAAATCAGGGAACCCGGTCCATGGAAAACCAAAAAAAACACCGCACGAATGGATCCGAGAGGTCACCAGATTGAGCGGCGAGGGCCGCCTCATCAATCTCTTTCCCACGATTGGAGGCTCCCTGAGCAAAATCAACCAAACCAAATCCAATGATCGAACAGGGGAAGCATTTCGCGAATCGAAGGGAGACGACGCCTCTCTCCCCTCACTTACTTGAGCAGGTTTTGGAGGCAGTTCATGGCTTCCCTGCTCGTGCGGGCGCAGCGGCGAGGAGGAGGAGGAGGAGGAGGAGAAGCGAATAGAAGCGAATAGAAAATATCTCTCTCGCGCGCGAGCAGCGGAGGACGACGAGGAGGGGAACGGGCGAGAAGGAGAGGAAGGGGACGCGTTTGCCCATGGCTTTCGCGGGCGGTTTATAGGCTCTGTCCATGGAGATGTCGCGTGATGGGGAGGGCGCTCGACGTGGACCGTGGTGGTTTGGGTTTGGCTAAATCGAGTGGGCCCACTTTTAGCCTTTTTGACCCGTTCTTCGGAGCGCGAGAGCGATCGGACGGCGACGAGTCAAGCACGTTTGGACGTACGGAGCATCGGACGGGTCGTGAAGGGCCAGGTGGCAGGAGATCGTCCGTTGGCTGTGGTGCGCGGCGCGGATCACGTCTGAGCCTCTGGGGTGGGGGTGGGGGTGGGGGTGGGGGTGGAATCAATCTCATCGGCAACGTGGTTTTGTTCTTGCACTTCGTTTTCTCAATGCTGCACATTCCGTCATCTTATCTTGCTTCTTTCTTTCCTGCACGATTCTTTTTTTAAGAAATACTAGCCAACACGGTATAGCGTTTGCTGGGAAATCACTGGTGTAGCAAATCACCGTTGGATTTCAGCCTCTTTATATGATCCTCTCTGCGTCGTGATCCATCGCGTCCTTTTCACGCAAAGCATCGTTCCTTTCTCGTCCCCTTTTCACTTCTCTATTTCTCTTTTTCATCCCCGAAATCAAATGGCAGCATTACTAGAAAAGCAAAGAATGTTCAAACCCACGGAAAACTATATTATAGGAGGATGATTTATGAAAAATTTCTGGGGATATGCTAGTAGAGTTGCCGACTGTTCCAACCACTGGATGTCCAATTCTTTTGTAAAAGAAAGGTGTTCTGTTTTTGGCATGATGAGGTGGTGAGGACGTGAAGTATCGAAAACATGGTATGGGATCAGCGGAGCACCTGAACTCTGATGTACATGGTCTCAACGCCTGTCGCCTGAATATTTTGTTTGGACGGAACCATGTAAAAAATGATTTGCATCGAACAATAACTAAACTCACTATTAAAACACACCATGGACCTCGTGATCAAGCTTTATTCGTTGCAAATTGCAACAGAAAATATGAACTAATGCACAGAAAAATCACGTGAGAAACAAATTTCTTTTGCTGAACTCAGCATAAACAAGAGCATGAAAATAAGAAAGAAAAATACACCATGCTATTCCCCCGTGTTGATATCGTTGGTTGGGTACAAGTCCGAGAACCGAAGGTAGGATAGTCGCCTTCGTCTAACCGTCGGCAAGGCTCCTCTCTGTCGAGTTAGCAAGGCTCTGAAGCTTGATTAGCTAGGGAGATGAGAGATCATCTTCTAAGCTCGGCCGAGACTCTTCCCGACGAACAAAGGGGCTCTGATCTTTAGCCAACCGGTTAAGGACTAACTTTGTTTATTTTTTTTCTTTATTGATAATGGATACATACTATCCTTTTATAAAGATGACCTAGCTTAACCTCTAAGAAAAAATCTATAAAGAAACTTATCTCTAACAATCAAATTTAATAATAACTTGTCCGACTAATAGATAATATCAAATGCCTAATAGATATATTCATAAATAATAAATCATTCCTAATAAATGTGAAGCACTTGTGGTACTGTTCATGCATCTGCTACAATACCTCAGGTCTTAGTCCATGGCATGGCACCCTATCTCTGAGTCCCTCTAATAACAATTACAGAGTCTCAACAGCATAAGTTATAACAGCTGAAACTTTTTTTTAAAAAAAAAAAAAAAAACCTCCCAGAAATCAGCACCACAGAAAAAACTACATCCCAAGTCCCAGCAAAGGCGATAATTGGATGCTTTGCTGTATTTGAATTTTGAAGCTCTCTCTTTCCGCGTTAGGTTGGATTCTGCGCGAGCAGAACTGAACAACTCATTCCTCAGGAGCCTTATCAGACAAAGAAAATATTACTGCTGCAACACTTCGCCAAATTCTGACAAAACTCTTGTCACAACCACCAGTGTCACAAGCTAGGTCCTATGAGATTTTAGTATGCATTTCTGGTTTGCAGTCAGTGAAAGCAGACCATAAAATTTATACGAGCTGTATCTAGATTTGAGTATGATGATCACTTGCTCAATTGCACATGTACGACAGGTGCAAGCAAAATTATGGAGAAAATAGAATGAAGCGGCAAACAATATTCGTCTGAACTTCCGAATGAGCATGTGTGGATTGTACCCAGGAAAAGGAAAACAAACACATACGTCAATTACAAGGTTTAATTTCGTAACTGCTTTTCCCGAATTGAACACCGAGACTTCGACAAATCCGAACGACATAAAAGGAAACTTCATTAGAGAAAAAATCTCTTTGGGGAAAGGAACCCTCAAAGAGTTAAAGCAACAAGTGATACTGCAAATATTATATTTGCAATAAATATCATAAACAACCATGCATATTGGGGAGAGAACTTCAGCTCAAACACAGGATATGAATGGCCATAGGTTGATCTGTTGATGGAAGCAAAACATTTTCAATAATTTCCAATGCGGTTTAACAGTTTACATGCCCTGAAGTGACATTATCTGTTATTCAATGGATGGATCCACATAGTACCATTGCTGAACCACCCAATTGAGAAATGTCATCCTATGCACTATAGTAATCAACTACAAATGGCTAGCTGGTAGATAGCGATCATTTTCGAAACATACAGAGCAGCATCCACCTACAGTTGAAAAATGCATCGTGTTCACATCAATACTCAGGAGCATACACCCTTGCAAGGAGCGTCCTTGCAGCGGCAAACAGGCCTCCCTGAAAGTTCCCATCCATTAAATCCATGTTCAAGGACCATGATGCTCTTTGCCCCTGAATCTTCCTTAGCCTCTGATAAATAGTCCAGAAACATTTGTGCACAAGATGGACCCCGCACCTGCAGTTTGGGGGAACAAGTTACAAGGAAAGCCAGCGCCAAGCAATAACCTCAAATTGGGAGATAAATTTCCGATGAAAGAACACAAGTGATACGATGCTGAATTTAGGAGGAATAAAGACGTAGAACGTGTATCTTTGATTTCCCTTTATGACTAACATTGCTGCTGCTGGACCATCACAAGTACAAAACCAAGTCTATCACCAAGAAGAACAGCATAAAGTACAACCTTTTGGAACTATAATGTGGAATTGTAGCAACTCAAGAGAAAAGTCCAGAGAACTAGCAGATACCATTAAGAAGTAGCTCTCGCTAGAAGGTAAATCTATGGTTTAGGAGTATCCATTCGGTCAAAACCTAAGCCATAAAGAAGTCTTGACCATAGGTCCATAAAACACAGCGATTGCAAGGATAGAAGAAAGCTGACACTGATATCCTACAACCGTGAATATGGTTGAAATCACAGCAAATACAGCAAACAGAAACCTAACCCATGAAAGGAATAGAATTAAAGGCCTGTGGTTATGTCTGGACAAAAGCTGTCTCTTCATTGGCTATGTTCATGAAGCCATCAATGTTAAGTCCAGTTTCAACCAACTTGTTGATTTCTCCCTACACTGTACATCCGAACAGCCTCACTTTGCATTTCATAAGGATTAATTACCAAACTTACGACACAGAAACAGGAAAATAATTATCATCCTTACGCCACTTGCTGTTGGTACAAAAAAAAATAGGTTCACACAGAAGCAGGGGTCTTAAAATGCCAAAGAATGAACAAAAGATAATCATGGGTCTTGCATACATCGATATCCCAGGTGAGCTATATAATCTTTGTAACTCGCTTCCACTCTGATCAACTCACAATTCATGCTGAGACACGATGTTAACTTTAGGCTTCTGAAGCTCCGATGAATGATCACATCACATAAACATTTTGAGATCCACGAAAGCTTTTTTTTTTTTGGACAGGGTGGCCTATTGTTCTACTACTAAGGTACTAATTGCTAATTTGAACAAATCAAGAAGCAGAGAACAGATGTCAAGGAGGAGGAGTAGGACCTTGCTGAGGGCGCAGTGGAAGACGAGGGTTTCCTTTCCCCTGGTGGCCTCGGCCAGCTCCGGCAGCCGCTCCGCGAAGCTGTCGCTGGCATAGTGGTGCGACCCGGCGATGTGCGCGTCGTAGCTCCTCTCCTCGTCCCTTCCGGCCCCCAAAAGCCAAACCCCAAAAACGCAGCATTAGCTTCCCGTTCACACACTGCACACACAAGATCGACAAGGATGAGGACGCCGCCGCGGCAAGGGTACCTGACGTCGACGATGGCAACGCCGGGGTCGCGGACCATGGACACAAGCTGAGCCGCCGACACGTACGAGACGCCCCTCGCCATCTCCGCCCGCCGTGCCCAGCTGAATTGGAGCCTGCCCTGTCCGGCAAGGCGAGAGAGAGCGAGATTCCTTTCTTGCAGTTTTACACATTACCCCTCGAGCGATGTGTATATTACAGGGAGAGGCAACGTGATTTGGCTGGGCCTTGATGGGCCTCTCGTGTTATGGGCCTTCAAAATTCGGGGCCTGCCAAGAAAAAACAAAGGACACTACGTTTATACCCTGCTCGTCTTATTTACGATTTTGGACCCAGGGTCGCCGTGACTCACTGCGGCGAGAAACACGTGCTCGGCGCCATAGGCGCCAAAAACTTACTGCTTGATTCGACGATATATATATATATTATCTTAACTAATAAAATAAGGGTTTATCCTATACAACGTAACAATGTCCTTTCTTCTGTAACCATCCAAACCATTGTCGCGCCACTTCTTCTTCATATGCACACACCGAAATTCACCGATGTCCCACTCCATTACATTTCGCGCCGCGACTCGCCACCTGCGATCGTTCGGCATTGGCTTCGTGCATCAGAAATCCCGACTCTCCCCCCTCCGGCACCCAGTCCGCGTGTTGCAACAGTGGCATGCACGAATATAAGGGGATCTGACAGCGTAGGAGGCGGCGACATGGGGAGGTAGCACCGACGATAGGAGGAGGTAGCAGGGAGGGGAGGCGACGTCGGAGACGGGATAAGGCACCAGGAGGGAAGGGGAGAGGAGGCGACGGTACCTTGGAGGAGAAGCGATGGCGCTAGGGAAGGGAGTAGAGACAACGACAGTGCACAAGGAAGAGGCAGAGGCGAAGACATCCTTCCCTCGCACGCTACCGTCTCGAGTTCACCACACCGTGTCCTCTTCATCCTAATCCTCACGTGCGCCGCCACCGCCTCCTACTCTGTGCCGATCAAGCAAGCATCGTCGCCTCCTCACTTACCACCATGACGTCGCCGCCGCCTCCTCCCCTAGCCTCCCACCTCCTCGGCGCAATATGTCTGATGAGGGCTGCAGAGACAATGGCCGTGAAAACTAAGTCGTGGCTTGGGTTTATGGTGGAAGAAGGTAATCATCGATGCGTAACTCTCTTCCTTGTCAACCGGCAATGGTTGAAAATGGGCAACACGTCGAGGAGAGAAGTCAGCGTTAACTTCAACTTTCAAAGATAAATAATCTATGAGCTAAAAATTTTACTTTACGGGTAGCAGTAGTAGTAGGTGACGTAATAGCGGAGTTAATATTTATGTTTATTTTTATTCAAAAATATTTCTGTTTATATGTATGCGAAAGAAAAATTGATATTTATTATGCGGTTTAGGATCCCATCTACTGATACGTATCACTCTCTTTGGGGATTCTATTGCAACACACGGATACCCTACACACACATATACATATATTGTGTGTGTGTGTGTATATTAACAAGGGAAGAATCCAACTTTTATAGAAAACTAAGAACAATTCTTACAGAACACAATTCATCAAAACACCAAATTGGGAATGCCAGGCGCCAGCTAGACAAGTAGCCACAACTAAGAACACACAGCAGCAAACTGAAAAAAAGTTAGTCTTTAACTAATAAGATAGAACCACAAAGCCCTAAAGAGAGCTAGACCCAGTCTTCTACCGAAATCAACAAACCTTCAAGCTTCAGACGATCATCCTTCTTTGTTAGAACTCGCCATCGCTGCAAACATGACACAAATTTGAACATAACTTCAGTTGGTTGCTTAGAAAAAAGTCTTTTCAATCGCCACCTTATTCCTAATCTTTCAGGGCGTCCAAGCCAAAGTTGCAAAACTGAATAAACCAATATGATAATTGTTAGCACCCCATTCATCTAGCCAACACAGATGGAAATCATCTAGAGACTCCAAGCTTCTCTTCCACATTAGGATTTCCTTTACACATGCCTAAGCGAATTTTGTCAGAACACACCAAAAAGGAACATGATTTGCGTCCTCAGCAATCCCACAAAGAAGACAATTCAACCCCCCCTTCCTCACTCTAAGATGATCAGCAATCTGTATCCTATTTTGATAAGTCTGCCAAAGGAAGATATTCACTGTGGGGCCCCCGGGTATTGGAAATGTACCTCATTAAATTCATACTGTAGCACAATTGTTAATGAAGGAACAGTACTGCCCCTTTATTAAAGATCATGCTAAATGTATAAATTTAACAAGTGACAAATCCAATAAACAGGATTCCTGGATATATATATATATATATATATATATATATATCTCACAATGGTTCCCAGGATCAACGACCATTGCATATATATATCCTTCATCAACATTGCATCAAATACATACACGTCATACATTTGCATAATTAAACATAAGTTTACATCATTCGGTTTAGTACTACAATATTAAGTGACTTGGTCACTTCAAAAGTCTAACAGCGGAAGCAAAAACAAAATATTAAAATCCACCAATGGCCTCATCCACCCGCAGCAATTGCGTGGAGGAAAGAAGTAGCTCACTCGTTAGCGCCACCGATCGGCGCTAACGGGTACTTCATAAAGGTAACCATCCTCACCGCAACAATAGGTGATAGCACCTGAGTACGGAAGGTACTCAAAGCAAGTCTTACACAAACTAATAAAAGAAAGTGGTTATTAGAGCCTAATCAAATGAGTAGAATTTATATATGCATAAGGTTGCAACAGGAAGGTATAAAGGTTCAAATTTGCATAAAGCAATACATCTTAACCTACAATTACTAAATTTTGATAAAGTGATTTAGTAAATCAAAGTTGGATTAGAACAGTAAGTAAATGACATAATGTAAACAAAGACAAAGGTATGAATCCTCATGCAAAGCCAAAATCAAACCGCTTTGTAAATCAAAACTTCTATACAGTGACATCAATTCAAGTTATCGTCCATGACCGTGGACACGGCTATTCGAATGCCTTATACCCCGTAGGTGTACATCTTTACCCACAAGACTTAGCTAGCCGTTGCCTTCTGGATGCCTCCGAATGATGACATACTTCCTTTGGTATGCCGACCGGGGAAACTAAGATTTGGTATTTTTCAACAAGCTAACACTATTGAGTTGGAACCCCATGTGTGAACTGATCTCGTTTAAACAACGACTTATAGCATCTGCTTAACCGGGGCACACATGTTGCGTCAGTAATGCCGATCCAAACAATTAAATGTGAACTGGGCTCACTAGTCACTACCCATATTAGGATGCAATCGGCACCATTAAGGTACGTATATGCTACGGAGCACATATACGCCCTCACCCTTCTAAGAACATCTGATACTGACATACAAGCTCACATGGCATACAACGCAGTCATCAGACCTAAGCATCTATGCCATACAAGGTCAATACACATATTCTTACTTTCCTGTTTCCAACCCAATAGTCTTAACATTTTACTTAACCAAACAAATACCATACACCGCATGTGGAAGTACGTGGGGACTTGAATTGAATAATCGAGTTCGGTCCTTAATTAACCCGGACAAGTCCACCACAAATCCCAATCTCGCACAAAAGCACCATCACTAGCTTCCTCTTGTCCAGATCAAGTTAAATATAAAACTTATTTCAAATAAGTAAACTGGACAAAGAGTTTCAAATAATGTAAGGTCTTTTGTGATTCCCATGTTTGACAAGATATGCTTGTCAAACTCTAAAATCTCTAGACTGCATGTCTAAGCCAAAACTGAAAATTTACTATAATATACAATACTATACTAAGTTTGAGTGTATGGTGACAATTGAGGTAATCCATCATGTTAGGTCATAACTAACTACTAACAGTCACAATTTGTATTTTCAGAAAAATAGCATGCACAATTGTCACCGGATTTAGAAAATCTATTGTATAAAATTTGAGACCAATATGGTGCAGAGAGGAAGCTTGCCTTGATAGTAATAAACTTCATTGCGAGTTCAGTTGCTCGAAATAAAGTCAAAAGCTTCAGATGAACCAGATTCTATAAGAAGCAATAAAGTCCAATAAATGCCAAAATCGATGTAGTACAAAATGGAAGAAATATGCATGATCAACATGGAAATGCATGATTAGCAGTATGCTTAAGCCATAACTACACATAATAGTGATACTAACCCATTTTATAACCTACTGTTTTCAAATGGCAGAAACTAGGGTTTAGTTCAAAATTCTAGTTTTCAGATTTTGAAAAGAGCAGAAACAGGACATATTGCAGATTTGGGAAAAGAAAAATAGATCAAGCAAAGACTCTAAAATGAAGCTTAGCCTGATCTATTAGGTAGTTAATACCTAAACTAACCTTAACCTAACCCTACTCTGTTAGATTACAAAGGCTAAAGAAAACCTATTTTGTCTGCTAAGTTTGACAAAATAAGACAGAGACAGATTTCGCTATGAGGCAAAATAGATGATGACAAGAATTGAAAGATTAACTTGTTATGCTACTAGGGTTTAGCTGAGACCTAATTAGGATAACAAGTCGACAGAGAAACCCTAGGTCTTGAAAATGACATAAAAGACCAAAAGTTAGAATAATCACTTTTCGCTTTAAAGCAAGTTGAAGCTACGATGTTCAAAAGAATGATTCCCAGAGCTTCTAAGGTCATTAAGATGCTCAAGATGTTAAAAACTAGGGTTTTAGCTTACCAAGAAAAGAAAGACACCAAAAGTTGAGAAAGTCGATTTTACTCAACAGAGAGATAACCTCTGGTTTTAACCTACAAAAGATGTCAAAACCTTAGTGCAAGGTGAAACCAGGGTTTAGAATGGATAAGCAAAAGGGACAGAGCAAGAACTCCACCGGACAAGAAGGAAAAGGATGAGCTTGTGGTCAACAATGGTAACAAAGAAAAAGCTAGGGTTTATATATGGATGTTGAGCTACAGGCAAGATGGAAATGTCTAGAGTTGATGAGGTGTCCATTTAGGCTAATTATCCCAAAAATAGTTGCATAAACTTTGGGATAAGTCCTCTCTCTGCTCTGAGAGAGTCACGCACAGAGAGACAAGGAAGATGATAAGAATCATCGACATGTGGGTCTCACTGGCATCCACAGCACATGCGCCTCCTAAAGCTCTCAAAGAACATCACCAGTCCGATTAGAAATGGCGGTGTGATAAATAGAGAGGTTAAAAGACTTTAATCGGTGTCTTTAAATATAAGTCGCACGATCCAAACGAACATGGAGATTAAAAAGAGCTCTACGGGCTTTCGGGTTTTAAGTTCAAATAGGGCGTTGGATTGAAATCCAATGGCCCAGCTCAAAAGATACACGTCATCCCTTAGATGCACTGATGCAGCACCGTCCGATTAAACTTCTACGGTCAGGATTGACGCGGGCTCCGGATGGTCCGAATGCATATACTAATATGGACCCTACGATTGAAATCCAACGATTCGCTAAATTTGGGCTTTAAGAGCCCATGGTCAAAGAGGTGCACCGTATGATCTAGATCTAAGGGCTCAAGATAGCCGCGCGCCTTTAATTTCAAAAGAAAAGGGCAGCACGGTAGGATCAAGATTGGATGACGCAAATTAAAAGGGGATCCGGACCTCACGATGAAAATCTAACGGCTTAGAGAAACTCAGACTTTAACGGCACGCGGGAAAGAGGGACGCCGTGAGATTTGAATCTGACGGTCCAAAGAAAAGCGACTTTGAGAGGGATCCTACTTTGACCAAAGTTTCTGCATTTTTCTATAAGTGACTCTACTATAAGCCAAATGATTATACATAGATTTAATAGTAAACTGTCCAAATTTTTTTCAAACACCACACCACCTTGTCCTTCTCTCCATTAAGGTCAACCCTATATATAACTTCCTTAAGGTTTCTCTGCAGTTCTTCCTCCTCCCTTCCAAAATATAACATCCCAATTTTTTGGAGTTTTTGAAAAAATTCAAAATAAAAATAACCATTTGATTTTGTTGAAGTCTTAAAGCTTAACTTGAGATTTTGGAAAAATAAAATGATTTAAATGACTAGATCAAACTTCAACTAATTCAAAAAATTCGATTTGTTTTGAGTTTGCTGGAGTTCTTTGTTTTTGAACCTCCATGTCTCTGTTACCACCTCCTCCTCGGGACCTCCTTGGGACCCCCTTGGTCACGACCACCCCTGGTCACGACCACCCTCTCGGTCATGACCTCCCTCTTAGTTTCGACCAACTCCACCTGTCAGCCCTGCTCACCTTCTTCCTCCCGCCGCGTCACTGCTGCCGCAAAGTCTTCGCCCATTAAATACTGTTGTGTCGCATTTAATGCTGTCACCTCCCCCTGCCCACCTCCACCTCCGGCGCGAATCCCACCCCTTTTTCCCTCAGTGATGTGCGCATTAAATTCGTGACTTCTACAACACTCGTGTCCCTGTTGTCCCCTCCCTCACTCTGCTGCACCCCTGTGCGCTCCCCTGCCTGCCCTATCCCATCGCCGTGCGCATCACCAGCACTCCTGCCCCCGTCTTATCCCCGAACAGCTTTCTGCATACGCCTATTCTATGCTCTGTCCCGTCGCCCACCTTCCCTTGACCCCCGCGCGCCTCCGAGTCTCTCAGCGACTCTCCTCATCTCCTCTAGACTATAAAAACCTGAGCAACATCTTTCATTTCCTTTCCACACCCAACTCTCCTCCTCTCGCTCCTATTGTTGTGGTTTGCCCGAAGCTCCGAGCTCTGGGTTCAAACCGCCGCGCACCTCCTCTCGACCCTCGCCACACCAGAGCCGCCGCTTTATTGCTTCTCCTCCAGTCCCGGCTGCCCCCCCCTTCATCGTCGTCCTCCTTCGCCCTCGACTGCGAGCTTCCGCGCCATCCCCAACCTCCTCGCCGCCATTGAGTTCACCTCGCGACGTTCTACGTCGTGCTCCCTCCATCTTCCATGAAGCATCATCGGTTTGCTGGAGCCCGGCGCGCGGCTGACCGCGGATGCCTCCGCGAATCCCGCTCGCATCCCTCATCGAACTGTGTGCCGCCTTCACCTGTAAGTGACCCCTCTGCGCTCCCTGCTCTGCCAGTGCACTGTCTTCCTTCTTCTTTTCTTCTTTGAGCAACTTCCTTGTAGGGGCCAACCCGTCATCCCCAACAGCTCCACTCCCTGGCCATATCTCCCCCACCTCTGGCTTCACAAGACCGCGATCTACCCAAGGCTCCCCTTGCCTCCGTCGGGAGTTCACCAGAGCGCTTGCGCCGTCATCGACCACCGTTCGTCGTCTCCTCCTCCGGCCACCCTCTTAGTCCTGGTGAGTTTTTCGTGCCCTATTATCCTTCTTTCTTCTTTCGACTGCGTCGAAAATCGTATCTCTTTCTTCTTACGACCACGTTGAGTAGTCGTATCCCTCCTACGACCACGTTGTGTAGTTGTATCCTTCTTACTTCCACATTGAGTAGTCGTATCATTCTTTCGACCGCGTCGAGCAGCCGAATCATTCTTTCTTCTTTCAACCACGTCGAGTAGTCGAATCCTTTCTCCCTTCGACTAATCAAATCTCCTTCCGACCAGGTAGTCGAACCTTTTTTCGACCACCTGTAGTCGAACCTCCTTCTGGGGACTTGTTCGAACTCCGATCAGAGTGATTCAAGTTCCTAACTTCGTCTAAACTCAGTACCTTTATTTTGGTTCCAACTTAGTTTTCTTTTTGGATTTATTGTATTTATTTGGTTCTTTTCGCATGTGTAGATTCTGACTTCTCTGAAGAATTCTTAGACCCAACGATCTCAACCGAAGCATCTCAACTCCTCAACGAAGGCAAGTCGTGGACCTTTGACCCTATTGAACCCATTTTATAAAAGTATATTGTTTCATATCAACATGCATGGCTAGTAGTATAAAATTGGTTTTGGAAACTAGCTAAATACCTTCTCGACAGTATGTCTCCTTGATAAATTGCAAGCGACATGTTGACATGCATCCTTAGACACCATAGGATGGGTAACCTTAGTTGGATATTATTGTAATACCAACATGGATACATATTATGCTTAGTCATGACTTAGATAAGCGATGGTCTCTCGATGTCATGATTCATTAATGATAAATTTGACTAAAGGAAATATGAAATTGTGGTAGATTTTCACGCAAGAGGTAGATTTTTCTCAAAATATAGTCGTAGTTGGTTACGAGTGGTTTGGAAAGTGAACAAAGTGTTCATGAGTCGGCTGGGAAGTGAACAGAGTGTTCACGAGTTGTTTTCAAAGAACTTGATTACTTATGTATTAATCTTTCAACCTGTGATTTGCAATCTACTTATTGTATTTCTAATCAATACTGCTTTCTGTAAACTAACCATAAAGTTATTATTGTCAATCCCTGCATAAATATTAATTGCATACATCTCCCCACAGCTTGCTGAGTACATTCAAAGTACTCACGGCTTTATGTCCTCTGTTTGATCAGCAGAGGAGGAAGAACCAGGGATCTCATAGTGCTATGAAGAGGAGTACTGCGAAGACCATGCGGACTAGGCTGTGTCCTCCACTCGATTGCCTGTGGGCATATCGGATGACCTCCACGAGTTGATTCGCTTCTCCGTTGCCAGTTGTATTTTGTTGTCTTTAGCCCCGCGTGGCAAACTCTGTAAACCTTGACCGTAAGGTCATTTTGTTGTTAAGTAATATTATTCGACCGCTTCATCGTTAATCTTGTTGTATGGATACGATTTCACCTATGTTGTTACTGTGTGAGTTAGCTACTGATTATGAGACTAGTTCAGTGTGCACAGAGGGTCTCAGGGTTCCATACCCAGAGTCCCGACACTAAATTTCCGACAAACTTAATTTGCCAAACCCCACTCACCAAACACACTGCCACCCTAATATCAAGATCTAAATAGATGTTACAGTATAAGAGTTGCGGCCACGAGCCTTGTTGATCGCCGGTCGACCCCGTCCAGGTAAGTAGGTTGGACGGGTGGCCTGAGCCTCCTCGCGATTAGCGACGTGGGGTACTAAACGGTTCCCTCTCTTCTTTTCCCTGTATGTACAGTACAGCTCGTGCGTGATTGGGCTGGTGGCGCCAAACCACAAGCAAGCGCGCCAAAGCTTTCTTCATTTCTCCGTCACGTCCCCGCGTTGCCGGCAAACCGTCTGCTTTGAGCCGCACTTCCGGAAATGCTTTGAGCCCACGTCGTTTTTGCTGCCCCAAAAAGCCCAGGATGATATGATAAGCCGAATAAGAAGCGTAGCGCTTCCGCTCCCATCTCTTTCCGGAATTTGAACCCTTCCATCCATGTCGTCCTCGCCGCCGGGCACGGAGGAGGACACCGCCGGCGGAGGGATGGTGGACGGACAGGCGCCGAGTGCCCACGCTGGCGGAGGGGGAGGCGGTGGTGCCGGGGAGAACCACACCGCGTCGGGCTCGGACGGAGAAGAGGGCGAGATGGACGGCGGCGGCGGCGGCGGCGGCGACTCTGATGGTAGAGACTACTCCGATGACGACGGCGATGACTATGATGGCAGCGACTCCGACGACGAGGAGGGAGGCGGCGGGGTAGGGTTTCGGAGAGGAAGGCTGAGGGCGGCGCAGAGGAGAAGCCCCGGGCGGTGGCCACTTGCTGCATCTGCATGGAGCCCTGGGCCTCCGATGGCGCGCACCGCATCTGGTGAGAGTCGATCGACGTGAACTACTAGTTGGTTTCTGATGAGAATAGATGCGTGGCATAAATGTATGTGCTGGATTGATTGCTGATTACTCCGCGTACAAATTGTGATTTGTGCGTGCAGTTGCATTCCCTGCGGGCATGTGTACGGCAGGTCGTGCCTGGAGAGATGGCTGTTTCGCTGCGGCGGCGGCGGCGACGACAGTGCGAGGGTATGGCTGGCGCCATGGGTGTCGCTCTATCATTAATTACTCTGGAAATTAACCTTAGATGTGGGCATGGAAGGTTGCTTTGCTTGGCTTGGCTTACTTGTGTTCGTCTCTATGTATCTAGCTTAATTTCTAGTCACCTCTTGTTTCTTGCGTTGATCTATTGCAGTGCCCTCAGTGCGGCAATACATTCAAGCACGAGCATATCATCAATCTCTACTCGACGGTGCACCTCTGGAACGATTGCTACCACAAAGAGGTTGTGATTTCTTCTCTCCCCACTTCTTCTATAGATTCAGTTCAATCAAGAATAATTTATCACGAATTGCAGATTCGACATAACGAGTTGTATTGTGTATTCCTTCAGTAGTTTTTTCTTCTTTTTACCATAATACGTTGTAGGATGGGATGTTTCTCTAATCTCAATAGCAGGATAATGCAGTAAAGTTGTTTTTGGTGGATTCAAAGTGCTAACAAAATGCATAAAGTACAATCGGATGTACTACGTCCCATGCCATTTTTTATGCGACTCACGTGAATCAAAGTTTGACTGTGCATAAACGATCATTGGTTAATCAAAGACATAAAGTTTGGCCGCATTTTCCCACGTGAATTGTAATTGATGACTAGAGCAAGTATTATTAACCTATGAAGCGCATACATACGTTAAAGCTATCCCGGGTCAATCTATTATTAGAAAAAGAAGCCACAACATTTGCTCTCAAGGGCTAGAAGAAATTATCACGTTAATTGAAGCAACATAGATTTTTTGTGGGTCCAGATCATAATAGTGCATATTAATCAGATATAAATATGGGAGCAATTGCAATTCTATTGGAGAATACAATTATATGCCTTCATCATAGGCATATAAGAGTTGTATAGCAAGCACAAATCTGTCTTCAGCTTTTAAAAACGTATGTATTGTAGTAGCTAGCCGTGCAGTTCCGCGGGTAATCCGACTAGTTAACCATATATACGTACTCCTATATTAGCAGCTTGTAGCCTAACTCTCGACACAAAGACACAAGAAAGAGCACTGACATATATCTAACGTGCTTCTTATTGCTGTGACATAGAGAGACGAGGAAATGATGGGCCAGATTCGCCAGTCATGCGAGCAGCAGAGTCGGCACTACGCGCTCCACTTTGAGAAGAAGCTGAAGGCTAAGTTTGAATTGTTGCATGGGCATATGGAACGGACATTGGCAAGCAATCAGAGCATGTCGCAGATGGAGATTATGAACTTCATGATGCAGAATTGGCCTGAGTTCGGTCTCTAGCAAGCCAGCTTCCGACGGTTGACGGGCTGAGTGATCTCTGAAGCTTGTCGCTGGCATTGCTAGTTTTCTTCATCTTGTGCCCCTACCCTGTCTCCACTGGTATCTTTCTTTTTCTACTCTGTTCATCTAAGCAGTAGCTTGCTGCTTTTGAGCATGCTCGTTTTGTGGAATTTTGCGCGTGTCACGATGCTAGCTTTTGTTAAAAACGTAAAACTTGACACGTTTGTTCTTCCTTCTGGATGGATTTACGGTTCAAAGTGTCTGATGGGTAGTTTGTGTGAGCAATCAAATATGGGATTGGTACTTCACTGGAATCGGAAGCAAATTCCCTCGGTTTATTTATTAGTAAATGTCCACTCATGTAGTGATCATGTCATGCATAAACCGCCCATTAGGGCTTTTGATTGTTTCTACTGAATAATTTGTTTGGTGCTCAGGGGCGGAGCTGATCATGGGTCAAACCTCGGGCCGGTCCAGCTACCTTTGGTTTAAAGTTAAATTTTTCTGTTCTTTTAAAGAATTTCACATAACATTTTGACTATAAATCTCGGGCCATTAACTCAGAGACTTGAGACCTAGCTCCGCCCCTGTTGGTGGTCATCGCATCTGCTCTCAACTGCTGATGGCTGCAGAGCAGCAGTATATTGATCTCAGTGCCCCCAGTGTGGTAAAACATACGAGTGAGCAAGCGCACATCATCCATCTCGCTCGCTTGCTGTATTCATCGAATTGATCGAGAACAAATCGACCGATTTTTCCTAACATGCTTCTTCTCTGCAACATGCATAGAATGTTTCTGGGAGCTTCTTGAGTTGAGACCCACACGCCAGCCAAGCCTTTTCTTCCTCTCTTCTCTCCCTCTAAAAAAAGCGAACCCACAAAGAAAGAAAAGCCGCTTCCGTGTAGCTTATCAGTTCATTCTAATACCGACTGTAATAGGATCTGTTTGTTTCGGTTGTGTTTTTCTGAAAAACGGTTTCCGGCTTACATATTTGAAGTAGGATTCTATGAAAAATTATGTGTACGTATAATTATATATAGTACCGTACAGACGAAGACGAAGTGGCAAACTGCAAACAGACCGATAAAGACACATTTCCGTACAAAGAGAAGCAAAGCTCCGGAATGGAATGGGATTGAGAATTATCTTCCACATCACCTGCTCTCGTGCTCCACTTGTTTCGAACGAAACGAAGCCGTGCGGTTACTTTCGCCGCCTTCGCCCCCTCGTCTCCCACTCTCCCCTCTCCTTCGCTCGCCTTCTCCGCCGCCATGCCGTCGCGCTCCCCACGCACCGGCCGCCGCCTATCTCCACTGGTGCTGATCCAAGACGACCAAATGCTAGACGACGACCTCGATGTCGAGGTCAACTACAGCGATGAGGAGGAAGGTTCGGAGGCGGAAGGATCGGAGGAGGAGCAGGACGAGGGATCGGAGGAGGAGGAGCAGGACGAGGGATCGGAGGAGGAGGAGGAGGAGGAGAGTGTCGGGGAGGGATGCGGGGCGGCCGTCGGAGCTAGGGTTTCCTGCGGCACGGTGGAGAGGCCCAACATGCCCACTTGCCCCGTTTGTATGGAGGCCTGGACCGCCCAAGGCGCGCACCGCATCAGGTGAGCCCGATTTTTGGTTCTAACTCTTGAGATTTTTGTCGATTCGCGTTTGGTTGTTGGCATTTTGGAGATATACCTCCAAGAACAAACTTGTGTGACTTGTGTCCTTTCCAAGTTTGCTTGGAATTAGTGGTTCTTGAGTGACAAGAAGTTAGGTGTACGACAATTAAAGTATAGTCCATCGATCCACGAAAACCCAAATGCAAGGGATGCCATGTTCTTTTTTCCGATCTTCGATGGGACACTTGTCGGCGTTGTCTTGAATTCTGATGTCTGGTTCCTCCCGTAGTCCTAGCCTTTGTTTTGAATGGTCTATTCATACAATTTGTAAATGGCTAACTAGGTGATACTCTATGTGTAGTTGTATTCCTTGCGGGCATGTCTATGGCAGATCTTGCCTGGAGAAGTGGCTGACGCAGCGTGGGAACAGTAGTGCGACGGTATGTATGCCAATTGGTAATGGATGTTAATTTGAAATAGCAGTTGTGACCATTTACTTGTTAACAGACATCTTTCTGTGTAATCAGATTGTCCCTTCCCTTGTACTGTTTTTTAGTGCCCTCAATGTGGAAGAAGGTTTAAACATAAGGACATTATCAATCTCTATGCACCAGAGGTTGCTGTTCCAAATAATGATATTGAAAAGGTTGGAGTTGTTTCTGTACTTTTCTCTGGAGATTTATTTCATCATGAACTAAACCTTGTTTCATTTCTGCACAGCAAGTATTGTATTTAAGGGAAAAAGCCGAATCCCTCGAGAAACGGGTACGTGATTTCTTCGTGTCATCTGCGAGCTCCTTTAGCTTCTAGTCATCTGTTCTGTTCGGCTATTCCTTTTTGATAACTACTTAACTAGAGTATACAAAAACAAATCACTTTTCTCTTTGTGGTTTGTATTGATAACTTTTGCTAACTTGTGTATTTTCGTGTGGAAAGGTTAAATTGCTTGAGGAGATAAGTGCTCAGAAGGTATGTCGTAGCCATCTTAGCTCATTGTTGCGTTGTCCGAACTCCGAATGACGACAATCGTGTGAGTGCATAGTGTCACTGGATAATATTTATGCACTGGTTATTCACGGTAATGTAATATATAAAAATGATTTTAGAGGTTTGCCCACTTGAACTAAGACATCTCTTATCCTGTGATGTTTGCTCATTGACTGTTCCTGTGTCAGAAAATAGATGTAACTGTTGTCACTTTATTTAGAACTTTGTGCATATATTTTTTTATGCAGTTGTGCTTTGTGCCTTGCAGAGGCAGATTATGTCGGAACAGAGATCAACGGATGCTGGTAGCTCCAAGAGACAGGTAGTGCCATTTAAATTTCCAATGATTAATACATGAGCATTTATGTCAATACCTTTTGTTCCACTGTGAAGAAAATGGCAGAGCGCTCGGATGGAACAACATATATGGAGCCATCGACCTCAGCCACAGCAGATTTTAGCTCTGGCAACAGTTGCCATTTTGTCTTACAGGTCAATATTTTTATTTTTAAGTACCATCTGTAGCTGTTATACTAATTCAAGGTACCATGATTCTTATGAGTTTCCTATAACCTGTTTCAGCTTTAGACATTTATATATACTGCATGTTTTTACTCTTGATTGCTATCTGTTGTGTTATGCTGACTTTAAACATATGGTCATTTGAGTAACAACAACGTCAAAGTTGAAAAGTAGTTTGGTAGGGACTTCATGATTCTAGCTCAGCTTTGATTACATGTAAACTGAAGAATATTTGGCTAGGCTGATTATTGTGGTAGAAGTAACACATGTAAATCTTGTTTGTTTACATCTTATGGTTTAGAAGGTTGGCTGAAATCTTAACAGTCATAGTAGGAACAACTTATCTTTATTTTGTGACCATCGCTAAGAAACTGACTTTTCTTTATTTTAGACAATAGTGATAGCATTTGATTGCTATTTTGCTCAATTCTTAGCTGCTTAAACATGTGCTCTGCACATAGGAAATTGATTTCCTTCCCAACACTTGCTCAAACTGTTGGTTATCTTGATTGTCATGGCATAGAACCATTAAATTGGGTCATGAAATCTTTCATTCCAATAGTCCAATACTGCCCCATCTCATGTATTTATTGGAGGTCTGGCTTCAAGCCTTCGGACAATAATTAAAGTTTCGTAATGCAACTATGGTGAATTCTTAACTAGAGTCAAGGGGCTTCAGGAGTTTGATAAAACTATTGTACCTCGACAACATATTCCTGACTGAGTTTGCAATTGAATTATGGATGCATTTCTTTCTTTGTAAGTTGAACTGTGGCTCTCTTTTAAGTCATCAACCATGTTTTGTAGAATGAATTATTTTTGGATGGAGCTCGAGTCATGGGCATAGATGCATCTAACCAAATAATACTTGCTTCTGGAAGAGCACCTGGTGTAGGTGGGGAACATGTCCTTACTAAGGTATATATTTCAAATTGGATGCTGTGCCAAATGAATGGAGGCTATTTGTGCATATCGCCACTTACTTTTGCAATGTTCACTATACTGTAATTTTTAATGTCAACAGATTAGCATGCTTTCCAGTCACGAAGCACGCAAAATACACCTTCCAGCCAATACTAAAGCTGTCAGGGATATATGTATCTTGCCTGGTGGCACTGCTATTTTTGCATCACTGGGCAGGAGGCTATCACTTTTTAGGTTTGTCTCGAATTTATGAAAAATTGTGGTTCCTACTGTTTTATTGTTGCCTGCTACTTTGTTTTAGCATTATTCGTCCTAACACTTCTTGTTATATTTTGAATCCAGCATGACGACCGACAGTGTTGTTCTTCAATGTGATTTGCCGGTAATTATTTGACAACTAAACGCTACTCTCTTTTTATTATCCCAAGAAGTTCCAATGAAATATGTTGTTTGATATATATTTTTGTCTTTAGCCTGTTTGGAAGTTTGATCAATGAAAGCTGCAGTGTAGATGGAGCTAGTCTAGTACTACTTGGTTCTTCTGTCATAATTCTCATATTCATGGATACAAGAGATGACTATGCATACCACCACACACATTTGACTCTCACCTGGTGATACGGGGAAGCCCAAACTTCTCGATGTAGAACCCTTGATAACCGGTATCTCTCGACGAACTCACTAGCTAAACACCTCGTGCCAATGCACAGACCTTCAACTCTTTGAAAATTCGCCAACACACACCAGGATATGATTGCCGCTGACCACAAAGCGGAAATCACCAAGCCCCCAATTCCCAGACGGGACGACAGCTTGATCTTGATTCAAGAACAAAACGCTCAATCCCTAGCAATCTACCTCACATGGCAATTGGAATAAGAGACAAGCATATGCTGAGAACCAGCCGGTTCTTGAGAGAACTCAAGAAACCCGGAACCCTTTTCTTGGCTTGCACGGCAGAATTGGTTTGCACGTGGGCTGCTCCTGCCGAATCCTTATGGGCCTTTCCACCTTGGGCTTCACACAGCAAGCTGGATTCGGAGGGCCTTCTCCCACGCCTTGGCCTCCTCCTTGGCCGCATGGGCCATGGGCCAGTGCCTTGGTCTACCCATTTGATGGGCTCCCTTCCTCCCACGCCTCCCTCTTGGGGTCCATCATTTTATGTATAAGCAAACAAGTCTTGATAGCCACAATTCCTCCATTGTCCTGTTTCTGTTCTTCAAATCTGAGCACACATAAAACACAAGCTTTAGGCGGTATAAAATTCTCATCAAAAATATTATTATGCTCAGCTAGGAGTGAGTTCACCTTTTGTTGAAGTTGTTTGTTTGGCACGTGCTCTAGGAATCGGTCCCTTAGGCAATTCTAGATTGATATCTTGCTCTTGTGCTTGCTTAGATGAAGAATGATCAGCAGCTATAGGAAAAGAAGATGGAAAGCTAGAGATGCCCTCATCACCTGGCCTCTAAAATTCATTGATAGAAGAGTGTTTGGTACTCCATTTTTATGGGCATGCATTTGAAATTTTCTCCACACTGATTGAACACTATTGGACGAGAATGTTTTGAATTTTGGATTGGAATACTAGGTGAAACACTTTCCGATAATGCTACCTAGTTTTACTATCTCTATTCCAATACCTTGCAGGCTCCTGGTTGGTCGTGTTCAGCCGATGAATCTAGTTCGCATCACGTTTATGCTGGATTGCAGGTTAATCTTTCAGTATCTCCTGATCTTAAGCTTATTGATGTCCTTGCAAGGTTTTACACGAATTGCTTTGTTGTGTACTGCAGAATGGCATGCTTTTGGTCTTTGATATTCGTCAAACTGCAAGACCCTTGCATTCAATGGTGGGGCTATCTACTCATCCGGTTCATACACTCCACTCTGTCATTGATAACAATGGTTCCAGAAAGGTTGTTTCTGCTTCTTCGATAGGCCCCTGCATGTGGGATGCTGAGGGCAATCAAACAAGGTCTGTGACACAGCAATAGTTGAAAAAACAATACTATTATGTAGCACCTACTGTTACTGATGACGACCGGTATTTGTCTAGAGCTGAAATTGTGCTTTGCTGATCCGCTAAAATGTGCGAAGCATGGAATTTTGTTGATTGCGATTCTGATGTTTTGTGTTTGGGTTTGCACAGGCCAAATTTGCTAACAGGGGCAGAAAATCAGCGTGTATGCATTTCTCTTGCATGCACCCCTCCATCAAGTGACATCTTAGTGGCTTCCTTCCGACCAAAGGTTGAGCCATCAAAAGACGCCACTGCATCCCAAGTGTATCTGTCACAGACGCCAGCGCCCTCTGGTTCAGGAATATTAGGGCATCATGCCCTTATCATGAGGACTGGTGGCACATCCTTCGCGGAAGACAGGGCATGCTACGCCAACCTAAGCGAACTACGCATGTCAAAATCCGCAATCATACCTCGTGCAAACAATCAACACCTCTTTGCCTACGGAGATGAGTCGCTGCGTGGTGTCCGGACTTGGCAACTACCTTCCTTCGAGATGCACACTGGTCTCAGCCCCCACCGGCAACCAATCCTTGATTTGAGGTATGCAGAAAGTTCAGCCGGAGAGGGGAGGTATCTTGGGTGCTTAAGCGAGGAAAAGTTGCAGGTCTTCAGAATTAGGTAGCATGTCAGGGGGCACTTGTAGCCTTGCTTTTGCTGTAGCTCTGCTAACTAACAGCATATTATTATTATTATTAGCATGTAGAAGAAAAAGGAACTAGAAGCAGGTCTGGTCTTTTGCTGTGTACGGTGTTGCGGAAAGCAGACAACAGTTAATCTGGACCTGTTACCATGGCAGATGCTGTCTTGTGCACGAGTGTAGCGATATGCAACCAAGCAGTTACCATTATAATCCTTCCATGTAGTAAGCGTTGCACAACAACTAGCAATAACTTAGGCACGCCTCAACTACCACCACATCTTCGTCTCGTGTACGTATCACACAAGAATCCTTGGATCATAACAATATACACGTGCGCCGAGGCCCTCCCATCAGATTTTCTTCCGGAAGGGAAGGGTGGCGCTGGCGCTTCACTCACACCTAGAACTGAAGAATACAGACGGATGATCGATAATCCTACCATATTTGTTTTCGGACGTCCGGAACTATCCCATCCGTTTTCAACCTGCTCACACCTCCGTGCCCCGAACTGACGTTTTTTTTTGTTTTCCATCAGGAGCACTCGGGGTAGTTGGTGTGATCCCTCGAGTAATCCTGGCAGTAGTCGTAGACCATGGACTTCTGCTGCGCCCACCGCATGGCACTGCTCTGCTGCGCGCTGAGGCCGGAGCCCGACGGCGAGGCAGGCACGGGGCGGCAGCTCGCCGGCGCGCCGGCCTCGCACCCGGCGATCTTCAGGTCGTGGAAGCGCGAGACGAAGGGCTGGTAGCGGTAGTCGGACTTGTAGCGGCCGCCGTCGGTGGCCCAGTCGGAGGCGTCCCAGATGGAGCCGTACGCCCACATCTCCCGCTCCGGGAACACCGCCTCCACCTTCCTCTCGTAGCGCCGGACGGGCACGTCGTCGACGAGGAAGACGATCTCGTCGGGGTTCCAGAGGATGGCGTAGTGGTGCAAGTCGGCGGTGGGGTCGAACCACAGGTGGAAGCGCATCTCCCGCCCGATGATCCGCCCGTCGCCGCTGCCGCGCACGTACACGTTCGTCTGCAGCGTGTACGGCTCCCCCGGCACCGTGCCCAGCAGCTCGATGTCGACCTCGTCGTGGTTCCCAGGGTACAGCTCGTTGTTCGACAGCTGCATACATACATACATACATACATCAATGTACGTAGTGAATTTTTTGCATTCGTCACCTAGCTTACTTCTGATCAACATCGGTACGTGATCCTGTTGATAATAATAAGCCAGCACAAATTAAAGCAAACTAATTAAGCGTCGACCACTCACGTAGAAGGCAGTGTTGACGCCGGCGGTGTAGCCCGACTGCACCTTGATCGATGCGCCGAAGTACCCGTTCCGATACGAACGCTTCGACTTGAATCCGCTGCCTGAAATATATATGTCAGTTTGGAAATTGAGTGCTACAATATTCAGTACTTAATTTCCAAAAATATATACATGTTCAGTACTTGAACAGTACTAACGTATGGGAGAAAATAGTGCTGTTAATTATTTGCTGAGCCTGAGATCGAGTGCCTGACCTGAGCTGCGATCCATCCATACTGTGAGTGCCTTCTGGTCCGGGGAGAGCGTCTGATGCTGTGAGCCCCACAGGTTGTTGTAGCCTTCAGAGAAGGCCATTGACCTGATCATGGAGCTGGGGTAGTACCCAGGAGAAGGCTGTGCTTCTGACGGACGCAGCAATAGCATGACAAGTAATACTGGGATCAGCCATGCAAGGAGAAGAGCAGTAATACTGTGTGAGATTGTACTAGGCCTTTGCATCATCTCTGACAGTAGTTAATCAGCACTTGGCAGCAGTGCAAAAGGACTTGTGTGTGACTTGAGAATGATTGAGAGCTTCAGAACTCGATCAGAAGGTGTGTGGTGTGCGCGCGGTGCTTCCGGTTCCACTCCTGTTGTACATGGGGGCTATATATAGGATTAGGAGTGCCCGCTTGGGTCCCACCTGTTGTTAATTTTGGGAAGCGGTTGATGGGAGTTATATACATGTGGAGACACGAATGCATGATGAGCGCGCCTTCTCAACTCTGAAGATGATGTCTAATTAAGTAGTCATGAAAATTGTGGTGCACTACTAACATATACTACCACGTTCTCGGATACACGTCGTTTTAGAATGCGAATGCGAATGCAGTTAATATTTTAAAACTTTGACCATTAATTCCTATAAATATATTTAGATTTGTCAAAAAAATATTATATGGGTAGATTTGTCATCGAAGTAGTTCGATATCATTATATTTTTTCTGGTAATTAACATATTGTTTGAAAAAAGTAGTGGCCAAAGGCGTGTATTAGAGACCGTGTCGATGTCGAAAA